>JBBGZY010001130.1:8352500-9072500 GCA_037952925.1 Lithobates clamitans
GAGGCCCCTGGAGATGACAGTGGGGCCCCTGGAGATCACAGCAGACTGTGAGGCCCCTGGAGATGACAGTGGGGCCCCTGGAGATCACAGCAGACTGTGAGGCCCCTGGAGATGACAGTGGGGCCCCTGGAGATCACAGCAGACTGTGAGGCCCCTGGAGATGACAGTGGGGCCCCTGGAGATCACAGCAGACTGTGAGGCCCCTGGAGATGACAGTGGGGCCCCTGGAGATCACAGCAGACTGTGAGGCCCCTGGAGATGACAGTGGGGCCCCTGGAGATCACAGCAGACTGTGGGGCCCCTGGAGATGACAGTGGGGCCCATGGAGATCACAGCAGACTGTGGGGCCCCTGGAGATGACAGTGGGGCCCCTGGAGATCACAGCAGACTGTGGGGCCCCTGGAGATCACAGTGGGGCCCCTGGAGATCACAGCAGACTGTGAGGCCCCTGGAGATCACAGCAGACTGTGAGGCCCCTGGAGATCACAGCAGACTGTGAGGCCCCTGGAGATCACAGCAGACTGTGAGGCCCCTGGAGATGACAGTGGGGCCCCTGGAGATCACAGCAGACTGTGAGGCCCCTGGAGATGACAGTGGGGCCCCTGGAGATCACAGCAGACTGTGAGGCCCCTGGAGATGACAGTGGGGCCCCTGGAGATCACAGCAGACTGTGATGCCCCTGGAGATGACAGTGGGGCCCCTGGAGATCACAGCAGACTGTGAGGCCCCTGGAGATGACAGCGGGGCCCCTGGAGATCACAGCAGACTGTGATGCCCCTGGAGATGACAGTGGGGCCCCTGGAGATCACAGCAGACTGTGAGGCCCCTGGAGATGACAGTGGGGCCCCTGGAGATCACAGCAGACTGTGAGGCCCCTGGAGATGACAGTGGGGCCCCTGGAGATCCCAGCAGACTGTGAGGCCCCTGGAGATCACAGTGGGGCCCCTGGAGATCACAGCAGGCCCTGGTTCCTGAAGACAGGCAGTTTATAAATAAATTGCAGATGGAGGACAGGAAAAGTTTCCATTGTCCCGGGCCCGAGCTGTCCCGGTGCGGGGTGGGTTCCCGGCAGTGTCAGGGGGTGATCGGGGTACACAGTGATGGGTGATCGGGGTACACAGCGATTGGCTCTGCCGCACTTCCTCTCCCCTATAACTCCCCCAAAACCCACTTCCTTCGCTCCCCTCCCCCTCACCGTGCTGTGCGGACTCCTCTCTCCGTCCTCATCCGGTTGCCGGGTCGGTGCCATGTTATTGCCGGCCGTGACACCTCGTGCTCAGGACTCCCCGGACATCTCCGGAGCGCGTCCCAGCGACACGCCCACTCCGCCAGGACAGAACACCCCCCCCTATACGAGCGGCCCCGCCCACCTCCATTCATTTGTCCCCCGGTCCGATCTCTGGCCGGGATCTCGTGACGTCACCGGCGTGCTTTGCTCTGTGGAAGAACCATACATAGTGATACATGGATCTCCTCTGCCCTGTTATGTAATATAATGGAGCTTATTTATTAAAAGTGTCCTAGTCAGAACTTTTCCTCCTGTCAATAACAACCAATCAGATTCTCACTTATTTCTTGTGGAGTTGAAAGTAAAAGAAGAAGTCCGATTGGTTGATCTGGGTACTAAGGACTGTTATGTCCATCCAAAGGTCAGCCTGACTTTTCCTGCTTCTTCTATTTATGGTGGAGATCTTAGAGTACCTCAGGACTTTTATTTGGATTAAAGACATTATAATAAATTTGCTCCTATTATGAAGCCTCATGTACAGAAACGCCTCCCCTGCAGTCCCAGTGTGGGAGCCCCGAGGAGCGGAGAGCTTCCGGGACGTTCGAAAAAGTCCTGCAAGCGTCTTTGGGGCGGTGGAGGAACGCTGTATACAGCACTCTTAATACACCCCTGCCCATTGAAATGAATGGGCAGCACTGCTGAAGCGCCTGCTAAGCGATTCCGGCAGCAGCGCATTTCAGGTGCTATTAACCCTTTCTTCGGCCACTAGCGGGGGTTAAAAGCACCCTGCTAGCAGCTGAAAAGCGACGCTAAAATGATGGTAAAGTGTGAAAGGGGGTCTAATGGAAGGTTATAACCCCAGTCAGCTTTTATTTGCCATCTGTGTCTCATTGAGGAGATTTCCCTTCACTTCCTGTCCCATAGCTAAAACAGGAAGTGTGAGGAAAATCCCTGCAAATTAAGGGAATCACTTGGGGGTCCCCCAGGTCATCAGAACTAGTGTCCCCATTGGAAAATTTCCCCTCTATTACTTTTCTGAAGGCAACCCAAAATGTGAGATTTTCATTTCATTTTCAATGATAATAGTAGATAGGACAAATAGAGAGAGCAAATCTTACTAATGGGGGCACAAACAACAATAAAAACCTAATAGGTATTCTAATACCTCCCCACCCTATCCAAAACCAAAAAAAAAAAAAAGTTTTCCTTTAGTTATACTTAAAGTAAATGCAAAGTATCTTTATAAATGTCAAATACTGGAAGAAAATAGTATCAAACATCGTACACACACAATATATATATATATCCTTCTTCCACCAATAAAAAAGACAACATTGTAGAAGAAGGGTATATATGTATATATATATATATATATATATATATATATATATATATATATATATATATATATGATGGTTTTATATTATTTCCATTCAATATTTGACATTTATAAAGATATTTTGTATTTACCTAATTGAATTTAATTGTTTTTTATACACCACATGTGTCCTGTATACGTGTATAAAAGACAATTAGCGCCACTACCTAAAGTGTTATGTGCTATAAATAAACTATAACGTTTACCAATTAGTACTTCACAGCTGCTGTACAGTTCCAGTGAATTCACCTCACCATACAACATTTAGGCCCCTTTCACACTGGGGCGGTGGGTGCATCGGTGGTAAAGCGCCGCCATTTTTAGCGGCGCTTTACCGTCAATTTCTCGGCGCTATTCAGCCGCTAGAGGGGTGCTTTTACCGCCCGCTAGCAGCCGAGAAAGGGTTAAAACCAGCCGCGAAAGGGTTAAAACCACCCACAAAGCGCTGCTGCAGCAGCGCTTTGCTGGTGGTATAGCCGCGCTGCCCATTGATTTCAATGGGTAGGAGTGGTTTAGGAGCGGTGTATCCTTCACCACTCCAAAGATGCTGCTAGCAGGATTTTTTTAGCGTCCTGCCAGCGCACCGCTCCAGTATGAAAGCCCTCGGGGCTTTCACATTGGAGAGACAGCAGCGGCTCTTTCAGGGCGCATTGCAGGCGCTATTTTTAGTGCTGTAGCGCCTGCAAAGCGCCCCAGTGTGAAAGGGGTCTTAAGATAAAATGAAAAATATAAGTGCAGCGCTATTAATCTGTCATGCAGATCTATTGAGAAAGCCCAATCAGAGGGCAATACGCGTGTAGAGGGGAGGAGCCGACCCTGTGAGGTCACGCAGCCACAGTGGTGAGCAGGACTATACAGAGCTGGTTTTAACGGAATATCTTGTAAGTGTTTTTTAATTGGGGCACTTTAATAAATGTTGCAAACGGAGAGCACTATGTATTCTCTATTATTGCATGAATGTGGAGTCATATCCTATCAGGAATACTGAGTCATAATGCTGGTGTGGAGGAAGGAGGAAAGCAGTGGGGCAGTATATATGAGAGATCTTTCTTGCGATCCCCCTGGGAGGCTACATCAGGGATCATCCACGCCACATTAGTGCTCATCTGTGCCACATCCATGGCACATCAGTGATCATCCGTGCCACATCTATACCACATCAGTGATCATCCGTGGCACATCAGTGATCATCCGTGCCACATCTATGCCACATCAGTGATCATCCGTGCCACATCCATGCCACACCAGTGCTCATCCGTGCCACATCAGTGCTCATCCGTGCCACATCTATGCCACATCAGTGCTCATCTGCGTCACATCAGTGATCATCTGTGCCACATCTATGCCACATCAGTGCTCATCCATGCCACATCCATACCACATCAGTTCTCATCCATGCCACATCAGTTCTCATCCATGCCACATCAGTGCTCATCTGTGCCACATCCATGCCACATCAGTGCTCATCCATGCCACATCAGTGCTCATCCATGCCAAATTCATGCCACATCAGTTCACATCCATGCCACATCCATGCCACATCAGTACTCATCCGTGCCACATCCATGCCACATCAGTTCTCATTCGTGCCAAATAAATGCCACATCCGTGCCACATCAGTGCTCATCCATGCAACCTCAGTTCTCATCCGTGCCACATCCATGCCACATCAGTTCTCATCTGTGCCACATCCATGCCACATCAGTGCTCATTCGTGCCACATCCATGCCACTATAGTGCACATCAGTCCCTCACAAAAGTGTAATAGGTAGTCAAATTAGATTTGAAATGTATGTCCCTACCACACCTGATGATGCTCCCTGCATGTTGGGCTTCTGTATGTGGCCAGGCTGTGTAAAAGTCTCACACATGTGGTATCACCATACTCAGGAGGAGTAGCAGAATGTATTTTAGGGTGTAATTTGTGGTATGCTTATGATGTGTGAGAGAAATAACCTGTCAACTGCTTGCCGACCAGCCACCATCATTACACTGCAGCAGGTTGGCACGGCTGCACGAATCTCTGTAAGTGTACGTTGGCCACTTTAAGAGTGATGCAATGCTGGAGCTGATGCTCGTGGCTGGCGGCTGCAATGTCCGCGGGCCACGCACGATCGGTCCTCAGAGAGCGAGAACAGTGCTCTGTTAATGTAAACAGAAAGATCCCCATCCTGACAGGGGAGTAGAGAGAGATCTGCTGTTCCTAGGATCAGGAACAATGATCTCTCTCCTCCTCTAGTCAGTACACTGCTCCCACAGTTAGAAACACCTCCCTAGGGAACACTTAACCCCTTGGTCACCCCCTAGTGTTAACCCTTTCCCTGCCAGTGACATTTATACAGTAATAAGTGGCTATTGTTAGCTCTGATCGCTGTATAAATGTCACTATTCCCAAAAGTGTCAAAAGTGTCCAATCTGTCTGCCGCAATGTCGCAGTCCCCTTAAAAATCGCAGCTCGCTACTATTACTAGTAAAAAATAAATTAATAATAAAAATGCCATAAATCTATCACCTATTTTGTAGATGCAATAACTTTTGCGCAAACCAACCAATATATGTTTATTATGATTTTTTTTTTAACCAAAACTGTGTAGAAGAGTACATATTGGCCTAAACTGATGAAGACATTTGTTTTGTTTTTTTATATTTATTATAGCAAAAAGTAAAAAATATTGTTTTTTTGTTTTTTCAAAACTGTCGCTTTTTTTTGTTTATAGCGCAAAAATAAAAACCACAGAGGTGATCAAATACCACCAGAAGAAAGCTCTATTTGTGGGAAAAAAAAGAAGTAAATTTTGTTTGGGTACAACATCGCACGACCACGCAATTGTCAGTTAAAGCGACGCAGTGCCGTATTGCAATTAAATGGTCTGGTCATTAAGGGACAAATCCTTCCAGTCCTTAAGTGGTTAAAGTGACAATTTTGTGAAAAAAAAAAGAAAAAAAACCTTTGCAAAGAATTGTGGGGAAAAAAATTACAACTGAAACTCACCATGCCTCTTACTAAATACCCTGGACTGGTTAGTTTTTAAAAATGGGTCATTTAGGGGGTATTTGTACTTTCCTGGCTTGTTAGTGTCTCAAGAAATTAGATTGGGCTGTCATTACATGAGGTGTGCTCAGGTATGATCATTTTTTAATGATTGGCACCATAGCTTCTAGAGACTTTATAACTTTCACAAAGACCAAATAATTGACACTGATTTGGGTTATTTTTACCAAAGATATGTAGAAGTATAAATGTTGGCTAAAATGTATGAAGAAAATGACTAATTTGCAAAATTTTATAACAGAAACAAAGTAAAATGCATTTTTTTAACAAATTTTTTGGTCTTTTTTCATTTACAGTGCAAAAAATAAAAACCCAGAGGTGATCAAATACCACCAAAAGAAAGCTCTTTTTGTGTGAAAAAAAGGAAAACAATTTCATATGGGTGCATTGTTACATGACTGAGTGTCATTCAAAATGTGAGAGCACCGAAAGCTGAAAATTAGGAACGGGGTTTAAGTGCCCAGTGGGCAAGTGGTTAATGAAAGATCTCTGAAATGTTATGTAAAGTGTTAAATTATTGCAAGTTTTCTCAGCTGAAGACAATCAAATCCTGGAACACAATTCAATAATACTGTACTTCTCAATGCAGTTCTCAAACAAGAGAAATATGTATATCTGCCACTAGGGGCACTGGGGCTCCAGTTTAGTTTGCTTGTGGGCTCCATCTTGTACCCCCTACAGTTGGGTGATTGTTGGGATACAGCAGATGATAGTTTCTGTTCTCTCAGGCATTAATTGACAGGTAAGAGGGTACATTTGTCTGACAAATTAGTTTACATTTTTAACCTTAAAATGATTCCCATTAATCTTCTCTGCCATAACAGCATAATGTTTACCTATAGTCTTGTCAGTAATTTGTTTTCTATTTTCCTCCTCTCAGTAAAATGGTGACACCAACATCTAGAATTTGGAGACATTTCCACTGCTGAGAGCAAAGCTGCAATTTGCATATATTGTGAGAAGAAATATTCTTTTCCAAATGCTACAAGGATAACAAAACACATCCTGGCATGCCAGAGGTGCCCTAAAAACATTAAATATACATTATGGAATGAAATGACGAGGACCGTAATGAAAGTGCAAGTAGCCTTTCCCTCCAGAGTTCTCATTCCAGAAACACTCTTTCTGCTGCTTCTGGATCATCATAAAGTGTTTCTTCACCAGAAACATCTTCAAGCAAGGAAGTGCTGCAAACCAGGGCCTTCCAAAAATACACAATCTCTTTATTTGCAGAGAAATTTATACATGAAAATCAGGAGAATATTTATTGAGCTTCTCAGACATAGAGCAATATATGTTTCTGGATCAGCATTGCCAATAACAGAATGCATATTGGCAGGATTCATTATTGTGAAGGAAAGTTGGGGTGTGTAGGTGAAATGTTCTTAACATATGCAGTCCTTCTTATTCCATTTATTCTTATTCTTATTCCATTTGTAATAAAAAATAATTTTAAACAATGAAAAGCAAGTTTAGTTTATTTACTGAATAAGCTGTACTTTTAGTTTATTTACTGAATAAGCATAATACTTTTATATGCACTGCATTTTACCTTCCCAGTGTAACAAAATGACTTTCAATTTGTAAAACTACTCCAAAAAAAAAATTCCTAAAATTTCAATTTTTCCCAGAAAAAAACATTTTTTTTCCCTATGGATTCAAAATTCTGGAAATTTGACATCTCTAACTGAAGCAGTGTGTACTTACATGGTGGCTGGTCATGTTAATTTGTGACTTGGTGGTCGGTGTGGGGCAGGAAAAGCACAGCTCAACGATCTGTCCCTTGGCTGGCTGTGCAAACAAAGCCTAATGCCGCGTGCACACGGTTGGACTTTTCGACCGGACTTGTCCTACGGACGCCGACTGACCAAATCCGGACAATTCGATCGTGTGTGGGCTTCACCGGACCTTCAGCGGACTTTTCCAGTCGCGAATCTGACGGACTTTAGATTTGGAACATGCTTCAAATCTTTACGTCGTAACTCTGCCGGACCCAGAAATCCGCTCGTCTGTATGCTAGTCCGGCGGACAAAACGCACGCTAGGGCAGCTATTGGCTACTGGCTATCAACTTCCTTATTTTAGTCTGGTGTACGTCATCACGTACGAATCCGTCGGACTTTGGTGTGATCGTGTGTAGGCAAGTCTGGTCGTTAGAAAGTCTGTTGAAAGTCCGCCAAAAGTCCGTCGAAAGTGTGTCGAAAGTCTGTCGGACGGGCTGTCGGACTTTTGTAGCTGAAAAGTCCGACCGTGTGTACGCGGCATAACACTCATAAACTAGATTAAAACTGAAGCAGTTGCTCAGAGAAAACTGGAAAAAATTGTTTACCTCAGAAGATATTCCCGTCTGGATACTTTAGACACCAATTCCACTTTTGCTTCAGCTTTCTTTGCTTTAATGGTTGCATATCAGCAATGTTTCCTTGTTATCAGGGAGTAGTGTGGTGGAGACCTACAAGGTCTATTTTTGTAGACCCCCCATGCACTGCACTGTATTAGTAGATAAAGCCTCTCACAACATCCTGCCAAGTTAAATTCTGGATTTGCAAGGCATGGATTTTTAAAAGACATAATTTCAGGCACAGAGGCTTTCTCCAGCAAACTTTTACTGTACATCTCAAAGGGACATTTCTAGTGTTCACTCTCTACAGCTAACAATCATCTGTACCACCTCCTGACCTTCCTGTCCAAGGTGCCTCTATTCTTTTAGGCCGCATGCACACTGGGCGTTTATCCAGATCTTCTGAAAACCTTTCTCTTGGCAGGAGAAAAGCAGTGTAATAACCGTGCCTGAAGCTGCGTTTTGTAAATACATTTAGGGACGTTTAGGCACGTCAAGCATTTTGGTGTTCATTCTGGTCATTGGAACGAATGAACGCTCAAGCAGTAAAAGCGTCTAATGTTTAGGCGAATTTAGGTGTGTTTTACACACATTTAGGTGTATTGGAATACCGAAATACAATACTCCTCTCCTGACCACGCAAGGGATCTTTTTTTTATTCTGCCTTTTAACCCTTTCGCTGCCAGGTCCATATGACCTACTGACAGCAGGGGGTTTTACAAACATTGTGTGTAAGTCTGACAAGTAGACTCCTGCCTGCCAGATTAAAGCGATCGGGCGGCAGTGGTGCCGGCCGATTGCTTCCACACACCCCGTCCCCCAGTAACAGCACCCACCTGCTGCCCGTGCCCCCCGCTATGTATCTCAGACTTTATCCCCTATGTGATGAAAAAAAAAAAAAGATAAGTAAAAAACTTGTTTTTTAAATTGTAAAAAATGAGTTACACCCAAGCAAAAAATTCCCCCTCAAAATTATTTGAGATCCCCGCCCCCAATATAGGCATGTATAAATGTAAACGCACAACTCAGGGGCTCCTACACTTAAAAACGTTAATTGCGATACACATGTTACATATCGCTGCACATGTCGGATTGAGAGCAATATTTCTTGCACCAAACCTCCTCTGTAACACTAAACTGGTGAGGAAAATGAAGGGTCTATAATTTTTTATCATACCGCAGGTGTATTTTAAATGATAGACAGGATATCAACCAAAAATCCCCCCCAAAAAATATGATACAAATGTTATAAATTCAGTTGCAGTTCAGTGAGTAAAATAAGTATTTGATCCCCAAGCAAAACAAGACTTAGTACTTGGTGGAGAAACCCTTGTTGGCAAACACAGGAGGTAAGAAGTAGTTGGTGACCAGGTTTGCACACATCTCAGAAGAGATTTTGGTCCACTCTTCTTTACAGATCTTCTCCAAATCCTTAAGGTTTCTTGGCTGTCGCTTGGCAACTCGCAGTTTCAGCTCCCTCCATAAATTTGCTATAGGATTAAGGTCTAGAGACTGGCTAGGCCACTCCATGACCTCAATGTGCTTTTTCTTGAGCCACTCCTTTGTTGCCTTGGCAGTATGTTTTTGGTTATTGTCATGCTGAAAGATCCATCCACGACCCATCTTCAGTGTTCTGGCTGAGGGAAGAAGGTTCTCATCCAAGATTTTACAATACATGGTCCTGTCCATTGGCCCCTCATAGCGGCAAAGTCAGCCTGTAGCTTTAGCAGAAAAACAGCCTCAAAGCATAATGTTTACACCTCCGTGCTTGACTGTTGGTATTCTTAGGGTCATAGTCAACATTTTTCTTCCTCCAAACACGGCCAGTTGAGTTAATGCCAAAGAGCTACATTTTGGTCTCATCTGACCACAGAACTTTCTCCCAATCCTTCTCTGAATCATTTAGTTGTTCATTGGCAAGCTTCAGACTGGCCTGTACATGTGCCTTCTTGAGGAGGGGGACCTTGGAGGGATCTGCAGGATTTCAATCCATGGACGGTGTATTGTGTTGCCAATAGTTTGTTTGGTGACTATGGTCCCAACGGCCTTGAGATCATTCACAAGTTCCTTCCGTGTAGTTCTGGGCTGATCCCTCACTTTTCTCATGATCATCCTTACCCCATGAGGCAAAATCTTGTATGGAGCTCCAAACTGAGGGCAATTAATGGTTATTTTGTATTTCTTCCATTTGCAAATAATCGCTCCAACATTTGTTTCCTTCTCACCAACTTCTTACATCAAGCTTCTTGCAGATGGTCTTGTAGCCTGGTGCAGGTTTACAATCTTTTCCCTGATGTCCTTTGACAGCTCTTTGGTCTTGCTCATGATGGTAAGGTTTGATTGGAAGAAAGAGATTCTGTGGACAGGTGTCTTTTATACACATAACGAGATGAGAACCGTCCTAAATTGACAGGACTAATCTGTACCACATGAGCACATACTGTAGCCAGTCTGTGGGAGTCAGAATTATTGTTGGTTGGTAGGGGATCAAACGCTTATTTTACTCGATGCACTGCAACTCAATTTATAACATTTGTATCATGTGTTTTTACTGGATTTTTGGTTGATATTCTGTCTCTATCATTTAAAATACACCTATGATAACAATTATAGACCCTTAATTTCTCTGTAAGTGGGTAAACTTACAAAATCTATAGGGGATCAAATAATTATTGTTGCCACTGTATATGGGACTTTTAAAGCATTGTATAATATAGGGTACTGAAGTTTGTCACCATTTCACGGGCGCACGCAGATTTAAAGTTTGACATGTTGGGTATCTATTTATTCAGTGCAACCTCATCTTTTATATTTTACCAAAATAGTGGGTAATTTATTGCAGTTGTGTGCCCTTCAATTAACTTTAGTGTATGTAGCGCTGACAAATTTTTGATCAAGCTCTTATTTGTAAATTTAGTGGGTTATCTGTTCTGTATATAGTTCAGAGTCAATCTGTGGCTAAATAAGCCTCTGTTCCAGCATTGGCTGTGTTGCGTGCAGTTCCCCACTGTTGCCTGTAGGTGTCGTTGTCACCATAGGTCAGTGTTGGAAAAGCAACAAGCTGAATGCTCTTCTTTCCCAGAGGTAACTCGGCAGAGGTGGTCCACTGCTATGCATTATGGGAGAGAGTACTTAGGAACGGATGCCATGTGCTAGGGAGGAGTTCTACCTCGTGGCCCTCCAGGCCGGAGGGCTGTGTTGCTGCAGCCGTGCAAGTAGGCCCAGAAGCCTGTCTGGGGCCTACTACTACGGAGATGGTCCTGTGCTGTCTGTCCTGCGGGAAGAAGCCAGACAATTGAGAAGACCCAGGGGAGGACCCATCTTTGGAGAGGACAGTGTGGAATGTTGGTGTCTCAAGAAGGGCCTGGCGACTCAATTGGAGGACGCATCTTAACCTAATCTACCGCACAAGTCCTGCCGGGTTGGCTTAAAGGTTCTGGTACTGTGTTGCTGTTCATCTAAAACTACTACGTCCTGTGGCAGAGGATCGTACAGTTAAATTGTTCTTCTCAAGTCTGTGGCAGAGACTTTTTGTTCGTGCTCCGCTCTGGCTGCTAGGTCAGTGAGAGAGACCTATCCGGGTGGGCAAAGATTTAATCTTGGACTGAAGGTATATTCGTCCCCGAGATTTCCCCGAATTCCTCAGCGATTCAAAGAAAAGGTATTTGAACTTTCCTGCAACTCTTCTTCTACCTCTTTCCTGCTACTTCTTCTAGTTATTTCCCATTAAAGCAATGGAAAAGTACTAAAGTGACTGGTGCCTACATTGTCAGATACAAAGCTGAACATGGACTCTAAGTTCTGATATTTGTGAAACTACGGTTAAAGAGGTGAAGGTAACAGCCCGATATAAATCAGCAGCTCCTTCGAGGGTTAGTGCTACATGTATATTTTGCATTTCCTAGACCTTTGCGGTAATGTTGTGTGAAATAAAAATTGGAACTACCACTATTTTATTCTCAATGGTGTCTGCTTTCAGAAAATATATAATGCATTGGGGGGTTTATGTAATCTTCAGGCCTACAATTATTTTTTAAGCAGGTGTGCAAAAAAAAAAAGCAAAAACAGCTCAGGCAGCGTAAAGGATTAACCATTTGCCTGCTGGGCACTTTTATTCCCTTCCTGCCCAGGCTAATTTCCAGCTTTCAACGCTGTCACATTTTGAATGACAATTGCGAAGTCATGCAACACTGTACCCAAATGAAATTTGTATCATTAATTTTCCCACAAATAGAGCTTTCTTTTAGTTGTATCTAATCACCTCTGGGTTTTTTATTTTTTGCTACACAAACAAAAAAAGACTGAAAATTTTGAAAAAAAAAACAAAACATTTTTTATAGTTTGTTATAAAGTTATCCAAACAGGTAATTTGTCTCCTTCACTGATGAGGCTGCACTGATGGACACTGCTGAGGCAGCACTGATAGGTGGCTTTGATGGGCACTGATGAGGCTGCATTAAAGCGGGGGTCCACCTATCTATCGTTTTTTTTTTTTTAGTTCATTCACAAACTTTTCTTCTCAGCATTACATACTCACATGTTGTGTGTAATATGTCCGCCTGTGTCAGATTTCGTCAGAAAGAATAACTTATATTATTCACTGCAGGCGGTTTCCATCTTCATTGTGGGCATTTGAAGCCCACAAGCATTTATTTCCTGGATGTGGTGAATACTGTGCTCCCAGCATTCACCGCTCATTCCCGCACATGCTCAGTGGCATCCTGGGAAGCCTGAGACTAGCTCCCAGGCGTCTGGGAGAGGCTAGAAACACGCCTACTCCCACGGGAGGAGAACCAGGAAGTGCAAAGAAGAATAGAAAAATAAAAGGTAATTACGGCAATTTAAATTTTTTTAAACGGCATATCAGCATCTAGGCAAGGAAGAGAATCCCTACAGATATTGTTAAAAATTTGGGTGGAACCCCGCTTTAATAAGCGGCACTGATAGGTGGCACTGATGGGCACTGATAGGTGCTTAGAAGAAGAGGTGTAGATCGCGCTGGACTGACTCGATCAGTCACTGTTGTAGGGTATGTAAGGTATGGGCAGATGGAAAGAATTGGTTTCCAGAGGTTCAAGCCCAGTTGGAGGAAAAGGTGGTGGTGAGCCCTGTTCGGGCCTGGGCTGCTACCTCGGGGTACAGCCTTATGGTCGACTCCACGTGTGTTTGGGAAGAAGTAAAAGTAAAGGAGCGCCCGGTATCCAGTAAAGGTAGGTATAAAGGGATTTTATTTGACATTTCAGCAATAGAAAGAGGCCTTAGTCCCCCGAAACGCATTGGCCTCTTTCTATTGCTGAAATTTCAAATAAAATACCTTTATACCTACCTTTACTGGATACCGGGTGCTCCTTTACTTTTACTTCTTTCTGGGCACTGATAGGTGGCACTGATGGCCACTGATAGGCAGCACTGATAGGTGACACTGATGAGGAAGCACCGATGAGCACTGATTGAGAGCACGGGGGGGGGGGGGGCACTGATTGGCAACACTGGTGGGTACTGTTGGGACTGCACTAATAATTAGGACACTGATAATCAGTGTAGATGTCCCTCTAACACAAAACGGTTATCTGCTGTTTTCTCCCCTCCTCACGCTGTCAGCATGAGGAAAGGAAAGCGGCTTGTATTTACATCTGTGATCAGCTGTCATTGGACACAGCTGATCGCGTGGTAAAGGTCCGCTATGATTGGCCCTTTACCCCGGTCACAGAGTGCACTGCCCATGCACCGCAGGGGGTGCACGGGCAGCACGATCACGGGGGGGACGTCTATGGATGCCCTCCCAGCAAAGTAAGCCCATACTGTAGCCATCTTTCAGCTATAGTGTGGGTGGGAAAGGGTTAAAGCCTGTAAACGCCTATGTGTGCATGGACATATAAGCAGAGTGTTAAGAGGCAGGAAAAAAATGTTACATGCCCTTAAAAAGCATTTTTGACACCCAACGTGCATGAGGCCTTACAGGGAATAGGGCCCACAGTCTCAGTGTATTGCAATACCTCTACTTACAGCTTCACCTTAGATTTTTATGGCTCATTCATAGGGATACTGTGGCCTGTATAGTCTGAAAGAGCCATTTGTTTATGCAACCTGGAGCAGTGTGTAGTCATCCCTGCACCCCTGTCGAACTCGGATGTGTGGGTGAGTCTATACAGCTGCTGGTTCTCCATTGACTAACATAGGCTGCCTGCTTGCAGCTTCCCACTGCTCCAGACGCATACCCAAATGGATATTTAATGCTATATGGGTCTCTGTATCTGTGTGAATGAGCCCTAAAAGTGTATGTATAGTTTATACTTTCTTTTTGTTTCAGATAGATTAGGGAAAGGTTAAAACCCCTGTCAGTTTATTATTTTCTGTCTGTGACCCATTGGGGAGATTTCCCTACACTTTTTGTCCCTGAAATACAACAGGATGCATTAGAAAATCACTGCAAAGTTGGAGGAATTTCCTTTATAGAAAGAGGTCACCTAAACAGGTGTCCCCTTTGGAAAATTTACCCTTACCTCCTGTTCTCAGCACAAAAATGTAGCTTTCCCATCAGTTTTTGTCTCAATGGCAAAGGTCACCAGGTCCAGGAGAAACAAGGAGGATGAATAAACCCAGCAGAGATACAGACAGAAATGGAATTATAAAAGGGGTTTTATGCCGTTTTTACTCCAAAACTAAATAAAATTGTCTCCTTTATACTAGACCAACCTTTCTCAACCAGGATTCCATGGAACCTTTGGGTTCCTCCAAAAATTGCTAGGTGTTTATTGAGCGATGAACATTTTCTGCCTCTCAGATAAGTAACCACTTACACCAATGATCTTTATAGCTATGTGATAAACAAAGACTCACCCAAGCTCTACTGCACAAGGAAGAGATAGTGAGCTGAGTACCGGTGCACAGGCTGGAATGTCCCATAAACATAAAATAAACAAAAATGCCAGCAACAGGAATGCTTCTTCTTATATTAGCATATATGAGCACAAACAGCAGGGCTACATCTGAAATATTGACGCCTTTTCGGCCGAAACCTTCCTCATAGCATACAGAATAATAATAAAATCAAGTTTATATAGGATATTACAACATGCCTCTAACTAGTAGGGGCAATGCATCCTGGTTAAAATCAATCTAGAATCAATTAAAAACATGTGAGGTTGGTTGAACCAGGGGAGAAGAAGAGGGGGATGGAGAAAGAGAAACACAAGTGATGGAATAAAAGAAACATTAAGCATTCCAATTCCAGTATCTATTATTTTAGAAATAAATTAACATCCATTCGGTTATTCATTCCACTGGGATGTCGGGTATTTAATTTATGGATCCACCATACCTCCCGCTGATGTAGGATATGATGTGTGCAACCCTCTCTTATAGATGTTTTTACCTGTTCTAAACCACAAAAAGAGAACAAATCCAGGTTGCCACCATGAACCATTCTAAAGTTCTTGGACACCTTTGAAATGCTTTTGTCATTGCTTTTGAGAGTGTCATTATAATGTTCTGACTAGTGATGAGGCGAAAAACACCCCCCCCCCCCCCCCAGTTTGGTTTTGCACTAGAACATGCAAACAGACAAAAAATTTGTGCGAACATTCGAACACTGTTAAAATCTATGGGACACAAACGTGAAAAATCAAAAGTGCTCATTTTAAAGGCTTATATGCTGTCCATTTCTTCTGATCATCCTTGAGATGGTTCTACACCTTCATTTGAGTCCAGCTGTGTTTGATTATACTGATTGCACTTGATTAGGAAAGCCACACACCTGTCTATATAAGACCTTACAGCTCACAGTGCATGTCAGAGCAAATGAGAATCATGAGATCAAAGGAACTGCCTGAAGAACTCAGAGACAGAATTGTGGCAAGGCACAGATCTGGCCACGGTTACAAAAAAATTTCTGCTGCACTTAAGGTTCCTAAGAGCACAGTGGCCTCCATTAACCTTAAACGGAAGATGTTTGGGATGACCAGAACCCTTCCTAGAGCTGGCCGTCCGGCCAAACTGAGCTATCGGGGGAGAAGAGCCTTGGTGAGAGAGGTAAAGAAGAACCCAAAGATCCCACTAATTCGGGGTACTTTGTCGCAGTAAGTGGGCTTAGCACTATATGATCATATAGTGTGACCAAACCCCCGTATTTTTTGAATATGTTCAGGTGTTTTTAACTAGCCTTGCAGGAAATTTCATTCTTGTATGTGTGCGCTGTAAAATATTTTGTACTGTTTGTAGGTCTTATAGCAGCACCATCTTGAATTTAAACGCATTGTAGGGTGTGCCCCTCAAATATGTTTTTGTATATCGGGAGAGAAGAGCCTTGGTGAGAGAGGTAAAGAAGAACCCAAAGATCACTGTGGCTGAGCTCCAGAGATGCAGTCGGGACATGGGAGAGAGTTGTAGAAAGCCAACCATCACTGCAGCCCTCCACCAGTCGGGGCTTTATGGCAGAGAAGCCTCTCCTCAGTACAAGACACATGAAAGCCCGCATGGAGTTTGCTTAAAAACACCTGAAGGACTCCAAGATGGTGAGAAATAAGATTCTCTGGTCTGATGAGAACAAGATAGAACTTTTTGGCCTTAATTCTAAGTGGTATGTGTGGAGAAAACCAGACACTGCTCATCACCTGTCCAATACAGTCCCAACAGTGAAGCATCATGGTGGCAGTATCATGCTGTGGGGATGTTTTTCAGCTGCAGGGACAGGATGATTGGTTGCAGTCGGGAGAAAGATGAATGCGGCCAAGTACAGGGATATCCTGGACAAAAACGTTCTCCAGAGTGCTCAGGACCTCATACTGGGCCGAAGGTTTACCTTCCAACAATACAATGACCCTAAGCACACAGCTAAAATAACGAAGGCATGGCTTCACAACAACTCCGTGACTCTTCTTGAATGGCCCAGTCAGAGCCCTGACTTAAACCCAATTGAGCATCTCTAGAGAGACCTAAAAATGGCTGTCCACCAACGTTTACCATCCAACCTGACAGAACTGGAGAGGGTCTGCAAGGAGGAATGGCAGAGGATCCCCAAATCCAGGTGTGAAAAACTTATTGCATCTTTCCCAAAAAGACTCATGGCTGTATTAGATCAAAAGGGTGCTTCTACTAAATACTGAGCAAAGGGTCTGAATACTTAGGACCATGTGATATTTTAGTTTTTCTTTTTTAATAAATCTGCAAAAATGTCAACAATTCTGTGTTTTTCTGTCAATAGTGGGAGCTAGAGCATAGATTCCCCAGGGCGTGGAGTCTAAGAGCCAGCGAGTGTTCACCAGAGCCTCTAGTGGTGAGGATGGACTGCGCTGCAGTCTGGCTCCAGGTCCCGGCCCCCAGGGTCTCACAGCTCACGCTCACCGTAGACTACAGGAGAAGAGGAAGGAGGCAGCAGGCTGGAACGATAGGGAAGTAAGGGGTAAGCCAAAGGTCAGGATGACTAACAGACAAGGATAAACATAACACGCCAAAGGTCAGGGTAACAAGCAGACAGGGAGAGTCGAGAACAGGCCAAAGTTGGTAACAGGAATCAGATGTGGAAACACAGCAAGTACACACAAAGGCTAACACACAATGGTTGATCAGCACTGCTGGCTTGCAGTGCACAGGTTAATATAGGGTTCCCTGATAGGGCCTGGGGTGGGGCCATGCTAGAGGAGAGGTTATAAAACCAGTCACATGGAGACAGGTAAACTGACAGAGAAAACTCTATTGCATAAACATGACAGGGTCTGAATACTTTCCGTCCCCACTGTAGGCTATGCTGAATGCAGAGTATATAGCGTTTACACTGTATACAGTATATATAGGCTATGCTGAATGCAGAGTATATATATATATATATATATATATATATATTGTAACGTTCTGGGAACCAGCTAGATCAGAGGACACAGGCTTTTCAGTCAAAAGGAGGTTTATTAAACTTAAATAGCTTCACAGCAGCAAAAACAAAAGAAAGAGATTTCAATCTCACGACTTGCAAAGTCCAGAACTGAAGTTAAACAGTCCTTGGTTTTTGTCGCAGGTAACTTCCCCTGCCAGGAGGCTTCCAGGCAGGACACTGCTGTTCACTTCTATCACTGTACACAAAACCACCATTCACCATCCACAGTCTCCACTACACTCCTCCACACCCACGTACAACTTCCTGTCTTGTTTTAAACCCACTTCCTCTGACAGGTGAGTTAACCCATTTTGTTCCCTTAAAGGGACCACAGTCCAAACAGAGGGGAAATATAGCGTCCTTCTAGGACCCAGCCACAGCGTCCTGTACAATATATATATATATATATATATATATATATATATATATATATATATATATATATATACATATATATATATATATATATATACATATATATATATATATACATATATATATATATATATATATATATATATATATATATATATATATATATATACACACAGGGCTTTTTTTCAGGCGGAACTGAGTTCCACCACCTCTGGCTCTGACCCTTTGGTGCCTGCTCACCACAATCACTTGGTGAAGTCTGGTTTCTGTGTTTACAAGTGACAGCTCTGCACTCTGTATGTAATTCAATCCTGGTATTTAATGCCCCTTTAAGACCCTCCTACTGTTTTCTTGAAATTTGACTGAACACACCACACCACTATTTGATATGATTTGAAGGGTGTGTGTAGGGGGAGGGGTTTTGTGGGGCCGTGGTTAAGTTCCAGCACCTATTGTTTGACAAAAAAAGCCCTGTATATATATATATATATATATATATATATATATATATATATATATACATATATATATATATATATATATATATACACATATATATATATATAGTGCCCTGCTCCTGAAGAGCAGACGCTATTCTTTTCAAATTTAAGTTAGTTGAAGCTACAGTTTGGCTCAGGTTATTAGTATCTAAATTTACTGGTTTCTGTACCATGCAGTTTGGCTGGACTGTGCAAGTTTCCATCCGACCATGGGTGGTGCTGTTGCCATTGGTGGATGTAGAAAATACAGTCTGGTTGGACATATTGAATACTCTTTGCTCAGAGACAGTTCGGTGGGAGTGGTCCATCCACCGTGCATTCTGGGTAGGGGTATTTAAGGAACAGACACCATTATCATTGGGTTGGCACTTTCTGACCTCATGGCCCTCCTGGCCTGGGGAATTACTGTTGCTTAAGATTCTGCCTTGGGGTCGGCAGACTCAAGGCCCAGCTACTAGGAGAAGGCCCAAAGTTTTAGTGGCCTCTTGGTCCAGAGGATGGTCTCTTTGCTGTCTGGCCTGCGGGAAGAAGCAAGGGATTGTAGTGACCAGGGGAGGACTCTTCAGGAGAGGACCGAGCATAAGGCTGGTATCTTGAGAAGAGCCTGGGAACTCAGTTGGAGACACATCTGGGGATCAATCACAGCAATCAGTTTATTCAAGATTGTCAGGTCTGTGGCAGAGACCGTATCCGAGCATCACATCGGCTGCTAGGTTGGTGAGAGAGACCTATTCGGTGGTTGCTAAATCCAGCTGTGGAAGTGCTGCTCGCTGGATATAGAAAATACCTCTAACCGCAAGATTCAAGGTACCTGAATCTTTTTCACCCTCTACCTTGCTATTGCATATTTTTGTTATATATATATATATATATATATATATATATGTATATATATATATATATATATATATATATATATATATATATGTATATATATATATATATGTATATATATATATATATATATATATATATATATATATATATATATATATATATTAGTCTGACTGTATATATACAGTGGGGCAAAAAAGTATTTAGTCAGCCACCAATTGTGCAAGTTCTCCCACTTAAAAAGATGAGAGAGGCCTGTAATTGTCATCATAGGTATACCTCAGCTATGAGAGACAAAATGTGGAAACAAATCCAGACAATCACATTGTCTGATTTTTGAAAGAATTTATTTGCAAATTATGGTGGAAAATAAATATTTTGTCAATATCAAAAGTTCATCTCAATACTTTGTTATATATCCTTTGTTGGCAATGACAGAGGTCAAACGTTTTCTGTAAGTCTTCACAAGGTTTTCACACACTGTTGCTGGTATGTTGGCCCATTCCTCCATGCAGATCTCCTCTAGAGCAGTGATGTTTTGGGGTTGTCACTGGGCAACACAGACTTTCAACTCCCTCCAAAGCTTTTCTATGGGGTTGAGATCTGGAGACTGGCTAGGCCACTCCAGGACCTTGAAATGCTTCTTACAAAGCCACTCCTTCGTTGCCCTGGCGGTGTGTTTGAGATCATTGTCATGCTGAAAGACCCAGCCACGTTTCATCTTAAATGCCCTTGCTGATGGGAGGAGGTTTGCACTCAAAATCTCACGCTACATGGCCCCATTCATTCTTTCATGTACACGGATCAGTTGTCCTGTTCCCTTTGCAGAGAAACAGCCCCAAAGCATGATGTTGCCACCCCAACGCTTCACAGAAGGTATGGTGTTCTTTGGTTGCATTCTCTCTCCTCCAAACATGACGAGTTGTGTTTCTACCAAACAGTTCTACTTTGGTTTCATCTGACCATATGACATTCTCCCAATCCTCTTCTGGATCATCCAAATGCTCTCTAGCAAACCTCAGACGGGTCCGGACATGTACTGGCTTAAGCAGGGAGACATGTCTGGCACTGCAGGATCTGAGTCCCTGGTGGCGTAGTGTGTTACTGATGGTAGCCTTTGTTATGTTTGTCCCAGCTCTCTGCGGGTCATTCACTAGGTCCCCCATGTGGTTCTGGGATTTTTGCTCACCATTCTTGTGATCATTTTGACCCCACTGGGTGAGATCTTGCATGGAGCCCCAGATCAAGGGAGATTATCAGTGGTCTTGTATGTCTTCCATTTTCTTATTATTGCTCCCACAGTTGATTTCTTCACACCAAGCTGCTTGCCTATTGCAGATTCAGTCTTCCCAGCCTGGTGCAGGTCTACAATTTTGTTTCTGGTGTCCTTCGACAGCTCTTTGGTCTTCACCATAGTGGAGTTTGGAGTTTGACTGTTTGAGGTTGTGGACAGGTGTCTTTTATACTGATAACAAGTTCAAACAGGTGTCATTAATACAGGTAATGAGTGGAGGACAGAGGAGCCTCTTAAAGAAGAAGATACAGGTCTGTGAGAGCCAGAAATTTTACTTGTTTGTAGGTGACCAAATACTTATTTTCCACCATAATTTGCAAATAAATTCTTTCAAAAATTTGTTTGTTTCCACATTTTGTCTCTCATAGTTGAGGTATACCTATGATGACAATTACAGGCCTCTCTCATCTTTTTAAGTGGGAGAACTTGCATAATTGGTGGCTGACTTAATACTTTTTTGCCCCACTGTATATCACTGTATATCAAATACAATGCCATTAACTAACTAACCTGCTTACCAAATCTAGCTCAATCTCTCTATCTCTGTCCACTATAACACACTATACGGGCACTGTGTAAGTAGCCTTATATAGTGTGGGGTGTGGACTTAGTCCCCCTGAGCCCTGCCTTTGGCCATTCATGGCTCTCGCTGAGGAGCGTGCTGTGATTGACCAAAGCATGCAGGTCAGGTGTATGCTTTGGCCAGTCATCATACAGCAATGCACTGCGGTCTTGCAGTGCATTATGGGGGCTCAAATTTGCTGTGAACGCCCCATAAAATTTGCTGTTTGGCGAACAGGCGAACACCCAATGTTCAATGTGGAACTTACGTTCGACTTGAACTCGTAACTCATCCCTAGTTCTGGCAATGTAACACGCAGATTACGAATAGTACATCCCACATACTGCATCTTTTAAGTGCTTTATAGCTATCTTTGAGGGGAGGATTCTTTCCACTGACCACATATGTAAAGAACATTTTTCTCATTAACCATGCTAATGTAATGCGATTTGTAGACATAGTAAGTGTTATCATGAGATCTTTGAGACCAGAAAGGTATTTCAAGGGTTCCTCAATGCTAAAAAGATTGAGAAAGGCTGTACTAGACAATAAGAAGGGTGCATGCTATGTGATAATTAAATAATTCCTTTTGACAATATGTAACATAACCAGGGCAATAGACATGTTGGGGCCCATGTTCGTTTATTACCTACTCTGTGTTGTACAACAGATAATACTTTTATCCCTATAAATGATTGGCATTCCGAGTGGTGAATGGAAAGGGGATGGGCTATTATCAAAGCATGTGCTGTCTGCATCAGTACTCATCACTCAGCACCATGTCTGCAAAGCCAGAATCATGACTTTTTTTATTTGGAATGGTGGCCTGATACCTTAGCCAGCTCTTTGGAATTTTGCCTGATTCAGAATAGCACCATGTTTGCAGCTCCAGAATAGTTCCACAGTTTAAGAATTGGACTGTTGAAGTTCAGAACCAAGTGACCAATATTACCATTCAGGGCAGCATTCTGTTATGACAAGGCCAGCATCAGGTTTAGTATTACAGTAGTGGCCTTTGCTGTTTACACACAAGATATGATGTGTAATGTTCCAACTGGCAATGGTCAATCAGGTGTCAACAGTGGAAAGTAAACACCAATCCTGAAAGTTGTACTTTAAATCACAGAAAGGGAAAATGCACCTCATGTTTTTCCTACCACACATCAAACTCCCAGGGAGGAGGATCAAATTTTGCTTTATACAAAGAGGAGAATAAGGGGGTCCAAAGGTGGGAACCCCACTTTTTTGTAACATGGCACCAATTGTTGCAATTATATCAGTGTCTTTGTTACATGGAGTCACACTGTTAACTTGGCATGAGTCTAGTCTCTCATGAATGTCAATATAAAATATATAAATGTAGCAACTAGGAGCTTGAATAACAGGGCTGGTGAAACCAGACACATTGTTTTGGCAGGTAATGAGTTTTAGATAATGTTTAGTGAACTCCAGAAAAAGTGCAACCCAAACAAAAAATGAGGTGACCTTGTAAATTCAATCTTCAGTACTAAAGACTGATGTGACATCTCCCTTCAGGTGAGGTAGAGCCTCACCTGCCATGAACATAAAGAAAAAAAAATGATCGATTTCGAGGGTCGTAGCTCAGTCACAGAGACCCCAAATTGGGGGGGTAGGTAGCTAAAGTCCTACCCCACCACTGGTCATTTTGGGGCTCCTATCATCTATAGTTCCGGAGATACGGGGCTCCTTGCGCAGCCTGTCAGAAGCTACATACAGAAAAGCCAGTTTAAATACAAGCTGGCACACTCTGTTTCCAGACTGAGAGGATGAGCTCACAGTGCCTCTTCTCACGTCTTGTCAGAGGCACTGAGCTCAATGGACAGCTTGGAGTCTTGGACCAATGGTAAAGTACCATTGGCCCAGGCTGTCCAATAAACATGCTGCAGTGGAGGCACGCCTTTCACTGCAGTGTCATAGAAGGAGGCATGTGTCTAAAAGACACATGCTCCTTTCCAGCCCAGCCCTCTTAACTACAAGGAAAATGCATAGATTTATGTGTATAAGATTTACCCATAAACCCATGTTTTTCTCACACTGTTAAGAGGGAGAATGAGAATCTGCTGCTGCTGAAAAGGTACATGCGAAATCATATATTTTTATGCTATATGTTATAAGATAATAATTTATTATTTATTTACTGTGAAATTACCAGAGGTGGGGGACTCGAGTCACATGACTTGACTCAAGTCAGACTCGAGTCACCTGTTTGAGGACTTGCGACTTGCTTGACAAAATTAAATAAATGACTCGACTTGACTTTGACTTGTCACTAATGACTCGCGACTTGACTTTGACTTGGGCTATTTGACTTGCAATGACTTGGTACCACCAGTGCTGTGTCTTGGCTTAGGCAAAAGCCGCCCCCCCCCCCCACAAACGAAAGCTCCCCCCGAGTCCCGGTTTCGGGGTAGATCAGTATTTTGACTTAATTTGTGACTTGACCAAAATAAATGACTTGACTTGACTTGCTTGACTTCTAGCAGGGACTCGACTTGACTTGCTTGCTTTTCGCCACAGTAACTTGGGACTTGCTTGTGACTTGAAGGTTAAGACTTGAGACTTGCTTGTGACTTGCACATGTGTGACTTACTCGCATCACTGGAAATTACTGGTTTGAAGTTATAACTTCAGACTTCAGTAATGTGTCCATTAAGCCACCTGCTTGAGTACAGATTTTGAAAATATAGTAAATCAGCTGAAAAACAATATATAATAATTATTTGTATATTACTTACTTATGGTAATTAACCCCTTGCCACCCAGGCCAATTCTGACACTTCTGTCCTACATGTAAAAAATCATCATTTTTTTGCTAGAAAACTACTCAGAACCCCCAAACATTATATATATTGTTTTAGCAGACACCCTAGGGAATAAAATGGCGGTCATTGAAACTTTTTATGTAACACTGTATTTGCGCAGCCCGATTTTTTCCTATAATGTGAAAGATGATGTTACGTCGAGTTAATACATACCTAACATGTCATGCTTTAAAATTGCGCACACGTGGAATGGCGCCAAACTTAACTTAAAAATCTCCATAGGCGACGCTTTAAAATTCTCTACAGGTTACATGTTTAGAGTTACAGAGGAGCTTTAGTGCTAGAATTATTTTTCTCGCTGTAACGTATGTGGCGTATGTAACCTGTGTGTATCTGGCTCTGATACTTGCCAGTACCTCACCAGCCACTGATCTCACCGCACGTCCCTGCTTGGAAGGACACCTAGCATTTCAGCGACTCCCATTCTTTTATTTTCACCTGATGACCCTGCCAGTGATAGACATACTGACTTAGGGTTACAGGCCTCATTCAATGTACTGTATCTATGAGGGAGCTGTGTTTTCACTCGAGGGCAAGTTTACAGAACACCTCTCCTCTTCTCCATTACATGGGGGGGGGGGGTGTCCTGTAATCCACAGAGAAAACTGGGAACAATGCTGATTGATATGGGCAGCACAGTAGTTAGCACTTCCACCTAGCAGCACCAGTGTTGTTGGTTTGAATCCCAAACATGACACTACCTACATGGTGTTTGCATGTACTGTATACCATGTGCCTGTGTGAATATCCTTCAGGTATTCTAGATTCCACCCACACACTAAACAGATGCTGGTAGGTAATTGGCCCTGTCTAAATTGGCCCCATTATGTGTAAAATATGCAATGTGAGTTAGGGACCTTAAATAAGTAAGCTCCTTGAGGGCAGGGACTGATGTGAATGTACCATATACTGTATATGTAAAGCACTGTGTATATTGTTGGTGTATGTAGCGGTGTGTTCACCACTTGGTTACTAGCAATCCGCCAATCACCCTGCTGCCAGCCCCCCATCTATCAGTTAAGACAATGAACAGTCATTTGTACAGCTTTGTTACGTTTATTTCAGGATACAATTTGGCTGGGAGAAAGAACGATATGAGATGCCCATAGTATTTAGCACATTATCAGAAGTTATTCAGTGGCCTTGGCCTTGCAAACTTGAAGTTCCAAAAGCCAGTATAAGGGAATAGTAGTGGTAAAAAAAAAAAAAAAGACTTTTTTTTTTCTTTCTTTTTTTACTACTACTACTCCCTTATACTGGCTTTTGGAACTTACAAATGCATCAATTATAAATTGGATGAGTGGTTTAGCACTGGGAAACACTTTTTGATAGTATACTATTGCAGCACTACAGAACTCCACAGAGTCAGGAGATCACAACCTGCACAGTAAGTTGTTCAGCATGGACAAGCTACCTTGCCTTTTTATTACATGAAAACTACAATGGGAGAAAAGGAATCAAATTCTGCCAGTGTGTCTCTACAAGTGTCTGCTTGGGTGTTGGAATCTCCTCATAGTCAACATTAAAGACGGAGTTATCCTGCATTGCTACACAGTGGCATATACTGTGGATGTGTGAGACCCCAAGAGGGGGTGAAGGATCTGGTGAGTGCAGTCAATATAGGAGCACGAATAAGGCACACACCGAGTGTTTATTCATTGAAAAGCCCACCAGAGGCTAAACAGATCCCTTCACTGGCACAATAGCACCTTATAATCCAATTGTATATACCAGTTATATGTTCACCTGTTTATTTGCACCAGCACCTTATATTTGTATTATTGACTCAACTATGTATATATATAGTTATTGCACATGCATAGTAATGATCAGGGATTATTGCACTTTATTTTATTTATTTGTCATATATATATACAATAAGTTGGGGTGTCTTACACATTGCACTTCATATCAGGTCAGGTTTACAGCTTGATATTCATTCACACTCAGGAGTTTATAATTTGGGTTCACATTAATGAGCACATGTTTTATTGTGCATTTGTTTTTGGTTAGAAGACACCCATTCAATAGGAATCACCTACATCATTTCTCTTCCCCCCACCTTAATACCTTCCTCCCCTCTAAGGGAGCAGTATATACCTGAATCCAACCAGGTTTGGAACGGCGCCATATCTACTTTTTTCTCCTATTTCAGAAAGAAGCCTTTACTGCACCAATGTCAAGTCTGTCACAATATGCCGATAACACCTTGACAGACACGCCTTACATCTTTTGGCACACTGTAATCTGGAGTGATGAGATCAAAATAGAGCTTTATGGTCACAACCATAAGTGCTATGTTTGGAGAGGGGTCAACAAGGTCTAAAGCAACAAGAATACCATCCCTATTGTGAAGTATGGTGGTGGTTCACTGATGTTATGGTGTGTGAGCTCTAAAGGCATGGGTAATCTTGTGAAAATTCATGGCAAGCTGAATGCAGCATGTTATCAGAAAATACCAGCAGACAATTTACATTCTTCTGCACGAAAGCTGTGCATGACGCTCTTGGACTTTCCAGCACAACAATGACCATAAACACAACACCAAGTTGATCTTCCAGTGGTTACAACAGAAAAAGGTGAAGGCTCTGGAGTGGCAATCACAGTCTCCTGACCTTAATATCATCAAGGCACTCTGGAGAGGTCTCAAACATGCCGTTCATTCAAGACGACCAAAGACTTTGCATGACCTAGAGGCATTTTGCCAAGACAATTGGGCAGCTATACCACCTGCAAGAATTCAGGGCCTCAGACAACTATTACAAAAAAACTGCACGCTGTTGTTGATGCTAAAGGGGGCAATACACAGTATTAGGATGCAGACTTTTGAACAGGGGTCATTTCATTTGTTTACTTGTTGCCATGTATTGTTTTATGATTGTGCCATTCTGTTATGACCTACAGTTGAAAATGAATCCCATAAGAAATAAAAAAAAATAGTTTTGCCTGCTCATTAATGTTTTCTTTAAACATGGTACATACTGTATATTACCAATTCCCTAAGGGTATGCAAACTTTTGAGCACAACTGTATATATTTCTAATAAATAAATAATGACGCAGTCAGAGAGTATAGAACGTTTCACAAGATTGGAAAGATTAACCCCTAGGCACCAATGTGCACAAATATGCATCTTCTTGATGGATGGCCTTGACACAGGGCGGCTGCATATTTGCGTATCAATTTAAACAAGCCCTGCACACTCCCGATACGGTTTCCAGCGGCTAGCGAAAAGCTCCCGATCGCAGGAAGCTTTCCAATCATGTGATCGCCATGACAGCCAATCACGGCAGTCACATGGTCATAAACCCCGCCCCGTCTCCCAACATCTGAAACCTCTTAAAGGGCCAGGAGGCACCAGCGCAAAGATGTTAACAGGTATGTTTTTGCATTCATCAAACACATATAAGAAACAATCCAGCTTTACATTTAACAAAGCAAAACAGAGCAAATAAGTGAAGCTAATTGTTAGAGTTTACATACACTTTAAAATAGAAGACTTGCATGTGATATCCAGATTTCACTCTCAGAACAATGGAATATTAAAGTACCTTCAGCAAGGGCAAACGATGCCAAGGTACTTCGACCCTAAATATTCATCCACAAAGTCAATGAGATATAGACATACATACTGTACATTATGTAAGACTAATAGCCATTTCTCATGTACATAATGCTTTGTGAGGCATCTAATATTCCACATAACACTTATAAAACACTAATCAGAATTTTTTGTGGCCTAGAACTCATTAAAACTACTCTATGCCAGAATGCTCTTTATATGCATTGTCCCGGAAAAAGCTATTCATAGTAAATAAAGGCCGCGTAATTACATTTGAAATATGTTAACTATCTAGAGTTACAGACTGACAGGCAGCAGAAAGTGGATCTTACAACATTAATGTAAATTAGCAATGATTTTGCACTGCCCTCTAACGCAGGTAGTCATTGTGTGCACGGCTATATCAGATTTATGTCACACAATCTGTTAATTTCATAGGAGACAAAGGAGTCTAATACTATAAAAGTGTTACTTATGTTCATTCAACCCATTCAGTGCCAGCAGTAGCAGTGAAGCATGGCCAACTGATCTGTTTTCCCAGAGTGCCATGCTGATTCCAGATGCAGAAGGACACATAGAAAAAATTAGCCAACCCATTAATAAAGAGCTATTATTACTGCCTTAACCTCCTAAGAAGTACAGCATAAAATAAAACCATGAACCATCTTCATTAAAGGTCCATTAAACACAAGTAACATGTTGGTTTAGATAAAACTGTTTTAATAATACTAAGTTACTAAATTTAAGAATATTATTATAACTGAAAGTATAAAAATGAAGGTGAAATAGTGGAGAGAGTTTTTCTAGGCTGCCTAGCTTTGTGGGTATTGATTTCATCTGGAAGATTTTTTTTGGTGAAGGTTTAATGGGCACAATTAATACCCAAAGACCAATTTTTCCACACCTGTTTGACAGGTGCATATAATTAAAATTTTTGACAATTCTTGATTTCATCAAGGGTATCTCTATAGAGTTACGGTGTGAAGGCGCCACAGCCACCCAAAGACCAATTTTTCAGCAATTGTTTAACAGGGGCATATCATTGCAATTGTTGACAGCAAGGCCACTTCTTGCTTTCATCAAGAGTACCTCTATAGGGTTACGGTGTGAAGGCGCCACCAACACCCAAAGACCCATTTTTCCGCATCTGTTACTTCTATCCAAAGTCTGTGGAAGAGACACCAGAATTTATCCCAAAAATCTCTAATCTTGTTCCCAGTGCACTACATTGTGGCCTTATCATACAGACTGGCACCCCAAGCTGTTGCTTACAAAATAAAGAAAGCTTGCAGGGAAAATGTCATCTTTTTGACCTTATAAATGCAATTATTGCTGCAACATCTTCTATACACAGTACAGATGTGCCACTTTACAGGCAGACTAACGGGAGCCCCGAGGCACTATATTGAAATACATTTTTCATGTTTATGCTTTCATTTTAAGCATCAATAAATCACTGTTCATTTAAAAATTACTCTTTTTACAAACTTTGTTTTCATTGACACATGTCCCCCAGGACAGCTCCCAGACCCCCATAACTGTATCGGGAGTACTCTAAAAAGATATAAAATCTTAGGTAGTATTGACATCTTGATTACAGCAATTGTACCCATCCATGCTAATGGGAGGGAAGACCAGGTTTTCATTAGGGTTGTGAGATGATTTAGCATGGATGGGTAATTTGCCACATATAGATTTGTTGGATTCACTGTAAATGTGATTCCAAGATATGTAATTTGTGTTGTCGATGTTGACCAAGTGAATGGGAGGGATTCGTGTAATTGTGTCTGTAATTCAGGTATAGAAATATTTACGGCATTGGACTTATTTTATTTTGAGTCCAGATATTGATACAAATTTGGATAGGGTGTCAGTGAGGTTTGGAGCTGAAATTAGGGGAGAGGTGAGGAATATTAGAACTTAGTCTACAAACATACATCATTTGTGTTGATGACCTCCAAATTCAAGACCTTTAATATTCGTGTTGGAGCGTATGAGCTGTGCAAGGGGTTCAATTGCCAAAGCAAACAGGAGAGGGGAAAGGGGGCATCCCTGCCTGGTTCCTCCTTCAATGATGAAGGGGTCAGAACGGTATCCAGAGTATGAGACATATGCTTTTGATACATAGAAGAGATCCAATGCAGAAAATGGATTCCAAATCCCCTCTGGCATAGGATGGAGTTAAGATAAGCCCAAGAGAGAGAGTCAAATGCCTTTTGTATGTCAATGCAGAGGAAGCAGGCAGGTATGCGGCGGGTTCATGTTGTATGGACTAAAAGGGAAGCGCGGCGGATGTTGTCACCTGCTTGTCTAGAAGGAATAAACGCAGTCTGATCTTTGTGAATCAGGGAGCCTATAATTGGGTTAAGTCTGTTAGAAAGAATTTTTGCCAATATCTTGATGTCTAAATTAAGTATGGAAATTGGTCTGTAATTGGACCAGGAAGTGTCATCAGTATTCGGTTTAGGAATCATGGCGATGGATGCTAAGAGGGATTCAGTACGGAAGGAATGGTTTGAGAGGAGGGAGTTAAAGTCTTCTACCATAAGAGGGGATAGTATAGCTGCAAAGTTTTTATAGTATGTTGCTGAAAAGTGTTTGTGTGTTTTTAATGTCTTTATTGCATTGCGGACTTCAAAGTCTGAGATAGGTCTATCAAGGGTTTCTTTTTGAGCAACTGAGAGGGAGGGGAGTTAAATGGAGGAGAGAAGGGTATCAAATTTTGTTTGGTCAAATTTATGAGTATCCCGGTACAGGTTAGCGAGTCATCTGCGGAATTCATGAAGGATTTTTTGAGGGTTACTGGAATAAGTGTCTTTAGAAAGTTGAAGTCGAATTGGTTTGGGGGTATAGTTTGCTTTACGTAGGGCTAAGGCCAAGAATGTAGTCGGCTTACTGGCTTTCACATAGAAAGTGTGTGTGGATTTTCGGAGAATCTTTTCAGCCTAGTCCGTTAGGAATAGATCAAGTTCCAATCGAGCTTTATCGTAAATTTGTTTATTTAGCGGAGAGGGTAAATATTGAAAATTCTCCAAAGCTTTATAGAAAGCTTCATCTATTTGCTTATGGCGTTGTTTCTTTAATTTACAATGGTATGATGCTTGGCTGATACAAATCCCTCTGATGGATGGTTTAAGGGCTTCCCATAGTGTCAGAGGATCTGTAATAGTGGGATTATTGTTTATAAGATAGTCTTGTATAGTGTTTTCTATGTCTTATGTCTATATTTAGGATTGGTTAGTAAACTATCATTTATATACCAAGTTCGGAAATGAAGTCGTGGGACCAGTGAGGAGAAGGTCTTCATGACAGCATTATGGTCTGACCAGGAATATGGTATGATTAGAGAATTGAGGATGAGGGGTGAGGTCACTGGTGTGCGCAGCCTATTGCATTAGGGTGTGCACCCCTAAGCTCAAACACACGTGTGTGTGTATATATATATATATATATATATATATATATATATATATATATATATAAACACATACTCACACACTCTTATAAATAAATGTAAACAAACATTTTAAAATGTATTAAAACATTTTTAACACTTCATTTTTAAATTTTAAAATAACATTTTTCACACTAGTGGTTAGGGGCAGTAAAATTCTGCGGTTGAGCCATGCTTTTACCACCCCTCAACCGCTACCACCTTTTTAGCTGTAGAGGCAGCGACTGGGCATGTTCACGCGCCGCACCTGCAATTATACCCTGTTGCTTTCATCAGGTGTAGCACCCACTGACCATGACCCATTCAAGTGAAAGGCGTTACTCTGCAAGCGGCCCACAACCATGTGCAGTGTGGAGTTCAAAGGGTTAAAGCAGGTGGTGTGTAGGTGATACAACTCCCCCTCACCGCTTCTCAAATGCTCTCTGAAGAGCGATCTGTTTGCAGATCGGTCTTCAGAAATCAAAGCATTTGTGAATGAGCCCCTAAATATTCCACAGCGCCCCCTCTCATCTGAGTCCTGCTTTACATCAGAGTCCACAGCATTTAATCTTACACCAGAATCATAAGCGTTACATCTTATATCATAGTTCTCCCCTTAAATTAGGGTTCTCAGAAAGTCCCCTTACATCAAAGTCCCCAGAGTTCCCCTTCACGTTGGGAAATCTGATGTAAAGAATGCTGCAGACTCTGGTGTAAAGGGGGACTTTGATATAAGAGGGTCTCTGGTCACCAGAGTCCCCCCTTACATCAGAGTTCCCAGCATCCCCTCTTATATAAGGGTACCCAGAGTCCCCACTTACATCAGAGTCCCCCTTTATGTACAATGTAAGGGGGGACTCTCTTGTAAGGGGGGACTCAGGTGATCAGAGACCCCTTACATCAGAGTTCTCCTTTATATACACTGTAAGGGGGGACTCTGACACAAAGGGGATCTCTGATGTGAAGGGCTCTTTGGATACCACAGAGATCCCACTTACATCAGGGTTCCCCTTTACCCCAGAGTCTGCAGAGTTCCCCTTTAAACCAGTATACCAGCCAATAAGTATTTCTAGAAGGGGGTCAGGTCAGCCATAGCAGCCTCCTCACAGCACAAAGCCTTTTACTTTATATTACCAACTCCCCCCCCCCCACCGAGTATGTGTGAGCATCGTCCTCCCCTCCAGGGGACTACAAATCCCAGCATAGCTGGCTGGGCTCCTATTTCTCAGCTGCTCTCCAGTGCCGAACACACAATGTGACTGGGAAAGACTGCACTACACACTCTCCCTGCCTACTGCAGTGCCGCACACACACTGCCAGAGTCCATGCGCCCACTCCCCACTTACCAGGGACATCTCCCAAGTCCCCGGCAGGTCCTCCTCACCACAGCTGGTTCCATTGTCTGCAGGGCGGAAGCCGGGGGCGGGGCACTCAGAGGTGGAGCAGGGAGGAGAAAGTTACACTCTTCTCCTCTGCCTGGAGCGGTCCTGGCAACCAATCATTTTCTCAGCGGTGTACACAGGGCAGCGATGGGCTGCAGCAGCCCCCCCCCCCCCCCCCCCGTGGTGGCAGAGGGCGGGATGTGTTCAGATGATTAAAAAAATGCTGTAAAACCGGCTTGCTCCTGTGAGTGCAAACCACTGGCCATGGTGTAAGCAGGCGGCGGAGTGATATCCAGCTGTCAGGGAGCCGGAACTATAGAGGTAACATCGGAAAATGCGGTCTCCTGTCGGCTTACTCCGCGGCCCATGGCTTGCACACACAGGAGTTACATAGCCAAATGAAAAATAGTCCCATTCACAGCACTGCCATTGTCATATAGCAGAGATGCCAAAATGGAGATCCCGCACATACTGCCAGAAAAATAGCCCTGTGGTCTGCCGGATGTGCCTGAGCATTAGGGTGCGCCCAGGCACACCCAGCACACCCTGTGCGCACGCCTATGGGTGAGGTACTAATGCTGACAAGAAGGTGGTCTACACAAGGACATTGTGAGGATGAGAATAATGTGTGTACTGTCTCCTTGTAGGGTTTTGTTCACGCCATGTATCGAGGACTCGGAGGAAGTGTTGGTTGCAAAGTTGTTGGTAGGAGAGGCGCTGGACATTTGTGGGAATTGGGGATTTATCTAAAATCGGATATATTATTTCATTAGAGTCGCCACATATCATGAATGTATCCACTATTGAGAACAAGTGGGAGAAGAATGACAATGGGTTTTTATTGGGGGCATAGTATGAAACAATCTAACTTCATTGTCTAGTAAGAGACAAGTTATAGGTATCTTCCCTCAGGATCTTTGATCTCTTTATGGAGAATGAACGGTGTGGTGTGGTGGAAAGCAATTAAAACGCCTCTCTGTCAGTCGATTACCCATAGAAACTGTGGGGTATGTTTGGGATATACCATTTCAAGGTTTCAGTATCTGTACAAACGGGATAATGAAAAGTATAATTGTAACTATGACTGCTTTAATGTATGGATGTATTTAAGTGTTGCCTTACCTGTACACTAAAAAAATAAAATTTATATTTGCAAAAAAAAAAAACGCCTCTCTGTTTGGTGGAGGCCGAGGCTGTATAAACCTGGGGATATTGTCGGCTGAAAAATTTTGGGGAGGATTGTGAGGAGAAATGTGTTTCCTGTAGGCATACCACATGTGCTTTGAGTGTGGAAAAGGAGTGGAAAGTCTTGGTTCTTTTTGGAGGGCAATTGAGTCCCTGTACATTGTAGAGTGTTAAAATATTTAAAGTCATCACTATGTAGTGTATATAGGATCAGGGAGTCTTGTGGCTAATCGTTTTAATGTTAGTAACTGGAGAGGCTGGGGGGTAAGGGAGGTTGGACAAGGGTGGGAAAGAGGACTGTGGATCGTATCAGTTAGGAACTGGGGAGTGCAAATGATATCTGATAGCAGAAAAGGGTATGAGAAGCTCTGGTAAAAAGAATAAAGGTGGCTCCGATGTGGAACGAGTATCCAAGGGGTGTTGAGGAATCACCAGCCAATGGATACCATAGGTCCAAAGAGTATCCGATCAACAATGTCGGGTACTCGAGGATCAAATGGGAGGCACAGTGAGTTATCTCCGGGACTAAGACAGCCATTTCTGTCAACAAACAAACAAGTCACTAATATTACAATAGTCAGTATATAGAAAACTGGTAAGGTATTAGATAAGAAAAGAACAAAGCGTAACAGCAATATCTCTGAAACCAAACCAGCACATACATTGCAGCACAAATCAGCACAGATGCAGTGTAAATGAATGCTATCTTTGTTTTTAAATTTTAATAACATTGGGTGCAAAGTGGGCAGGGATTGGTGTTACATAATCTGAATTTGAATTCCAATACCTCAAAAACCGAACCAGCTAAAACATTCATTTTAGTGGTACAAAATAGTTTTTAAGCTTAACAGCTGGCGGTCTCTCACCCTGCATCTTGGTTGCGTTCTGCCGCATGCAGTAAGCGCAAACTTTGCGTGCGCACAAGTGAGTTGTCTCAATAGGTGTATACAACGGACTTATGTCCATTTATTATAAATATATTAATCTGCAAATAAATTAAACATTTCGGATGGTATGTTAAGTACATAGCACCCTGCACCCCTGGACCCCTTTATATTACACTGCACCCTGCGCCTCTGGACCCCTTTATATTACACAGCACCCTACAACCTCTGAACCCCTTTATATTACACAGCACCCTGCACCTCTGGACCCCTTTACATTACACAGCACCCTACAACCTCTGGACCCCTTTATATTACACAGCCCTTGTACCTCTGGACCCCTTTACATTATACTGCACCCTGCACCTCTAGACCCCTTTACATTGCGCAGCACCCTGCACCTCTGAACCCCTTTACATTACACTGCACCCTGCACCTCTGGACCCCTTTACATTACACTTTACCCTGCACCTCTGGACCCCTTTACATTACACAGCCCTTGTACCTCTGGACCCCTTTACATTACACTGCACCCTGCACCCCTTTACATTACACTGCACCCTGCACCTCTGGACCCCTTTACATTACACAGGACCCTGCACCTCTGGACCCCTTTACATTACACAGCCCCCCACAGCTCTAGACGCCTGTATGTTACACAGACACCCCCTAACAGTTTTGGACCCACTTCATGTTACACAGACCCCCCTACAGTGCAGACCCCCCCATTAAGTACAGACCCCCCTACAGTACAGACCCCCTAAGTGCAGACCCCCCTACAGTACAGACCCCCCCTACAGTGGAGACCCCCCTACAGTACAGATCCACCCCTAAAATACAGACCCGCCTAGAGTGCAGACCCCCCTCCTACAGTACAGACCCCCCTACAGTGCAGACCCCCCTACAATACTGACCCCCTACAGTGCAGACCCCCCTACAGTGCAGACCCCCCTACAATACAGACCCCCTCCTACAGTACAGACCCCTCTACAGTGCAGACCCCCCTACAATACAGACCCACCTACAGTGCCGACCCCCCTTACAATACAGACTCCCCTACAGTGCAAACACCCACCCCTTCAGACCCATAATGTACCTTGGCTCAGATGATCAGCCCAGGACATGCACACACAGCATGTGTAGAGATAACGGAGTATGGGGAGGCAGCTTCACTCTGCTCAGCTGTGTGAGACAGCCAAGACTGATCAGAGCCACGGCGCGGCCACGAGAGAAGGGGATGCTTGCGACCAGGTCCCGGGTGTGCTGACAGGTGTCACTCGGGTGTGGCTCGCACCCCCCCTGTAAAGCCAGGCTCTCCGTGTGTGTGTTACCTGCCGCTGCCTGTCACTGTGCCGTGCTGCTGCTTAAACCCGCCCACTGTCTCCGCTAAGTTCGCTTCAGTCACGGAAGGGGGGGGCGCCGGCCTGACACCCCCCCAGTTTGTGGCACCCGGGGTGGCCCACCCCCCACTTAGTACACCACTGCACTACTGAATGCAACCCATTCAAGTGATTGAGGCCACCCTGCAACCATGTGCAATGCTTGAGGTTGCGGTACAGTGGGTCAGCAAAACAGGAAGTGAGGAGGCAAAATATCACTTCCGTACCACGCTCTCTGAAAAGCAATCCATCACGGATCACTTTCCACAGCCGTACCAAGGGCTGCCACATGTAAGAACAAGCCCATTCAGTTTGGGAATGAACAGAAAGCATATGTATATAGCGGTCCTGTTCTTTCATCTGCAGTGCAGCCTATGTCGCGTACACATGATTGCACATTCTGACAACAAAATCCATGTTTTTTTTCCGACAGATGTTGTCTCAAACTTGTCTTGCATACACACGGTCACACAATGTTGGTCGGAATTTGCGAACGTCAAGAACGCGGTGATGTAAAACACATACGACGGCACTAGAAAAGGGACGTTCAATACCAAGTGCGCCACCCTTTGGGCTCCTTTCGCTAATCTTGTGTTATTTGAAGTTTGGTGACAGACGATTTGCGCTTTTCAGCCTCATGCTTTTCCGATTGTTACTGCTCTTCAGTTTGTGCTTGTGGGTTCGTATTTCTATTATGTATTTTATTCTCATTGCGTTCTTGTCCGCTCATTTCTGTTTTTCAGCTCCGGCTTTCTGTTTTTCAGTGTTTTCTGTTAGTTCGCTCTGACCAGCCGACCGTTTTGAAGCCATAAGGACTCTCACCCCGGACCAGAGGGTTTATAACTACCGTCTGGCCAGAGCTAGAAGAGTGGTGGAGAACACTTTCGGGATAATGGCCAGCCGGTTCTGCCTATTCCTTACACCAATCAACATGGCGGAATATAAACTTAACCATATAATCCTTGCATGCTGCATTCTACACAACTATTTAAGGAGAAATTCAATGAACTATGTTGCCTAAGTTGGGCCTGAGGCCGGACTTCAACAAGAAACCCTGACGGCGCTTGAAGCTGGCCTTCCTGGCTTGCCCCCCCAAAGTACCCGCAAAGTAAGACAAAGGTATGTTGAGTACTTTGCGGGTAGGGGGGCCATTGATATGCCAGAAACTGTTTAAGAGACATTTTATCAACAATTTTTTAACTTAAACTGAAAGAAGATTTCCTTTGATTTACTGCCTGGGTTTCTTTTAGCTGTCTCCTAGGTTCTCCAATGGGCTTTTCTTTTTGGATATTTTCTTCAATAGTGCAAATGTAATTTATTTGATACATGAGGTAACAATCTCTTCTTCAACAAACTATTATTATGTTGTGGGTCTGCTACACACACCTTGTTTTTGTTGTTAATGTATGTAATGCATTACTGACAAAAATATTCATCATTTTCAGCACCCTGAATGAATTTTGTGGAGTCATGAAAATGGCGTGATTGTGGGAGTTATTTACTAAAGGAAAATCCACTTTGCACTCCAAGTACACTGCAAAAGTGCACTTGAAACTGCACTTGTAGTGCAAAGTGGATTTGCCTTTAGTAAATAACCCCATTGTCACTGTAAAAACCAACTTACTACAAAAATTGCTATTGAGCATTGAAAGAAGAAGCCACACATTGTTGAATAGAAAACATTTTACTTAAAGTACATTCACATGTGCGTTAGAAAAGGGTTTTTGAACAAATCAACATCTTTGGTGTATATATTTTTTTCACATTGTAAAGATCCTTTTTTTGGTTAAACAGGCATGTTTCAAAGCATAACATACACAACTCAGGAACTTACAAAGTTCAACTTTGATAAAGTGAAGGCAATATTAGTATGTCCAAACTGTGCTGATATTGCCTTCATCAGATGGGGTAATGTCACCCCTGTAAAAGCCAAATTTTGAAGATGCACATAAATTGGGATTCAAACTGGGGATTTCCCTCCTGATCCCATGCCTAATGTCAACATGGGGGATCAGTGGACGTGTTTTGGGGGTGCAACCCCTTCCTCTCACCAAATTGAGTTGCGAGGAGGGGGTTGCACCCACAAAACGCATACATTGATATCCTGTGACGGCAGATAGCACATGTTGACACACTGGGGGTTATTTACGAAAGGCAAATCCACTTTGCACTACAAGTGCAAAGTGCACTTGAAATTGCACTAAAAGTGCACTTGGAAGTGCAGTCGCTGTAAATCTGAGGGGTAGATCTGAAATGAGGGGAAGCGCTGCTGATTTTATCATCCAATCATGTGCAAGCTAAAATTCTGTTTTTTATTTTCCTTGCATGTCCCCCTCGGATGTGCAGTGACTGCACTTCCAAATGCACTTTCAGTGCAATTTCAAGTGCACTTTGCACTTGTAGTTTGCACTTGTAGTGCAAAGTGGATTTGCCTTTCGTAAATAACCCCCACTATGTGCATCTTCAAAATTTGGCTTTTAAAAAAATGTAAATCTTTTTTTTTAAAGCAAAAATACATGAGAAAACTGTACAATTTTTGTGTGTTTTATATTCTGCCTAAAACATCAACAATGTTCTTCATTTTTTGTTGAACATCATTGAGGTTTTCCTTTATATTTTCTAAATCACGATTGCACCCATTCTCTCCCCAGTAAGGATCTGGGCACTTTCACTTGTGAAATGAGATTCTTCTTCCACAACATCCACATCACCTAAAAGAAAAAAAAAACACCATGTATTATAAATATGCAGGCATCCATTTATTACCTGAAGCTGTGGTCTCAGACACTCATCTGTTGTGGTGACAATTTCACCCACTTCATAAACGTCTCTCTCCACATGCTCAGGTTGTGGTTTTGGGATTTCCCCTTCTTTAGGAGGTGGGGGGTCCCTGGTGTCCTTAGATGTCCCGAGTCTTTTCTCCCTTATTAGAATAAAAAATCGGTATACTTAGCACATAGATATTAAGGGCAGAAATAGGAATATGAAACATTGCTTGGAAGTGTCGTACAATTCTCTGTTTTTGCAGAGTTCCAAGCTGAAGAACATTTTATTTTCTTTCTAAAGCTGGAATACTTCCCTTTTTTGTTAAAGTATCACACATGGAGAAACCCCAAGTATCCACTGGAGCACCTGTGTGGGACACCCTAAAAAGTTTGTTCTGGTGTCCCACACTAGTGCTCTTGCGTCCAGATGTGTAAGCTGCTGAGTGTCCTCTCCTTACACTGAATCAAGTTTGCATTTCATTCTAGTTACAAACCCATCTAGACAACAAACCTATTTTAATACAAATAGGCCTGAACAAATGTAGTTTACCTGTATCTGCCAAAAACATCTTATAAATGGGCGAACGAACGATGTTTCCTATGACCGATTACTGTACCCATGAACATGAAAGTTGCCATTTTAAACTGTACAACAGTAAAGAAAATCACATGGAGCAGCATGCAAGTAATAATAATAATATAGGAACACACGACAAGTACTTACTTTTTAGAAGCAGTTTCCTGATCTTTCTGTACTGATCGTGCTCCCTCAATTTGAGGTCTGACCATCGTTTCCTCAATTTCTCCTTGGATTGCCGTACCCCAAAATTCCTGTGCAGACTCTTCACAACTTTAGTCATGATCTTGGCCTTTCTCACATTTGGGTTTGGGTAAGGTCCATGCTTCCCGTCATATTCGGCCCTCGTCAAGACGTCCACTATCTCTATAAAGGACATATTTGAGGCCTTAAATCTCCTCTGGGATCGGGACGTTCGTGGCTCTGGCCTTTCGTTGTTGCTGCTCTTCTCTGCATGTACCTGTTGTCTCTCCGCCATGTGCTCTCCCACTGCGTCGAAAGAAAAGGGGCGGGGAATATACTAGAAAGAACGTCAGGGGTGGACGGAGTTTCACGCATGCGCAGTGTATATAAAGCGGAGAAAAAAACAAGGAAAGGGGCGCCTCTGAGTATGTATCAACAATATTTTATTCAACAAACAATATCCGCTCACATGGAAAACTGTAATGTTGCGTTCCAGTACGTCTCCCTTTCTCTCCCAGCAGCACGCCCCTCCCCAATGTGTTATTCTTCTTCATGTTATTAGCTTTGGCCCCGCCCCCGCCAAGACTTCAAAAACTCCTGCCCTAGTGTCTGCCCCTCATGCTTGAGAAAGGAGTGCCGCTATTCTCACCACCAATAGCGAGCAAACTCGGAAACGCGGCGCACAGCTGTGACGTCACAGCCCGGCGCCGCGATGTGCTTGCCCTCCAGGCCTCGTTTTGGCTCCCTGCATGGCCGTAGCTATTCCATCTCACGGAGCCGTACGAGCCTTTGTATACACCGCAGCACGCCTGGTGATCGGCCTTGGCGTCCTCACAGCCATATCCCTGGAACCCGCAACTAGATGGACTGTGTCATTCTGACTTCATCCTATCTTGATGTGTTAATCTGGATATCTGAGAGAGACCCTGCTGTGCCCAGTTATCCCACCCCATCCTTGCCTGGATCCGATGTGGGGTCAGCACTGTATGGACCTGCTGTGACTTGTAGTCCTCCATCTTCTCCTCTAACCAGAGACGTACTGGAACACAACATTACAGTTTTCCATGTGAGTGGATATTGGTTGTTGAATAAATTATTGTTGATACATACTCAGAGGCGCCCCTTTCCTTGTTTTTTTTCTCCTAGCTTATTGGACCTTGCTTCTGGTCTTTTTTGGTGGCAGCCCTGACTGACTTCTCCTCATATATATTTTTATATATATACCCATCCTGCCATTTGGACTATTTAAGAACAGTTATCTGAGGTATACCTGCATTGCGCCTTTTTTACTTGTTTAGTGTATATAAAGCGGAACACGCGTGCGTCGTACGTACGATCTGTGAGCGGAGGACGGAGTAACGGAAGTGACGATTGTTATAACGAAGGTACAATTTTAACTGGTGCCAGACGACCTATTTAAACGCAGCTTCAGCACTGGCTAATTGCTGCTTGGTTTACAGCATTTACCTGAAATTCTGATACCTGTGTTGATTCCTGATACCGTTCCGGCTTACTCCCTGACTACGCTCCTGCCTGCTGTGCCTGATCTGCCTATCTGTTGCCAAACCTGCCTGTGACCCGACTATGTTCCTGCCTGCTGTTGTACCTGATCTGCCTATATGCTGCCTAAACCTGCCTGTGACCCGACTACGCTCCTGCCTGCTGTTTGTACCTGATCTGCCTGTCTGTTGCCAAAGACCTGCCTGTGAACCGACTACGCTCCTGCCTGCTACCAGCCAAGTCCGACTTCCCACCTGTGTGTTCCTGGCAACTACCTACACAGACTTAAGGGATTGATCTTAGGCCCTTGAGCCGGAGCTGTACGGGAGGCCTTCATCTACACGTCAGGCACAACCAACAAGCACATGACACTATTAAAGTCATTATTTTAGTTCTACACTCAGGTCGGTGCCTCCCCCTCCTTGTTTTTCCTTAGGCTGCAGAGAATGGATTGGGAATCTACTGTATGTCCTCAATTCTTTCCCAAAATTGAGCTATCAGGGGTCTCTTTAGACCCCTGATAGCTCACCAAGCTATGATGAGGTATAAAAAAAAAAATATTCAAAAATAATTTAAAAAATATTTAAAAATGACCCATTCACATGCGTTCTCTGGCCTATACAGTGTGAATGAGTGGTTTGTTTGTGCAGCTGGAGCCTCCTGTTACTCTATGGCAGTGATCTCCAAACTATGGCCTAGGGGTCGGATGAAGTCCTTTGCTTGCCTTTATCCAGTCCTTGGGGAACTTTTCCTCCCACTGATGCAAAACACTATTCCTCTCAAGGACACCAACAATGGGGTATAATTCCAAACAGGGCACTATTTCTCACAAGGACACCAACAATGAGGCACTTTTTCTCCCACTGACACCAATGATGGGCACTATTACTCCCACTGACACCAACAATGAGGCACTAGTCTTCCACTGACACCAACGATGGGGCACTATTCCTCCCACTGACACCAATAATGAAGCGCTAATCCTCCCATTGATACCAATGATGGGGCACTATTCCTCCCACTGACACAAAAGATGGGGCAATATTTCTCCCCCTAATGTCAAACATGCACTTTTTACTCCCACTGTCGCCAAGACAATGTCTGCTCCCAATGGCCACAGTCCAGTCCCCCTCAAGTCTAAGAGCCCTTTCACACTGGGGCGTGGGCTGCATTAACGTTAAAGCGCTGCTAGTTTCAGTGCTTTTGGCCACTTTTAACCCCGCTAGCGACCGAGAAAAGGGTTAAAGCTGCCCGCAATGCGCCGCTGCCAAAGCTCTTTGCAGGCACTTCGGCAGTGCTGCCCATTGATTTCAATGACAGGGGAAGTTTAGGAGAGGTGTATACAGCGCTCCCGCACCGCCCGAGAGATGCTGCTTGCAGGACTTTTTTTTCAGTCCTGCAAGCGCACCGTCCCAGTATAAAAGCACGCAGGCTTTCACATTGGAGAGGCTTGAGAGGCGCTTTTCAAGCAGTATTTTTAACTCTAAAACGCCTGAAAAGCACCTTCAGTGTCAAAGGGGTCTAAAGGACAATAAACCAACCCTTTGTTTAGAAGGTTTGGAGACCCCTGCTCTATGGCGATGCAGTGGCTGTACGAATACAGCTGCAAGTCCTAATTTGACACATGTGTACTGTGACACTATGTTTGGGGACATAGACCTGCACCAATATGCCTGTCAAATTTAGTACCTGCGACCATGTTCATACAACATCTGCGTCCCCATAGCATAACATAGGCTGCATGCACACAGCTTAAGCCACATAACAAAAAAAAATGCTGTTTCACACTGTACAAGCCAAAGTGCCCATGCAAATAAGCCCCAAAACCTCATTCACACACAAAGCTAAATTTAATCAATTAATAGAGTTTTATATTTTAGGTTTATCAGGAATTTTGTAAGTTATGTTGTGGTGTTTGTGTCCACCAATACAGTAATGATTTTAGTGTATTGTTATCGAAAATATTGTTTTGATATTTTCGGGAAGGAGGGCGGAGGGCCTGTCGGGTAGACTGTATAGGGCCCCGTGATTTCTAACAGCAGCCCTGCGTGGAGGCACAGAAGTAAGAAGAGCCAGCTTTGGGAAGACAACTCTGAACTCTGGACTTTTTAAAAGTCAGTAGTTGCAGTATTAAGTGAAGTTCCTCTTTACTTGCAATTTCAAGGAATAAAGGGGGTTGAGAAGTTAGGCATTACTTAGAAATTAGCTAGGTGGTTTTAATATATATTTGACCTTGCATGTGAAATCGCCCAAGTACTGTATTACTTCCCGCATACTGAGTTAGCATTGATTGAATGTGCTCAGCTTTGCCTCCATTACTTGTTAATCATCGAACCATACTAGACTGACTTAATTATAACTGATCAGAGTATACTTTTCACCTTAATTTGTATTTATTTCTAGTTATGTTGCATTATATACAGTTAAATTGTTAGTCCCACAAGGGTTCTCCTGTGAAATGAAAGAGGATGTAACTGTGAGTAATGAAAAAAGTTTATCTTTTACTTAACTCTTAAGGATACTAGGTGAGCTCTCCAAGGCAATAATTACATTTGAATATTACAAATTAAATTAGTGTTTTATGGCCACCACACATTTTTAGGCAGCAATAAAGATTCCATTTATATTAAAGAGGAACTCCAGTCTCCCCCAAAAAAATTTAAAGTCAGCTACAAATACTGTAGCTGCTTTTTAATATAAGGACACTTACCTGTCCAGGGATCCAGTGATTCTTCAATCGGCTTCAGGTTCAGGCGCCAGTATCCTAACTAAGGGAAACCGGCAGTGGAGCCTTATGGCTTCACATTCAGCTTCCTGCTGCAATTTGGGAATGGTCCCGCAGTCTTGTGGGACATGTGATGTGTCCCAGAAGGCTGCGGGGGAAGAAGGGTCTTAACTTCTGCTCGAATGGCTGCGGCAATCCGATTGGAAGTGGGAGGGGGTACCTCTCAAAACCAGGTGCCCGCTCCCACCCCCAAAGTACCTATTGCAAAAGAGTATGTGGGGGGATGTTACCTTGCTTCCACTTTAAGCCCAGATAGCAAGGATAACTTGCCACAAATTTGTGGCAGTGTTGAATTGTAAGACTGTTAACTTGCTGCACATTTTCACTGGCAAGTTGTACACTTGCAGAGCACTTGAAGCACAAGTTCTAGTTGACACTTTTCCAGTTTGTAGGACATTTGCATGGCGAGTCTCTAGCACCAGCAAAGTTGCAGTGGTGAGTCTACAGCAAGAGCTCTGCAAGTCTACAACATGAAAATTCAGCCACAGTGACCCCATGTGGTGGGATGACTACTGCACAACATAACTGAACCAGAACTTGCAGCAGACTTGCAGAATGTTTGCAAAGAAAGTTGATCTGGAGTCATGCAATGCAGACTTGCTGCAATTGTGCAACAAACTTGTGAATCCTGGCAAGTCTAGCAACAGTTTAGTAAGTCATTTTCAAACTTTCAGCACAATTGCTTGCTATCTGGGAGGAGGCAGGTAGTATTGCCCTGCAAATTTGAGGGTTTCATCATGTGTGATGTATATTTTGTATGCTCGCTTCATGATGCTTCAGTTTGAAAATTAGTGGGAAACGATTTTAACATATCAGGACAGACAAAGAAGTCAATTTCATGATTGATGAACGAATGTGCCTGGATCTGATTCGTAGGGAAATTGTTGAACCCAGTATGAAGTCCAAAAATTGTAAACCGAACCCTAATTCTATGCAGGCTGAATCTTGCTAGTCAATACTGACCATTTTCAAGGCAAATAGGCAAGGGATTTCAAAAAAGGCACATGGAGCAGGAGACTGCCATGGGATACATTTACCATTTAAACAAATTACAAAAACATTGTTCAGCAGAGAAAGTATCCAATTAAAAAAAACACCAGTCCTTTAAATTACATGCTATTTTAGGAGCCACAACAGATCTAAAAGCTATAGGAAAGTGTATTATAAATAAATAAATAAATAAATAAAGTTAAAGCCTCCATTTTTCAACATATCAACAAGCGAAAAAGCAAAGTAGGTTTACAAACCTCAATATCATTCAGATCGATAGAAGTGGGTTACAAATCATTGAAATTCATTGTAGAAAGGAATGTGTGACCTTACATTTTGACCATAGATATGCTTAAGTGTTAAAGCTTATGGACATGAGCTGCCCATCTTTCCTTCCTTTTAAGTCACACATATTAGAGAGGAAGTTTAAAGAGGTTTTGGGGAGCTGTTTTTTTTTTTACCTCCAAAAGTAGTGAATCGTGCAGAAAGTAGTTAAATGGCTGACAAACTAAAGACAAAAAGGGTTGACAGCGCTCAGGAACTGAGCTGGAATTGATGGATAATGGCTGCAATGAACCATATGTATACTCAAAAAGGTTGCTGCCCATTTATTCCAAAGATTAAAAGAGTACTAATTTGAATGACAACGTTACCACAAGGCTGTAAGGCTGGACCAGGCACTGATGGATCACTAGGACCGACCGGGACAACCAACCAAGGGACACCGACCATGGAAAGCCACAAGGACACACCAGCTGCAGTGTGTGGTGTGTAGAGTCGGACCCGCCGGCAAGGGAAGATGGTGTCACTGACACTGGCGATGGGAATAGAGCCAAGCGAGATGACTGTGTCTAGGGGAAAAGCTCTGTGGTGAGGGTCGAAGGAAGAGAGCCTCACCGAAGACAAGCCAGAACTGAGGTGTTGGAGAAGGAACCAGTTGCGGCCAATGTGGAGCAGGGTGTCTCTGTTGCAGTGACTACCAGTTTCACACGCTTGCGTGCTTTGTCAAGTCCTTAACTTGACAAGGAATTGAAAAAGGGGGGCTCTGGGGGGCAGCTGCACCACAGAAGGTTTTTCACCTTAATGTATAAAATACATTAAGGTGAAAAACCATGAGACTTTATGACTCCTTTAAGCATTGAGCCATTTCTGGCTCTCAGATAAACTGCCACTGGCACCGATTAACTTTTTTTAGCTCTCTGTAAGTGTGGAATTTTTCCCATGGGCCACAAATGTAAGGTGTATTCTTCTCTTTAACCATCATATTAATATCTCATGAGCTGTAAATATATTAATTATTAGCAAGGATTCCCTGAGACTAGAGAGTTATTGCAAGGTTTCCTCCACATTAAAAAGATTTAGAAAGTCTGCTAGTACATCTTCCCCTCCCCGCAGGCTGACAATGCTGTTGTCCAATGGTGCCCCTGTGCTCATTTATCCAGAGTGGGGGCACTCTAATACAGGAGGGGTGTTACTGGCCAGATTAGCAAGTGAAAACAGAGAACAAAAAGCCTAAAAAAGAAGACTAATGCAGCCACCACATCTATTGATTGGTAAGTTGTAATATATTACATTTTTGGTTTGGGGTTTATTACTGCTTCAACCACTTGCCTACTGAGCACTTATACCCCCTTCCTGCCAAGGCCTATTTTCAGTGCAGTTGCAATTTGAATGACAATTGCGCGGCCATGCAACACTGTACCCATATGAAATTTTTATCAACTTTTTTTCACACAAATAGAGCTTGCTTTTGGTTGTATTTGATCAACACTGGGCTTTTATTTTTTGCTAAATAAAGAAAAAAGACAGAAAATTTCGAAAAACAAAACTTTTTTTGATAGGTGGCACTGATGGACACTGACAGGTGGCACTTATGGGCACTGATAGGTGGCACTGGTGGGCACTAATGGGCTCTGAAGGGCACTGATAGGCAACACTGATAGATGGCACTGATGATCACCGATAGACGTAACTGATGGGCACTGATAGGTGGCACTGATGGGGAGGAGCTGATTTGTAGCACTGATAGGCACTGATTGACAACACTGGTGGACACTGATTGGCAGCACTGGTGGGCACTGTTGGGACTATACTACTAACCCGGTTATGAGCTCTCTTCTCCTCTTCTCACTCTTTCAGCGTTAGGAAACAAAAGCCGATAACCGGCTTGTGTTTACATCTGTGATCAGCTGTCATAGGACAGCTGATCATGTTGTAAAGTGCCACTGTGATTGTCCCTTTACCCCGATCTGTTATAAGCTGAGTCTGAAGGTGCAATCATGGGAGGACATTCATGTACGCCCTCCCGGCAAAGTAAGCCCATGCTATAGCCGTCTTTCGGCTATAGCACGGGTAGAAAGTAGTTAACCCATCTATACTGGACATCCTTCCTATAGCCGAAATACTTCTCTGATGCTCCTATCCAGGACTCAGTCTCACTTCTCCCTGGCAAATCCTCCAGTCAGGTAGTGCAGGCTTCAGGCCCCAGTCTTGGACTCCCCTGGTTATTTGTCCTCCTCAGGCAGCAGGCCTGTGAGAACAGCCCACATGTCCTCTCCAGACAGAGCCCAGGAGGCAAGAAAGCTTTCAGGGGGTTCCACTGAATTTTTATGTCTTTCCCTACATGCACCATTGGCAATAAACCTCCTAGTGGTTGGCCAAGAAGGCAAATACTCATTACTCAGGTTATTGGATCATCTTCCACTATTGTAAGGGACTTTCCCAGTAGCATGCAGAAGGAATCATTAACTTCAACTTAAGGGAAAACCAACAGAAAGCAGAACTATCAATGCAGCTCAGGCAGCCCAGGCAGCTCAGGCTGGCTACAGCCCGGTAGGACTAGATTTAGAATAGGGACATAGGGATAGTGATATCGTTTTCTTGAAATTTTATTTTCGTATTATACAGGATTTACAGCAGCGCTTTACAACATGAGGGCAGACAGTAGAGTAATGCCGTGTACACACGATCGCACATTCTGACAACAAAATCCATGGGATTTTTTCTGATGGATGTTGGCTCAAACTTGTCTTGCATACACACGGTCACACAATGTTGTCGGAAATTCCGAACGTCAAGAATGCGGTGATGTACAACAATAGCCAGTGCGCCACCCTTTGGGCTCCTTTGCTAATCTCGTGTTAGTAGAAGTTTGGTGAGAGACGATTCGCGCTTTCCAGACTCGTGCTTTTCTGATCGTTACTACTCTTCAGTTTGTGCTTGTGGGTTCGTATTTATATTAGGTATTTGATTTCCAGTGCGTTCATGTCAGCTCGTTTCTGATTTGCAGCTCCAGCCTTTCTGTTTTTCAGTGCTTTCTGTTAGTTCATTCTGACCAGCTGACCATTTTGAAGCCATGAGGACCCTCACCCCAGACCAGAGAGTTTATAACTACCGTCTGGCCAGAGCCAGAAGAGTGGTGGAGAATGCTTTTGGGATAATGGGCAGCCGGTTCCGCCTATTCCTCACGGTAATCAACATGGCGGTATATAAACTTAACCATATAATGCTTGCATGCTGCATTCTCCACAGCTATTTAAGGAGAAATTCAATGAACTATGTGGCCTCAGTTGGGCGTGAGGCCGGACTTCAACAAGAAACCCTGACTGTGCTTGAAGCTGGTCGTCCTGGCTTGCCCCCCCAAAGCGCCCGCGAAGTAAGATAGAGGTATGTTGAGTACTTTGCGGGTAGGGGGGCCATTGATATGCCAGAAACTGTTTAAGAAACATTTTATCAAAACAAATTTTACTTAAACTGAAAGAAGATTTCCTTTGATTTACTTCATGGGTTTCTTTTAGCTGTCTCCTAGGTTCTCCAATGGGCTTTTCTTTTTGGCCATTTTCTTTAATAGTGCAAGCGTAATTTATTTGATACATGAGGTGACAATCTGTTCTTCAGTAAACTATTATTATGTTGTGGGTCTGCTACACACACACCTTGTTTTTGTTGTTAATGTATGTAATGCATTACTGAGAAAAATATTCATAATTTTCAGCACCATGAATGAATTTTGTTGAGTCACGAAAATAGCGTGATTGTGGCAATTTTTAAAGCACGGTGAGATTTATTTACTGAAGGAAAATCCACTTTGCACTCCTAGTGCACTGAAAAAGTGCACATGAAACTGCACTGAAAGTGCACTTGTAGTGCAAAATGGATTTCCCTTTATTAAATAACCCCCATTTCTGTATAAACACCAACTTAGTCCAAAAAATGATATTGAGCAGTGAAAGAAGAAGCCACACATTGTTGAGTACAAAATTTTTATTCTGTGCACATTCACATGTGCATTAGAAAAGGGTTTTTGAAACAACCAACATATTTTAGTAAGAACATTTTTTTTTTTTTGGACAGTACAAATAGCCTTTTTGTGTTAAAACAGGCATGTTTAAAACCATAAAACAATACACAACTCAGGAACTTCCAAAGTTCAACTTTGACAAAGTGAAGGCAATATCAGACATTAGCATGTCCAAACTTTGTTGATATTTCCTTCATCAGATGGGGCGATGTCACCCCTGTGAAAGCTAAATTTTGAAGATGCACACAAATTGACAGTTAAAATGGGGATTTCTCGCCTGATACCATGCCTAATGTCAACATGTGCTAGCTCCCATCATGGGGGATCAATGGACATGTTTCGGGGGTACAACCCCTTCCTCTCAGCTACCATAGTTGCGAGGAAGGGGTTGCACCCCCAAAACGCATACCGTGATGGCAGATAGCACATGTTGACACACTGTGTGCATCTTCAAAATTTGGCTTTCAAAATTTTGGAGAAAAGTTAGAAAAAGAGAAACAATTTTAGAAATGTCGGTGTGTTTTTGATTCTGCCTAAAACATTATTGATGTTTTTGATTCTTTTTTCCACATCATTGATGTCTTCCTTGATCTTCTGTAAATCACAATTGCACACCATGATCTCCCCGATGAAGACGTGTGCACTTGCACTTGTGAAATGAGAATCTACTTCCACAACATCCACATCACCTAAAATTTAAAAAAAAAAACACACCATGTATTATAAATATGCAGGCATCCATCTATTACCTGAAGCTGTGGTCTCAGGCACTCACCTGTTGTGGTCAGTATTTCACCCACTCCATAAACCTCTCCTTCCTCCACATCCTCTGGTTGTTGTTTTTGGATTTTCTCTTCTTTAGTAGGTGGGGGTCCCTGGTGACCTCAGACGTCCCGAGTCTGAGATTGTGCTCACTATTATAAGGACTCCTCAGGCCACCAATGTTCACTGTAAAATAATTGATGTGTGCCCTGGGGTACAAAAACTTTGCTAAGTTCACCAGTTTCTCCAGCGTTGCCTTCCTCTTCATTTTGTTATGACATGGAATAAAATTTCTTTTTCACAAATACTTGCCTATGTGTTTTACTTCAAAAAGGACAGTTTGTTTGTGAGTAGGCAGGTACATTTCAAAAATAGAATGTCAAATTAACAAGGGACACCAACCTCCTTGAGGTTAAAAAAATAGAAGATAATAATGGTGTTGTAATCACACAATAAGTCTAAAATCATAAACAACCCGCCAAGTCTCTGACAATTATGCTTATTGAAGCAGCGCTAAGTGTCCGATGTTGCAAAACACTATATATAGAGCAGATGTTGAAGAGACAGGAAAGTTCAAAATAAAGCTGTGGTCTGTGGATATGAAGATGTGCGTAGAAATCCTTCCACCAGTGATGATCACCGCGTGAGGGGGTCACCCCCCGTGAGAATGCACTCACCACAATTTCAATAACCACAAGCCTTTAGGTAATGATCTTTGAAAACCTCTCCGTCTCCTTGGTTCAACCACCAGATGGTGCAATACCCTCTCGGCAAATGTAACATAGGGGGGGAAATAAATGCTATATAGCGTAATATTGCTTATGAAAGTTTATTAAATAATACACAACATTACACTCCCCCCGTTTAAAATCTGCGTACCAGATACAAAAGTATATTAGAGCATTGAAAAGTGCACTGTGCCTGTTGATTCGACCTCCGGGAGGAACGCCGGGATGCGCGCTGTAATCTACCGGAAGTGACGTGTGCGTTCCACGGAAGGAAACCAGGAAGCGAAAAAGACCAGCTGCTTACAGCGCGCATCCCGGCGTTCCTCCCGGAGGTCGAATGAACAGGCACAGTGCACTTTTCAATGCTCTAATATACTTTTGTATCTGGTACGCAGATTTTAAACGGGGGGAGTGTAATGTTGTGTATTATTTAATAAACTTTCATAAGCAATATTACGCTATATAGCATTTATTTCCCCCCCTATGTTACATTTGCAGAGAGGGTATTGCACCATCTGGTGGTTGAGCCAAGGAGACGGAGAGGTTTTCAAAGATCATTACCTAAAGGCTTGTAGTTATTGAAATTGTGGTGAGTGCATTCTCACGGGGGGTGACCCCCTCACGCGGTGATCATCACTGGTGGAAGGATTTCTACGCACATCTTCATATCCACAGACCACAGCTTTATTATTGAACTTTCCTGTCTCTTCAACATCTGCTCTATATATAGTGTTTTGCAACATCGGACACTTAGCGCTGCTTTAATAAGCATAATTGTCAGAGACTTGGCGGGTTGTTTATGATTTTAGACTTATTGTGTGATTACATGTTCAATTTTTAAAGTAGCTGCTTTAGCCTGCTGCATTAGATTACGGAGTAATTTCAAGGCGCGGATTAATTTGAGGCAGAGGCGGTTTACATTGTCCACACATTTTTCAATAATGGTGTTGTGGTAACTTGACACAAAACGAAAGAAAAAATGATGGAGATCACTATAAAAAAAATAGGAGACCTGGATAAAAAAAAATAAAATAAAAAAAACAACAACACTATAACCAAAAATTCTCCATTACGAACGCTAGTTTTACCAGACCGAGAGTTTCTGTCTCGTACTTGATTATGAGCATGCGTGGAACTTTGTGCATCAGAATTGTGTACACACAATCGGAATTTACGAGAACAGATTTTGTTGTCGGAAAATTTGAGATCCAGATCTCAAATTTTGTGTCGGAAATTCTGATGGAAAATGTCCAATGGAGCCTACACACGGTCAAAATTTCCGACAAAAAAGCTCCCATCGAGCATTTTCCTTTGGAAAATCCGACCGTGTGTACGGGGCATAACAATGCAATTCAATACAGGAGGAATCAGAGGGCCCTGCTCATTAGAGCTTACAATCTAGAAGAGAGGGTCAAGTGAAACAAAAGGTGATAACTGTGGGGGATGAACTGATGTAGAAAATGAAAATACAGTTGTTAGGTGTGGGTAAGATATGGTTCTATGAGGAGGAGGGTTTTCAGGGATTGTCTAAAAGCTAATAGAGTAGGAGATAATCAGACAGGTTGGGGTAAGGCGTTCCATGGTATTGGAGAGGCTCTGGAAAAGTCCTGGAGGCGAGCGTGGGAGGAGGTGACAAGGCAGCTAGAGAGTAGGAGGTCTTGAGAGGAACAAAGAAAACGATTAGGCTGGTATTTTGAGACTAGGCTAGTGATGTAGCTGGAGGCTAAGTTGTGGATGGCTTGTATGTTGTTGTTAGTATTTTGAATTTAATTTGTTGGGTGAGCGGAAGCCAGTGGAGCGATTGACAGAGAGGAGGATTAGACACAGAGCGATTAGTAAAGTGGATGAGTCTGGCAGCAGCATTCATGATGGATTGAAAGGGGGTAGCCTATGTAGAGATAAGCCAATGAGAAGGGAGTTGCAGTAGTTGAGGTGAGAGATGACCAGGGAGTGAATTAAGAGCTTTGTTGTGTCATTGGTTAGAAAGGGGCATATTTTGGGGATGTTACGGAGGTTGAGGTGGCAAGATTTGGACAGTGATTGGATGTGGGGCTTAGAGGAGAGTTTAGAGTCTAGGACTACACCTAGGACCTTGGCATGCGGGGATGGGCTGATTGTGCCATCAATTTTCACAGAGAGATCAGGGGAAGGGGAACATGGTGGAGGAAAAATTATAAGTTCAGCTTTGGATAGATTGAGTTTGAGGAAGTGGTGTGACATCCAGACTGATATCTGTTAGTAAATTAGTGATATGTGTTCAACACTAAAAATAAAATATACTGTATATTTGTATTTATACTATATTATATATATATATATATATATATATATACACACACACAGTATCTCACAAGAGTGAGTACACCAGTCACATTTTCTAAATATTTTATTTAACAGTGTAAATTTGCTGTAAATTTTCCCCTCAAAATAACTCAACACACAGCCATTAATGTCTAAACAGCTGGCAACAAAAGTGAGTACACCCACTAATCTTGGGGTACTTTGTCGCAGTAAGTGGGCTTAGCACCATGTAGCAATATGGTGTGACCAAATGCCCATATTTTTGAAAATGTCTTTTTGAGAATGTTTAGGTGTTTTTAAACTAGCTTTGCTGGAGGTGAATATTTTTTTGCATATGTGCGCTGTAATATTTTTCTTCTATTGTATGGTCTTATGGCTGCACTAGCTTTAATGAGAAGGTGTGCCCCCCAAATATCTTGTTTGTGTATTGTATGGATTCTGACCAAATCCTTTTGGGATAGGAGCACCCTAGTCCCTCATTAAGTACCTCTCATTAGTGTCCACTTGTGTCATAGGTGAAGACCTTTAAATTCTCCCATTTAGAAGAGTGTAGCTCTCATGGTTCAGAGAAGCAGGATCTCACAAATCCATGGATAGTGTAGGACCCACTAATCTTGAGGTACTTTGTCGCAGTAAGTGGGCTTAGCACCATATAGCAATATGGTGTGACCAAATCCCCATATTTTTGAAAATGTCTTTTTGAGAATGTTTAGGTGTTTTTAAACTAGCCTTGCTGGAGGTGAATGTTTTTTTTGCATGTGTGCGCTGTAATATTTTTCTTCTATTGTATGGTCTTATGGCTGCACCAGCTTTAATGAGAAGGTGTGCCCCCAAATATCTTGTTTGTTTATTGTATTGATTCTGACCAAATCCTTTTGGGATAGGAGCACCCTAGTCCCTCATTAAGTACCTCTCATTAGTGTCCACTTGTGTAATAGGTGGAGACCTTTAAATTCTCCCATTTAGAAGAGTGTAGCTCTCATGGTTCAGAGAAGCAGGATCTCACAAATCTATGGATAGTGTAGGACCCACTAATCTTGGGGTACTTTGTCGCAGTAAGTGGGCTTAGCACCATTTAGCAATATGGTGTGACCAAATCCCCATATTTTTGAAAATGTCTTTTTGAGAATGTTTAGGTGTTTTTAAACTAGCCTTGCTGGAGGTGAATGTTTTTTTGCATGTGTGCGCTGTAATATTTTTCTTCTATTGTATGGTCTTATGGCTGCACCAGCTTTAATGAGAAGGTGTGCCCCCCAAATATCTTGTTTCTCAAAATAACTCAACACACAGCCATTAATGTCTAAACCGCTGGCAACAAAAGTGAGTACACCCCTAAGTGAAAATGTCCAAATTGGGCCCAAAGTGTCAATATTTTGTGCGGCCTTCATTATTTTCCAGCACTGCCTTAACCCTCTTGGGCATGGAGTTCACCAGAGCTTCACAGGTTGCCACTCCTGTCTTCCACTCCTCCATGACAGAGCGCCCGGTGATTAAAGAGGTAAGTAATTTGTATTTTATTTGAAGTTTCAGCAATAAAAATAGACCAATGGGTTTTGGGGGACTAAAGACTCCCCCTTCATCAGGGCTGCTAGCAAAAATAGTTGTGGGATGATCCTGTTGGCAGATTTGCTACCTCTGAACACACAGCCAGCACTGAGGACTTCTAACAGTCCAGATCCATGTGCCAAAGTCACCCTCCAACAGGATCACCCCACAACTATTTTTACTAGCAGCCCTGGTGAAGGGGGAGTCTTTAGTCTCCCAAAACGCGTTGGTCTTTTTTAATTGCTGAAACTTCTAATAAAATACAAATTACTTACCTCTTTGATCACTGGGCGCTCCTTTACCTCATTTCTTCTACATTACTCGTGGAGTCGACCATAAGGACGCACACCCAGGTAGCAGCCCAAGTGCTAACAGGGCTCATCACCACCATTTTCCAAATTAGGCACAGACCTCTGGAAACTAATTCTTTCCCTCTGCCCTAACCCTACCAATCTACAACACTGACTGACTGACTCAGTCCAGCGCAATCTACACCTATTCTTCTCAACTCCTCCATGACGACATCACTCAGCTGGTGGATGTTAGAGACCTTGCACTCCTCCACCTTACATTTGAGGATATCCCACAGATGCTCAATAGGGTTTAGGTTTGGAGACATACTTGGCCAGTCCATCACCTTTACCCTCAGCTTCTTTAACAAAGCAGTGGCCGTCTTGGAGGTGTGTTTGGGGTCATTATCATGTTGGAATATTGCCCTGCGGCCCAGTCTCCGAAGGGAGGGGGATCATGCTCTGCTTCAGTATGTCACAATACATGTTGGCATTCATGGTTCCCTCAATGAACTGTAGCTCCCCAGTGCAGGCAGCATTCATGCAGCCCCAAACCATGACACTCCCATCACCATACTTGGCTGTAGGCAAGACACACTTGTCTCTACTCCTCACCTGGTTGCCACCACACAGGCTTGACACCATCTGAACCAAATATGTTTATCTTGGGCTCATCAGACCACAGGACATGGTTCCACCTGGCTCTTGGGCTCACTCTGCTTTGACTTGAAGTTCCTTGCTGCATAGGCCTACTCCTATCCTTAACAGGATTCTCCTGCCCCCCCTGGGTTTGCTCACTCTCCCTGAGACTTCAGGACTTCCTCCAGTCCCCTTGGACTTGCTAGCCGCCTTGGCTTTCACAGCCTCCCAGGCCCATGTAGCTGTCCTGACCTTACCTGTCCTTCGGGCAAGAAGTCCTCCTCGCCAGGGATGCAGTTTCAGGCAGAGACAACCAGGTCTCCTGACAGGGCTCTGAATCCAAATGGCAGCAACTGCCCTGAGCTATGCTCAGATCTGGCTTATAAGGAGTGTGTGCACCCGGACACACGTAACTTGCAGAATTTCAGGAAAACCTGGACACAGGACTGAAGACTCCATCCCTCCCAATACTCTTTAGAGCAGTGGTCATCAACCCTGTCCTCAGGGCCCACTAACAGGCTAGGTTTGCAAGATAACTGAAATACATCACAGGTGATATAATTTGCTGCTCAGTGATTGCTTTATTTCAGTCTGAATCTCCCCAAGGTAATACATAAAACCTGGCCTGTTAGTGGGCCCTGAGGACAGGGTTGATGACCACTGCTTTAGAGCCTTCAAGGTTCCAGCCCTGATCCGGACTTGCCAACTCCAGAGAAGACTTAAAATACAGTTTTCTCTGCTCACAACATATCTGCTGGCACTTCTCAAACTGACTCTTCGAGAGTTCTGTGTCCATTTTAAATCCATTTTCCCAGAGACAGAAACTCTCACTATCACAAAACAGAGTCCATAGTTTTCCTCTATGGACTCTATGAACAGGCCCCACCTTTTGTCATGGAGCCAAGGAGAGGTTGAAGTGTTCTGTTGTCAAAGAAGGGCAGGGCTGATAGCAATGTTTGGTGGTTTAGTGCAGCAGAGCTGTCAACTCAAACAGCAAGTTAGGGGCTTGCTGGATTTTCTGGCAGATTAACAGTTAATTTTCTGTCCTTACAGAATTTTAAAAGGGATAAACCATAGAGAAATGTACATGTACTGAAGCTTTTTCTTTTTTTTTTTTTTTTTTTTTTTCATTTTGCTCATTCATATACTTTAAAAGATAAATGTTTTATATTAAAAACAATCAGATTTTTTGTCTTTTCTGTTTTCAGGTATTTGTTCAGAGTTTATTGACAGAATCACTTTAAACTCTGCCTATGAAAATTGTAGCGGGTACTTAAATTCATTTTAAATCTCTAAATTATCAGTAATAATCTACTCAGGGCTAAATCAAATCTCTGACGTTATGTGCAATGATTTTCTTCCCCAGTCAATATCAAGTTGTTTTCCTAGTCGCAGCTCAGATTGTGCACCTTGCTCACAATGTAGAGGCGTCTGCCCACTTCTATTGCTGCATTTAGCCTTGTTATAATCTGTTTACCATTACAATCTCTTCAAGTAATTGGGCCAGCTAAATTGATTGACTGTCTGTGATTCTCAGAAGACTGCTTTACATGGCTTGTCGGAGCTAAGTGTTGACCTATTAGGCCATAATAAAACTTTATCAGCAAAAATATATATAAATACAGTGGGGACGCAAAGTATTCAAACCCCTTTAGATTTTTCACTCTTTGTTATATTGCAGCCATTTGCTAAAATCATTTAAGTTCATTTTTTTCCTCATTAATATACACACAGCACCCCATATTGACAGAAAAACACAGAATTGTTGACATTTTTGCAGATTTATTAAAAAAGAAAAACTGAAATATCACATGGTCCTAAGTATTCAGACCCTTTGCTGTGACACTCATATATTTAACTCAGGTGCTGTCCATTTCTTCTGATCATCCTTGAGATGGTTCTACACCTTCATTTGAGTCCAGCTGTGTTTGATTATACTGATTGAACTTGATTAGGAAAGCCACACACCTGTCTATATAAGACCTTACAGCTCACAGTGCATGTCAGAGCAAATGAGAATCATGAGTTCAAAGGAACTGCCTGAAGAGCTCAGAGACAGAATTGTGGCAAGGCACAGATCTGACCAAGGTTACAAAAAAATTTCTGCTGCACTTAGGGTTCCTAAGAGCACAGTGGCCTCCATAATCCTCAAATGGAAGACGTTTAGGATGACCAGAACCCTTCCTAGAGCTGGCCGTCCGGCCAAACTGAGCTATCGGGGGAGAAGAGCCTTGGTGAGAAAGGTAAAGAAGAACCCAAAGATCACTGTGGCTGAGCTCCAGAGATGAAGTCGGGAGATGGGAGAAAGTTGTAGAAAGTCAACCATCACTGCAGCCCTCCACCAGTCTGGGCTTTATGGCAGAGTGGCCCGACGGAAGCCTCTCCTCGGTGCAAGACACGTGAAAGCCCGCATGGAGTTTGCTAAAAAACACCTGAAGAACTCCAAGATGGTGAGAAATAAGATCATGCTGTGAGGGTGTTTTTCAGCTGCAGGGACAGAACGATTGGTTGCAATCGAGGGAAAGATGAATGCAGCCAAGTACAGGGATATCCTGAACGAAAACCTTCTCCAGAGTGCTCAGGACCTCAGACTGGGCCGAAGGTTTACCTTCCAACAAGACAATGACTCTAAGCACACAGCTAAAATAATGAAGGAATGGCTTCACAACACCTCGTGACTGTTCTTGAATGACTCAGCCAGAGCCCTGACTTAAACCCAATTGAGCATCTCTGGAGAGATCTAAAAATGGCTGTACACCAATGTTTACCATCCAACTTGACAGAACTGGAGAGGATCTGCAAGGGGGAATGGCAGAGGATCCCCAAATCCAGGTGTGAAAAACTTGCATCTTTCCCAAAAAGACTCATGGCTGTATCAGATCAAAAGGGTGCTTCTACTAAATACTGAGCAAAGGGTGTAAATACTTAGGACCATGTGATATTTCAGTTTTTCTTTTTTAATAAATCTGCAAAAATGTCAACAATTCTGTGTTTTTCTGTCAATATGGGGTGCTGTGTGTACATTAATGAGGAAAAAATGAACTTAAATGATTTTAGCAAATGCCTGCAATATAACAAAGAGTGAAACATTTAAGGGAGTCTGAATACTTTCCGTCCCCACTGTATATATATGTATGCATGTAACTAAAAAAGAGAGAGTATAGCCTCAATTACACATTAGTAGAAACCCGATATCGGTGCCATCATCCCGGTATTGTAAAATTAAGGGGATATAGGGGTGGAGACGCGGAGGCGGTTGCTGCCACTGCCTGTTCGCGCATGCACACCTAAAGTTGAAGATTGGGACTATCTCGGCCCTTGTTAATAACTCACAGTTGAAAGAAACGTAAAAAATATAAATTTTAATAACTACAATACAAAATTACAAAATAATATATACATACAATATTAAAATCAAATGTATACGCCACACTGAACACAGTACTGACGGGTGGAACCCGCAAAGTTTCTGTAGAGGGGGGTATGCAGGATTTTTGCCTCGACCAGTTTTGCGGTCAAAACCGCTTCTTCAGGAGGAAAAGGTCTATAAAACAATTGATAATCTTTAATTTGTAAACAGTATAGAAGGTATGCAGCAAACATAGGTAGTCACAAAACAACATGATACAAAGATAATAACAAAATTGAAGACTGGCTCACCCACTCAGGCAGGTTCATTGGGATAGCAGGACCCAACACAAATCCCCCCCACGGTGGACACGGGGGATTGTGAACAGATTCTGGTTAATAGATGGTAGAAAATATATAAATAATAATGATAAGGAAGCTGGAATGTAAAGGGAGTGCACACCCGGGTGAGAGGGAAACTGGAGTGGAGGTGACAAGAGTGGGAACAAGAGAAAGGGGGATGGGGGGGAGGGGAAGGGGACGAAGGGGGGGAGGGGGAAAGGGGGAGAAAGAGGGGTAAGAAGTAGGGAGGGGTGGGACAGGTTGGGGAGGGAGGGTGAAATGGGAAAGGGGAGGGGAAGGGAACGAGAGGGAGGGGGAAGGGGGGGAGGGGGGAGAGGGGGAAGGAGGAGCGGCGGGGAAATGTCGAAGGAAAGGGGGAAGGAAGGGGGGAGGGAAAAAGGGGGGGAGGGGAGGAGGGGGGGAAGTAGGGGGTGTGGGGGGTGAGTGGAGGACACAGGGGAAAGGGAAGGAAAGGAGGTGCCAGAAGAAACCCCCAGGACGTAACAGAGATGTGAATGATATACTATTAGAAAAGGATAGAAAGATAACAGGCTGACACTCACCAGGTGGTTAGTTAGCCAAAAATAGATGCATGAGCTGTCTGTAGCGAGGTATAATATGAGGCATGTAGCATCAACAGAGGATACAGGGGTAGTCCTGAATTCAAAGGTTGAACATTCAGGTTTTGGGGTTACAATGATGCTGAGCGGAATACGTGCATAGCAGCCTCGTCTAGAAATTAAAGACATTGATGGAGTCAGAGTTCTGGAGGCCAGAGAGGGTGAGTAGAGAGAAAGATAGGAAAGGAACACATAAAAGGAAAAGTGAACATAAGGTGAGAGAAACAAACACAGCCCTGCAAGACTCACAGGGACGTGCGGACACAAGAGGGGGAAAAGAACATATAAGGTGGTAAGGGAAATCACATCCCTCCATAGCTTGCAGGGACATGTTGATACACAAGGGAAAAGGGGGTGCAGGGGGCAATGGAAAGCACATCCCTGCACTAGTCACAGGGACACACAAACACAGGAGAAGGAGGGGGACAAAGATGGTGGGGGAAGAGAACTTCCCACACCTGAGACAGAAAGGGGAGGGAGGGGATGAGGCACAAGAGAAAGGGGGGGAGGGGGGAAAAAAGGGGGGGGGGGAGGTGGGGGGAGGGGTGTCTTCCAAAAAATCACAAAAAGAATCACAAAAAGGTTTGTAAGATACCATTTAGTTGAGGCCAGGAGGGAAAGTGGCATTGAGCCGTTCTATCCATAAGGTTTCCCTCTGAAGGACTGTACGTCCCAGTCACGTCCCCTGGGGTTGGGTTGCACCACCTCAAGGACTAAAAATTGAACAACAGAATTAACAAATCTATGATATAGTCCAATATGTCTGCTGATCGTGGAAAGACCATTCGAGAACTCAGACAGAGGATTGGTGATCACCTCTATTATTCAGAGAATGGTAAACTGACCACGATCTTACAAACCTTTTTTGTGATTCTTTTTGTGATTCTTCGGAAGACACCCCTCCCTCTTTCCCCCCCTCCCCCCCTTTTTTCCCCCCTTTCTCTTGTGCCTCATCCCCTTCCTCCCCCCCTTCTTTCCCCTCCCCTTTCTCTCCTTCCCCCCTACCCTCTCTCCCCCCCCTCCCTCCCCCATATCCCCTTCCCTTTGTTGGGATGTGATACCCCTCTTATCATGACTGTATTGTCCTATTGACACTTCACCTATGTAAATGATCTGTTTGTCTGTGTTAGCATTGGTGACAGTCCTGGGTGATATTCCCAGAGATATATATAGTAATTTCTCTACAGTTTATTTGTATCCTTACTTAAGTTCTTTTATTTATTGGTGTCAAGAGGACTAGCTCCCCCCTTTCCTCAGCGGTTCTGGTAACATGCGGAATCCCTTGCCCTCTCTCCCCTCGGTGGACATGTGTTTACCCTGGCAGTTCTCTGTTTCTCTGCTTGCACTGTATGTCTTGAATCCTTGTTCCTTTTGACATCAGCGCGCGCTTGCGCAGTAGCACGGGTCCCGTGCACCTGCGCAGTGCGGGTAAACAGACCCGGTTATGTCAGACACTGCCTACGGCGGCGTGCTCCGATTTCCGGGTTGGGGAGCTCTTATAGCGGCCCTGATGGGACCGCTTTCTGAGCATGAACGGACTCTCTTTGCTGAGCTGCGAGGATGGACCATCCCTTCTGAAGGTCAGTGTGCCTCTGTCTCGGGTGTGGGAAGTTCTCTTCCCCCACCATCTATGTCCCCCTCCTTCTTCTGTGTCGGTGTGTCTCTGTGACTAGTGCAGGGATGTGACTTCCATTGCCCCCTGCACCCCCTTTTCCCTTGTGTATCAACATGTCCCTGCAAGCTATGCAGGGATGTGATTTCCCTTACCACCTTATGTGTTCTTTTCCCCCTCTTGTGTCCGCACGTCCCTGCGAGTCTCGCAGGACTGTGTTTGTTTCTCTCATCTTATGTTCACTTCTTCTTTTATGTGTTCCTTTCCTGTCTTTCTCTCTACTCACCTTCTCTGGCCTCTGGCCTCCAGAACTCTGACTCCATCCATGCCTTTAATTTCTAGACGAGGCTGCTATGCACGTATTCCGCTCAGCATCATTGTAACCCCAAAACCTGAATGTTCAACCTTTGAATTTGGGGCTACCCCTGTATCCCCCGTTGATGCTACATGCCTCATATTATACCTCGCTACAGACAGCTCATGCATCTATTTTTGGCTAACTAACCACCTGGTGAGTGTCAGCCTGTTATCTTTCTATCCTTTTCTAATAGTATATAATTCACATCACTGTTACGCCCTGGGGGTTTCTTCTGGCACCTCCTTTCCTTCCCTTTCCCCTGTGTCTTCCACCCACCCCCCACACCACCCTACACCCCCCCTCTTCCCCTTCCCCTCCCCCCTTTCCTCCCCCCCCCCTTTTTCCCTCCCCTTTTTCCCTCCCCCCTCCCCTCCTTCCTTCCCCCTTTCCTTAAAATTTATATTTTTTTACGTTTCTTTCAACTGTGAGTTATTAACAAGTGCCGAGATAGTCCCAATCTTCAACTTTAGGTGTGCATGCGCGAACAGGCAGTGGCAGCAACCGCCTCCACCCCTATATCCCCTTAATTATGCATGTAACTAGGTGGATGCCACAAAAAAACAACTAAACTAATCGATATGTAATATAAAGGGGGTAACAGCACAGTAAGGATAAGACTTATACCCAGGCCCACCCAAGAGATCTTAAATGTGAAGCCCGCAGTGGAGCTGAATTAAATGTTTACTAATGTAGCTTAGGGGAGAATGAAAGCTTTAAAGTTCAACTCCAGGATCAAAGTTTTTCTGCTAGTAGCATAGCACATCCTGTATAGGATTGGCTTGTCAGACATTCGGCTGATTGCATTATCCCGCACCTGCATGGGAGGATGGAGCCTTTATATGCTCGGTGCTTCAGTTGTGCCACAGGTTTGAAGAAGCACTGAGGTCTGTGTGAAATGCGTCGCCTCCTGGGTTTGGGCACTCTACCTTGTTGGCTGTCATTTGCTATCTTGGAATAAACATGTTGGAACGTTCCTTTGGTGTGCAGCCTTTCTTTTCTTCCTATTGATCATCAGTGGCGAGCCATGGCTTGCACCCCGTACATCCGGACTGCAGTGATTGCTCACCTGGAGTGGCGTTTTCCTTCTTTGAACGTCTGGAACCTTGCCAGAACATCATACTTTTATTTATAGCTGTTTTAAACCCTAAAGCAAACATTTATTAAATTGCAGCTTACCAATTCTTAGGTGTGATATCTGTATTCATTTTTTTTTCTCTCTTTCTTCTATTTTCATCTGGTGAGCCAGCCAGCATGTCTGTTGTTTTTCAAAAGCTCAGCTTTGCCAGCTCTCCAGCAGAATGTATCAGTTTAAATGTATGAGACAAACCACTTAACACTGGCAGGGGTGATTAAAACGAACAGCTTTTATTTATTCATGCAAAACCTTTATTACAAAAGAATAAAAAAAGTTTGCTGTAACTGATTATAAAGTGTGACCTGAAATTTGGCTTCAATTCATGATTATAAAACTGGTGAGATATCTACCCCCCGGGCCCCCTATACTCATTCCTCCAGTGTGGTGTCTCACTAATACAGAAGGTGTGTTACTGGCCAGATCACCAGGTGAAAGAGAAAGGGATAAAAGTCACATAAAAGAAAACTGATGCAGCCACCACATCTAATGATTGAAAAGCTGCAATATAATACATTTTTGGTTGTGAGTAAAAAAAAAGAAAAAAAGAAAAGCTAACTGTGTAATAAAAGATCAGTGTTAGCCTGTGCCACAAGACAATCTGGGCTTCTTCTTATCTTCAGCAAGCTTCTCCAGGTAGGAAGAGAAGGTGCTACTAGATCACACTGATGGTGGACTATACATCACGTAGTCTGAAAAAGAACCACTACCATAGTAGCTGGATTGTGCATTTAGCTATAAATTGTGTGCACAAATGCAAGAAGATTGCCTGAGTGTTTTTTTTTCCAGCTCAGTACTGTACAAGATATGCAGTTTTGTAACCTGTAGACATGTGCAGGATGAAAAAATGTGTTTTGTTTCGTCTTGTTTCGTTATTTAACTAAATTCGTTTAGTTAAATTCGCTCCATTCGTTACACTAGTTTTTGGGATTCATTTTGCTTCGTATTCGAATTCGAAAAAATTTGACCGCATTCGGAAAAAAAATCTACCGCATTCGAAAAAAAATCTACCGAATTCGAAAAAAACTATCAAATTTGAAAAAATTCTCCCACATTCGAAAAAATTCAACCGAATTTGAAAAAGTAAACCATATATAACCATTTTCATATATATCCATTCTAATTCATTGTATATGAAATTCGAATTTCGGAAGATGGCTTCAGAAGTTCAAATTTCGTATAGAATGAATTTGAATTAGAATAGAAAAGATTTGAATAGAAAATAATAGAAAAGAATAGACTAGAAAAACAATAGAACAAAATAGAATAAAATATAATATATATTATATTTTATTCTATTCTGTTCTATTGTTTTTCTAGTTTATTCTTTTCTATTATTTTCTATTCTATTCTAATCTTTTCTATTCTAATTCGATTTCATTCTATACAAAATTTGAATTTTGGAAAATGGTTATATATAGTTTACTTTTTCGAATTCGGTCAAAATTTTTTCGAATTCGAAACTAATTTACTCTAATCTTTTCTATTCAAATTTGATTTCATTCTATAAGAAATTTGAATTTCGTATAGAATTAATTCAAATTCAAATAGAAAAGATTAGAATAGAATAGCAAAAGAAGAGAAAAGAAAAACAATAGAACAGAAGAGAATAAAATATAATATATATTATATTTTATTCTCTTCTGTTCTATTGTTTTTCTATTCTTTTCTATTTTAGTTTCAATTGTTTTGAATTATGTTCCAATCTATTCTCGAATTCGAATTCATACTATTCGGAATTCGAATTTCGGAAGATGGTCATGTTCTATTTTATTACATTCAATTAAATTATATTCTATTCTTTAATATTTTTTTATTTTTGTTCTATTGCTTTATTGTTTTATATTCTATTTTAGTGTATTTTTTAGAAAATCGATTTCTATTTTTTCGAATTTGTTTTTGAATTCGATTCGAATTTCATTTGCTTTTTTTGATTTGAATCGTTATTTCAGATTCATTTAAATTTGTTACTTTTGTAATTCAGAAATTCGGATGTATATGAATTTCCGAATAATGAAAAATTTGCCTGAATTTCGATTCGGAACTAAATGCAATGCACATGTCTAGCAACCTGCAAAGTTACAGTTTGGCTTCAAAGGACAATTTAACCAAAAGTAAAGTTGTCCTTTTACTAAACAATTAATGTAGCAACAAGTAGAGTGTTTTCTGAGACACCATATAAAATATGTGTACATGAAAAGTTAACACAGATCCAGTATCGCATCATTAAAGCAGACCTTTCCTCTATTTCACAAAAAAAAATCAAATCAGCATATATAGTAGCTCTGCATGATGATAATAAATCATCTGACCTTCATTAGTTAGATCAGTGGTCTCCAAACTGCGGCCCGGGGAAGAATGTGGCCCTTTGCTTGCCTTTATCTGGCCCTTGGGGCATTATTTCACCGTTTGACACCAATGATGGAGCACCATTCCCCCTACAGACACCATCAATGGGGTACTATTCTTCTTATTGATAGACAATGGGGAACTATTCCTCCTATTAAAACCAATGATGAAGCACTGATGCCCAGGCATTTTCTACTCCCAGTAAACTGGCTCTTTGTTTAGAAAGTTTGGAGACCCCTGAGTTAGACAAGCATTTTTTGCATTTACTTAAAATTGTAGTTTTTTAACTTCCTAGTTTCTTGAGGCACTGGTGATGTAACCCTGGCCTCACAGATGTATCCTGGAAGGTTCCTGTCTCATGTTCCAGAGTTCTAGGCAGAGATCCCAAAAGCAAAAAGAGATATGTTTATTCAGAGTAAAAAGCATGCAATTATCTATAAGTATATGTTTGTAGATTGTGTCAAATAAGTATCTGTATTAACATATGGGACTTTTGAGGCACAACATTTTAGTACATTTTGTAACGTTTTATTTCATTTCTTTTTCAAAAGAAATTAAATAAAATGTTACAAAATTTACTAAAACATTGTGCCTCAAAAGTCCCATATGTTACTATAGATACTTTTTTGATACACCAGATTTAGGGATGTGGCATGCAAATTGAACTATCTTTGATCAATACATGTTTGTAGATTTCCAAAGGTGCTTTTTCTGTCATTTTTATGATCAAGGGAAGTTCCTTTTTTTAACTCTCATGCTGAGTTGTTGTTAATCACAGATCTCGTTTGCTTCCTCCCATCTGTAAGTAGATTTATTGCCTTCAAAGCTTCTTCTGGGCATCCTGGCTAAAAACTGATATTAACCGGGTGTGCCTAACAAAGTCTTCCTGAACAAGAAATAGCAGCTGACAGCACACAGACTCAGCACACTGTGAATGCAAAATTAATAAGAAATGGTATCAGCTCATAGGAAATACCCCTAATGCATTTTGCCAATGTGGGGCTTAATCATAGAAGTCTTTCTGAAGCTAAAACAAATCCCAGAGTGTCTTCTAATCCAAAAAGAGAGAAAACAGTTGAGGTTTGTAATTTTGAAAAACAAAAGCCACATTTAGGCTGGGTTCACACTGTTGCAAATTGGATGTGGATTTCCCCACATCCAATTTGCAGAGCAGGAGATTGTGACTGGCATTCTATTAGTGTCATAGAAAAGAAATAAAGGGGTTCAACAAGGAGCCCCTGAGCGGACTTTAGAGGCACAACAAACCTGAGAAAGCATAATCAAAATAACAATATAAAATGTAAATCCCCAGGAACATCTCTGTATCCTCCTGGGGATTTACATCCAATTCGACCTTAAGCTCCCTCAGTGCATTTGCACGGTTCCACATGGACCATTGAGCAGATATGGTCTATGGGCTCCTTGGTGCCCTCCTATGGTTGCTGCAGTGCTACTATTTATTATTGGCTATTCATTGGCTTTTTCTTTGCTGGAATTGAACCCCGAGATTGGTTGTAAATGGAAACAGCTGATGGTCATCCACCTCTATTGCTAAGACCTTGACGTCTATACTTGAATAAATTTGAACTACCGTTTTTGAACTTGTGAAAGTCTCTTTACAAGTGAAACTCTCTTGTGTATTAACTGAAACCTGAATGTGTCCTGAAGAAGTTTTCTACGAAACGCGTAGACACATCGGGGCTTGCATCATGTATATTTCTATATAGATGATCTTTTATTACCTTTTGTCAATGTCTTTGTATTGTTTGCATTTATATTTGATAACATTTATTATATTGTTATTTTAAATATGCTTTCTCAGATTTGTTGTGCCTCTAAAGTCCGCTTAGGGGGTCCTTGTTGAACCCCTTTTTTTCTTTTCACAGGAGTGTCCCTTTTTTCTATTTTTGTCCCAGCATTCTATGGAGTCGGTTCACATATCTCTGAAGCGGCTCCGGTGCAAATTGCACAGGAGTCCTGTGTGTCTTCTGGTCCATTTCAGGTCCGAATTCAGCCCAAAATTTGGGCTCAAATCGGACCTGAACCGGTGAATAGAGATGCACCGGACCCCCTGCTGTGAGCCGCACCATGCTCTAGTATGAGCCCAGCCTCAAAGAGGTTTATATTAGGGTTATAGTGTGATTGTGCATAGGAGCACCATCAACTATGTCATAGAAAATATAAATAATAAGATTCTTTATATAATCATTTATTTTTTTAATTGACTGCTAAATCACAGTGCTCAGCTCTTGCTTTCTAGGGAGTTGGAAGAGCTTACCTAAGCCTTAAATGTTATACTCCATAAAAAATTCATATGATGTTAGTAAATTAAAAGTTAATTACCAGAACTGCTGCCTCTTCCTTGATAAATTCTATCCACAGCAATGATCTGTTATAGTGCACTGACTATGCTGACATTTTTCCTGCTACCTATCCTTCATCTAGGCATATTGTATGTTAAAATTATGTCATCCTTGTCTTAAATGCCACTGCCGGGTGCAACAGAAAGAGGTTGCTGGGGGTGGTAGGGCATCCAAATGTTTTTGTAGAGGTCCCTTAAAGAGGAGTTCCACCCAGGGGGTCAATTAAAAAAATAAATAAATAAAAGTCAGCAGCTACAAATACGGCAGCTGCTGACTTTTAATTGGACACTTACCTGTCCCTGGGTCCAGCGATGCGGGGAATCAAAGCCCCGCTCGTCCCCCCCTCCGCTCGTCGGTGCCGGCATTTCAACTGTGGGCGCCGGGCTGTGGCTCCACAGCCTGGCACCCACTGCGCATGCGCGAGCGGCACCGCGCGCCGTGATTGGCCGCTCAATCACCTGGGACCTGTAATGGGTCCCAGATGATTAACAGGAGGGAGTGAGCAGAGCCGAGCTCTTCCTGTGCTGAGGGGGAAGTGATGTCACCAGCCCAGGCAAAGGAAGAGGCAGACTACGAGGGGTCACCTAGCAACAGGCATTTAGAGGTAAGTAAAAAAAAAATATCCAAATTTTTTTTGTTTTTTTTTTAGAATTTTTCAGGTATTTTTGTTTTTTTGGGTGGAACCCCACTTTAAATTGAAATTAGGCCCTGGGGTTTGTGTTCATTTAAGGCTCTGTTTCCACTACTGCAAGTTGTGCGACTTGACACATGTAAAGTCGCATGACAAGTCAAAACCCATGTATTTCAATGACCCCCGTTCTAATTGGTGCGACTCAAGTCGCAGCGACTCCAAAAAAGGTTCTTGCACTACTTTGTTCCTACTTCGGTGCGACTTGTTTTCACATGGCTTTCACCGGTCGCATGACATCGCAACACAAATTGCATAGCAAAGTCGCAGTGTAAATCGCGCGACTTTGGGGACGCAATAGTGGAAACATAGCCTTAAGGGTTAGGTTGGAGGGTTACTAAACCCAGGGCCCTGCATTCACTATATCTCGTCTCCCACAGTACGCAGAACATAGGAATGCAATTATTTTAGTAAATATAAACTGCTAAATCCCTTTTCTCATCAGCAGTATATAGCAGTCTTGTGACTTCTATCAGTGTCCAGCCAAGCACTGGTTAAAGCTTATATATATGTTAATAAATCCACGCTTAGGTATAGGCTAGGCTGCGGTCTCCCCTAAGGTGCCCCGAGGAGAAGCTCCAATAATGTAAAATCTAAATGTGTAGGTTAGGGATAAATGGCACTACCTTTGAACTGAAAATTGATCTAGTGAATCGCCCTTCGCAGGTGATTGTGCATTCGAGTGAAATGTCAATCTAAGACAGTGTTGTGTGTCCTATTTGCAATTGATGGAACGTATTAAATCCTAGGTGAAATACCGTTAAACATTCATCATTTAGCTAGTACGTGCATTACCACCAAGTTTGCCAACATCTGCTATAAACATTTATATTCCTAAACCAAATAAAGTCCACCTTATGCACAGGTTTATAGCCACACTCAAAGTGATCAGATGAAGTCCACATTATGCAAGGGTTTGTGATCACACTAATGCCCTGTACACACGGTCGGATTTTCCTACGGAAAATGTTCAATGGGAGCTTGTTGTCGGAAATTCCGACCGTGTGTAGGCTCCATCGGAATTTCCGTCACACAAAATTTGAGATCTGGATCTCAAATTTTCCGACAACAAAATCCGTTGTCGTAAATTCCGATCGTGTGTACACAATTCCGACGCACAAAGTTCCACGCATGCTCGGAATCAAGCAGAAGAGCCGCACTGGCTATTGAACTTCATTTTTCTCGGCTCGTCATACATGTTGTACGTCACCGCGTTCTTGACTTTCGGAATTTCCGACAAGATTTATGTGACCGTGTGTATGCAAGACAAGTTTGAGCCGACATCCGTCGGAAAAAATCCATGGATTTTGTTGTCGGAAAATCCTATCGTGTGTACAGGGCATTAGAGTGGAAAAAGTGTTTTAAGTGCTTCACTGAGCACTGTGCAAAAACCAGAAAATAATGGCAATAAAGAGTAAGCAGTCCAGTATAAAAGTCAGAATATAATTTTTCTAGTGACCTGTGCAGTTTTTAAAGTGACTTGTACTTGCACTTGTTTCTAATCCTTGTGCCAAAGTGATAAAGTAACTGTTGTGCTCCCCCTTAGGATCCCTACTCACCAGATTCTGGCACCCCTACAGGAGCAAATTGCATATGGTGAGTGTGCAGCAGGCTGCCGGACCGATCGTTCCCTCCTTTAGCTCGTCCTAGGAAAGCCAGAGCCTCCAGGCCCTCAAGGGACAATCTCTGATACCCTGTTTTCACTGGGTCAGGGGATAGAGGTTTCCTTCTTTGTGACCGTGATAGTATGTCCTCATATAGAAAAGAGATGGGCTCCAATAGTGTAATTCCGTATATTATTTTTTTTTAAAAAAACAACAAACTTCTTAAAAACAAATTTCCATAGATAGATGGGTGATAAATACCAACCTAAATCTGCTTTTTGTAAAAAAACGAGCAATCTATGTCAGCGTGCGTTCGACCAACCAGAGTCTCGCTGAACCGGAAGTGACGTGTGTGCGCAGCTCCGCCTATCGCATTTTGTCATAGGACATCATCTGAGGCAGTGCCATCTTGGTACACCTCATGTCTTTTATGGAGAGTAGGTTAATGTTGGTTAATTGCAAGTGGGGGGTATAGAAGGTTACGCTAATCGCATTACGTTGATGTTGAAGACGAGCACTGTTGATCCATAGTTACAATGTTTTAACACTGCTTTAACTATATTGAAATCCTAACTTATATCCCTAGGGGTCAGGACTAGATAATATCCCACATCGCTGCTCACCCATTACTCTCCTAATGTTGACAAGTAAAACATTCATTACAGACAGAGTATATAGACTATTTCAGCCCTGATTTGTTTAAAAACGTAGATTATTATTCGCTTTTCCAAAGTATCATCTTCTCCATAGTGACAGGGTTATGCATATCCCCACTGTGCCTATCCCCAACATGGCCCTTTGTATAAATCTGTCCCACTGTTCTCATCCACCCAAGTGGTCGGATCGAGAATCGAGGGAATTCCTCTGAAGCCACTGACCAGCAGCTAGATTTACCCTTTGCAATCCAGATCTTACCCAGTAAACCCAGAAACTCTCAGAGAAATAGGGCAGCTTTATGGGGATCATAGGTTTATATAGGACACATCTAGTAGTGTTTAACCAGGCACAGTGAGTAACCCATTACCGAATGCAGTATTTGTGAACTCCTGCATTCCATAATTGGTTTGGTGCCTGCCACCCTTCACCACGGCTCGTCCGCAAATCTGTTACCCTAGTACCACCTGGGGCCACCAAACTCTTGCCACTAGAAGGGAAGTTCCCAGGTGTATTCCTAGGTTAAGGGTCAGATTATGGGACAATGATCTAGTGTGCTCAAACCTGACCTAACTAATATGGTCCTAGGTACCGTCCCTGCTCAAGTAGGATATTTAAATGTGTATACATAAGTTCCTCCATGGCCATAAGACATGTTCCGTAGGGTTTTTCTACTCCTAAATGATTGTCCCTACTCAGATGAGATGTGTAAACTATGTACATTTGTATACATAACTTCCTCCATGGACATAGTGGCATGTTGCATAAGGTTTACAATAGTCCCTCACCTATATTGCACAATAGGCCTAACTTCTTTGGGTACCATAGTGAGATGGGTGTACTTAAGGTTTGGATATAAAACAGTTTAGATCTATATCCAGGTTGAGGCCCCCAAGCGCCAGGGACCCCAACCTGTAAAACCACCTTGTTTCGTTCTGTGAGATCAGGATTTTCTTATGATCCAATGATCCTTAATATGATCTATTCCATAAAATATCAGGCCGGTGGGGTCTCTATGATGTACCTCATTGAAGTGTCGTGACAGATTGTGTTTGGCGAATCTTTTTCTTATGTTGTTAATGTGCTCCCTAATTCTCACAAACATGAGTCGGGTGGTTCTACCCACATACTGGAGATGGCAAGGACATTCGATAACATATGTAACATGGGTACTGTTACATGTGATTAATTCTTTTAAAAAAGAGGAAGCCTGCTGCACACTCACCATATGCGATTTACCCCTGTAGGGTTGCCAGGATCTGGTGAGTAGGGATCCAAAGGGGAGCACAACAGTCACTTTATCACTTTGGCACAAGGATTGGAATCAAGTGCAAGCACAAGTCACTGTGAAAACTGCACAAGTCACTAGAAAAATGATGTTATGACTTTTATACTGGACTGCTTACTCTTTATTGCCGCTTTTTCCACTCTGCAATCGGAGCTTATTTCGGAAATTCCGACCGTGTGTGGGCTCCATCTGACTTTTTCCATCGGAATTTCCGACACACAAAGTTTGAGGGCTGGCTCTAAAATTTTTCGACAACAAAATCCATTTGCGTAAATTTCGTGTGTAGACAATTCCGACGCACAAAGTGCCACGCATGCTCAGAATCAAGCAGAAGAGCCCCACTGGCTATAGAACTTAATTTTTCTCGGCTGATCATACGTGTTGTACTTCACCGCGTTCTTGATTTTCGGAATTTCCGACCAACTTTGTGTGACCGTGTGTTTGCACGAAAAGTTTGAGCCAACATCCGTTGGAAAAAATCCGATGGATTTTGTTGTCGGAATGTGCAATCGTGTGTACAAACCCTTGCATAAAGTGGACTTCAGCTGATCACTTTGAGTGTGGCTATAAACCCGTGTGTAAGGTGGACTTTATTTGGTTTAGGAATATAAATGTTTATAGCAGATGTCGGTAAACTTGGTGGTAATGCACGTACTAGCTAATTGATGAATGTTTAACGGTATTTCACCTAGGATTTAATAAGTTCCATCAAGTGTAAATAGGCAGAGCTTGAGAGCACACAACACTGTCTTAGATTGACATTTCACTCTAATGCACAATTACCTGTGAAGGGCGATTCACTAGATCAATTTTCAGTTCATAGGCAGATTCTGATCATGTGTATGCCTCATCTGACTTTTTTTTTCGAAAATTCTGACGGACCTAGAAATGGAACATGTTCTAAATATTTCCGACGGAACCAATTCCTATCGAGAAAAACTGCTCGTCTGTATGCTGTTCCGACAGACAAAAAACGACGCATGCTCTGAAGCAAGAACGAAACGGAAGCTATTGGCTACTGGCTATTGAACTTCCGTTTTCTAGTCCCGTCGTACGTGTTGTATGTCACCGCGTTCTCGATGGTCGAACTTTGGTGTGACCGTGTGTATGCAAGACCTCTTGAGCGGAAATCCGTCGGTGTTCCGCCGAAGAAACCTTCGGAGTTTATTCCGACGGCAAAACCGGTCGTGTGTATGCGGCATAACACTTTAAGTGATAGGAAAGGTTGAATGTTAGGGGTCCATTTTCAGGGCTTATGTATTGGTTACGTTTCAGTGTTAGGGGTGGGTACGTGTTAAATGTAAATTTTAGAGGATAGGGTGGGTGTTAAAAAAACACTGCCCCTGTTTTAATAAACATAAATAAATATTTATCGGCGTATAACACGCACTTTTTTCCCCTTAAAATCAGGGGAAAGTCGCAGGTGCGTGTTATACGCCGATCCCCTGTGATCCGGAGCTGTTACAACTTCAAAATCGCGGACCGCGATTTGAAAATGGCGCCGCCGGCGCCGAAATACACAGAGCCGGTCCTCGGCTCTTTCCGGCGGCTCTCGTTCACTTTCGGCTCCACTCGTAGTCCCGAGCGGAGCTATCCGAACCTACTCGGCTAGGTTCGGATAGATCCGCTCAGGACTACAAGTGGAGCCGAAAGTGAACGAGAGCCGCCGAAAAGAGCCGAGGACCGGCTCTGTGTATTTCGGCGCCGGCGGCGCCATTTTTAAATCGCGGCCTGCGATTTTTGAAGCCCAGGATGGCAGGGACAGGGATCGAAGGCTGCACTGGGGAAGGCTGCACTGGGGAAGGCTGCACTGGGGAAGGCTGCACTGACATGGCTGCACAGACAAGGCTGCACTGGGGAAGGCTGCACTGACAAGGCTGCACTGGGGAAGGCTGCACTGACAAGGCTGCAATGATGCATTTAAATGTAAGTTTTTTTCCCTTCAACTTCCCTCCTAAAAGTTTTTTTTTCCTTAAAATTCCCTCCTAAATTGGGGTGCGTGTTATACGCCGATAAATACGGTAAATAAACCTTTGATACAAATATCTGTATACTCACCTGTTCCTTAGATATTCCTTAGATCTACCCTCTCTTGCAAAGCTATGTCATCTGGCAGAATCTTCACACACCTTGATGGATGCTTTAGATTCTTACGCACTGGGGTTACAGCCAGAGCCGCAGAGCCATAGCTACAGAGACCAGTTAAATATGATGGTGAAGATAAATATGCTAGATAGGTGATGGTTGGGAACACAAATGGTGCTTACTGTGAAAGTCATATTAACTATTTTTACTAAAATCCCTGCAACCTAATAAACTACATCAGGTTTTGGGGACCAGCAATACCAGATCTCTTTGAACCAGTAGAAGACTGGAGGACACAAATGTGTTTGTATTGTAGGGTTTTTCTCTGAAAACAGAACTACAGCCAGCCTAGGGTAGCAAGTATTTAAAGCTTATAAATAGGGTTGCACCGATACTAGTATCAGTATTGGTATCGATACCGAGTATTTGCATAAGTATCAGTACTCGTGCAAATGCACCGATACCTGAAACCGATACTTTCAAGCTTGGTTCTTTGAGCTGCCAGTGGGTCTCTCCTGTTGACAGCTGAAGTGTTAAAGAAGTCTGGTAATTGGAGCTGTCAAAAAAAAAAAAAAGTTTATTAACAACATTGCTCAGTCGCTGAAAAGCGAAAATAAAAAGAAACATTGTTTCTTTTTGTATCTTTTTGTTTCTTCATCTGCAGATCAAAGGAATGAACAAATGTTCCTCTGTTTAACCCCTTATTAACCCTCAATTTACTCTAATCAGCCTTAATTAACTCCCTAATCTCCTCCATTTAATTATTATTTTCCTGCTTTTTTTTGTTGTTGTTTACGTCTATTTTATAAACGATAAACAAATAAAACTTTTTTTTATTTGCTTTGTTAGTGAATATTTTTACACATATATATTAACGTATATTTACATATTTCACATTGAAAAAGCGCAAAATTAAAAAAAAAAATCAATTTATTTAATTTGTAAATAACTTTTCAATGCTTTGTACCATTGCTGACAGCTGCAGTGAAAACAAAACATTTGCGGTAGGTATCAGTAATTGGTATCGGCGAGTACTCGGCGAAGTATCGGTACTCGTACTCTTTGTAAAAAAATGGTATCGGTGCATTCTTATAAACATTCAGAATGAAAAAGAAAAACAACATACAGTACATTGATGCAATAAAATGCACAATAGTTATTGGCAATGATATGTAACTTATATAGTTAAAACTGCATAGTACAGAATCAATGATTGGCATTCTGCAAGCCTGCAGAAAGATAAAAGGCTGGATAAATAGAGAGAACACTGTGTACACTGCAGCATTGAATTTTTGGAAATCTTACTAGAAATAGACAGCTGGAGTAAAAAAGTGGTTGAACTAAAATACATGATGAGGAACAGACAATAAAATATAATATGTGTTAAATGATATCAGGTTAGGATTAAGTGTGACTATCGGAAGGACAAAGCTAAGATGAATGATAGTTATGAGGAAGTGAATGTTTATATTTATGGATCATGGGTCCATTTTGTTGGAAAATCAATTAAATTCATGCTGGAAATAAACAGAAATTAAATAAATGTTAGTGATTACAATGCAAACGTTATTCTGCTGCATGCTTAAAGCGTAACTCCACTTTTGTTGAGAAAAAAAAATAATTTATGTACATTGCAAGGATTATAACAACCTTTGTTGCAGATTCCTACCTTTTGTTATTCTGAAGAAATCCCTGTGTGTTTGTCTGTGCCTCTGTACTGAGTGGGTCTAATGGGAGTGGTTTCGAAATTAACTGTCAGGTGTGGAGCTGCAGAGCACTAATGAGGAAATCTGCTGGGCCTGCATCCCTTTAGACGTGTTCCTATTGAAAGTATCTCTCCAAAAATGACATTTTTGTTGCAGGGGATGCCTGAAATCTGACTTGTATCTTAGACAGACTTCTGGCAAAATCACACAAGCAGGAAATTATGTTTCTGGGGAGTGGCCAGTACACACTCTGTGTACAGAACAACTCCAGGTAGCCATATTGCAATTTATTCTCGGAAAATGACAGTGGCTGCAGATTGAAAAGGAAAGGTAATTTTTAATATTAAATTACAATATGATTAGTGTCGCAATTATATGTGCTATATTATTTTCTCTTTATTTGCTATTTTTTCCCCACAAAAGTGGAGTTACCCTTTAAGTTGCTTCAAGTATTCAACTAATACTAAGTAAAAAGGTGTCTTCTGTGGCCATCTCTAATTTAGTTTTACTTAGCCAATGGGACCTAACGGGACCTAATTTTCAAGTGTACTCGGCTAGGTTCGGATAGCTCCGCTCACAGTCACGCCCATCCCGGGCGGGACTACGAGTGGAGCTGAAAGTGCACGAGAGCCGCCGAGAAGAGCCGAGGACCGGCTCTGTGTATTTCGGCGCCGGCGGTGCCATTTTCAAATCGCGGTCTGCGATTTTTAAGCTCAGGAGATGGAGATGGGATCCTGCAAGGCTACACTGGGGCAAGGCTGCACTGGACACTGGGGAAGGCTGCACTGGACACTGGGGAAGGCTGCACTGGACACTGGGCAAGGCTGCACTGGACACTGGGGAAGGCTGCACTGACAAGGCTGCACTGGACACTGGGGAAGGCTGCACTGACAAGGCTGCACTGACAAGGCTGCACTGACATGGCTGCACTGACATGGCTGCACTGACAAGGCTGCACTGACAAGGCTGCACTGACAAGGCTGCACTGACATGGCTGCACTGACATGGCTGCACTAAGAAGGCTGCAATGATGGGCATTTAAATGTAAGTTTTTTTCCCTTCAACTTCCCTCCTAAAAGTTTTTTACTTAAAATTCCCTCCTAAATTGGGGTGTGTGTTATACGCCGGTGCGTGTTATACGCCGGTGCGTGTTATACGCCGATAAATACGGTAATATGCTGGTTTGGAGATTTTGAAATCATATGAAAATATAAATGTACTCTACTGGGCACAATAAAATGCTCAAGCACACCTACAGCACACCCCTCAGATCCTTTGATTGGGTTGAGTTAGCACAGCAACACCTTTCAAGGGGACAAAAAAAGCTGCAACCTTAGCAACTGGGCTTAATCTTTAAAATAGAAGTAAAGGATTTTATATTTTTTTGCAGTTTTATACTTACCTAGATCTGTTCCCAGGCACCTCTGCACTGAGAACCGAGCGATCGAACATCGCAGATCACTCGGTTTTCAGAGCTCTGTGAGCAGAGAGCTATAGACTGTCAGTCACAGCTCTCTGCTCTTCTCCCTCCTTGCTCACTGGAGTGCTGGGCTGTGGAGGGGCGGGGGCGGCCATCTCAGACTCTCAGTGGCTTGCTGAGAGGCTGAGCGGGGTGTCAGTCCAGGCACCTGGCGGTTCCAGACTCCGTGGTCGGGATGATGCGGTGCCTGGACTGACAATGATGGCATCAACAAAAAGCGGACTTCAGCCTGCTTTCTGTTGAAAATGGGTCACAGGAGTGCAAAATGTACTGCACTCCTGTGATCCATAGGAGAAGTACAGCCAAACGAGCTTTGGCTATACGTCTCCTTTAAGTGATCTGAACTCTGCACTGTACTGTGACCAGGTGGACTCCCCTTCAAGTTATCATTTGTGATGTGTGTGAACCTCCCCTCTCTCTGCATTTCTCTTGTGGGTGCTTGGCTTGGGCAAGTGCTGTAAGCCAGTGACAGGTGCTCCCTATCAAAGCATCAAAGCAACCATCTCCTTCATAGCTGAAATGTCAGGTGGCCATGCACCAAGGGGAAGGCACTCTTTACAGAAAAATTGTAAAGAGGAACGTACACGCTGCCCACCCCCCCAGTTCCTACTGTACCTACCTCCGGGGATGCTGAGCTGTTAGTGCCCATGCAGCTGGTCTAGCATTCTGGGGATTTAAAATACCCGCTCTTTTCCCTTTTCTCTTTGCAGGACAGCGTTGGATCAGAGTGATGCTGATTGGTCAGCGTGCAGTTACAGAGCATCACTCTAATAAGTAGTATACTCTGAGCTCAGGATAACTGCGGGTTGCAGCCCCCCTATTGGGTTCCCAAAGGAACTTACAGAGAATAAATAAATAAAGAATGGGGTGAATGGCGCTACCCTGTAAGGTATGGGGATAGTTAACTATAAGCCCACCCTATAGAAAGAAGGGGAGAGCCTATCCCAGTAAGGCTAGATATATGTAAGTGTACACATCAAATAGTGGAAAAAATGTGTGCTGGTGCATATATGTCTACAGTAAGCCCATATATAGTATATCTAACATTAGTACAGCGACCTACCCTACTTTTCTATTGTGTTCTGACAGATGGACGGCGCCCCCGCCAGAACACTCCGGTCAACGCTCTCAGCCATTGGCTGAGAGCACTGATTGGTGCCTGATCGGCAGACTTTTTTCAGTCATGCCTCTGCTGGCTTCTGTTGGACCGGTTGCAGTACACACGGGCTAAATGTCGGACGGTTTCTATTGAACCGGCCGATGCCACCTGACATTCGGGCAGTGTGTACTAGGCTTAAGACTGTTGCCCCAAGAGCTGGAAAAGCCCCTGCATATGGTGAGCCAAGGATGTAATCATCATGCCTGGTGATAGCAGTGAGATACTTCTGCTTAGAGCAATAGTGCAAAAGGTAAGTACCGTATTTATCGGCGTATAACACGCACTTTTTTCCCCTTAAAATCAGGGGAAAGTCGCAGGTGCGTGTTATACGCCGATCCCCTGCGATCCTGACCTGTCAAAAGTTTAAAATCGCCGACCGCGATTTGAAAATGGCGCCGCCGGCGCCGAAATACACAGAGCCGGTCCTCGGCTCTTTCCGGCGGCTCTCGTTTACTTTCGGTTTCACTCGTAGCCCCGAGCGGAGCTATCCGAACCTACTCAGATAGCTCCGCTCGGGGCTACGAGTGAAACCGAAAGTAAACGAGAGCCGCCGGAAAGAGCCGAGGACCGGCTCTGTGTATTTCGGCGCCGGCGGCGCCATTTTCAAATCGCGGTCGGCGATTTTGAAGCACAGCAGCAGGGACAGGGGATCGAAGGCTGCACTGGGGCAAGGCTGCACTGGGGGAAGGCTGCACTGGGGGAAGGCTGCACTGGGGCAAGGCTGCACTGACAAGGCTGCACTGACAAGGCTGCACTGGGGCAAGGCTGCGCTGACAAGGCTGCACTGACAAGGCTGCACTGACAAGGCTGCACTGACATGGCTGCACTGGGGCAAGGCTGCACTGAGAAGGCTGCACTGACATGGCTGCACTGACATGGCTGCACTGACAAGGCTGCACTGACATGGCTGCACTGACAAGGCTGCACTGGGGAAGGCTGCACTGACATGGCTGCACTGGGGCAAGGCTGCACTGAGAAGGCTGCAATGATGGGCATTTAAATGTAAGTTTTTTTCCCTTCAACTTCCCTCCTAAAAGTTTTTTTTTCCTTAAAATTCCCTCCTAAATTGGGGTGCGTGTTATACGCCGGTGCGTGTTATACGCCGATAAATACGGTAAATAGTGCTGCACTAAACGACTATAACCTCTATGAAAGCATTTTTTTAGAAATATATTGCATAACATATATAAACATATACAAAAATATAGCAACAGTTCTCCCCCATCCTTTGTTTTTCTATCCCAGGGTTTCTCAACTCCAGTCCTCAAGGCGCCCCAACAGGTCATGTTTTCAGTCTTTCCATTAGTTTGCACAGGTGATTTGATCAGTTTCACTGCCTTAGTAATTACCACAGCTGTTTTATCTGAAGGAAATCCTGAAAACATGACCTGTTGGGGCGCCTTGAGGACTGGAGTTGAGAAACACTGTTCTATCCTATCTTTTATTTGGCATAGAATGAGTAAAGGTGATGTGATGAATGCTCGTCAAGCAAGGTGGATTGAACATATGACAAATCAAAAAAGGAACTGATTTGTGATTTACATGGAGAAGCCAACCAGGCACAGCAGACTCTGCAGGAGCACACAGAAGAAGGGGTTCTATCTGTCTCAGGTAAAGGTGGTTCTAGTACAGCCCATCTGGGCTGAGGGTAGAAGGTGTAAACCTAATGTAATGACTAACACAACCTCAGGTTCAAAATCTGAGCATGCCAGCACTAGATGGACTGTCACTAACATTAACTTTTACCTGTGAGCCATACAGCCAAATTAACAGTCATGGACACTGACATTACTACTTACGGTACCTGCCCTCCCTTATAAAATTGTGTCATCAGCACTGCTTGCCCACCACTGAAACAAATTTTATGGCAAACTCGAACAGCTCAGGAACAGTTGACTTGAGCAGAAGAAGCCAACATCACCTAGCCAATTAGTCAGCCCCTCTTTTTCTCTGCTCATAAGTTGAAAGCAAGGGGCAACACTAAGAACCTACAGCCTGACCTTGTGGACAACTGAATTTTTACTGGCTTTTGAGACAATGGTGCCTGAGCTGATGGATGAAAATAACATTATCGCAGAGAAAGTCCTTACTGGAGTTGGAGGAACCTACTTATGTGTACCTTGTACATGGGTTTGTATCAATTGAGGGGATGGAGAATGGAATAAGAACACCTGGGGTCTCAGATATAATCTCCCAGCAGTGCTGGCACAAATCTGGGAACTTTGGTCTCATACTATGTGCCTTTTGATGCCTTCTGATGACATCAATGATTTATCAGCCAGACTCTATGGACACGCAAAGGTTGGAGATGTTCCTAGAGAAGGAAACAAGAATGAAGTAACCACCTTGCATGCACAGTTATGCAATAGATGCTAGTTTTATGCTGAAAATGTACTTGGTAGATCAGAATGACAATGTATTGCTGAAGTTACAGATCACTCATAGCGCTGCAAAGGCCACAAAGGCGCAGTCCATTGCTCTGACCCAGTGGATTCAGTCTCTGCTGAGACTCAGCTGTTGTCCATTTTTCCCATGGGACAGTTGGCTGGGACTTGTAGTGCCACTTTTAAGCAAGCACCAGCAACTTACCCAAGCCATAAGCAGCTCAGAAGTCTGGCCTGCTGAGGAACAAAAGGAGTATTGGAACAATGGAAAGCTGTACAAAGAGAAACTGTCTACAGAAGGCAGTGAGGCAGATGGTCAAAAGACAGCATATTGTAACCAACAAATTTTGGGGACACTTGTTGAAGGTGGCGTAAGAAATTCCCTAACCAGGTCACCTGGGAAATCATAGGACCAAGTCCTGAGTGATGCAGAATTTTTTCTGGCCTAAAATGGGTACAAATAGAGCCAGCTACTATAGATAATGTGTTATCTGCCAGCGGCTTGGTAAGGCAGGAGGTGTTCACAATATTGATCCTGGATGCAGTCAGTTGCATCTCGGCATAGACATCTGTCCCTGACCGCACGTAACCACTTTATGTACAGTTACCTGTGAGCAGCACCTGCAACCGTCAGCCTGTCTTGTCTGTTTACATGGGCTGAGTAGCTGCTGATAGCCATATGCCCTAGTCATTCCAGGCACAAGAATCTGCCAACTCTTGCCCCTCAATCCAGGGGCTGCTTGTAAATGACCATATGAAAGAGGCTTTAACATTCACAGGAGAAAAAAGTCTAATTTGTGACAGATGGAAACCCTGGGACCCCAACATTTTAACAGTACCCATGCAAATTACATTGTTGGCTTGGAGACACCTCAACTCTGCCACATTGAACTCCAAGGTACCCATCCAAATTTAATTTCCCCTTCAAATTCTTGAGGCCATTTCCGTTAAACCCCTGCAAAGTCATGGCATTACTTAGGCCATGGATCTTTTTAAAGGCAACATCCCTTACTCCCTAGAGGAATTGGTACTAAAGTATCACTTACCCACGCAGCACCAGTTCACGTGTGTGCGGCTACTTTATTTTATAGCCAAATATCCACCTCCGATAAATACTTGACCTCCTAAAATCTGGGACCTCCTTACCCAGTCCTAGGATCCTAGGCACCTGCATATCATTGAGGTCAATTATCCATGGTAGGTTTCCCCTTATAATGGGATGGAACATTCTGGGGATTTGTTGCATTCCCCAATGCTCCACCTGGACGCCCTAACATTGGTTGTACTTTTTGAGAACTGGTAAGTTTATCTCCACATATACCTCTGACTCCATGGTGTGTGCTTCACGCCATGGACGCTTCTCTACTTCCTTACACCACAAACGATCTAACTGACTCATTGATATACGTTTTTTGACACTATAGATCCTCCTACACAGCGTACATACCCAGTCGGAATATTCCTTTCCTCCCCTGCTGAAATTTCTTTTTCTGCAACACACACGGTACCCATACCTACTTTAGTTTACAATGGCCCTCTTTCACCCTCACTTCTTCACTTTTTCACACACAGGCACCTTTTTGTCATCTTGTTTTTTTTTTCATGGTTTGTTGGGTGTTATTATTATTATTTTTTTTATTTTTTACATTCACCACTTGCCACTTTCACCTTCATACATACACTGTTTATTATACACCAGCACCATCACTTACTGTATGCCATTCTCCAACCCAATGTATCTGGATCCCCTTCACTCTTTTCCTCTCCCTCCTCCCTTCCCCTTCTTTCCAGCCCCCCGTTTTTCCCTTGTTGGCGTCTTTTCTTCCTTTCTCCCTCACCAGTTTTTCCACACACCTTACTTTCCTCCCTTTCGTTCCTCCCTCCCTCCATTTTACTTCCAGATACATTGGCTACAATATAAGACATCTGATACATATTGAGTAGAAACATGTTAACAACATAGATATACACACATACCATTTATACTATGTTCTCTTTAGTCACCTATTTCGTTACCTTTGTTACTTTTTTGATATTTGATTACTACTAGCATATGATACCTCTATTGCAGGCATTGCCTATCCCCCTTCACCACTCCCCTAGGCCTCTGGGATTGCTTTATATGTTTGACTCCTCGCAAGACACGCACAGGCAGTCTGACTCCCTCTTGGGATTGTGCGGACCGGTTGAGTTGGACCAAGCAAGGGGATTTCCCCTTTAGAGGCTATCCAATACGGCTTAATCTATTATGATCGGTAACTATATATGAACATGTCAAAATAAATGTGATGGTGTCCCTCGCGCTATATAGAGTAAAGGAATGTATCTAAATCTACAATAAGATAGAGGTGAATAGATGAATAAACAAAACAAATAAAATATGTGTAAAATTGTACACGTGTATATATAGTGATGATGTCTCTAAGGACTGCAGCAAAGTCAAAAGTGTTCACACTACACTCCACAGAATAAAGACAGTAAAGAGACTTCGTGCTTCAAAGGGGAAGTCAGTAAGGGGGCGCCTCGGACGCCGCTCCAGATTTTCTCAAGCTGTATATGCTGTTTTAAAATGTTTTTAATGTAAGAGACCACCCTTATTACTTAATAAATATTACTTTGTTCAACATGCTACACCATTGGAGGCTTCTCTCTCTCCCTTCACTGTCTATTTCACCGGATTGGTGGAGCCCTAGGTGGCCCCCTCCCCCCTCCTCTTTATTTTTATAGGCAAGTGTACACTGGGAGGATAATCCAAACATTAGAGACGCATCACCCGGATTATCGATGAACCACACCACACAGGACCTTCCAAAGCAGACATTTGATGCCTATATTTGCTTCTTTAAGGTGAAAGGTTAGAGAGCCCGGGTTCACCGGAGCCTCCCATTTAAAGATCACCACCTGAATTGTCCCACATACTTGACCCCAGCTACAGTTACACACCATTATGAACTTTTTATTTAAAAAGAGAATATTATGAACTTTTTATTATTGAAAAGCACTTGTGTCACCAGAACACTTGGATCATTTTGTTGAATATTGTGTGTGTTTATTCACATTGGGGCTTATTCACAGTTGATGTTTATATTTCTACCGCCACTATAGCTGCACTTTTAAGGTCACATTATTGTCACTCATTTATGTGATAGATTTGAAGCGTAAAATCTCTTTACTGTCTTTATATATGAACATGTCCAATACTGTTTTCTCCCTTATTTATTTAGTATATTTTTCTCATTATGAACTTCAACTTTTATAAACATTTTTACAGTCTACAACAATCCTCTGAAGATGACCCGGTGGGGTCGAAATGCGTCAGCATTTATATACACAAATCATCTACCAATCTACCTCATTATTTGATTACTGTATATTATTGTGACTGTCACGTCAGCAACGTTGTTTTTATATTTTGTACCACAGCTGATGGTTTGATCTACTGTGTTTATAGTTTTGGTATTATTAAAATCCCACTCACGTAACCTCATGCAGTACTCTTGTACCCTCTTTTTTGCTGCCTAGAAAACCCCACGGGGGACAATTCCTTATTTTTATTACTTACGCCAAGGATCTTTTTAAAGGCAACATCCCTTACTCCCCAGAGGAATTGGTACTAAAGTATCACTTACCCACACAGCACCAGTTCACGTGTGTGCGACTACTTAATTTTATAGCCAAATATCCACCTCCGATAATTACTTGGCCTCCTAAAATCTGGGACCTCCTTACCCAGTCTAAGCCCAAACTACAGGGGATCTCCCTCTTCTACAACACTTTTCAGAACAAACAACTTTTTCATAAATCCAACCCCATGTTAAAAAGGGGAATCTAACCTCCATGCCTCATTCTCCCCAGTACAATGGCGAGCTGCATTCAACTTGATTGCTAGGGCATCCCATTGCACTAATCATTCTTAAGTGATGATTAAGATTACCAATAGATGGTACTACATGCCATTTAGATTAGCCAAAATCTTTCCAACTGCCTCCCCCATGTGCTGGTGTGAATTCGGGCAGATAGGGAATCTCCTGCACAGTCTTTGGGGCTGTCCTGGCCTCACTAGCCTCTGCTCCTGTGTATTCCCACTAATTTCCTCCTGCACAGGTATATTGGCTAAACCACACCCTGCCATGGCCTAGCTAAATCTTTGTATCGATCATTACCCTGTATCCCAGCAGCCAGTAGTTACCCATATCCTGTTGGCAGCCCGCACACTTTTTCTCAAGAACTGGAAATCAAACATCTCACCCAATCTCTCAGAGGTAGTGAATATGGTCAACTCTAATAATACTTTTGAACACCTCATTGCACTCAATGCCCTGAAATACACCAATTTCTCTCGCTCATGGAGCATATGGGTAAATAAATAAGTACTCCCCCTGCTCTCTGTAACAGCTGTTTGTAACCAATTGCTTAACCAACAAGGGTATATCCTCTTTCCTGTTTATTTTTGGAACCTTGTAACTATTGACTGTGATATGTGTATCTTGTACTGTATATTATGTTTTGCAGTGTTTGTTTTGTCTTTCTTTAATTTTTGGAAATTTAATAAAAGCAAATGTTTTAAAAAGTCTAATTGGAAATACTTACACAATTTTCTGTGATGAACATTACATACCAAAGATTTATATAAGTTTAGTATCAAAGGCAAAACTAGAGTTTTTAAGGCGCCATGGCAAAATTGTGATGGGACCTTCCGGGGCTTCTCTCTGTGGCACCTGGCAGTGTCAGCTGTTGCAGTGCACAAAGAGTGACATTCCAAAAGTGTAGTTAATATCTAAGCACCTTAAAATTCAGACAGTCACCCTGTTTTTTTATCCCGCTCACTCTGCTGGATGTGCAAATCTCTCTTGATTCAAATTATGTAAGAGATGTGGCCTAAAAATGCAATACTGTTTCATGCATACAAAGTCAAAAAAAAAGAAAATGTGATGATGAAGATGTGGTACTAAACAATATCCTTATATAAATGTTATCAACATTTTAGAAACAATACTCAAAACAGCAATTTAAAATTTAGACCCCTTTTAAACTTGTGCGATTGGGAAATATGGGTAAAATCGGCGAGACTCTGACTATGACACCAAGTTGCTGCAAAATGCATGGCGCACGTTTGAGGGCCTTTCATCCTCAATTACCCATCCTGAATGGCAGCCCAAATGAGGTGTGATTTTGCCGCAATTGTTACGTGAAAAAGGGCCTAAGAATAGCAGGAAAACATGCATGCAAAAATGCTCCTGGCTCAGAACTAAGTTTTAGTCCCGGAGCACCTTTGCTGCAACATACATGCACAGGGAAACCCATTCTATTCTTATGGGCGACATGTGGTATCGAATGAGAAATGCCCACACAAAATAGTGAACGGGAAGAGAAGTTCCCGCTATGTGCAATGTGAACGGGAACTTACTGTGTTTGATACATATGAACAATTACTGTGTTGCAAAATTTACAACAGCTATACAGAAAAGAGGGCCGAGTCCAGTCTCTGGTGTATGAGAGTAATGAGAGTGAACTTTTAACATTAATTTTTCAGCTAACCGCTCTGTCTGCAGTAGCTCACCTATCTTTTTCAGTGTCTTAGATCTCAGGGCCTTAAGGCCCGTACACAAGATACGTAAATGGGAAGAAAATTCATCTGGCGAACGATCTGCTGATTTTCGGTTGTTAGTATGGTGCTTTTGACAGACAATTCCGTTTTTTCGTCCGACAAAAGCTGGATGTACAGACTATAAAATTTTTGTTGTCTGTGAACTCAACATCCAATTTTCAATTAATTAGTACAGTTTCTGGACGAAAAAAATGTAAGAGCAAGACTACGCATGCCAGTATATGGACCCGGACACCTACAGGACACGTCCATCCAGAGACGCTCGGATATATCTCCACCCATTAGCTAGCCCTTACTGTAGGCTTTAACGACAAGCCGTCCCAGTTATCCCGGATGCATACTTACTGATGCTGGAATTGTTGTGCACTCAAAATTCTTCCATCATCATGGTCTGGCACCTAGTAAATACTTTGTTTGATTGAATCACCTTCGGCACTCTTTATACATGGAATCATTCCATTTGAATTAAAAAACATATGTAAATATACTCAACTCTCAGCCCCTGATGAAGGTATCAGAATACTGGAACACCAGTATCAGGGTACACCACCCCTTGGAGAGTACATATGATGATCTGTAATTGTGTATTTTCTATTCTGTTTTTTGCAATGCTTTCTGTCACACCGTATTTGCGCAGTGGTCTTACCAGCGCACTTTTTTTTGGAAAAAATACACTTTTTTGTATTAAAAAATAAGACAACAGTAAAGTTAGCCCAATTTTTTAATTTATATTGTGAAAGATAATGCTACGCCGATTAAATTGATACCCAACCTGTCACGCTTCAAAATTGCGCCAGCTCGTGGAATGGCGACAAACTTTTCCCCTAAAAATCTCCATAGGCGATGTTTAAAAAATTCTACAGGTTGCATGTTTTGAGTTACAGAGGAGGTCTAGGGCTAGAATTATTGCTCTCGCTCTACCGATCACGGCGATAGCTCACATGTGTGGTTTGAACACCGTTTTCATATGCGCTACTCACATATGCGTTCGCTTCTGCACACGAGCTCGTCGGGACAGGGCGAGTTTAACATTTTTTTTTCCTTATTTATTTTACCTTTTATTTTTTTTTCCTTATTTATTTTACCTTTTATTTTTTATTTTTACACTGTTCTTTTTTTTAAAAAAGTGTCACTTTTATTCCTATTACAAGGGATGTAAACATCCTTTGTAATAACAAAAAAAGCATGACAGGACCTCTTAAATATGAAATCTGGGGTCAAAAAGACCTCCGATCTCATATTTACACTAAAATGCAATAAAAAAAAATCCATGTCACACAAGGGACAACATCCCAGCGCCTCCGCCACTGCCGGAGGGCATCGGAGGGGGGGAGCTGATCTGATAAAAGTGATCTTGCGGCAAAACCGCTACAGAGACCACTTTTATTTTGAAGCGGACTGCCTGCTGAAGAAGATGATGATACCGGGGTTATGGCAGCTAGTTGCTGCTATAACAACAATATTTCTCTTCAAAGTACCGATGTAAAACTGCGGCGGGCGGTCCGTAAGTGGTTAATCAGCCACAGAACCTGTATAATTAATATGTGTTTGGTTTTAAAGGGATGAGGTGGCAACGCTATTTGGGACGGTGGGACGACTCTACCCAATTGTTTTTATTTCTAAATCAAAGCCAGAAGGGAAATGTCATTTGCCAGCAATTTAAAACCATTTCTTATTTGTAATTGTGAGTGATTTAAGAAAATCACTGTTTTATTTAGTATTTAAGATTTATTCTCATTTGTTTTATAGTTCAAAACCTCTCCAAATTCTTTGGTGGTGTTCACTATTTCTGCAAGGGACATATAGGGGGTGTACTTGCTTTTCCATTCACATGGAATGCAGTGTTATGATTGCAGTTTACATTTTTCAGACCTGAGGTGAGATTTTGCTGTATTGCTTGGCGAAGGTTTGCATAGCTAATATGAGTGGTGATGGAGGGCACATCATTGGTAATAAATAACTGATTTTAAAGTAGCCATGAGATAAACACTCATACATGAATCCAAACTTTGTCAAGCTCCTGAGATAAGTATAACCGGCAAACTTGGTCAAATGCCTTTTCTGCTTCCAAACCTACAAGCAGAGAGGGCGTTCTGGTGTATTCCATGAATTGAATTGGGTTTATTGTTTTGTTGCTCCCATCAGAGGCCTGGCACTCTTTTAGAAACCCCCACCTGGTATGCTTTAATGATATTTGGCTGTAACTCAGTTCAGCTTGATTACCTTGGCAAAGACTTTTACATCTGACTTTAGAAGAGAAATCAGCTTAAGGTTGGCTGGCTTTACGTGTCTTTTTCCAGGTTTGGGAAGTGTCACAATTGATGTTTGTACAATTTCCTGCAGAAATGTTCCTTCTGTGGATACTTTGTTAAAATCTTTCCACATGAGGGCAGATAGGTCCTGTTTGTATGATTTGTAATTTCCATTCCCTGTGTAAAGTGATCCTGGTCATGGGATTTCTGTGATTAAAATAATAAGATGGCCTTATTGATTTTGACTGTTTCTTCAACTATTAAACCAGTTTGGCTTTGATAGTTAGGACAAATCATCCATAGATTGTATGGGTAGCTTTATCTTATTTAGGAAGTCTTTTAAGGCATTTTGAATACGTTTTATTATATTTTTGTTAAAGAAAATCTAGATTTCTGTAAACTACTATGCAAATTCATCCATTGTTGCTTGAGAGGTAGTTATTCACAGTTGCCATAATTTGAAAATAGGAGGGATATTTTGTGGTGTTGTAGAAATAAAATACAGCACAGAAAGCACTCTGTCTTCTATGCACCTAGAGGTGTGGCTCAAAAGTGGATGTGGTCAATAAAGTGGGTGTCGCTTCACAGCGTTTGGTTTATAGCTTTGTACTTATGGTTGGGTTTATAGCTTTGCACCTTTCTGGGGGTACACGGAAAAGGGAGAAGTATTTCACTGAATATTAAAACACACAAACTTCAATTTCATTTTTTCAAAATAAACCTCTTGCACAACATTTGCTTTTTTGCACACCAGACAGAGAACTAACGCTTTTCTAAACACCTGTACACACTATACAAAAATCTGAAGTAAAATTTTGTCCGATGAACGATCTGCCGTTAGTATGGTGCTTTCGACAGCCGATTCGATTTTTTTTGTCCGATAAAAGCTGTGCGGACTATAAAATTTTTGTCGTACGTGAACTCAATGTCCGATTTTCGTTTAATCAGTAGGGGTTTCATCCGAAAAAAATCGTAAGAGCAAGACTACACATGCTCAGAAATGAAAGAATACATACAAAACTATTCAACACATGACGTCACTTCTGAAGTTGTATTCTGTCTTTGAGAATTTTCGCATGGTGAGTAACCTCTTCATTTTTGACATGAGACTAGCATACAACAAAAAACAGACGAACGGTCGTCCGAAAATCTGATCGTGTGTACGAGGCTTAAGTCTATACTAGGCTTCCTCCACAGGGGCATACTTAAGCGTAAACCTTTGTGAAGGACCGTGTTTGCCCACATGGAATGCACAGGTGGTCCACATAAGTAGGCAGTCTCATTCATGCCAACTGAGGCACAGTGGCTGCATGGACACAGCTGCTGTTGCCAACCTTACAGTTGTGTGGGCAGGTATTCCCGAACTCACACTGTCTACATTCGGGGACACACACATTCTCCCACACAAATGTCACACTAGGAGCAGCAGCTGTGTCTGTGGTGACACTGCATCCCAATTGACAAGAATGGGACCGCCTGTAAGCAGATGCACGAAACACCTGTGCATCTTGTGTATGCCAATATGGCCCTTTTGCATGAGTGTACACTTTTATATGCCAGTGGGACCAAGGCTCTAAAGAAGAATTTTATTAAAACAGTGGTGGGTACATACCAAAAAATGAGTAAAAAAATCCCTGTTATTGCTGTGAGTGGGAATAAAAAAAGTCCTATCATTGGTATCAGTGGGTACAAAAATAAGTTCCGTTATTGGTGCTAGTGGGAATAAAATAATTCCTATTGTTGGTCTCAATGAAGGTTAAAGAAGAATTCCAGGTATGGGTATTTTTACATAGTTGCAATGGTCCAGCTTGTGCATATGCGAATATGCATGTACCATACCTGCGGGATTGCTCTAGAAGCTGAAAATCACTGTAGTAGACTCTACTATTGCAGTGATTTTCACTAGCTTCCTTGTCCAGTGTTGAGCAGCTGCCCTTCTGCATTCTGAGCACAGAAGGTCAGTCGCTTGGCACAGGCACCATTCAGAGACCATTCTACATTTTTTTCAATAATGCAAAGTGTTCTCTGATTGGATGAGGTAGAGAGGTGGGACATTAGGTCTCCACCTCGTCCAATCAAAGAATGTTATGCATTCATTAAGAAAATTCAAAGCAGTCTCAAATGGCACCCATGCCCAGTGGCTGACCTCCTGTGTTCACAATGCAGCAGGGCAGCTGCTTGGCACAGGATATTATTATTATTATTATACAGGATTTATATAGCGCCGACAGTTTGTGCAGCACTTTACAACAGTAGGGCAGACAGTACAGTAACAATACAATACAATACAGGAAGTATCAGAGGGCCCTGCTCGCTAGAGCTTACAATCTAGGAGGGAGGGTCAAGTGATACGAAAGGGTTATAACTGTGGGGGATGAGCTGATGAAGGAAATAAAAGAACAGGTGTTAGGTAGGGGTAGGGTAGGCTTCTCCGAAGAGAAAAGTTTTCAGGGATCGCCTAAAAGTAGATAGATTTGGAAATAGTCTGACAGATTGGGGTAGGGTATTCCAGAGGATGGGAGAGGCTCGGGAGAAGTCCTGGAGGCAGATATGGGAGAAGGTGATGAGGGAGCTAGACAGCAGGAGGTCTTGGGAGGAACAAAGAGGATGATTAGGTTGGTATTTTGAGACTAGGTTAGTGATGTAACTGGGGGCAGAGTTGTGGATGGCTTTGTAACTTATTGTTAGTATTTTGAATTTAAGTCATTGGGTGAGTGGCAGCCAATGGAGGGATTGGCAGAGAGGGGTAGCAGACACTGAGCGGTTTGTAAGGTGGATGAGTCTGGCAGCAGTATTCATGAAGGACTGAAGGGGGGATAGTCTATTTAAAGGTAAGCTAATGAGGAGGGAGTTGCAGTAGTCGAGGCGAGAGATTACCAGGGAGTAAATCAGGAGCCTTGTGGTTTCATTGGTTAGGAAGGGACATAGTTTGGATAAGTTGCTGAGGTTAAGGCAGCAAGTTTTGGAAAGGGATTGGATGTGGGCCTGAAAGGAGGGTTCAGAGTCCAGGATAGCACCTAGCACCCTGGCATGTGGGGATGGGTGGATGGTTGTGCTATTGCTCTTGACAGAGAAGTCAGGGGCAGAGGCACGTGTGGGAGGAATATTATGGGTTTGGTTTTGGACAAGTTGTGTTTGAGGAAGTGGTGTGACTTCCAGACAGAAAGGTCTGTTAGTAAGTTAGGAGACTGATGGAGTGAGTTGAGGGATGGAGAGATAGATTTGGGTGTCATCAGCATGGAAATTATATTGAAAGTCGTGTGAGGCAATCAGCTGACCCAGGGAAGAGTTGTAGATTGAAAATAAGAGAGGTCCAAGAACAGAACCTTGGGGGACCCCAACGGAGAAGGGAAGAGGAGAGGAGAAAGTAGAACTGTAGGTGACATAATAATATGGAAGCTAATGGAGATCACCCCTACTACAGTGATTTTACAGCTTTTAGAGGAATCCCGCAGGCACGGTAAAAATATCCATACCTGGAATTTTTTAAAAAAAAAAGCCCCATCCATAGGCGTGCGCAGGGGGTGTGCCAGGTGTGCCTGGGCACACCCTAATCACTACATGCAGTGCAGATTCCCCATCCCGCCCCGCAGTGCTGCTGGCTAACCTCCTGTCCTCTCTCCCCAGCTGCTGCGGGGGATGTTCTAAATGTACACACTCACTGTGTTCATTTATAACTGAAGCATAGTAAGCTGTGTTTACTATGCTTCAGTTTGTGAATGAACAGGAAGTCACTCAGCACAGAGCACTTCTCATTCATTCACTGTCCCCTGCAGCTGGGGCTGCAGAGAAAGGCATGTGTGTTTGCGTTTTGAGCTAATGCAATAGGGTGCGCACACCTATAGCCCCATTACTGTTGTCAGTAGGAGTAAAGCCCCATAGTTTGTGTTGGGAGCAAAATAAGCCCTTTTATTTGTATTAGAGGGAATAAAATAAGCCTTGTTGCTTTTGTCAGTGGAAGTAAAATCAGCCGTATTGTTGGTGTCAGTGGGAGCAAAATTAACAACATTATTTGTGTCTATTGTAGCAAAATGAACCTCATTGTTGGCGTCAGTGGGAGTGAAATGGACGTTTAGAACCTTGAAATTCATGGAGAACTGTGCTCTGTATCCAGAACCCCAGTGGTCTTACATGCCCCTGTACAGTAACAGCTACTAAGCTCCCAATAAGGAGGCCAAGGAGTAATCTGAATTATTATTTTTTTAAATACACTGCATAGTGTCCAGAATTGCTACCCTCGATAGGAACATAACCCCCTTTGAACACTTTTATTTGCAAGATGAATAACTAATGCACCTTATAGCACAAACCTTAAGCTGGACATCAGCTTAAGGTGCCGACCTCGACAAAATTTACACCCTCGTGCACAATCCTGTATTACCGTGGCTGTTTAAGAAAAGGGTTCATTAAATACTGACGTGGTTGGTACCGCAGTCCAAAGAGGCTCCATAGAATTTATAAATCAACCCCACCACTTTTGAAGGTGTAATCACAATCGAGGATGCATGCTCCATATCTTATCGGAATGCAAGCCCATACACCGTTTTTGGTCATGTATCTTCCACATTCACAATGCTGTCGTAAACTCCCACACCCCTTTGTCCCCATCAATTGCCCTCCTTTCCATAGTTCCAGGCTCCTCAGCCAAGAAAGGATTGCTACGTTTCTTCTTAATTGTGGCCAGGAATGTAATCACTAGGCACTGGAAATCAGTGGATACCCCCACAGTCACAGAATGGATTGCCAAACTCACCCACATACAATGTTTGGAGGAACTTATAGCACAACATCATGACAAATTCTCTGCTTATATGGCCACCTGGTGTATATGGATATTCTTTTTCAGATTCTCCACAGTTTCAAAGTGTTTTCTGTTGATCACAGATCTTTGTTATTCTAGTTTGGAGCAGCACCCCCCCCCCCCACACTCACACCCAGCCTTTTCCCTTTATTACCTACCTTTCACTGTTCTCCTACTGCCCTATTTCCCTTCTCTTTCTTTCTCCTCTTGGCTTCATCGTCAGGCCCAAACCTCAAAATTCTCTCACTCCATTATTGTCCTAACTAGTTACCCATGGACTTCCCACCTCAATATCATCAGTGCTTTTCCAGGAAAAGCCCATCTTTCATCATAGTTGCACCAGCTGATGTTAACAATCCAAGTTGCTTAGAGACTTCTGCAACACACATACTAAACACAAAAGGAAATTTCCACTGCATGCTCCTCTGTTGTGAGGATTACATTACAATTTAGCATTCTTGTACTTCTCTTTTTCTAGTAGTACATTTGTAATCTCTGGCTGTTTCCCCTTTTATGTTCTTATGTTATTATAGCCTCTGTCTACTGTAGAGTGAATCCTACATCTGTATTTTTGTATTGAAAATGTTTGTTGGGAACGCCTCGATGAAGCTTTCTCTTTCTTTGATGTCTGTACTTGCATACTGGATTAAAACATTATTCTTTAAATAAAATACACTGCACCTGTTACTAAAGAAGATGAGGTTGATACTCAGGTCTGTTATGCATGTTGACGTTGGCATCTTTTGACTCGCTTTGCGATAAGGCAGTCTACTCATTTGAATGGTCTGGCAATGCACCAAATGGCACAAAAAATCTGACATACACTATGTTTTGCAATTCAGCACTCCACAATGCATTGTAGAGCACTGCAGAGTGTTGCAATGAAGCTACACTATATTGCCAAAAGTATTGGGACACCCCTTTAAGTCATTGGATTCAGGTGTTCCAATCACCACCATGGCCACAGGTGTATAAAATCAAGCACCTAGGCATACAGACTGCTTCTACAAACATTTGTGAAAAAATGGGTTGCTCTCAGGTGCTCAGTGATTTTAAGCGTGGTACCGTGATAGGTTGCCACCTGTGCAATAAGTCCATCCGTGAAATTTCCGTGCTACTAAATATTCCATGGTCAACTGTTAGTAGTATTATAACAGAGTGGAGGCAAATGGGAACAACAGCAACTCAGCCACGAAGTTGTAGGCCATGTAAAATGATAGAGCAGGGTCAGCGCATGCTAAAGCTCACAGTCTGCAGAAGTCGCCACTCGCCAACTGTTGGCAGAGTCAATAGCTACAGACCTCCCAACTTTGTGTGGCCTTCAGATTAGCACAACAACATTGGAATGGGAATGAGTTTCCATGTCTGAGCAGCTGCATCCAAGCCTTACATCACCAAGTGTAATGCTAAGTGTCGAGGGCAGTTGTGTAAAGCACGCCGCCCCTGGACTCTAGAGCAGTGGAGAATTGTTCTCTTGATTGACGAATCACGCTTCTCTGTCTGGAAATCCACTGGACATGTCTGGGTTTGGTAGTTGCCAGGAGAACGGTACTTGCCTGACTGCATTGTGCCAGGTGTAAAGTTTTAGTGGAGGGGGGATTATGGTTGTTTTGGAGGGGTTGGGCTTGGCCCCTTAGTTCCAGTGAAGGGAACTCTTAAGGCATCAGCCTACCAAGACATTTTGGACAATTTCATGCTTGTTTGGGGATGGCCCCTTCCTGTTCCAACATGACTGCGCACCAGTGCACAAGGCAAGGTCTATAAAGACACGGAAGAGCAAATTTGGGGTGGAGAAACTTGACTGACCTGCACAGAGTCCTGACCTCAACCTGAAAACCTTTGGGATGAATTAGAGTGGAGACTCTGAGCCAGGCCTTCTCATCCATCATCAGTGACCTCACAAATGCACTTCTGGAAGAATGGTCAAACATTCCCATAGACACACTCCTAAACCTTGTGGACAGCCTTCCCAGAAGAGTTGAAGCTGTTATAGCTGCAAAGGGTGCGCTAACTCACAATTGAACCCTACGGACTAAGTCTGGGAAGCCATTGAAGTTCATGTGGCTGTGAAGGCAGGCATCCAATACTTTTGGCAATATAGTGTATGTTGACAAGGTGAATTGGGGTAAAAAATGAATTCATGAACACACATAACACATCTTAACAGTGGGCATGGGCCTTAAAGATTACTCTGAGAAAGAGAAAGGATTCCAGATATTAATTTTGCAAAGCAGGTTTGAAATTTGAACTAAGATCTAATTGGTTGCCATAGACAACTCAAACAATTTGTTTTCATGTTTTTCATGGCAGATGAATTTAAATGCCTATTTCACTTAATTAATTGGCAAGTGAAATATTCATATTGTCATGTAGTATGCTCTTTCCATAGGATAGTTTTACAAGACCTCTCTTTGTACATCCAACAGTTCAAGAATTTGAGAAACAACTTCTAAAAATTGATTAAATATCGTGTTTTAATTTAATGTAATTAATCAGCAGTGGATATATCCAAGAAAGGGTCATTAGTGTGTAATTACTTAAGAAAAAAAAGAAAAAACAATTAGGCACTTAAAATTACTGGAAGGAAACTGATTTGTTTCCAGCGTGTTCATGTGTGACTTCAAGAAAATTAAATGCACCAGACGTAAAGACACTAAACATAGAACACTAGAATATCATGCTCACACATTTATTGTTGTTTGACTTACGATCGGTGCTACAACAGACAATATGATCCATAATGCCGCGTACACACGAGTGGATTTTCCGTCGGAAAAAAACTTGGATGGTGTTTCCAACAGAATTCTGCTCAAGCTTGCCTTGCATACACACGGTCACACAAAAGTTCTCTGAACTTTTGACCGCCAAGAACGCGGTGACGTACAACACTACGACGAGCCAAGAAAGCGAAGTTCGAATTGTTTCCGAGCATGCGTAGGAATTTTGCGCGTCGGAATTTGTACAGACGATTGCATTTTCGGATAGTTACTTTTTCCGACCGAAAAATTGAGAACCTGCTCTCAATCTTTTGCTGGCTGGAATTCCGTCAGCAAAAGAAGGATGGAGCATACACACGGTCGCATTTTCCGACAAAAAGCTCTCATCAGAGTTTTGCTGGTGGCATTTCCGATCGTGTGTACGCGGCATTAGGCTTGATTGGAGCCAAGGTACCACAATCTAAAGGGAACAATTGTGGGACATTGTACCTGCATAGGGATTTGACAAAATGTGCATAGGGGCTTGTGATAACAAATGATATAGCCAACACTGGTGACTAGAAACGAGAAAACTTTTTAGACCAATTCAGATCTGACCTAGTTGTAGCCATTTCAGAGGGCTCTGTATAATCTGCAACTTTTACACATGACCCAAGTTGTCCATCATTTTCCTCTGCATATTTTCTGGCCCCACCATCTTCATCATGCATTGCTTAGTGAAAGGTATTCAAATTTTTTTTTTTCAAATGATTAAGTATTTAAAGTAATATGAGGGGACAGAACTATAAGAGCTGCTATGGCGGATTTGTTTTATATAGTTGCTGGTTTCTGCGCAGCCTTAAGCCTCATTCACACGATCGGATTTTCCCACGGGAAATGTGTGATGATAGGCTGTTGGCAGAAAATCTGACCGTTTGTACGCTCCATCGGACAATTGTTATCGGATTTCCGCAGACAAATGTTGGATAGCAGGTTTTAAAATTTTCTGTGGACAAATTCCAAAGTACAAACACGCATGCTCGGAAGCAAGGACGAGCCAGAAGCGGTCAGTCTTGTAAACTAGCATTCGTAATGGAGAATTAACATTTGTGACGTGGCAAATTATGACATCTCAAAATGCAGCGCACAATTCTCTTCTTCTTTAATGGGATAATAATGAAACCGCTTTGCTGGTGATACTGATGGAGTTATTGCAGACACATTTTCAAAGGCTTTTTTTTCTAGTGATATCAAGAATAATATTACCAAATTTAATATTAACCAAAAAGTGCATTCTATGCATCCAAAAACATAGAAAATATACCAAATCAAATCATTATTATTCAACCCAAAAATAAAATGAAAGCCACATGCATAGGGGGTCAACAATACCAAGAGTTGGTGAAAGCAGGGGTCCGTCATCCGGAGATAATTCTGAAAATCATTAGGATTATTCTTCTGGAGCTCCCGCAGCAAAGGCATATGACATATATGGTCAGGATTAATAAAGCAACAAATTTTTGGTCCAAGAACTCCTCCTCCTCCTGTTCCTGGACTGGACTTGGGTCAAAGCAATAACTCCAAGGCCAATAATAAATAACACGTTATCTCTTCCGATTCCGCAACATGTCTGGTTGACGAACAGCCGTTAGGAAACGAACTGAAAAGCACAAAATGAAAAGCACAAACTGAAAAGCACAAAATGAAAAGCGAGAATCAACACTCACCAAACTTCTACTAACACAAAATTAGCAGAAGGAGCCCAAAGGGTGGCGCTAAAGAGCTGAAAAACCACGTACTATGTAACTACGTTCGTGTTTGTTGGCCGACATGTGATTTAGGTATACAGATTAGTTATAAAAATATTGCAAAGTTATCATATGCATTTTGATGCTGCTGCTTAATTTGGCCTGGGCATCTAGACATCGGTAACCCCTGGTCACAGAAGAGTTAGATAGGGCAGCAGCCTTGTCTTATAGGGATTTTTCATTGTAGTTTTTAGCTGTTTTTGCCTTGGAATGTTATGTCTGCCATTTGAAATCTCCACAATATGAAATATAGAATTCAAAGGAAAGTGGAAGCCCCATATATTGCTGTATCAGATGTGCATGTTTGCTAATACAGCAGGTTTCTTACAACTGGAACCCCTGAGATTGACCTAATTTCCTGGGGACTATGATAAACCTAAATACTAATTTTAGCCAAATAACCTGTAATTCATTATTTTTAAATTATTCATCTTTTGATATGCACAGTGATTACTTTTTGCTTCCACTTGACCCTCCCTTCTAGATTATAAGCTCTAACGAACAGGGCCCTCTGATTCCTCCTGTATTGATTTGTATTGTATGTGTACTGTCTGATCTCATGTTGTAAAGCGCTGCGTAAACTGTTGGCGCTATATAAATCCTGTATAATAATAATATGTACATAAATATATAATTGTATCAACATTACTTAAATTAATCCTTAAAATTAAAACCTGTTAAAAGATTAAAGTGTATGTAGCACCCTCTACTTAGGTACTGTAGGTGCTTGAGGTAAGATTTTTTGCAGTGCAGGTAAATTTAGGCAGGCTTAGCTGGAAGCTAGGCCTGTTTGTTTTGATCTGTGTGGGCTGGGAGTGGTCTGTAGCAGCAGCTGATGACTCACGGACAACATCACTCCACTGTCACCTCCCTTTTGCTTCTAGAGGTTTCTAGAAGAGGAGGAGGGGAATTGGTGAGGAGCAGTCTGGGGTATCTCAGGGAGCCCTGACCAAACCCCAACTAGGATTGGCAGCTGGGGGGGAGTTGTTGGGTGGAAGAACTGAGGATGGAGTACTAGGCTGTTGGGGCCTTAAAGGGGGCACCCCAGTCTAGGGGGGGTGACCTTGGCCCTGGGACTTGGGTGCAGGACGGATCCTTTCAAGAACTCATGAAGGATCTGAACAGGAGGCACAGAGAGGAGTCAGAGAAGTGCTAGTACTTCCGGGCAAGTCTTCAGGAGGGAACCACCGGTTTGCAGCAAGGAGGGCTGGTGAGTGACATGGGCAGTCGGGAGGACTGGATAGGCATGCCAGAGAGTACTGAGAGGAAACAGTCAGAGCTGGGTGTGGAACCAGTGAGGATTGCAATGTCATGGGCAGTGAAGTCCGGCAGCTGCAGCCAGGAGGGCTGAGAAGGCTTACTGGGAGCAGTAGTCCACCATAGGACAGCTAGCACTAAAGAATTCCTATTTTACTTTTGTTACACTAAAAGGGACCCGCAAATAAATAAATAAATGCAGGGCCGTCTTTAATTTTGATTGGACCCTGGGCAAACATTTTCATCCGCGTACTGCTCCATCTGTTTTAATATTCTGTACAAATGGACGACTGGATACCACCATATATTAAATAGTGCTTTTGCACCTTTAATGCCGCGTACACACGACCAGACTTTCCATTCCCCTGAAACGGACATGCCTACACACGATCACACCAAAGTCTGATCGTTTAGAATGCGATGACGTACGACAGGACTAAAAAAAGGAAGTTCAATAGCCAGTAGCCAATAGCTGCCCTTGCGTCGTTTTTGGTCCGTCGGACTAGCATACAGACCAACGGTTTTCCCGATAGGAACTGATTCCGTCGGAAAGATTTGAAACATGTCCTATTTCTAGGTCTGTCAGAATTTTAGAAAGTCCGATGAAGCCCACACACGATCGGAATGTCCGACGGAATGATTCCGTCTGACCTTTTCTGCCGGAAAGTCCGGTCGTGTGTACGCGGCATAAGAGACTCTGCATATATCTTTCTCCTAAAAGGAAAACGTAAAGGAACCTCCCATAAGATAGTAATTCAAATATATTGAAAAATACATAAAATTGAACTTACATTACTAAAATAAATACTCAGGTATGTATGGAAACTGGTTTATGCTCCACCTGTGCTGCAAAGACCGGAAATGATGTGTACAGGAAATGTACCCATTTATTTAATGAAAATTATATAAAGGAATGACGGATACTAAGGCTATCAACTATTCAATTAATATTGAACAAACAACATTGGTAAGGGTGAGCTTTTCAGATAATATGCGCAGCACACTTGCGAATTATGGCACACACCTACCTCCTTCTGTGGTGATGAAGGGTCCAGGCACACACCTACCTCTTCAATGCTGACGGGTCTTGGAAACTGTCACAGCTGCATCCCCTGCCACCGCCATCTCTGCTGATGTTTCTTTTGGGTCCTGCGGTGATCCTCTTCAACCATTGGGTGACCACTGATAATACTACTCCTGTGCATGTGCACAGGTGTTACATCATCATGGGCACCTGGCCAATTCTTAGCATCTTTCAAATGCTGAGAATGAGCCGAGAGTGTGAAAAACCGCCCATCTACCATCTGCTAAAAATCCATACCTTTTATATTTTAAGTCTGCTTTAAAGGGTAACTCTACTTTCATAGGAATAAAATAGCATATACAATTGCAACACAAGTCATTATGTAATTGAATGTTATTTAAATGACCTTTCCTTTTCAATCTGCAGCTATGCAATGCGATATGGCTACCTGGAGGTGCAGAATGTGTACAGAACGCCCCCCAGAAACATCAATTCCTGCTTGCCTGATTAGCTCACTGATTTTCCCAGAAGTCTGCACTAGGATACAAGTCAGATTTTTGGCATCCCCTGCAACAAAATTTTCATTTTTGGTAAGATACTCCCAATAGGAAATAACATCTAAAGGAATGCAGACCCTGTCACTTACTCATTAGAGCCCTGATTCTGCAGCAGCTGGTTGATAATTATGAAACCACTCCCATTAAGCTCACTTTCCCCCATGGACACAGAGGAACAAACAGGGATTTCTTCAGAATAACAAAAGGTAGGAATCTGCAACAAAATTTGTTAAAATCCTTGCAATGTACATAAATGACCCAGAGGGGAATGTTTTTTTTTCTCAACAAAAGTGGCGTTACACTTTAAAGTCCATTTCTTATCTTTTCAAGGAGCAAGTGCATTAGTTATTCTTTGTATTTTAAAATATACGCCATTGATGTTTCAAGTTTATGCAAATTTTCAGTGTATATTTTGTGCACATACAGTATGTGTTAACTATTGCTACAAGCTATTGCTTGCTTTGATGGCTATAGATTTGTAACCAAGGAATTGTCTGTATCCTACATCAATATCTGACTGCCGATAAGAGGGAAGTTCTTCTGTGAAAATTAAGTTCCACTTCTTCTATTAGCAGTATAGATATGGATTTTTACATTTCTGTATGATTATCCACTCATTATGTACTCCTAATGACTTTCATTAGGTCACAGTGATCAGAAATAGGGTTATCTTTTCTTTCCCAAATGCTATTTTGGACGTTCTGATTAACCAGAATGAGACTCGTTCATACAATCTGGACCCAAGCCACAGGTAAAAGATGTGTGCAAAATCAAATTAACTGTGCATTTGGTGCTTTTCAAGGACTTGTGGTATCTCCTGTTCTTTCATCTTGGAAAAGATGAAATCAGGCTTTTAATAGGATTACTCAGAACAAGGAGGGTAAATGGACAGTAATAATTTTCAGGTAACAGTAGACTTTTCATCTGTCTACAGGCCTTGAGGTGTTTGTATATGGCTTTGTATGGCTGCTACTAGCTTCTTAGCCTCAAGCCGCACATCGTGTTCCAGCTCAAAAATCTTCCATCAGATGGCATTTACGCTTTTTACTATACTGATCATTTTTATATCAGGTAAGTGAAACTTTTTTTAAATATGTATCTATGACAGCTTTTGCTTCTTCTCGTGATTAAATGGCCTCCTCATCCAAAACTTACATTTCAGAATCACGTCTAGTTCTACTGGCTTCTTATAGTTTTATTAGAATGATGAGATTTCCTTATCATAATGTCCTCCTTGCCTTGGAGTCTCACAGCAGTAGACAGTCTTACACTACCAGCAGCATTTTATATTTATATTAAGCAGGTTACAACTCCACGGGGGAGAGTTAGACCTCTGTGAAAAGGCTGCAGCTGGTGAGTTAGCCCGGGGAATTATGCTTAAAGACCTAGCCATCAAAGTCCTTAGGAGGTAAAAGAAAATGATGACTCAGATCAACATCTACTAAAATACTACTTTTTGGTGGATTGACCCTTCAGGTTTTGTCAATTATTATGATATAAATCATTAAAATCTATTAGCTCAATGTCCATGTCTATATATAACTGTCAAAATTACATGATTATCTATAAAAACTACAGCAAAAGTATCATATATTCTTTTTATTCCTGGTCATTGGATACTAGCATAGGAAATGGTTCAAATGGACCAAACAGCCATGTAGAGGTCATGTATTACTTTATTGTCATTGTGATCAGTATGTGTTTATTATATTTTAGCAATTTATGTCCACTTTTGATTGAAAGTACTGTTATTACAAACACTTGTATTTACCCTGTTAACTTGTAAATTCCATGCCCTTTTTTTTATAAGTGTAAGTCCCTTGAATTTAAAGAAAAAAAAAACAAAAAAAACTAAACAATGGACTTGCCAATTACATGTGCAATCTTCCTTTGAAGGAAACAAGAAACCTGATTTGTAAGCTTTTCTATGTTCCTGATTCTATCATTTAGAAAACCAAAACACACACGAGTGTAACTAATAGATTCTGTTTAAAGTTGATTCCAACCTGCATACTATGAGCTAGCGTAGTTTCAAAATAAGTAATGGTTAATGGGGATGTCACATTCAAAAATGATGAAGTACACCAAAGTACTTTTTAATATTTTTCTAATTTCCTCTTTCCGGTGCGATAGATTAAACATTATTATAACAGATACAATAGATTAAAATTATTATAGATAAAATGAAATATAATATCATGTCTTTTTAGTTTTAAAGCTATTATTTTTGATTAACCATGAATCTAAAATAATCTGTAAATGTAGGGGTTGTGACATTATTTTCATAGAAACATAGAAGAGTGATGGCAGAAAAAGGACAATATACATTTAACTCATTTGTCAGACTATAGATCTATGTTTGTCCACAGTAATCCACTTACTGTTGATCAATTCACTACTTCTGCTGGAAGGCTACTCCAAGTATCAACTACTCTTTTGGTATAATTATACTTTCTAAGATTAGTTTTGAGATTTTGCCCTTCTAGTCTGAGGTCATGTTATATACATCATATCATAATTTTGTGCAGGATTGTATTTTTGAATTCTTGCCTTCTAATTTACATGAAAGTTTTGTCAAAAACACATACACTATATTACCAAACGTATTGGGATGCCTGCCTTTACACGCAAATTAACTTTAATGGCATACCAGTCTTATGCCCTGTACACACGGTCAGATTTTCCGATGGAAAATGTCTGATCGGAGCGTGTTGTCGGACATTCCGACCGTGTGTGGGCTCCATCAGACATTTTCCATCGGATTTTCCGACACACAAAGTTTGAGAGCAGGCTATAAAATTTTCCGACAACAAAATCCGATCGCGTCAATTCCGACCGTGTGTGGCCAGTTCCGACGCACAAAGTGCCACGCATGCTCAGAAGAAATTCTGAGATGGAACAGCTCGGTCTGGTAAAATTAGCGTTCGGAATGGATACAGCACTTTCGTCACGCTGCAATGTAAAAAACGGTTTAATACAGCGCACTCTCTTCTTCTTTATAATGTGAGAAGAATGAAGTATTTTTGCTGCTTATATTCACACACACTTCTCACAAACTTCTTTCTTTATAATTTATCGGGATTCCCTCAATATATTTTGATTTGTCACATCTGACCATTTTTTTTTGTTTGTTTTTAATTGTACAAAATTTTTTTTAAATGCTGTTTTTGTTTAAAAATGTTGTATGCTTTTTAATAAAGAATATTTTTGTGTGTGTTGTGTGTGTCAAGTTACCACAACACCATTGATATCTTGTATTATTTAATCTCAAGGAGGTTGTTTGGTGTTGGAGTCTCTTGTTAATTTCACATTGTATTTTTGAAATGTACCTGCCTCCTCACAAACAAACTGCTTTTTTTTTTTAAGGAAAACACACATAAGCGAGTATAATTGAACCAAAAATGCCTTTATTAAGGGCTCACAACCAAACAAAGAGGGAGGCAACACTGGAGAAACAGCTGAAATTGGTGAAGCCTTTGGCCCCCAGGGCACACATCAATTATTTTAATGCAAAATTGGTGGCCTGAGGAGTCCATATCTAAGGAAGTGCAGTCTGGTCCAGAAGTCCCAGAGATCCGGAAAGCAGCAGATGACATGTATGTCCCCAGGCTGTGGTCATACAAGAGACTGCATCTTTTGTCAGACCAGACTGAACCCAGGTCATCACTCTCTGGTCTTCCTTCCACGCTTCCTTCCACACTGTGGCTCTGGTGGTGGAGTTGTGGCAGCAGGAGGAGGAGGAGGAGGATGGTCCAACTCAATCACGTTGGTCTTGGGTGTGATTTCGCCACTCACCCCCTTAGTTAAGACTTTATAAATAAGTTTCTCACACATGAGGCGTTGACCCTCCTGCATGCACATCAGTTTGGTGGCAGCCATGCAGGCAAAGGCCTCTTCAGGAGTGGGTAAGGCTCTGAGGGACGCAGAAGCCACCTGAATGAGCCTGAGCACAGAATCCTGCATGTGAGTCGCCTTCCTCGCTCTTTTGTATGGCAGGCGGAGGGGAGGAACCTGCGATTCTGTCAGGCTGCGACTGGTCCAAGGCTCCTCCTGGCTGCAACTCCTCTTGGCTGCAACTTAGCCCCGCCTCCTCCTGGCTGCCACATTCCACAGCCTCCTCCTGGCTGAGGTCTTCCTGTGTATGAAAAAGGGACATAGTTTTAGTTTTTTATTCATCAATCACACACAATTGTCACCTCATGACTGTTGCAAATTGAATGTTAACAAATATAACTGATGATCATTCTGAGCCCAGCATTTTTCATTCTTGTCCCAAATATTTTTGCCCACTACTGTCTATTGATATGTAAAACACTTTATTAAATCAGCAATTAGTGATCAATAATGACATCTAGTAAAGATCATTTATTTATTGACAAGAAATCTGTAGAAGAATGCTTTACCTGACTCCATCTGGGCTCCTCCACTTCTTCCTGGCTGGAAGTCCCAGGTTGGACATCGGAAGCCTCAGCTGGGGTGGAAGGAAGAGTGGAAGGAAGGGTTGAGAGGGGTTCCCTGACTTCAGTGTGGTCTGACAGAAATCGCAGTCTCTCATAGTACCACAGCCTGGGGACATAAATGTCATCTGCTGCAGCTCCGGATCTCTGGGAATCCGTGACCTTCTTGCGCTCCCTAAGATAAGTGTTCCTCAGGCCACCAATTTTGGCTTTTAAATAGGTGATGGTTGCTGTGGGGACCACCGGCGTCACCAACTCCAGCAGTTTCTCCAGCGCTGCCTGCCTCTTTTGTTTATTGTTGTAATGGGGATGTCTCACCTGCCACAGACAGGGCAGCTCCCTGTACTTGTCTATGAACAGGGGGAGGAAGTTGTGGTCATTGAAGCCATCCATTTTATCTGCAAGACACAAGACAAACCCTAATGTCAGGCGAAACTCTCCTAATCTTGTTACAATATAGGCCTCAATCTAGAAGCAGTATAGGCCCAAGTTTAGATCTTACCTTTGTTATCACGATCGGCGCCTCCGATACTCCTTCCTCCGCTCACAGATCATGCGCACTACACACGCGTGTTACGCTTTATATACACTGCGCATGCGTGAAACTCCACCCGCCCCTGACGTTCTTTCTAGTCTATTCCCCGCCCCTTTTCGTTCGGCACAGTGGGGGAAGAGCACATGGCGGAGACACAGCAGTTGCGTGCTAATTATAGCAACGAGGAGGAGGGGGAGGAAAGCCCGGAGCCGGAAACATCTGGATCCAGAAGGAGACGATTTAAGGCCTCAAATATGTCCTTTGGGGAGATGTTGGAGATGGTCGACATCCTGAAGAGGGTCGACTATGATGGAAAGTATGGACCTTACCCCAACCCCAATGTCAGAAAGGCCAAGATCATGGCGAAAGTGGTCAAGAGTCTGCACCGGAATTTTGGGGTACGACGATCGAAAGATCAGCTCAGGAAGCGGTGGTCGGACCTGAAATTAAGAGAACACGAGCAGTACAGAAAGATCCGGAGAGTGCTGCAAAAAAGTAAGTAGTTGTCTTGTGTTCCTATTCTTTTTGTGTTTATTACGTTCGTGCTGATCCATGTGCTTTTCTGAACTGTTGTACAGTTTAAAATGGCAACTTTCATGTTCATGGGCACATTATTCGTTCGTATCAAACATTTTTATTTCGGCCTATAAAACACCATTGTTTTGGCCATATGCATTTGACCACATTTTTTAGGGCCTACTTGTCTGAAAATAATTTGGTTGTGTAGATGGCTTTGTTACTAGAATGAAATGCAAACTAGATTCTGTGTAAGGAGAGGACACTCAGCAGCTGTTTACACATCTGGACGCTGGAGCACTAGTGTGGGACACAAGAACACCCTTTTTATTAGGGGGTCCACACAGGTGCTCCAGTGTATACTATAGGGGGGTCTCCATCTGTGAAGCTTGTACAAAACAGGTAAAGTATTGAAGTTTGACAAAGGACCCAAAATATGTCTTCATCTTGGAACTCTGCCAAAATCGACAATTGTACTCCACTTCCAAGCAATGTTTCATATTTATAGTTCTGCCATCAAATATCTGTGTGCTAAGTATACCATATTTTTGTCACATAGGGGAGAAAAGACTCAGAGGACACCCCTCATACGAGGAGACCAGAGACCCCCCACCTCTGGAAGAAGGGGAAATCCCACAAAGACAAGCAGAGCAGGAGGAGGAAGACAGGGGGAGGGTGGTTGGGTGGTGGGATGATGTGGACGTGTTTCCCATCAATTGCCACTCCACAGTTAGGAAAGTCCCACCGCTGGGCAAAGTGGGAGGCCACAGTCTGCCATTCCTGTGGTGTGGAAGAAAACTGTTGAGGAAAACAAAAAAAAATTAGTCTTTTTGCACATTAAATCATGGAATGCAGATTAGACACAAACATTCTTGGCCAACATCAAGATAACATTTATTAATGGGAATTTTTAAACACCAAAGTATAAGGTACACCTATCATATTCCCCCCCCCCTCCTAGGTCATTTCTAACATAACATTTTAGGGGGGGGGGGAGCTCTTGAACAGGTAACCCTCTCCACTTCATTGAGAGATGAATGCCTAAATAATGTGTATTACTTTGAACAGCCCCTCATTAGTTACACTATTGGAAGCCCACTGGACAGGTAAGAAGTGTCATAATACAAAGATATAAATACACATTGTACACATTTGAGCACATTTGGACATTCTGCTATTACCTATCAAGATAATAATAGTATACAAAAAGTTTAAACATTACCACTTGAAAGTATACAGGCAGGCCCTTGCACTACATGCTTTGGGGAATTCATCCATAAATCTGACCACTAAAGAGGTGGGTATAGTGTGTATGGGTTTGGCAAAGTCAGCAGATAGATGATTGAGAATAGATAGAGAATTGTTATCAGCTGACTTAGCAGTTGGGGGGAGGGAGGGTTCCAAATGATTTGGGGACCCCTAAAAAAAGCCTCTGGCACTCTGCATGAATTTAAATGACAAATTACATTTCAAAACATTTTAGGGGTGTTTGGGGTAAAGCACTACTATGGAGCTGAAAAAATACATTGTTAAGTGACTACATGAGGTGAATATAGGGGCAGGAGACCATGCTGGGGAGGTAAGTGAAGGCAAATATGTATGAAGGACAAAAAAAATAATTACATAAAAATCCAGCATGAATGAGGACAAAAGTGACATTCGCAGCATATTACAATCATGGTAATTAGGGAATGAGGAAAGAAAGAAATAAATTATTAAACATTAAATACAATAAAATGTGATATAAAAGGATAAAAATCTTACCTTAATATACTCCTTCTGCAGAACCTGGGTGATGGCAGAACAGGTCTCTGGGATAATGATCCCCAGAGCCTGGGGGGAGATGCCTGTCAAGAACTTCAAGTCCTGCAGGCTTCTCCCCGTCGTCTGCTCCGTAGTGATGGCTTGCCTCATGCAGGTATCCTGCCTGCTAATATAGGGGGTCAGCAAAGCCAACAAACGGTGAAAAACGGGGTCCGTCATCCGGAGAAAGTTCCTGAAATCATCAGGATTATTCACACGGATCTCACGGAGCAAAGGCATATGAGAGATCTGATCACGCTGAAGCAACCAATTCTTGGTCCATGAACTCCTCCCCACCCTGTTCATGGACTGGACTTGTGTCAAGTTCAGGACCCCAACACCAAGCCCCCGCACAGCACAAACTCTACGAGGAGTACGTATACGCAACATGGCTAGAAAACGGTCGGCTGCTCAGAACGAAGTAACAGAATGCACTGAAGAACAGCAAGGCCTGTGAAGAGGGACCTGAAAAACAGTAACGAACGAACAAGAACACAATGACTAATAAAAGTCACGCGTAGCTTGCTGCACGCACTGAAGAGCAGATACAAACCCACAAGCACAAACTGAACGGCAGAAAACGATCTGAAAACCACGAGTCTGAAAAAGCGCAAATCGTCTCTCACCAAACTTTTACTAACACAAGATTAGCAAAAGGAGCCCAAGGGGTGGCGCGCTTGGTTCTGAACTGGCCTTTTCTAGTATCGTCGTACGTGGTTTACGTCACCGCGTTCTTGGCGATCAGAAATTCCGACAACTTTGTGCGACCGTGTGTACGCAAAACAAGTTTGAGCCAACATCCTTCGGAAAAAATCCTAGGATTTTGTTGTCGGAATGTCCGATTAATGTCCGATCGTGTGTACGGGGCATTAGTCCGTAGGGTTCAATATTGAGTTGGCCCACCCTTTGCACCTTCTTCCGGGAAGGCTGTCGACAAGGTTTAGGAGTGTGTTTATGGGACTGTTGGATGCATTTGTGAGGTCAGGCACTGATGTTGGATGAGAAGGCCTCAATTGCAGTCTCCGCTCTAATTAATCCCAAAGGTGTTCTATTGGGTTGAGGACAGGACTCTGTGCAGGCCAGTCAAGTTCCTCCACCCCAAACTCGCTCATCCATGTCTTTATTGACCTTGCTTTGTGCACTGGTCCAAATCATTTGGTGGAGGGGAGATTATGGTGTGGGGTTGTTATTCAGGGGTTGGGCTTGGCCCCTTAGTTCCAGTGAAGGGAACTCTTAAGGTGTCAGCATTCAAAGACATTTTGGACAATTTCATGCTCCCAACTTTGTGAGAACAGTTTTGAGATGGCCCCTTCTTGTTCCAACATGACTGTGTATCAGTGCACAAAGCAAGGTCCATAAAGACATGGATGAGTGAGTTTGGGATGGAGGAACCTGACTGGCTTGCACAGAGTCCTGACCTCAACCCAATAGAACACCTTTGGGATGAATTAGAGCGGAGACTGCGAGCCAGGCCTCCTTGTCCAACATCAGTGCCTAACCTCACAAATGCGCTTCTGGAAGAATGGTCAAACATTCCCATAGACACACTCCTAAACCTTGTGGACAGCCTTCCCAGAAGAGTTGAAGCTGTTATAGCTGAAAAGGGTGCGACAACTCAATATTGAACCCTAAGAGCTAAGACTGGGATGCCAATAAAGTTCATGTGTGTGTAAAGGCAGGCATCCCACTACTTCTGGTAAGTTAGTGTATTTTGTCCTCTAATTTATAATTTCTGGTGTCACTATTTAGAATTTTTAAAAAAATCTATACAGTCAATGTGAAGACTTAAGTATACGTAAAGTCCACACTTTTTTTTTTTAATTGGAAGAATTAGAACCCCTGTGAGGTTTTTATTGGTTGATGTGATATACTGATGGCACTGGAACCTTATGTAGATATGCTTAGATTCTAATTAATATATTTGACAAAAATATAATGAGGACATTTCAGTGGGTGCCTAGATTGACTGCTATCATGAGAAACTGGAACAGTGACCTTGGCTTGTAGAAACAGTGTTTGAGCCCTGGTTCACACCAGTGTGGCTTTAAAGTTGTGCGACTTTGAAGCCCATATCCTTGCGCGGCTTGCATATGACTTCTTTAACACAAGTCAATGCAAGTAGTGTTGAAGCTGCTCCAAAATAGTGGAGGAACCTTTTTCTAAGTCGGAGCAACTTGAGTCACACCAATTAGAATGGTTCCATTGCCATTAATAGGGCGTGACTTGTAAAGCGAGAAACGCAGAAGTGTGATCCAGGGCTCAATGTGAAAATCGGAGCTCCACACCAAGACTGGAAGTCCAAAAAGAAGCGTTCTTGTTCAAACATTTTATTGAAGGAATAACATCAATGCTTCCAAGAAATGTACATGATTGCCACAAAATGAATCGTACACTCTCAAAGGGGGGTTTGTAAAGTGTCAAACAGAAATGTGCATGTAGCCATAGCAGGTACGAAGTCAAAGGGTGCCCATGGGTACTTGTAACTGAACAAAGCTTTAACTAATAAGCATGTGTAATATACTGTGGAGTATTAAAATTTAAACAATGGTAGCTAGGGGTTTCGACAAGGATGCCCAGGCACCAGAAGTGTGTTCAGTTAAGGGGGAAAAAAGGAGGATAGAATGAAAGAAACAGGAGGTCGAGGTGCGATCCCAGGGGTTGTCATAGTGGTGGCACTAGTAGAGTTTGCGATAGACAAGATAATTGCCTTTATTAGGGCTCTAGACTGGATTTGTCAAAAGCCAGGGGCAAGTAACTGTCAACCCAGGGGTTGAAATTTTAGTATAGCTCCTGATTCTGACTTGAAGGGTTGCTTCAAATTTGACATGAATCATGCCCTGGGCAATTTGATGCTTTGTGGCACGGATACAAAGTGTCGGCGTTTTCCAAGATTGGGCTAATGTCTGTTTTGTGGCGGCAGTGACTTAAAGAATGAGTCGAAATCGGGTTCTGGTCAGCTCCAATGGGTTACTATTTGGCAAGGCAATCTGAGGGACGGGTTGTATATCAGTGATAAACAATTTTGAAAGAATTAAAAATACCTTGGCCCAGAAGCACAGCCCAAAATGAAGTTTGAATCTAAAATTATAACAGGTGATACAGCCAATGTGTTTCAGAGACAGCACATTACTCCCTTCATCAGGGCTAAAACATAAATGTAAAACAAAAAAAATCATAAAATCATTGAACTAAAATAGTGCATAAAAAGTAAATAAATCTCAAAATAGTTATCTGTACATTTCTGAGACTAGTACAGTACACGTGCTAAAACCAATAGCTAGCAACATTTTGGAATTTGATGGTTAAATGTATTCAAACCTTGCAAAATTATCTTAAAGCAGAGTTCCACCCAAAAGTGGAACTTCTGCTCGTTGTACTCCTTCCCCCCTCAGGAGCCACATTTGGAAGCTTTCGGGGGGGCAGGATACCTGTATTTCACAGGTATCCGGTCCCCCTCTACTAGGAGCCTTAGCCGCAAATATTGATGTCACCGCCCGGGCTCCCTCCTCGTCCCTCCTCCTTCCACGGCCACCGGGTCAGTAGGAGAGAGGGTCGGAGCCTCGAGTGTGCGCATTAGGGTTTCACTGCCGGGTTCCCTTACTTGCAATGAAGGCGGCAGCACCCGACAACTGATGGAAACATCAGCTGCAGTGCCGACATCGCAGGACTCCAGGACAGGTAAGTGTCCGATTGTTAAAAGTCAGCAGGTGCAGTATGTGTAGCTGCTGGCTTTTAATTTTTGCAGCGGTGAGCGGACCTCCACTTTAATTATGTAAAAGAGTTATATGTGAATAACTTAAGCAACTACTTGAAAGAGACTATATGTTGCTATTTCTAAAAATAAATAAATAATTATATATATATATACATATGTACATATATATATATATATATATATATATATATATATATATATATATATATATATATATATATATATATATATATATAAATATACATATGTACAGTACATATGCACACACATCTATGTTCACTGGAAAAGTAGACATTAAAAACAGGTTTTTTATTGCTGTCTGTGTGTCCAAAGAGAAGATTATTCCTTTATTTGTCCTGGTGACCATTATCTCTGGTATTGAAAGTGATGGGAAAGCCAAAATTTGCCACTGTAACAGTAGTTTAGGGGAAATCTTTTAGTGGGTAGAACTCTTCTGGTGACAAGTGTGCGCTCGCTTTGCAGAGATCTCCTACTCTCTTCAAACAGATCCAAAAAGTTTCGGCTTAACAAACTCTTTAAACTTAAACAGTTCATATTCCTGATATGTGCCTGCTGTACCATAAACTTGTACAATAAAGTATCCTGTTCTCTTTGTATTGCTTCCTTTATGTGAAATCCCTGGTGTTCCTGCCAGTCCCTCTGCTTTCCTATTACAAACTGACCACACTAAGCTAGTAGGGTAACTCAGGCTGCTCTCCTCTAATAATCAGACTTGTCCTGATACTCCCCCCCCCCCAGTACAGCCATTCACTGGGAATATCAGTTTGTTGCTGCTTCTCCTCCCCCCAGCTCTTATACAGATGAGAACAGAGGGAATGTGATCACTTATAAAAAAAGGGGAAAAAAAGTATTTATAATGTTTTTTTTTTAATATCTATACAAAAATGTTTTAACATTTAAACTGAATGGGTTGTTTTACAAGGTGATAGTTTACAATCACTTTAAAATGTGATGAATAACAACATCTCTGCTCTGAAATGTGCATTCATAAAAAATGATAGCCCTTGATAACTCATGATATGCTTTTATATCCCCCTCTCAGAGTCCTTTACTGATAACTTTTCACAAAGGAAGAATTCAAGTTTACTTGACTTGACAAGAACTCTCTTGGTGAACTACAGCAAAGGAGTCAGACCAGTGAAGAACTGGACAGAGGCTACCACGGTGTACATTGATCTCTTTGTCCATGCAGTATTAGATGTTGTAAGCTCCAGTAATATTTTATTATATAGATGACTATTTTTCATTTATTCTTATTAAAGTGGTTGTAAATGCACAAAGTTTTTTGCATACTTACCTGCTCTGTGTAATTGAATTGCACAGAGCGGCCGAATCTCCTCTTCTTGGGTTCCCCGCTGGTTCTCCTGGTTCCTCCACTGCCCCCATAGGAATCCGCTTTCTATGGGGGCACTCGTGCAGGCTCGCTCTAGAGCCTCACTGTCTGTGTCTATTGTCACTGGCTTTAATTGACCGAAGTGGGGAGCAATGGCTCCCGCTGCCTTAGCAAAGTCCAGGAGACCAGGAAGTGAGGGTTGACAAGCGCTGGATGGAATGAGGGCTCTGATAAGTAAAAGGGGGGTGGAGGAGGGATATTAATGCCTAAACATTTTTTATCTTAATGGAAGCAACGCATTAAGGTGAAAACTGTCACAAGGATTCAGATACCCACACAATATGCAATATATGCTATAAGCAGCTCTAGTTAAACTATTAGCACATAGGATTACTTGCATAATAGTCTCCGCTTCTGGTCTGGGTGGAAATACATTAGCAGAAACTCTTCTGGACAAGACATATGTTTGAAACTTTCTCCCTCTATCCCACTTCCTCTTTATATTTGCAGGCATTTACAAATACAGACAGTAGAGGGCGGCAGATCCCTACATAAAGTTGTAGCATATCCTATAAAGGTCATGTTTAAAGCAAACGTGCTTGCCCATGCAGGGCTATTCAACAGATTCACTTTACGCACCACCTTTCCCCAGTAGCATATATTTACCTTTAATTCATTGCTCTGCTGCTTCTTTCATACTCTGAAAGCGCAGAAAAAAAATCTAGTACTTACTGGTATGAGGAGCATGTGACTTGCTTCCATTCCTCTCATGTGACAGTGCTTCCTATTCTTATATAACTGCCTTGCAGTATACTGTTTTCCCCAAATCTACATGTGCAGTTCTTTCCTAGCAGCCTCTGTCTCCAAGATGGAAATATGGCTGCAGCCTCTGCTTAGTATAAACACATGGAGAGTGTCTCCATTGAAAGGCTTATTGAGAATAAGTTTCTGTTGTGAGATATTTGCTTATGAAGAGCAGCAACAGTCTGAACCTCTGGGTAATATAATTCTCCCAAACATCCTGATTAATGACTTAGCAACTAATTAAAATTGCGAGAGAGGCTGGTGATTTGTTTAATGTGTCATCTGAAGGTGACGTTCAGTTTAATCAAAGATAAACCAGGAACAGCTCCACGGACAACAAGTAATGAATTAAAGCATACTCCGGTTTTTGCAATGGATTTCTGACAAAGTGGGAAATAAGCTAGGTTCACTATCATTTGTACAAGGAAAATCCAACAGGGTGTCTTCTATCAACTATTCAGGTCAAACTGAACGCTGCTATTTTCATTTCTTCATCCTCTTGTGTGTAAGTTGCAGCCACTGACAGAATGGCCATGCCATTCTTCTAAAACAGTATGGCATACCTCCCAACTTTTTAGGATGGGAACGAGGGACACCTATTAGCAAAAGTATGTAACCATAGGACACACCCCCTGCCACGCCCCCTTAATGAAGAATTATGCAAAAAAATAATTAGTTAAACTCACAAGTGTTTTTTTTTACCACTAATATTCCTTGTTATGAGCTTCTGAAATTTACAAATCCAGCAATTTAGAAATTAGATTAAAGGTTTAGCACTGGGAAATACTTTATGAAAGATAAATAATGCATTTTATATACAACTATATAGATCAGACCAAAATGAGGGACAAATGAGGAGGAAAGAGCGACAGAGGGACATTGCTCTAAATCAGGGACAGTCCCTCTAAATCAGGGACAGTTGGGAGCTATGGTATGGCTGTAACAAGATTAAGGGGGGGGGGGTATGATCAACATGTATAATGACATAAGTGGTCCATATAGTAAACTATGTGCAGAGTTATTCACTTTAAGGTCATCACAGAGGACAAGGGGGCACTCTTTACGTCTAGAGGAAAAGAGATTTAATCTTAAAATATGGAAAGGCTTCTTCACAGTATGAGCTGTGAAAATGTGGAATAGAATCCCTCAAGAGGTGGTTCTGGCCAACTTAGTAGATTGTTTAAAGAAAACCCTGGATTCTTCTTACATGCAGATTATATAACTGGATACTAATATATATAGGTAAAATTGATCACCAATAACCAATTAGCTCTTGGGGGATCAGGAAGAAATTTTTTCCCCTGCTGGAGCAAATTAAATCATGCTTTGCTGGGGTTTTTGCCTTCCCCATGATCAACTGTGGGTATAAACTTGTATATAGAGAATTGTATACTTTTTCTTTTCTTCTATTGGTTGAACTAGATGGACTTGTGTCTTTTTTTCAACCAGACTATGTAAGAATATTTTATGGGCTAAAAGCATCAAATTAATATGTAACTTCCCTTTTGCTGAGGAAAGAGCAATCCACTCCTGGTCAGTTACATACATTATAAGGATCCCTATTGCAAAGTCTTACATGCTCCCGTTTTTAATGGAACACAGAGTTTTTTTTAATGTCATAGTGTACATCCTGTAGCAATGTCCTGAATGAGGAGGTCTTCAGCTTAAAGAGGTTCTTCAGCCAGGTTTCCAAAAATGTAAAGTCAGCAGCTAAAAAAAAAAAAGTAGTTTCTGACTTTTAATAAACAGGCACTTGCCTGTCCAGAGATCTAGCGTCATCCTCACCCAGGCTGGTTCTTCATCAGTCTTTGGGTCTTCATTTTAACTGTGGAAAACTGACTGTGACTCCTTCACAGCCAGCTACCCACTGGCTCTGTAAATGGTCCCACAGCCTCCTAGGACCTGTGACGAGTCCCAGAAGGTTGCAGGCTGGATGGGGGGGAGTAAATTGGAGTGGGTACCTGTCAAAACTAGGTACCCACTCCCCTCCAAAAAAATAATGTGCCAAAAATTGAAGAGGAGGTGGGGAGAGGAGGAGGAAGAGCAGGACTTCCCCTTTTGGGTGAAGTTCCGCTTTAAGCTACCTGGTTCCAGTATCGTAACAAGAGAAAATCTGTGAGGAACAGCAATGAGCTTACCACTTGGCGAAACACATTTTCTAAACAGTTAACCATTAATGTTAACCTTTTAATTTTTTCCGGTGTTTCACCCCTCCGTTTGAATTGTCAGTCAAACTTTAGTGAAAATTTATGGCAACCAACATATAATTATTTATACTATTTGTAAAATTCTTGCTTTAATTTAAAGCCCAACTATAGTTGAATGTGCATAAATTACCACAACCTCTCATCAATCGTGTGGGAGTCCTTCCCAAAAAGATATGTCCAACATAAAAATGCCTATAGGTATGGAATGGGATGTCCAACAAGCTAATATAGGTGTGATAGTTAGATGTCTATAAACTTTTGGCCAAAATATGGCCAGTGCATATTTTTATCAATTATATTTTCTTTTTTCAGGATGGACAAAATCAAAAGCTGACAACTAGTATCTGGTATCGACAGGTAAGCTTAAAGAAGAACTCTCATGATTAGTGAAACATACAGTACTGATGCATAAATAAATTTACAGATATGCTGCTCATCCAACAATGCTTATTAGAAGAAAATTGGACCTTCACAGAATGACCGGGCTCAACTGCCACTGCCCCCTTGTTTCTACAATGGGGTTAGAATCTGAACTGAGCTCCAGAACAGAGTGTAATACTATTAAAGCTCACATATCTTTATTTACATTCAGATTCATTGACAAAGCATGTTTTACTATGTAAGTCAGAACAAAGATTCTGTTTAGTTTGTGTTTTTCAATTACTCAGAATAGATGCCATTTTGCTTGTTTACACTTGCCATTGGAGGGGTGTTAAAAACATACTGTTGAACCATGTTTTTACTTTCCCCCAACTGCTCTGAACAGGGTTGAGCGCATGCTGTGGATGCAAAGCTTTGCTTCACCACCGCAGAAAGAATTATCCCCTCCTCTGCACTCAACAGGCAACACCACCCACTGAACACAACCCATTCATCTGAATGAGGCCATGCTTCAACCTCCCCACACACTTGTGCAATATGCGTGGTTAAAAGGGCTAACGCTAGTGTAACCTATTGATTTCTCTCATTGTAGATGACATACCTTTGTCCATAGAGCCATCACAGGTCCACAGATGTCCACTGTAAAAATGCAGCCTGAGACTTGAATGGGCAGACACAGGTGTAACAATACTGACATCTGTTTCAGTCAGCTCTGATTCAGCAGGGGATCTGTTCATGGATCCTCTGCAGACCCGTGCTGACAAAGCCCCTGTGAAAGGACCCTAACTATAAATTATATTTAACAACAAAGTCATGTGATTGCGATGTCAGACCTGTTGATAGACAAAGCCATATGATCACCATGATAATCACATGGCTTTGTTTATAACCAAAGAATTAGGGTTATTGTTAGGGTTACATTAGAGCCTGTTTTACTCTTAAGCCTTGTACACACAAGTTCATTTTTGTTCAACCCAACGGGTTGAATGAAAAAATTCTGACAGCTCCAGTCAGAGCCGCTGTACTAACCATCTGAAGTTAGTACAGCAATCTCCCCCTTGAGCTGTTGTGTCCCACGCTCTCTGCCATTGGCTGGTTTTCCAGCATGCTTATCCAACAGAAGCTGGCCAAATGGCCAGCTTCTGTTGGACAAACTGACATATACACGGCCAAATGTAGGCTGTTTTTTTATTGAACCGGCCGTTGTCTCTTTTGTACGGGGCTTAAGGGTAAGGTTTCAGGGGCATAGCTGGGATGTCTAGTTGACAGTACAAGATTTGGGAAAATATACCAGCTACATCTCTCCTAAACTAATTTTGTACTTGGAGCCATACTAACTTTTCTCAACACTATAAGGTTTAAAACACACACAGAGTGAATGTGACTATGCAGCAGGTACCAAGGAAAATTCTTCATAAACAAAATGACTTTGGGCCAAAATAATAGAAATTAGAGGAAGGAAAAATCCTGTTGTTCATAGCAACCACTCAGCAATTTGATTTTAATTTCTAAGATCCTCTGGAAAATTACACCTGAAGGTTGATTGGCTGCTATGGGCAACAAGAACAGTTTCCCTCCAGTTCGGCATGAATAGAAACATGACTATACCACTAAAGGGTATACAGTATCTTCTGAGCCTTCTTACTTGACCACCTTTTTCATAATGTTGGGTTTTTTAAAACCTGAAGCTCGTGTTGTATTATCATAGGTGCTTAAACTCGTGATTGTGATATAGGACAAAAAGCAGCCGTCCATCCAATTGAGAGAAGAAGTCTACTTTGGAGACAATACAAGTATATGTATATTCATCAAAAACATGGTTCTACAGTGAATGGTGTACTTTCATATGTGTCTCTGCATAGACACCATTTTATATGTGTATTGTTTTTCCTTTTTTTTGTATTAGTAAAATTATGCTTTTTAATCAATGAATTTTGGTGATCTTGTCGCCCTAAAAGCCCCATTCCAAAATGGGGGATATTTTGTTTTCTTTTTCCCTCCAATTGATAAGCTTCTCATTCTTAATGTAATGTGAAGTCAAAAGCAGGAAGAGAATTTTCTTCTGTTGGAAAGACCAGTTAATCCTATAATTATACAAATGAATAAGTTGCCATTTTTAATCTTACCTTTTTCATTCTAGATGTGGAAAGATGAATTTCTATCATGGAACTCCAGTCAGTTTGATGGAATTGGAGAAATATCCCTCCCGCTTAATGTCATTTGGGTGCCTGACATTGTCATTAATGAATTGTATGTAAAAGTTACTGTTATAACAAAAAAAATCTACTTATGCATATTTCCTCATGAAAGTAGCATGCAATTATTTTTTTCTTGTGAAAATTTAAATTTGATACACTTATTTAGAAATATATTAATTTGATTCATATTACCAAATTTCTCCTTGAGTAGAAGCAATTGGGGGTATGATCACTTTGTAAAAACATAAAAACAGCCCATATAGAGAATCCACTGGAAAGTTCTGTGGCCAGGCTATGGACATTCACATGTCTGCATATTTTTAATAAATAATATTTAGTGTAATCTTTAAAACAAGCTCTCACCGACCCCTGTAGCTGCAAGTACTGTGGAGTAATTTTTCCTCAAATTTACAGCAAAAACTCTTTCACTTTAATTTTCTCTCAGTAGCTGTTTTTTCTACCCACTATCAGCATTGACTTGGCAGCTTTTCAGCCTGGAAATCTCTAATATAAGAGCTGAGCAGTTGTCACTCACATATCCTTTAAACCTCTCTGGGTCCTCTCGCTTCCTTACACTGTTTACATGTGAAGGCAGTGAAGCCCCACACTGCTGATCCCTTGCATACAAAATCTTTATTTTGTCAGTAGTGACTAGGACACTCCACCAGGGACATGCAATCAGGGGAGGCACATGAGGCAAAACCTCACCTGCCATGAACATTAAAAAAATAAATAAATAAATAAATAAACAAAAAAAAAATGATTGCACTTCAAGGGTCGTAGGTAGGCGGCCTGGGGTAGGTAACTAAAGTCCTACCCTACCACTGGTCAAAATTTGGGGCTCCTACAACCTGTGGTTCTGGAGTTACGGGGCTCCTTGCGCAGCCTGTTAGAAGCTACATACAGAGCGGCCAGTTTAAATACAAGCTAACACACTCTGTTTGCAGCAGACTAAGAGGATGAGCTGACATGCCTCTCACTTCCTGACAGAGGCACTGAGCTCAATGGACAGCTTGGAGTCTTGGACCAATGGTAAAGTTCCATTGGCCCAAGCTGTCCAATACAAAAGCTGCAGTGGAGACATGCCTCTTACTGCAGTGTCATTGAAGGGGCATGTGTCTAAAAGACACATGCTCCCTTCCAGCCCAGTCCTCTTAACTACACACAGTTAAGAGAGAGAATGAGAATATGTTGCTGTTGAAAAGGTACTGATTTAATCAGGCTAAATCGTATATTATTATGCCATGTTATAACATAATAATTTATTATTTATCTATTTACTGTGAAATTACTGGTGGAAGTTATAACTTCAAACTTCAGTAATTTGTCCGTTAGGCCTTCTGCTTAAGTACAGTTTTTAAAACTATGGTAAATTACCTTAAAAACAATATATAATAATTATTTGTATATTACTTACTTATGGTAATTAACCCCTTGCCACCCAGGCCAATTCTGACACCACTCTCCTACATTTAAAAATCATTATTTTTTTGCTATAAAGTTATTGAGAACCCCCAAACATTTTATATATATGTGTATATATATATATATATATATATATATATATATATATATATATATACATACATACATATATACATATGTATATATGTATTTAGCAGACACCCTAGGGAATAAAATGGTGGTCGTTGCAACTTTTTATGTCACACGGTATTTGCGCAGCAATTTTTCATGAATAAAAATAAAAAAAAGTTAGCCTGATTTTTTTGTATAAAAATGCGCACACTTGTGGAATGGCGCCAAAGTTCAGTACTTTAAAATCTCCATAGGCAACAATGTAAATATTTTTTACAGGTTACATATTTAGAGTGACAAGATCTAGTGCTAGGATTATTGCTCTCACTCTAGCATATGTAACCTGTGTGTATCTGGCTCTAATACTAGCCAGTGTCTTACCAGCCACTGACCTCACCACACGTCCCTGCACTCCACCCACATCCTCCCACCAACATATTTTTCCACTACTGGGGCTTTCATATGCTAACTTGAACAATTTCACCTTTCTCTTGTGAACTTTGAGGAGGAATTGTTCCAGAGTGGCTGTGGCTAGGGTGGTCAGTTTAGGCTTGGTTTAAAGTGATTGTAAATGGTTGTTTTTAAAAAAAATAAGAAATATGTCATACCCTCCTGCTCTGTGCAATGGTTTTGCACAGATCAGCCATGATACTCCTCTTCTTGGGTCCCCCATAGCTGCTTCTGGCTCCTTCCCCCCCCCTGTTAAGTGTCCCCATAGCAAGCCGCTTGCCCTGGGGACACCCGAGCAGCCCTCGGCTCTCTCCTCACTGGCTGTGTTTGACAGCAGCGGGAGCCAATGGCTCCTGCTGCTGTGTCTGAGCCAATGAGGAGGGGAAAAGCTTCTGCTCTCTAAGGAGTCCTAACCCTCTGACATGCCACATTTGGCATGTCATTTTTTTTGGAAAGGGGGGGAGGGTACCTAGTTTTGACAGGTACCCAGCTCCCACTTCCACTCGCACCTCCTAGGCGACTCCTCCTCTTCTCCCCTCCCTGCAATCACCTGGGACACGTCACAGGTCCCAAAAGATTGCTCGCCAATTAAGGACAGTGCAACTCATGCATGCGCAGTGCGCACCCGGCTGTGAAGCCGCAAGCTGTCACAGCCAGGTGCCCACTTAGAGGAGAGGCGGGGGAGAGAATTGACGCTTCGAGTGGCCGCATCGCTGGACCCTGGGACAGGTGAGTGTGTTTTTGTTAAAATTCAGCTACACTTTTTGTAGCTGCTGACCTTTAATAAACTAAAAAACGATTGGAACTCCGCTTTACATGCAGGAAATGCATGAAGGTAAAAAAAAAACCCTTTAAATCTTGTTTACTGCTTGTTAAGGCTGGGTACAGATGAGCCGAGAATCGGCCTAAAATGGTCGGTTCAACAGAAACCAGGTGACCCTTCGGCCCTTGTTTTATGACCAAATTCTATCGAATGAGCTTGCTGGAAAACCAGTATCCGATCAGCGCTCACAGCTTATGACTGCGAGCATTGATCACTGTGTTCTGGCAGAGTGGGGCAGTCCCCCGTCAAAACACATTAGCCCAGCAGGGAGATTGCTGCAATAACATCAGACATGTTAGTATGGTGATCTGAAAGTTGTTTTTTGTTCAGCCCACTGGGTTAAGTAAAAAAATACTTCCAATGTGTACCCAGCATAAGAATATGTAAAAAAATGAAATGTATAGTGATTCACTTGCCCACAACTTTGTTTGAAGGTCACACCAAAAGTCACAAAGATAATATGGTTTTCCCAAGGAATTGAATGTAGTTACTCAGTAGTAGGGATGAGCCCCCCGGTTTGGTTCTCAGCAGAACACGCGAACATTGTTAAAGTCTATGGGACATGAAAGTGAAAAATTAAAAGTGCTCATTTGCAAGTTATTGCCATAAAAAGTGTTTGGGGACCTGGGTCCTGCCCCAGGGGACATGTATTAATGCAAAAAAAAGGTTTTAAAAATGGCTGTTTTTTTGGGAGCAGTGATTTTAATAATGCGTAAAGTGAAACAATGAAGATGAAATATTCCTTTAAGTATCTTGCCTGTGGGGTGTTTTTAGTATGCCTATAAAGTAGCACATCTTTCCCATGTTTATAACAGTGCCACAGCAAAATTAAATTTCTAAGGGAAAAAATTTCATCCAAAACTGCTCACAGCTGTAATGTATTGTCGGATCCCAGCAATATAGATAAAAAAATACAAAAAATACCAAAAAAAAAATGGTGTGGGTGTCACCCCCAAAATAGATACCACGCCCTTCAGGTCTGGTATGGATATTAAGGGAAACTCCGCACCCAATTTTTTAAAAAAATGGTGTGGGGTCCCCCAGGCCCCCAGGCACTATATACTCTGAACAGCAGTATATATACTACGGTATATGGCCTGTCTTATATACTCTGCAGAAAATTGGGCCTTAGGTGTTGGTGGTACTAAAACACTGTAACCCTTCACAGTTACTCTTGTTGGGCACAGGAACGGGCCCTGCTGTGAAATATTATATCAAAAATTGTAATTACATTCCCCTGTTAAACAGAGGCAGAAAAATTGGGCCTTGGGTGGTGGTGCCATAACACTGTAAGCCCTCACAGATACTCTTGTTGGGCACAGGAACTGGCCCTGCGTTGAAATATTAGATCAAAAATTGTAATTACATGCCCCTGTTAAACAGGGGCAGAAAAATTGGGCCTTGGGTGGTGGTGGTGGTGGTGCCCTACACCAAAATCATCAAGATTGAGGAGGAATAAGATAGTCAGCATAGGCATTCTTCAAGGGATCCCACATACATAACAAATTCAATCAGTTACATCAGCATCAGGTGCTTGATAGCTGCTGATCCAACACTGATTATTTTTTATGAATGTGAGCCTATCAATGGAATCTGTGGACAGGCACACTCTTTGATCCATTACAAACCCTCCAGCAGCATTGAATGTGTGTTCAGAAAGCACGCTGGATGCAGGACAGGCCAGTAGCTCAATTGCATATTGAGCAAGTTCTGGCTAGTGGTCCATCCTCAAGACCCAGTAACCCAGTGGATGGTCTGTTGGAAAGATCTCCAAGTCTGCTCTTGCCCCTAGATATTCCTGCACCATGTAATGCAGACGCTGGCGATGGTTGCTTGAACCGATCAGACCTTGGCGCTGAGGACTGAAAAATTGTTTAACATCGGTCAGCCGGCCACTTTCTCCACTGCTCTTCCTCTGACTGAATGAAACCTCAGCAACACGTCCAGCACCAGGAAATCTGGACCTCCCAGGGTCTGGAACAAACCTTTCTTTAAGGCCACCTGGAGATGTTTCATCCTCTGCTCCCTCTGCGAAGGCAGGATGAGTTCTGCAACCTTACCCTTGTAACATGGATCAAGAAGGGTTGCCAGCCAGTAATGATACCTCTCCTTGATACCACGAATCCTAGGGTCCTTTTGCAGGCTTTGCAGAATCAGGGAGGCCATGCAGCTTGAGTTTCCAGAGGCATTCGATTCAGAGTCCTCTGGGTCACTAAGGATCACATGATCCTTAACTGCCTCCTCCCAGCCATGTACAACTCCTTGAGTTTCTGGGGACTGAAAACCATCCCTTGAAGACTGCTGCTGAGTGTTATACTCTACATCCATGCTGACACAATATTCCTCCTTCTCCTCTTCTTCCTGTGTGTTTGTCAGGCCCGTGGGAATGCTATCTGGATAAAGGGGGCCTTCAGAGGAAAGGAAGTCCTCCTCTTCCTCCCGCTGTTCTGCCTTAAGTACCCTGTCCATGATTCTACGAAGCATGTGCTACAGCAGGAAGACTAGAGGGACAGTGTTACTGATGCATGCATTGTTACTGCTCACGATCCTTCTGGCCTCCTCAAATGGTGACAGGACAGTGAATGCATCCTTGATCAGTAGTCACTGGCATAGTGAAAAGAAGCCAAGCCAAGGAGAAGTCCACCTTTTTCTTTGATGTGGATCTTTCAAGTGCTGTTGCCAATGGACTACATGGCAGGTCATCATATGTCTGATCAAGCATGTGGTGCCCAAGCGGCTGCTGTTCTGGCCAAGCTTGATCCGCTTCAGACATAGGTTTTAAACAGCAACGGTGCGATCTGCTGCACACATGTCGAAAAAGGCCCACACCAAGGAACTTTTAAAAGTCAGCAAGGAGTCAGCAGTGCCCTGCACCCGCGGAGCTCTGCGGTGTGATGCAATAGGGTGGCTGCCTTTAAGCTGCCCACTTGAGGACATCCTGCCTCGCTGGAGTTGTGCCTCCTCCTCTCTTCTCTCAGGCACCCAAGTGCAGTCAGTGACCTCATCATCCCCTCCCTCCTCGTCACTGGAGCAAACTTGGCAGTATGCTGCAGCTGGGAGAACATGACTGCCAGTTTCTTGTCCTTCAGTGGCACCCCCTCTCTCTAGGCTCACGTTACTCCCTTCCTCAACTTGGCAACCAACATTGGAGCCTTCAAATTGCTGCGCATCCTCCAGCAGCATGTACCTGACACTGGGGTCGAATAATTTCGGGGACTCCTCCGTGCATGATGGTGGGGCTACAGAATAAGTGACTGTGGACAAGGAGCCGGAGGAATAGGCTGCTTTGGCAGCTGCATTGGAAGGCAAACTACTCTGAGCCTGGGTGACAGAGAATGAGGAGGATGAGGACGGCTTTGTTATCCACTCCACCAAATATTCTGCATGTTGTGGCTCAATAACATGGCCAGCAGCAGAAACAAACGACAAGGGTGCCCCACGGCCACCGGCAGAGGATGCACCACATCCATGGCCACCACTGTTGACTGTAAACACAGAGGCTGCTTGCCCTCTTTTAGTGACCTGTGAGCGTCTGCCGCTCCTTGGTGGTCTTATGAACATGATGTATTTTTTGTTTTGCAACACCACACTACACTGTATTAGATACTGTGTACACAGCCTGAAGTGTATTAGAAACTGTACACACTGTATTAGATACTGTGTACACCGCCTGCACTGTATTAGAAACTGTACTACAGCTGCACTGTATTGTGTACTGTGTACACCACCAGAAGTGTAGTAGAAACTGCACACACTGTATTAGATACTGTGTACACCACCTGCACTCTATTAGAAACTGTACTACAGCTACACTGTATTGTGTACTATGTACACCACCAGAAGTGTAGTAGAAACTGTACACACTGTATTAGATACTGTGTACACCACCAGAAAAGTAGTAGAAACTGTACACACTGTATTAGATACTATGTACAGCGCCTGCACTGTATTAGAACCTGTACAACGGCTGCACTGTATTTTATACTGTCTACACCAAAAGAAGTATACTAGAAATTGTACACACTTTATTGGATACTGTGTACACCACCTAAAGTGAATTAGAAAAAGTAGTACACCACAGAATGCACTGTAGATATAGGCTACACTGGATTCAGATATATATATATATATATAGATAGATACTGTATATTAATACACTGCCTGCACTGACTGAATAATAATAATAATAGTAAACACTGAATATATAGTCTATGCTAAATGCAGAGTATATATATATATATATACTAAAATGACTGTATATATATATATATATATATATATATATATATATATATATATATATCAAATACACTGCCACTAACTGAATAACCTGCCTGCTTAATCTAACTCAAGCTATCTGTCCACGCCAACAACACTACACACGGCCACTGTGTAAGCAGCCTTATATAGTGTGGGGCGTGGACTTAGTCCCCCTGAGCCATGATTGGCCAAAGGCACCCTGTCTTTGGCCAATTATGGCTTTCTCAGCAGAGCACGCTGTGATTGGCCAAAAAGCATGCAGGTCAGGTGCATGTTTTGGCCAATCTTCATACAGCACTGCACTGCAATCTCGGAGTGCATTATGAAACGTTCCGTGGCGCTCAAATTTTCATCAAATGCCCCATAATGTTTGCTGTTCGGCGAACGGGCGAACACCCAATGTTCGAGTCGACCTTATGTTCAACCTGAACATCGAGCTCATCCCTACTAGATTGTTTCATAAATGTATTTGAATGCATTTCTAGAAGCATAAAATATACATGGCTATTAATAAATAAAATTAAATAAAAAAATTCAATCCAGAGCTGTCCTGTTAAAGAAAATTGAACCAACCATTGCAAGTGTTTATCTTATTTTAGATCAGCTGCTGATAAAGGGTTCCAAGAATGCAAGGGTTTTTTAAACTTGACTCACTATATAATTTTCATATGTGAAGATATATTGTATTTAACAGACTGTACACAGTAAACACAACTATTTAGATAAACTCTGCTACTGAGGAGCTTACAGTATAGAAGTATTTTCTAGAAGTGAATAGTTTTCTTAAAATCTGCTTTAACAAGGATCTGTCCAATTGCAGATTCCAATTGTAGACTTTTAGGTTATATCAGTTAAATGTGTTGTTTTTAAGTGGAAAATGAGGGGAATAAAGCTTCAACTTAACTGATCCAAGTAAAAGCAATAGTGCTGACAATAAAACAGAAAAGATTATACACACAAAAAATATATTTCTAAGGGTACTGTAACATCTCAGCGTCGTAAGTGGCAGCCATTGACCAAATGGGCAAGCAGACAAGATGATAGAGAAAATAAAAACAGATATTAAAGAAATCTAGGCATGTTTATGGTAATAACTTAATGTTTGTAGGAACTAAAATGACTCAAACTTTATACTTAAAGACTCAACTTTATTAATCTATATGAAGTGAATCAGTACAATAAGCAATCATACTCATGCATTCATTAAGACATCTGCCTGGGTTAATTTTAGTTAGACTACTCATTTATGCTTTTGGACTGTAGGAAATCCCCATGGAAACACTGGGCAACATAAAAGTTTAATAAATATAGTGTCTATGGGAACTGACCCAGAAACCTCAGAACTGCCAGAGAAAGTATCTAATCACTTAGCTACCGTGAGAAATGGTAAAGCTTTAACCTATTAGGCCAACAGTTTGTGAGCACTTGATCATTAACACTTACATGATCTTGTTATACATCACATCCCAAAACTATGGACATTCATGTGAAGGCCTTCCCCCTTGAAGATATAACACCCTGCTGTTTTTGAAAGGCAATATTAAAATGTAGGAGCATTTTTGAGGTCAGGTACTAATGTTGGATATGAAAGCATGGCTTGAAATCTGTAATTTAATTATTTCCAGATAATGCCTAAACTTTACCTAATTTAATCTAATCTCCTAAAGTAGCTACAGTATTAAAATGGTAGTTGTTTATAAAGTATTAGAGCAGGATAAAAGTGTTACCCTTCAAAAATACAGTACACTTCATTATTGAAAGAACTTGCTACACTCCATTTCGACCATAATGTCCAATGTCCATTGCTTACAGGGAACCTGTGATGAAATGATCACGGAGGCTACTATGACTTCTAAAAATTCTTGTTGACTGGGTCTTAAAGATCCATTGGTTTCAATACTTTATCCAGTCATTGCCTAAGAACATACAGTGGACTTCTTACTTCTCTGACTTTCCTGATCTGCATACTTGTTCTTGGTCAGTGACTAAAGGGTGTTGAAAGGTATTGAAGCCACTAAATCAGAATAACAGTCAGTCCATGAAGACACATTTCATTAATAATGTTATACAATATAAATATATAAATAGATCATATTGTTCAGGAAGGAATTGTTCAACTAAACTTACATATAGACAATTTTGTCACTCCATGTAACAACTTACCATCATTGCCCCCTTTAAATTCAATAAATTGTAGATGAGGAACTTGATTAAATAGAACCACTGCTTCTTTTTATGCGATTGATGACTTTAGATGAAACAGTATTGTGTCTGCCACTAATTTATTTGCAGTCATTTTTCACTCTCCTATGTTTTGACTAATGTGTTTTTCTACAAACCACATGACATAATGTGTTTTTATAGTGTTGAGGATGGAAAGTCACCCGATTTGCCCTATGTCTATGTGAGCTCCTCTGGGATCATCAGAAACAACAAGCCTATGCAAGTGGTGTCAGCATGTAGCCTGGAGACCTATGCCTTTCCCTTTGATATACAGAACTGCAGCTTGACTTTTAGCAGCTGCTTACATACAGGTAAATCTGCCAGTCTCCTTACATTTACAAATACATATCAGTGCTTCTATTTTAGGGCCTGTTTACCGTAAATTGGGCTTATGACAGGCAGTTATGGCAATATTCGACCACTACCCAAGTGCTGGTTCCAATGAAGCTCATTGAGTCAAATTAGTCACCTGCTTTGTAGCTGAATGCAGCATTCATGCCATAGACTTCAATTGCCTTCTGAATGTTCTGCATCCAGTACTTTTTCGAGAAAACACATAATGTAAAGTTAATACGGCCATATTATACCTTATAACATTTGAAGGTAACTTTAATAATAAAGTCTGACTATCTCCTGGCTTGTTGGGGATTCTAGAAACCGGTTCCATTCAAAACACACCAATCATTCCTGAATTAAGAAAGTAAAATGATGCACAGTCCTTCTACTATCATCTATTCATAATACATCATCATCCATCAATTATTATCATTTTTATTATGCCCTTGCTTGGCTTAATCTTCCACAGTATGTTATTACAAACTTGATATAAAATTTGAAAATGTTATATCTGTACTGTGTTTCATTTGTTGCAGTGAATGATCTGAATCTCTCCATCTGGAGGAGTTATGCGGAAATTAGAAATGACAAAAGTATATTTCTTGATGATGGAGAATGGGAACTTCTAGCTGTTCCTTCCACCTATGAGATCCTACACACTCATGGCGGCAGCTTTGCTCAGGTCCAGTTTAATGTAAGTACATGAATTGTTGTTTAACTGTAAAAGGATCTGTAACATTTTATTATCTTAATATATACAGTACATGTTAAAATGTACTATGTTATTAAAGCTGAATGTAACCTATGTTATTAAAGGGTGTTCATCTTTTGAAAACCTTAATTACATAGGAAGATTTTCTTTTCCTGTGAATACTTTTATCTCTCTGATAAAATGTGTCAGATTCTGCAATTTTAATAATGTGAAACACCTACATTATGAATTATATTCAATAGGGAAGATATTTTGAAGGCCTGACCTTCTGACCCTGATACCATGCCCATGGTTATCTTTACTCATTTTATAAGTTTCTTGCTTTGATTGTTTTATACATCACAAAAGGAGTAAAACAGAGACGGGAGCTACAAATACACAAGGAAGCAGTTTCTTCACAAATACTTTACCAATTTAAAGTGGTTGTAAACCCTAACATATACCCAGTGAAGTAACTGGCCTCAGTTGATGCACAGAGATGAAGCAAATCCTCCTACATAAGTTGTGCCTGTTTATCCCATCTTTCCCCTACATCCATTCAAAGCACAGAATTTACACAGGATCTCTCAGCTCTGAAAAGCAGGGGGTGGAGAACTGAAGCTACATCAGTGAGGAGAGCTCTGAGAGCTGATTGGAGGGAAGGGACACATCCCCTATTCACACAGCACACAGGAAGAGAGCTGGGACTGTCAATCAGTCGGAGCTTCCTCTCCTGTCACCTTTTTTCTCTTGGTGTCAGGAAAATGTTTCAGAAGTGACTCATGGTGATAGCAGAGGAGTGAGGCAGCAGAAATTACACTCAGTGCTCTGGACTGAGACAAGTACACACTATAAAGATATATGCTTTGTTTATATTTATTGTCTAAAGTTTACAACAACTTTTAATCTCTGTAGTGAAATGATACAGTCTGATGGATTTTGAAAGAAGAGCTGCTATTAGTATAAAGAGTACACACTCACATTTCCCAGTGCCTTAAACCGACACTGAGTCTGTCCAGCGTTCTGTTGTGGGGCTCTGTTATGCCGCTTCATTTCTCGTTCCCGGCTTGCGCTCCAAGCCTCGTTTTGGTTTGAGTTAGTGGCCGGAAGTGACATTCATAATTACCCAGAGGCCTTGGCTTCTGAGAAATTACGAATGTCACTTCCGGTCACTAACCCGAACCAAAACGAGGCTTGGAGCGCAAGCCGGGAACGTTCGTAATTACCCAGAAGCCTCGAGGCTTCTGGGTAATTACGAACGTCACTTCTGACCACTAACCAGAACAAGGCTTGGAGAGCAAGCCGGGAACAAGAAACTAAGCAGCATAACAGAGCCCCACAACAGAACGCTGGACAGACTCAGTGCCGGTTTAAGGCACTGGGAAATGCGAGTGTTTATATGTTTTTAATGGCTACAAATAAATTGCTTTTATAAAACATACTGCACAATGATAAATCTTTAATCTTTATGAGATATCCACATTGGGCATTAAGAAACATCTAGTGGTTAATTGACTGGAGGAACGCCAGGATAGTGGCGTGGTTATCCCTATATGAACCAAAGGCAAAACTTTTTCTAGGCTCTGGTGAGTGACCATTTTAGAAGGTGGTGAAAAGTCATGGTTATGCAGCACAGATAAAATTTGAAGCACAAGAGCACTTTGAATATACATGTCAAATAGCATGAACATTGGAGACTTATGATATTTGTATATGGTTTATAATTGTGATCCTTGTTCCACTCTATAAATGTTGGCATTTTTTGTACATTTTTAATTTTTTTAAATATATTTTACATATATATTTTTGTCAGTTGCACTTTAAAAGAATGAGGTGGACAAGTACAAATACTTAAGTTGAAACACCGTATTAGTGGTAACAATATACCGTATTTATCGGCGTATAACACGCACCGGCGTATAACACGCACCCCAATTTAGGAGGGAATTTTAAGGAAAAAAAAACTTACATTTAAACGCCCATCATTGCAGCCTTGTCAGTGCAGCCTTGTCAGTGCAGCCTTGTCAGTGCAGCCATGTCAGTGCAGCCATGTCAGTGCAGCCATGTCAGTGCAGCCATGTCAGTGCAGCCATGTCAGTGCAGCCTTCCCCAGTGCAGCCTTCCCCAGTGCAGACTTCCCCAGTGCAGCCTTTTCAGTGCAGACTTCCCCAGTGCAGCTTTACCCAGTGCAGCCTTCCCCAGTCCAGTCTTCCCCAGTGCAGCTTTCCCCAGTGCAGCCTTCCCCCAGTGATCCCAGCCATTCTGGGCTTCAAAATCGCCGATCGCGATTTGAAAATGGAGCCGCCGGCGCCGAAATACACAGTGCCGGTCCTCGGCTCTTTCCGGCGGCTGTCGTTCATTTTCGGCTCCACTCGTAGTCCCGAGCGGAGCTATCCGAACCTAGCCGAGTAGGTTCGGATAGCTCCGCTCGGGACTACGAGTGGAGCCGAAAATGAACGACAGCCGCCGGAAAGAGCCGAGGACCGGCTCTGTGTATTTCGGCGCCGGCGGCGCCATTTTCAAATCGCGATCGGCGATTTTGAAAATATGACAGGTCGGGATCGCAGGGGATCGGCGTATAACACGCACCTGCGACTTTCCCCTGATTTTAAGGGGAAAAAAGTGCGTGTTATACGCCGATAAATACGGTATATATGTACTTATATAGATTAGCGCAGTCACACTATTTTGAATACATTCTTTCCTACACATGTTATAGGGCACTTTGACTGCAGCAGATCTACTTTGTAAATATTTTATTTTTTAACATATATAATTTTTGCGCTGGTGACACTATTTCACATTTATCATTACATATTCATTTAAAATGTTCTTTTTGGATTTTTCAAACTTGACTTGCATATGTCTTTCTATGATACCAAGGATTAGTCGATGATATAGAAAATTAAGTTTTGAAGCAGACAAGAGATTCCTATATTAGGTAATCTAAGCATTTCATGATCCATGGATTGTATTAACCATGAAAACAAATATGAAACCTCATTATCTATTGTCTGTAAGACCTGAATTGGTGGTTTAGCTCTGAATTACAAATAGATGTCGTCTTTCGCTAAGCTAAAATTCCACAGCTCGTTAATTTGCATATGAGCCATACAGCCTCATTACCATGAAACAGGATAGCAAGTGTTGTATGGAATACACAACTGCACATCAAGTAATGCAGGGAACAGCTATTAGGCCACACACCATTACCTGTTAGAGGGATTGCACTGAAATGCACAGATATGGACAGATTAGCAGAGAAGTTGGAAAATTGCAGTTCTGCACATTGAAAGGTTATTGTACATTTCATCTTCTATATATATCTATAGATATTGATATATATCTTTATCTATATATAGATATATATCTATATAGCTATATATATATATATATATATATATATATATATATATATATATATATATATATATATATATACAGTGGCTTGCGAAAGTATTCGGCCCCCTTGAACTTTTCAACCTTTTGCCACATTTCAGGCTTCAAACATAAAGATATATAAAATTGTAATTTTTTGTGAAGATTTACCAACAAGTGGGACACAATTGTGAAGTGGAACAAAATCTATTGGATATTTTAAACTTTTTTAGCAATTAAAAAACTGAAAAGTGGTGCGTGCAAAATTATTCGGCCCCTTTACTTTCAGTGCAGCAAACTCACTCCAGAAGTTCAGCGAGGATCTCTGAATGATCCAATGTTGTCCTAAATGACTGATGGTGATAAATAGAATCCACCTGTGTGTAATCAAGTCTCTGTATAAATGCACCTGCTCTGTGATAGTCTCGGGGTTCTGTTGAAAGCGCAGAGAGCATCATGAAGACCAAGGAACACACCAGGCAGACTGTTGTGGAGAAATTTAAAGCCGGATTTGGATACAAAAAGATTTCCCAAGCTTTAAACATCCCAAGGAGCACTGTGCAAGCGATCATTTTAAAATGGAAGGAGTATCAGACCACTGCAAATCTACCAAGACCTGGCTGTCCCTCTAAACTTTCAGCTCAGACAAGGAGAAGACTGATCAGAGATGCAGCCAAGAGGCCCATGATCACTTTGGATGAACTGCAGAGAACTACAGCTGAGGTGGGAGAGTCTCTCCATAGGACAACAATCAGTCGTACACTTCACAAATCTGGCCTTTATGGAAGAGTGGCAAGAAGAAAGCCATTTCTCAAAGATATCCATAAAAAGTATCGTCTAAAGTTTGCCACAAGCCACCTGGGAGACACACCAAACATGTGGAAGAAGGTGCTCTGGTCCGATGAAACCAAAATCGAACTTTTTGGCCACAATGCAAAACGATATGTTTGGCGTAAAAGCAACACAGCTCATCACACTCAACACACCATCCCCACTGTGAAACATGGTGGTGGCAGCATCATGGTTTGGGCCTGCTTTTCTTCAGCAGGGACAGGGAAGATGGTTAAAATTGAGGGGAAGATGGATGCAGCCAAATACAGGACCATTCTGGATGAAAACCTGTTGGAGTCTGCAAAAGACCTGAAACTGGGATGGGGATTTATCTTCCAACAAGACAATGATCCCAAACATACAGCAAAATCTACAAAGGAATGGTTCACAAATAAACGTATCCAGGTGTTAGAATGGCCAAGTCAAAGTCCAGACCTGAATCCAATCGAGAATCTGTGGAAAGAGCTGAAAACTGCTGTTCACAAACGCTCTCCATCCAACCTCACTGAGCTCAAGCTGTTTTGCAAGGAAGAATGGGCAAGAATTTCAGTCTCTCGATGTGCAAAACTGATAGAGACATACCCCAAGCGACTTGCAGCTGTAATCGCAGCAAAAGGTGGCTCTAAAAAGTATTAACGCAAGGGGGCCGAATATTTTTGCACGCCACACTTTTCATTTTTTTATTAGTTAAAAAAGTTTCAAAAATCCAAAAGATTTCGTTCCACTTCACAATTGTGTCCCACTTGTTGGTGATTCTTCACAAAAAATAAAAATTTTATATCTTTATGTTTGAAGCCTGAAATGTGGCAAAAGGTTGAAAAGTTCAAGGGGGCCGAATACTTTCGCAAGCCACTGTATATAGCTATATATATATATATATATATATATATATAGTGTATATATATCTATAGGTATAGATACATCTATAGATATATAGAAAGTGTGGTATCAAAAGATAAATACCACATTAAATTTTGCCTTAAAATATTTCATGCAGTATTTACTGCAGATGTAGTCAATTCACAAAAATGGTATGGGCCGAACACCCCCTTGTTTAGTTCGCACCAGAACATACCGAACAGGCAAAAAATTTGGCAGAACACACAAACACCATTAAAGTCTATGGGACACGAACATGAATAATCAAAAGTGCTCATTTTAAAGGCTTATACGCAAGTTATTGTCATAAAAAAAGTGTTTGGGGACCCGGGTCTTGCCCCAGGGGACATGTATCAATGCAAAAAAAAGTTTTAAAAACAGCCGTTTTTTTTCGGGAGCAGTGATTTTAATAATGCTTAAAGTAAAACAATAATGCCCTGTACACATGATAGGATTTTCCGATGGAAAATGTGTGTTAGGACCTTGTTGTCGGAAGTTCTGATTGTGTGTAGGCTCCATCACACATTTTCCATAGGAATTTCTGACACACAAAGTTTGGGAGCTTGCTATAAAATTTTCCGACAACAAAATCCGTTGTCGAAATTTCTGATCGTGTGTACACAAATCCGACGCACAAAGTGCCACGCATGCTCAAAATAAATTAAGAAACAAAAGCTATTGGCTACTGCTACGTTTATAGTCCCGAAGTACGTGTTTTACATCACTGCGTTCAGAACGATCGGATTATCCGCCAACTTTGTGTGGCCGTGTGTATGCAAGACAAGATTGAGCCAACATCCGTCGGAAAAAATCCATGGATTTTGTTGCCGAAATGTCCGATCAATGTCCGACTGTGTGTATAGGGCATAAAAGTGAAATATTCCTTTAAATTTCGTGTCTATAGTATGCCTGTAAAGTGGCACATTTTTCCCGTGTTTAGTTCCTGCACAAAATGACATTTCTATTTCTATTTCTAAGGGAAAAAAGTAATTTAAAAGTACTAGTGGCTATAATGAATTGTCGGTCCCGGCGATACAGATAAAAGTCATTGAAAAAAACGGCATGGGATCCCCCCAGTCCATTACCAGGCCCTTTGGGTCTGGTATGAATATTAAGGGGAACCCCGAACCAAAATTAAAAAAAAAAATTGCGTGGGGTTCCCCCCAAATTCCATACCAGGCCCTTCAGGTCTGGTATGGATATTAAGGGTTTACCCTGCGCCAATTTTTTTTAAAAAATGGTGTAGGGGTCCCCCTCAAAATTCATACCAGAACCTTCAGGTCTGGTATGGATTTTAAGGGGAACCCTGCGCCAATTTTTTTAAAAAAATGGGGGGTCCCCCCAAAAATCCATACCAGACCCTTATCCATGCATGCAACCTGGCAGGCTGCAGGAAAAGAGGGGGGAATGAGAGAGCGCCCCCCCCTCCTGAACCGTACCAGGCCACATGCCCTCAACATGGGGAGGGTGACAAGGGTCTCATCCCCACAACCCTTGCCCAGTGGTTGTGGGGGTCTGCGGGCGGGGGGGCTTATCGGAATCTGGAAGCCCCCTTTAACAAGGGGACCCCCAAATCCCACCCCCCCTGTCTGGAATAGTAACGGGTACATTGTACCCGTACCATTTCACAAAAAAAGTGTCAAAATTTAAAAAACACACACGTTGGGACAAGTCCTTTATTAAACAATAAAAAAATAAAAATGTCCCACGAAGTCCATTTATCTTCTTCTCTCACTCTGCCGACGGACCGAAAAATAAAAAAAGTGACATTTCTTTTATAACTGAAGGCGGGGCCACAGGGTGACGTACCCGGGTGACCCCACCCCCCTCTGACGCACGGGGACTTCCCCATGGATTTCCCGGGGCATCAGAGGGGGCGGGCCACCCGTTTATGTAAATGGGTGGCAGCCCCCTCTGATGCCACGGAGAAGCCATTGCGCAGTCCCTGTGCATCAGAGGGGGCGGGGTCACCCGGGACGTCACCGTGTGGCCCAGCTCTCAGTTATAAAAGAACTGTCTCCTGCGAGGACGCATCATACGGCAGGTGCCTCCCATGGAGGCAGATCGATGGTGGCTTGCGGGGTTTTTATTTTTATTTTTCGGTCCGTTGGCAGAGAGAGAGAAGAAGATGAATGGACTTCGTGGGACATTTTTATTCTTTTATTTTTTAATAAAGGACTTAATAAAGTCCCAAAGTGTGTCTTGTGGTTTTTTAAATTTTGACACTTTTTTTGTGAAATGGTACGGGTACAATGTACCCGTTACCATTTCAAACGAGGGGGCGGGATCTGGGGCTCCCCTTGTTAAAGGGGGCTTCCAGTTTCCGACAAGCCCCCCGCCCTCAGACCACCACAACCACCGGGCAAGGGTTGTGGGGATGAGGCCCTTGTCCCCATCAAGGAGTTTTGGGGGGCTACCCCAAAGCACCCTCCCCATGTTGAGGGCATGTGGCCTGGTATGGTTCAGGAGGGGGGGGTCTCTCATCCCCCCTCTTTTCCTGCGGCCTGCCAGGTTGCGTGCTCAGATAAGGGTCTGGTATAGATTTTTGGGGGGACCCTTACGCCATTTTTAAAACAAATTTTGGCACAGGGTTCCCCTTAAAATCCATACCAGACCTGAAGGGTCTGGTATGGATTTTAAGGGGGACCCCTACGCCATTTGTAAAAAAAATGACGTAGGGTTCCCCTTAATATATATACCAGACCTGAAGGGCCTGGTATGGAATTTGGGTGAAACTCCACACATTTTTTTTTTGAAATTTTGGTTCGGGGTTTCCCTTAATATTCATACCAGACCCAAAGGGCCTGGTAATGGACTTTGGGGGATCCCATGGCGTTTTTTTCAATGACTTTTATCTGTATTGCTGGGACCGACAATTCATTATAGTCACTAGTAATTTTAAATGACTTTTTTTCCTTTAGAAATGTCATTTTGTGCAGGGACTGTTCGGGAAAAATGCGCCACTTTACAGGCATACTATAGACACCCCACAGGTACGAAATTTATAGGAATATTTCACTTTTATTGTTTCACTTTAAGCATTATTAAAATCACTGCTCCTGAAAAAACGGCCATTTTTAAAACTTTTTTTACATTGATACATGTCCCCTGGGGCAGGACCCGGGTCCCCAAACCCTTTTTATGACAATACCATGCATGTAAGCCTTTAAAATCAGCACTTTTGATTTCTCACATAGACAATTCATTATAGCCACGAGTAGTTTTAAATGACTTTTTTTCCTTTAGAAATGTCATTTTGTGCAGGGACTGTTCTAAACACGGGAAAAATGCGCCACTTTACAGGCATACTATAGACACCCCCCAGGTACGAAATTTAAAGGAATATTTCACTTTTATTATTTCACTTTAAGCATTATTAAAATCACTGCTTATTAAAAATGTCTGTTTTTAAAGAAAAAATTTTCATTGATACATGTCACCTGGGACAGGACTCGGGTCCCCAAACACTTTTTATGACAATAACTTGCATAAAAGCCTTTAAAATGAACAAATTTGATTTTTCATGTTAATGTCCAATAGACTTTAACGGTGTTCCGAATTTTCCCCGAACACCGCATATTGTTCGGTGTTCGCAGAACATCCGAACAACCAAAGTTTGGCCCGAACTTATGCTCGGGCCGAACCATTCGCCCATCCCTAATTGAGAGGTGTTAAAGTTTACAGTATCCAAACTAAAGATCAAACATGTAACATGTTGCACCTTACCAGCCCTTATACATGGTGGCTGCAATACTCTTCTTTTTCAGGGTAAGAGCATTTTCTTCAAGTGCAGAAAACATCTATCGATCTTGCCAGTTCATGTGTGCTAAACTGAAATCTAAAAAGAGGATATCAGCTCTCCTACACCCTATGTAATGGAGGAGAGAAGAGGAAGACGTATTTGCGATCTAGATCAGGAGAACATCCTAGGGTGGCAATGCTGCTCCCCGATTGATGCAGTATAACGAGTCAGCGTTTTCACAGTTGGACAGGTGTGTTACTGGAAGGGGCATCAGTTGAAAACAGAGGAAAAAAGCCTGAGAAAGGAAAAGCAGTGCAGCCACATCTAAAGATTGGCAGTCTGCAATAGATTACAATGTTGTATTAAGCTTGAGCAAGAGGTCCTATAAAGTAAAGCACCAATACTCTACGTTGACTCTACCATGCTAAAGAACTAGATATAACATGTCTGTGATTTGGCAGGAAGAAGCTGCTATCACAGGCATCATTACATTTCTCGAGCAGTTCAGTACCTGCTTATCTGCATTAAATGTGCCACGCATAAACAGCTACAAAACCGTGTCTGTGAATAAACCCTCAAAGGATCAATAAAATGTATATTGTGCTATCTGATTTGCTTGAAATAACATTGAAATATAAATAGAAACGTGGCTATGAAAATGTTCCACTCAGTGAATGAATGTGAGAAAACCACCAGTGTCAAATACTTCCTCTTCTGTAAAGGAGTGAAACAAGAAAACTCTACCAAATACATCCAGACTTCAATACAGATGAGCAATAAGCATTGATGACTACCTGAGCCCATGGAAACTAATTACAGTAAAACCTTGGATTGCGAGCATAATTATTTCCGGAAACATGCTTGTAATCCAAAGCACTTGTATATTAAAGTGAATTCCCCATAAGAAATAATGGAAACTCAGATGATTCGTTCCACAACCATTTATTCTTAAGTCCTTCAGTTTATAGTCCATGTAAAAAGAATATAGCAATGTGATAGTATGTGTAACCATAAAATGTCCATCCACAAATAGAAGTCTCCACAAGGGGATTAGAAGCAAAATCCAGCAGGAGCTACAGAGTATAAAAGAGAAGAGAGGCGCCTCTAAGTGTAGCAATATGGTTACATTTAATGAAGGTACAACATGTGCCTGTTTTAATCATCAACCATGTGACTTGCTAAATATTGTACCTTCATTAATGTATCGATGTAACCATATTGCTACGCTTAGAGGCACCTCTCTTCTCTTTTATACTCAGTTGTGACATGACGCTACTTGTATATCAAGACATCGCTTGTATATCAAGTCAAAATTTATATGAAAATTTTGCTTGTCTTGCAAAACGCTCTCAAACCAAGGTTTTATTGTATTAGCCTCCTATTATCTGGTTTGACTGCAGGATTCTAAAATTGAATTATTACTTTTTTTTATAATTACTAATTTATTGTTGAAAAGGTTCCCTTTTACTCCAACTTCCAGGGATACATATGTACATTTTATACATTTTAATTATTTTCTCCTATGTGTCTACTCCTTCCATTTTGTATATCATAGCATAGAAAATCCTAGCAAGAAAAAATAACTTTGTTCCAATGATGCCATGGGAGCCTTTTTCGTAAACTTACTGTGCAGTTATGTCAATAAGCATGATAAAATAGTGCACTTTAAAAATATAGGGCAGGGAGAGTCAGATATCCAGTGGTGAAAATGTATTATGCCTCAGCCAATCCTTGGAAGGGGGCATCCAGAAGGTGGCTGGAGATGTAATAAATGTTTTTGGGAGGCCTTTCCATGGGGTTCTCTTCCAGGAGGGTTCCAGTTCTCCTGGGCTGCTGCCCCTGGGATGCAGCTATACTGAGACAAGCATTGCAGCTCGGGCCTCAGCAGGTGCTGGGCTGAGGGTCTAGAGAGGATTTTTAAAGGATTTTGCTGGAGGGCACTGTTATGAAGACCTTGTCTAGAGAAGGATATTTTATCTTCTTTACTGAGGAAATACCTGTGGAAGCTGGGTGGCACTCAGCTCCTAGGGCACTGTAAGACCTACTGTGGGGCTTTCACGTGTCTCTGCAACCATACGTATTTGAGCTAGAAGTTGTACTCCTATTGATCTTTTTAGAGTATCCTGAATCCCTGAACCCCTCTCCTGTTTCAAGGTACTCAGCAATAAATTCTAAAAAGACATCCTCTAGACTGAGCCTGTATTTTCAGTGTGCATGGAACTGTGCTTGTGACTTGCAGCTTCTGTACTAGCAAGGGAGACCTGGGCATACTCTCAGCGGCAACCTCCAGGAGTGAGTGCTACATAAGTTAGCACTTTAAATCCCCTTGACCATAACATTTCTGTCTACAGGTCAGTGTTCTGATTCCCTTAAAAGCCATGCCATTTTGTTAAGCATCCAGCTTGTGCTTCTGGAGTGGCAGTCCAGAAATGCCATAAAAATTTAGAGTAGGGAAACTCACTACATTTTTAGTATGGTACCTTGGTTGCATCACTCATTGTATGCTTTTTTTCACACCTGCCTTCTGGGCTAGGTCTTTTGGTCAGGAACAGAGGAACTTTTACGCTGGCCATAAGGTCAACCAATGTATAGCACTTTGGCACTGAAGCTCTTTCCTTTTACCCATCCCCTTTTTAATGTTTGTATGTCTTAAGCCGTGTACACGCGAGAGGAATGTCCAACAGAAAAAGTCAGACGGAATCTTTTCACCGTATATTCCAATCATGTGTATGCCTCATCGGACTTTTTTTTTTCCAAAAATTCTGACGGACCTAGAAATAGAACATGTTCTAAATATTTCCAACGGGACCAATTCCTATCGGGAAAACTATGCATGCTCTGAAGCAAGCAAGAGACAGAAGCTTTTGGCTACTGGCTATTGAACTTCCTTTTTCTAGTCCCGTCGTACATGTTGTACGTCACCGCGTTCTTGATGGTCGGACTTTGGTGTGATCGTGTGTACGCAGGACAGTTTCAGCGGAATTCCGTTGGAAAAACCTTCAGAGTTTATTCCGACGGAAAAAACGGTCGTCTGTATGAGGCATTGCACTTTTTGTCCTGCACAAGTACACAATGTGATCACTCCTAATTAGTAAGGTATAAGCCCTTGGACTTGCCCTGAAAGTCTTGGGGAGGAGGGTCCATGGCCTTATGGTCAGGTTCACCCTCTTCCTTGGGGTTTCCCTTTGGGGGAGCCCCACCAAGGACTTGGGTGGAATTTGCTAGAGGATCCCTGAAGAATGGGGACCACCTGGTTTTGGCTAGGTCGAACCATGAGTACCCCAGTCCCCGTCAGGAGTCTTGCTCCTTTGGGGATCAGGGCAGGGTCCTTTCGCTTCAGAGGAGGATGATGTATACACTCAATGCACTTTTTTTGTGTGCTTCACTTTTTGTGTGTTCACTTTTTTGCACCTGGTGTTTGGCAAGTGCACACTACACCAAGTAGCTTAAAAAAATACAGTGAGTGAGAAATTCACTTACAGGTCTGTCATGCAAAAATGCATTAGATAAAGTCCCTTCTAATTTTGGGCTTATGTATGTATAATTCCAGTGGAGCACTAGCTTCAAATCTCCTATTTTGTTCTGTGCACTATAGAGAAGACATTTCTTTGGTACTTCACATACAAAACCCAATGACCTGTCCTGTGCTGACAAGGTCCATTAAGGTAATACAATACTGTATGTGACCTGAGTTCTAACTTAGAGGGTTGTCTGGTTGCTTGTGTAGGGCATTTACTTACAGACCAGCCAAGCTAGGCATGGTATTATCCAGAAGAACTTTTTCACATTGGAAGAAGGGGGGGGGGGGTCATCATAAAAGTGTAGCATAAACTGCAAACAGGAAATGTAAAATTGCAGTAATCAACTGAAATGAGACCATGGAAAGAAAATTCCTGATTGGTTGCTGTGGATTAATACACTCTTTACCTTATTCTTCGCTTGAATATATAAGCAAGGATTTTCTGTATTCCAGTTAGACTAGAACTAATAACGAGTAAGTGAGCCATCATCATGTTTTTATGAAAGTCCACCAAAGTTGATATTGCTCTAGGTCCTAGATGGCGAACCTTGGCACCCCAGATGTTTTGGAACTACATTTCCCATGATGCTCAACTACATTGCAGAGTGCACAAGCATTATGAGAAATGCAGTTCCAAAACTTCTGGGGTGCCAAGGTTCACCATCACTGTTCTAGGTGGTAAACTGTGTTGTGCTCACTGGCCCCGGATGCTTAGACTCAACTCAGGATCTGTCTTTTACCCCAATATGCAATCAACAAACATTCAAGCTGCACTGCACTGAGGTCCTTATTTTCCCTAGAAGTGGTAACAGGGCATGCTGGACATAACTCCTCCTCTGACGTATTTCACCCCTGGTAGGAACTTAACTGTAGGAATCTCTATGATAAGGCCTTCCCAGGGGTGAAATACATCAGAGGATAAGTCATGTTGTCCAGCAGGGTGGACTGTGCTTTGTAAGCCTTGTTACTGTTACAGCAAAGTTGATTCAAGGAGAAAAAGGACGTCACGGAGTGCAGCTTGAATGTCTTTTGCTGGCATGTTTTAAAAAAAGATTGTAACTTCTGCTGCAGCATGAAGAACAAAATTGTCAGCTGGTCACCCTATTTTTAAAAAAGTATATTGACCCAGTTAATTTCATTGAAGCTCGTTTGTTCCTTTTCTGGAAAGGTGCTTTTTTCACAAGCAGAACAGGAGAACATTTTAAAGAGTTGAATGTAAAACAATGCCATGTACATGGTGATACTTTGTCACCAAAAAGTGAACACAGGCTTTAATAGAGACAAGGACGCTGCTGATCACCAAATAGTAAGTACTCTGTTATAATCTGCCAGCTTGCCCCACTCTTTCACAATGATCGATCTTTATACCGCCACTCCTTTTCCTCTGCTCTGGCATGTCCAGGACTAACAACGACCCTGACGGGAAGTTAGCCACACAAAACACAGCGAGATGAATGGCCAGCCTGGGACATAGCTCTCTCATGCAGCAGTGATTTCAGCTTTAATGGCAAAATCATTATCATTGCGACAACGGCTCACAAATGAGCAGAGGGTGAAATAAAGGGGGGGGTAGGGGGAATTATGTGTGGAATAAATGAGCACTTCCGAAATTCATAGCATCATAAAAAGAACCTTATCAAATGAACCAGCAGAAGGTTAGACGAGCAGCACAGCAATTAGGCTAACACCGTAGGGCTTCTATTTCATCTTCTGTGTGCTCATCATGTACAAATTCCCAATTAGATTTATTCCTTTCATTATCATCAATGGGAATTCGAAACAATAGTGTACACAGCAGAGCCCACTTTAAAGGTACAGTTTCACCATGGTGCTTTGGCATTGCTAAGAAACAAAAAAACAAAGGAAAAAACAGATCCAGTGTTCTTTTTTTTCTGGAATTATTTTATCTTTTTGTAGAAACAATTAGAAGCATTGCTAAAATATTTACTGCTTACACAATTGCAATGGGATTTTTTTATTACTTAGCATATTGTACTATAGATAATCTTTTTAAAGATTATAGGTATACTTGTTAATACGATCTATGTAAATAATCTTATCAGTGTGTGCTAATGTTTTACAAATGACATGCTTAATGTAAAGTTTTTAAATATATATGAATATGGGGGCAGCCTTATATGCTCATTATATAAACAGACCATGCTTCCTGTGTGCAAGCAAGCTTCGTTTTTTTTTTCTTTGCCTTACACGGGATTGGATGTTCAGAATGAACACAGTTTCATCAATCATACTGTACTTAGCTACATGAACATACACTATACTAAGTGAACACCTTCTACTCCTATAGCAAACCAGCCCCCATGTTTTACTTGGCAAACTGATGTTATCTCAGCAGAAATTTAGCAGTGTTGTTGCCTGTAATGCTTAATATACACATAGCCACTAGTAGGAGGATCTTAAAGTACAGAACCTTCATCACGTAAAAAGGTGAGTAAAAATTGTTTTCGGGGTTTCAGTCGCTCCTTTATAGAGCCCCCTATCCTCTTACCTGAACCATGAAATCCTTTATTAGAGTAATGTCTAGACTTAGGGTGCTTCCCCTGTCTATCCCTCACTAATGGTCCCCTCATACCTCTCTCTGGAACAACCTTAATCTTCAGCATCTCTTTCAGCCTCTGAAGCCAATCATTTGTGCATCAAAGGTGATTAAGGTTCTCAGAGGCTTGTTTCTGGATGGTAAATTTCCTTCTTTTGACACATTCAAGATAAGATATTGGCTTCCCTAGAAATACCTATTTTACTATTTTCAGTTACATCATGCTTGCTCTTATCAGTTTCATTTTGCCTCTTTTCAGGGCCTCGGTAAATGCAGAGAAAAATGGGCCCTGGACCTCCCCACCTTGGATAACATAAATTGGGATGATATCTGGGATGATCCCTTCCATCCTTTGACATTAGCTAGAGGTCAACTTATACAGTTTAAAATTGTTCACCGTTATTAACTTACTCTAGCCCGGGTGGGAAGGTTCTCGGCTACCCAGTCTACAGTGTGTTAAAGGTGTTTTTCTGTCAGTGTAGACTTTCTCCATATCTTCTGGACTTGTCCAACTATTCATGACTATTGGACATGGGTTCTGCACTCCATTTATATGGTCACAGCAGTCAAGGTACCCAAGGATATTGGTTACTGTTTGTTGGGCCTTGTTGGCTACTAGTAAAGGGGCCAGAACATTGCCTGGTATTTTACAATTTTACACCAGGAAAAATTGTCCTTCACTGGAAATCCCCTAACATCACTGACTCTAGAAATATTGAAATCGATAGTAAACAATGTTTTTCCATTGTATAGAGCCAACAGAGGTTGAGCCAACAGAGGATGCCCATTCAAACTTGATAAAGTGTGGTCCACTTAGCTTGCAATTATGACTTGACTTCCTTTTGCATCCTGATTTGGAGGTAGGGCATTGCTCTACATATTAGGGTCCTTCTCGAAGAGTCCCCTTTTCCGAATAATGTTGAATTACGCCGGGTCTTTCTTCGGAGGCTTCCTATGGTACTTGTCCTCTTTTGGGAAATAAATAAAGTAAAGTGCAGCGCTAAAATATGAGTACAATTCTTTTGAATAAAATGTACAAAAATAAATGTCCATAAGTGAAAATATGGGGACCAATGTAGGTCCTAAGTGATAAACCAAACAGTAGTCCAGTGAAATGAAAAAAACAATCCAGGTGTATCGAAACAATAATATATCAGACTGTAGGTGTCACATAATTAGTGAAAATTGATAGAAGATCCACCACCAAAGTCACCAATCGCTTACCAGAACGATTGAACTTAGATAGGTGTACACCTAATCAGTCAATCAGGCTTTTGTGAGGTACCAAGGATGGTTCAGGCTCACAGCAAAGGCCCAATCTCCAGGGGGTGTTCAGATTAGTAGATATCAGCAGATAGGACAATATATAGGGCAGACAGCCCAACCATTAGATATGGAAAGAAAAAGGAGGGCACATAGCGTAATTCAGTATGGAATGAATGAAATTTAATGAGAAAATATAAAGGTTACATTCACATTTCCAAAGATAAAAACTTGTAAGACAGTAACAGCGGAATCAGCTAGACTTCCCAGGGATTTTTTCGGGCCTGATTTGTCCCTAAAATGGAGAGCAGGGACGCATCAGACCCCTGCTGTGAGCTGCATCTGTATTAAGTGTGAACCCAGCCTTAAAGCGGTTGTAAACTCTTACCTCGACTCAGTGAAGTGACTAGCCTCGGGTGATTCACAGAGATGAAACAAATCCTCCTGCATAAGTTGTACCTGTTTATTTGCAGCCATTTGTCCTGTACATCCTTGTAAAATGCAGGATTTTCCACAGTCTCACAAGTCAGGGGGCAGAGAGCTGCAGTCACACACTGTACAAGAGCTCTGAAAGCTGATTGGAGGGGGGAACCCCATCCTTTACACAGCACAAAGGAACAGAGCTAAGATCACAGATTGATCCCTCCCTTGTCACCTTTATTCGCTTGGTGTCTGGAAAATTTGTCAGAAGTGATTTGTGCTAATAACAGAGGAAATAGACAGCTGAGAGAAATGACACTTAGTGTTTTGGAGAAAGGCAAGTAAACATTATAGAAATATGTGCTTTGTTCAGATTTCATATTTGAGGTTTACAACCACTTTAACGTAATTTTGTATGGTGAAATTTGTGGTCAATTTTGACAAACTTTTGGCAAAGGTGAAATTAGCAATTTCGCTGTGAAATTACTACACTCTTCTCTACTCTTTGGTAACTGATCCACAGCTTGTTCTGCACTGTCTGGCAAGGCAATAACTGACACCTGATATAGTCCCCTCATCTTATTTCTGATCCTTCACCCTCTAGACACAAGCTAATATAGTGCAAACATAATAGAATACTAAGTAATATGCTAAGTAATATACTAATATAATATACTAAGAAATATAATATACTAAGTAATAATATAGTAATATACTAAGTAATATACTAAGTGATATACTAAGTAATATGTAAGAATGCTAAGTAATATGTAAAGAGTATAAACAAGCAGCGGCTCAAAGTGAGATACACACAAGAAAGAACATAATAATTAAAAGGAGTCGCGCTAAACAATAAAAAACTAAAATAATGATAAATAATTAGTCCAAATAATATAGATGAGTGTGCATAAATTTTGAAACAGCTTTCAACACCACCATAGACTCGGGAACCGCCACCACATGAAGTGCATGCTTACCGGAAGGCAAGCTATCATAAGCTTGCAGCTATCAACCCAGCCAGGGCCTTTATCCAGGAGGTTTTGGAATAACAGCTCACAGACAGATACTTGATATGATAGGGCAGGAACACTCGCCAATCGACCAGGAAGATTCAGTTATTCAATAATCGTGGACGTGAACCAGGCATTACCCAAAAAGGAAAGGAGCTGACCATAGTGTAAATCGTATCACACAGTTTTATTAGGATCAAAGATTGTTGATGGCTCCCCCAGATGTGGAGTCCATGTGTCTTTTGGAGAGTTGGGAATTAGAACTTATTCAGCCACTGCCTGAAATAATGAAAAGTAAAGTTTTTGATTGTGTTCACTTGTCTTCAATGGACACAAGGATGAAGGAAATGAATTATAAATTAATAATTAAGTGGTACTATGTCCCAATAAAATTGCATAAAATCCATCCCGACCTATCTCCTCTATGTTGGAGGGAATGTGGGGAGGTTGGAACTCATGCACATATATGGTGGCAGTGTCCCCTAATTCAACCATATTGGAGGGAAGTACTAGATTGGATAAAGAAGATCAGTGGGAATGAAATTGGATTTGATCCTTGGCAATGCCTGTTTCATGTAAAGGGGATACCAAGGAAAAAATATAGAGAAGCAATTACACCATTCCTTCTGAACGCAGCAAAGGTATTAATCCCAAAACAATGAAAGTCAAAAAATATCCAGACAATAAAGGATTGGTTTAGGGAGGTAGAAAAAATTAAGTGTATGAAGGAAGTAATACACATGCAAAATAAGTCTGAAATAAAATTTGCAAATATTTGGAAGAGTTGGTTGGAATTTAGACAAACCCAGGTTTACGTGAACTTTATGGATAGCAACTAAGGGTTCTGCTGTTCACCCCTCCCCCCCCCCCCTTTTTTTTTCTTTTTGTTTGTTACACGGCAATATGTACATTATTAAGAAGCATTTCTCAATGGCAGTTGAAAGTTGGGAATCTCCCTTCTTTGTAAATTAATAAAAAGGGTAGGGAAAAGCTTCAGTTTCACTTATATAAGAAGGAAGTCACCAAGAGAATTCAACATAATTAACGGAGAGTTAGGATATCATTCACAAGTACAACAGTGGGTTATTCATTTTTTTTAGTTGTGTGTGGGGGGGGGGGGGGTGTTTTTTTTTCCTTTCTCACAGAATATGTACATCATTAAGGAAGAATTCTAATGATGGTAGAGAGTTGAGACCCTCTCCTCCTCATAAATAAATAAAAAGGGTAGGGAAAAGTCACAGTTTCACGTGCATAAGAAGGAGGTCACTAAGAGAATTCAACATTATAGCTAGGGGGTCAGGGTTTTATTCACAAAGCACAACATGGGATAAAGGCCAACACGATAGGGAATAAGAGAAGGGGGAGGGGGTTTTTAAAAATAGGGAAGAAAAAGGAAAAGAGAAACACTATAAAAGTTTTTTTTTTTTTTCCCTCCTTTGGGATGGGGGGGTGAGAGAGGGCGGAGACGGCGGAATATCCTCAACATTTTGGAATGTATCATGAGATAGATCCATGTTTGTGTTGATTGGGTTTTTGTTTGTTTATTAAGAATATTCTGGTATGCCTATATATATGGTTTTAAAATGAAATGATATGGAATATTTTTATGTGCAAAATATCTTAATAAAAATAATTGAAAACAAAATAAAAGGTTGCACTTACAGGAAATGAATAGTAAAACATCAAGGTTAAAAGCAGGCCGACTCGCGAACACCCGTCCACTCGGGATCACAACGTGATGACGTCAGCACGCCACTCCTCCCGACGCGTGTTTCATCACAATCTGACGTTGTCCTGGGGCACGGGCGATGCACTGACTCATTGCGTTATGTAGTGTACAAAGGAAACCACGCCTTGATCTGAGTCTCAGGTGGCGGAACCTAATCCTCCATATAGGAGACTAGCAAAGTAGCCAATACGTCACTATCACCAGTATTACAAATAGTTTTAAGAGGATGAGAACAATAGAAAAGGTTAAAAAAGAGATTGATCAGACCAGATGGTATTATGATAATACCTGGGCAACTCCTCACCACCCCAAGGAAGCAACAGGTGCCGAGCAGTCCCATCCAGATGGTCAATGGATGGTCAAACCCACTCTAATTGCCAGTTTTTGCCATATCCAAATTTTTTATTCATTTTTTTAAAAACCCTTATGGCCTGTGGGCATATTGTTCAACACTTATTGGTCTATCAGAACCTAAAAAGTAAAAATGGTAAATACCCACATTCCCCTAGTTGGGGACACCATCTCCCAGGTGCAAGCCAAACTGGAAGCATGGGGACAAGGGGAATAGGCTCAACAGTTTTTTATTGTTTAGCGCGGCTCTTTTTAATTATTATTTTAATTATTACAAGCTAATATAAGCAGGACCCTCACTCTTATTTTATCTTGCTTTATGTTTTGATCTACAAGTGTTACGTAAAAATTAATTCCATCTATTTGTGTTATTATATAATGGCAGATTATACAATATCCATAGGTCATAACCTCTGATCCTTTTTGCAGCTTGTTATACGCCGGCGCCCTCTTCTGTATATTGTAGGCATCCTCTTGCCCAGCATTCTTCTCATGTTTGTAGACCTCATGAGCTTTTACCTGCCCCCGGACAGTGGAACCCGAATCATGTTCAAAACCACCATTCTTGTTGGCTATACAGTCTTCAGAGTGAATATGGCAGATGAACTGCCAGCTACCACTTTAAGTGTGCCATTAATCGGTAGGTAGTACTTCATTTAAACAAAATAAAGTAACATATCTTATTTATTTATTTGTATGTGTTGTGCCAATATTCTCAACAGTCCGATTTGTTCCTTTATTGTATTTAGGTTTATATTTATTCAGGGCAAAAGCTAATCAAGCATGTTGTTGTCATGTTTTATTCACATGTAGATGCTTCATTGTGGTGGTTTGTAGACATGTGCAATTCGTTTTGTTCCAGATTAGCTTTTGAACGAATTTCTATAAATTAGTTTATTTGTAAATATCCGAATTAACGAAAATTCATTTAACAAATTTTTTTTTTTAAATTCGGAAATCCAAAAACCCGAAAATTCAAAAATCTGAAATAATAACTAACTAATAATAACTTAACTATTACTAACTAATAAATTATAGTTATTGGAATCTCCTTTCAAATTTGGCTGTTAGTGAATGTAACGAATACGAATTTATCTGAAGTTACGAATTATCCAAAATAACGAATGCTGTATCTAAACGAATGGAACATAACAAATTAATAATAATAAATAACAATAATAATATTAAAAACTTTTTATTATTATTTATTATTAATTTGTTCCGTTCCATTTGTTTAGATGCGGCCTTCGTTATTTTCAGATAATTCGTAACTTCGGATAAATTCGCATTCGTTATGTTCACTAACAGCCAAGTTTGAAAGGAAATTCCAATACCTATAATTTAATTGTGAGTTATTATTAGTTAGTTATTCTTTTGATTTTCGGATTTTGTTTCTTATTTTCGAATTTACAAATTTACAAAATTTACAAATTTCCGAATTTACGAATTTTAGAATTTACAAATTTTCAAATTTACGAGTTTATGAATGTAATAATTTACGAATTGCGATCATAACGAATGACCCGAAAAATGAAAAAAAAAATGATTGAAACGAAAATGAACTCATTTTTCGGCAGTGCACATGTCTAGTGGTTTGTTTAAAATCTTGTCTGCTGCATGTTTTATGGGGTAGAATGACAGCACATGAAAATCATGGCAAAAGCACATCACAACGTATGAAAAATGCAAAGATTTTAATGCAGATTTAGAGCCATGTCATATTAGTGATCCAGGTGTTGATGCCAATTTGCCGGCAACAGAACTGGCAAAAGAACAGAGAAGACACTAGCCTGACGTTATGTTATTGTCCCTTCGGGGCTCAAACAAGCAAGGTTTCATAGAACATTGAAGGTGAGCAATGTTTTTAGCATTTTTGTTTCTGGCGAGTTGCCACCACTGACAAGATGGCTATTCTTTATAAAAAAATTGGGCCTGGCTCCAATGTTGTTTTTTTATCTCAGTGTTAAAGTGGAACTTCACTCTACAAATCAACCTGTATTATTTTGAATCGTTATGCTGCTAGCATTAGTATATAGATAGTATATCATATTTACTTTAGGAGGGGAGGAGAGGAGGAGGAGTTTTCTCAGTTAAGCACACTCTCCTGCATGCATGCTTGAGATAAGAGCAGATGGATTCCTGGAAATAAATGCTATGTGAATGATTTGCCCTTACTCAAGATGGCCACAACCAGAAATGCGAAAGGGGTGTTTTTCCAAGTGATTTCTCAACATATTAAGCATGGAGACATGGATGGATGAGGGAGTTTGCTTTGAATATTAAACATGAATAAAATAGTGTTTTTGGTTTGTGGTGCTCAGATGCAGTGAAGATCCGCTTTAAAGTTGGTGTAAACTCCCTCATATGATTTTTACCTATAGGTAAGCCTATAATAAGGCTTACCTATAGGTACTGTAAATATCTCCTAAACGGGCATCGTTAAGGAGATAATTAGATGCGGCCTGTGACATTCAGTGGCGGCTGGTGTTTTTTTTGTTTGTGGGGGGGTGTGCGGCAAACAACAACCCCCCCACGGCACCTCAAACCCCCCCTGTTGTCTGCCGGTCCACCAGGACTTGCCCCATCGGTGGCAAGGATCAGTTTGCACAGCAGGGATCGGCAGGCACATCAGGCAGGGGATCAGGCTGCAGTGGGCATTTGGCAGCGTCTCATGTGTCCTCTTCTTTTCTGAGAACAGGTGCTTTAAAAAAAATACCCCAGCCGCTGTAATTCATGCACCTGGCGTCCGAAAAGGGGCCGGACACTTGAATAGGTGGTGGCCTCAGGTGGCCGTGGATAGATTCATGCTATGCATGAATCTGTCCATTAACCATATAGGGGGTGGCACGGATAGAGGGGGTGGCGGCCATGCACCCTTAATGGACGGGCCGCCCCTGGTGACATTACTGGCGCATGTGCTCTGAAGGAATAGCATACCTGTACCGTTCCTTCAGAGTCCTGTGCCGTAAATAGTGGCTCCCGTGTGCATGCACGGGAGTGACGTCATCGTGGCTCATCCAATCAAATGACCAGAGCCTGCCAACCTGGAAGGAAGACCAGGCAAGGATGGAAGCCCTGTCAGCAGTGACAGCGCACCACTGGAGGGCTTCATTTTAAAGTAACTTTTACATAATGTGCTAGTATGTGATGCATACTAGCACATCATAACTTTTCCTTGCAGGTTTAAAAAAAAAAAAAATTAGCTGGCGGTTTACTACCGCTTTAAGATAAGCCCATACTATTAAGTGCAATGTCTATGTTTATGCAGCTATCTGACACCAGGGGGCCTCAGAGGGTGAATACAGAAATGTGTAGAGAAAAGAAGTGTCACACCAAATGCTTAGGTGTCCAAGTTTATTTCATTATAGAGCCCCAAAAAATTCTTTGGACTTCTATGTTGGAAAAAATTCTCTTGGGTTCATAAACCTTTTGGTGTGGCACTCTTGTTTACTCTACACCTTTAAGGATTTAATGTGACATGGCTTTCAATATTTTTAAAATGCGTAAATGAAAAGAAACTGTTACATACTAACTGAATCAAATTATTACATTACTTACCATACAATAGAATTTATAGGATACGCATGGGGGGCTAACTATGGGATTCAGCAATGTCAACCTTGATAGTACTCAAAAAGTACAGGTTTAAGTTTTAGTGTAATAGATGACATAGTCAAAGTTTCACCACCTATATGAAAAGAGTAACCAAATAAATTATTTGTATTTAAAAACCTTTCCAAATCTTTTAATGTGATTTAGGTGTATTCTTTATGGTTTTCATGGCCCTAATGGTGCTGAGTCTTGGCAAATCTATAATGGTGGTAAAGTTTCTTCATTTTGACAAGGAAGGATCTGAAAGTCTTCTGATATCCCGATGCCGAATGCTGGCTCAAGAGAGACAGGATGACCATGACGAAAACACAGAGGATCACTCTATAAGTTCAACCAATGAAACAGGAGGTGATACAGTTATGTCATTTCTGAAAATGAAAGACCTTAACAGCGATTCACAAATGTATTCCCTTGGGGGTGGGTACCTTTATGCCCCGTACACACGGTCGGACTTTGTTCGGACATTCCGACAACAAAATCCTAGGATTTTTTTCCGACGGATGTTGGCTCAAACTTGTCTTGCATACACACGGTCACACAAAGTTGTCAGAAAATCCGATCATTCTAAACGCGGTGACGTACGTCGGGACTATAAACGGGGCAGTGGCCAATAGCTTTCATCTCTTTATTTATTCTGAGCATGCGTGGCACTTTGTCCGTCAGATTTGTGTACACACGATCGGAATTTCCGACAACGGATTTTGTTGTCGGAAAATTTTATAGCCTGCTCTCAAACTTTGTGTGTCGGAAAATCCGATGGAAAATGTGTGATAGAGCCCACACACGGTCGGAATTTCCGCTAACGAGGTCCTATCACACATTTTCCATTGGAAAATCCGACCGTGTGTACAGGGCATTAAGCTTCTTCAAGAAATCCACATTGACAGAATCTCCACTAATTGTCTGATAAAGTTATTTATTGGCTTATTTTAAATGTGGTTACATGACTGCTTTATGCCCTTTTTCTCCCTGAGCTCTGAGGGATAGGGGCAGAGACACCTGATGATATGTCGCTTCCACTGACAAGACCAGCAGGGACCAGCCAAGCTGCTCTCTAATGCCCTGTACACACAACTGGTTTTGCCGTGGGAATAAACTCTGAAGGTTTTTACGACGGAATCCCGCTCAAGCTGTCCTGCATACACACGGTCACACCAAATTCCGACCGTCCAGAATGCGGTGACGTACAACACGTACGACGGGCCTAGAAAACGAAAGTTCAATAGCCAGTAGCCAATAGCTTACGTCTCGTACTTGCTTCAGAGCATGCGTTGTTTTTGGTGCGTCGGAACAGCATACAGACGAGCGTTTTTTCTGATAGTACTTTGTTCCGTCGGAAAAATATAGAACATGTGCTCTATCTAAGTCCGTCTGAATTTTCAACAGAAAAAGTCAGATGGTGCATACCCACAGTCGGAATTTACGATGAAAAGCTCCCATCGGACTCTTTCTGTCAGAAATTCTGCTTGTACACGGCATTACTGTCCCCACTGGCTGTGGGGGGCATGGCAGCCTGTGAGGACATAAGGGTTGATTTACTAAAGGGAAAAAGACTGTGCACTTTGCAAAGTACAGTTGCACTCTGCAAGAACAGTTGCTCCAGAGCTTAGTAAATGAGCAGAAGCTCTGCTGACTTCCATCATCCAATCATAAGCAAGAAAAAAATATATTTTTTTAATTCCTTGCACATGATTGGGTATTCTTTGCAAAGTAAACCTCTTCCTCATTAACTAAGCTCTGGAGCAACAGCTCTTGCAGAGTATAACTGCACTTTGAAAAGTGCCCAGTCTATTTGCCTTTAGTAACTCCACCCCCTGGACTCACAAGGAATCTGCTGGCTTGCTCTAGTTTTGCTGTGCCTGGTGCTTCCTTTGAAGGCTGAACTGCACATGCCTGTCATTGCTACCAGGAGTCAGAGCTTGCAGATAGCACTGATAGAATAGAGCAAGAAAGAGGGGTACAATTTGGAGGCTCACCAGGTGTTTCTGAATATTTTGCATGCAAAAGAAGAAAAAAAGACTGACACGGGAAGGCTATAATGTGAATTTAAATTATTTGTTTTGATTTTTTTTTAATCTACATACACTTTAATGAGTTCTGTCTTGCCTTCTAGAAAGCATTTGTGGTGTCGATGAAGTATTCCAGAGCCCTGCAATAGTCGAGGACCATCTGATGAAGCACATCCTGCAGGAGGTGGCCTCCATCCATACCTATATACAAGGAATAGAGTCAGAGGAAGCCTGGCACACCCACTGGCTCGGCCTATGTTACAGATTAGACAGCCTTATGTTCAGAGCCTACCTACTGCTCTTTTCAACCTATGCAGCTACTCTGTGCCTCCTATGGTGGTCATGGAGCTCATATATAGTATCAACATGAAACAATATACCATGAACTGTTCAGCTACTTGGGTAGAATATTATCACCATACCTCACAACTTTTGGAGATAGGAACGAGGGACACCTATTAGCAAAAGAATGTAGTCATAGTACACACCCCCTGCCACGCCCCCTCAAAGGAGAATCATACAAACAAAAATGATTAGTTAAACTATTCCTATAACTATTCCTATATTAGTTAAACTATTCCTATAACTATTTACTATTCCTTTATATTTGCTTTGGACATTTACAAATGCAGCAATTTAGAAATTGGATGAAAGGTTTAGCACTGGGAAGCACTTTTTGAAAGATAAAAAGTGCATTTTTTTATACAACTATATAGATCAGACCAAAATGAGGGACAAATGAGGAGGGATGAGGGACAGAGGGATGTTGTTCCAAATCAGGGACAGTCCCTCGAAATTAGGGACAGTTGGGAGCTGTGCTATCACCATTATTTAATTCTCCTTAACAAATTAATACTTTGAAGGAACTCCTCTTTTGTTTTAGATCCCTGTCCAACAAGTTAAAACAAGAGCCAGTCATTCACTCCTGGGGCTTGACATATGGGGCAACATTGCAGGGACATGCGGTGAGGTCAGTGGCTGGTGAGGCACTGGCTAGTATCAGAGCCAGATACACACAGGTTACATACGCCGTGATCAGTGGAGCGAGAGCAATAATTCTAGCACTAGACCTCCTCTGAAACTCTAAACATGTAACCTGTAAAAAAATTGACAACATCGCCTATGGAGATTTATTTTTTTTTATTATTCATGAAACAGTTTCTTTCCAAAAAAAATGTGTTTGAAAAATTGCTGCGCAAATACCGTGTGACATAAAAAGTTGCAAAGACCACCATTTTATTCCCTAGGGTGTCTGCTAAAATATATATATTTATAGATATATAGATATATAGATATATATTTATATATCTATATATAGATATTCTTTTTGACTGTTGCTCACATGCAATAATAAAACCTGGTACCAGACCTTCTCCTTAACATTTCTATTACAAAGAGTAAGAAAAGGACTCTACTGGGCTGGTGCAATTTTACTGTTATGGCCCAGCAGCAAAGTAGCTCAGTGTTGCCCGAATACTAAATTATTATTCTAGCCATAAATAGTATTTTCAGGTACTAGGAAATGTGTTTTATATGCAGCTCCAGTTTTATTATCAATTTATTTATAATACTGCGGTATTAGCTGATGTTTAGAAAGTTAGTAGTTGGATATATTATTTATACATACATTTTATTTTGATTGAAAATCATTCCACATGATAAGTACATTTATTGGTGTCTGTGTTCCCTTATATAAAGGCATCATAACATTCATCACTATAAAAAGTTCATATCCTAAAACCATCTCTCTGAATCTTTGTGTCATTTGTGCTTTTGTTTTTATCTACTTGAATCTCACTTTTATCTACAGTGCCTTGAAAAAATATTCATACCCCTTGAAATTTTCCACATTTTGTCATGTTACAACCAAAAACGTAAATGTATATTATTGGGATTTTATGTGATAGACCAACACAAAGTGGCACATAACTGCGAAGTGGAAGGAAAATGATATATGGTTTTTAATTTTTTTTTTCCAAATAAATATCTGAAAAGTGTGGCGTGCATTTGTATTCAGCCCCGTTTACTCTGATACCCCTAACTAAAATCTAGTGGAACCAACTGCTTTCAGAAGTCACCTAATTAGTAAACCTGTGTGTAATTTAATCTCAGTATAAATACAGCTGTTCTGTGAAGCCCCCAGATGTTTGTTAGAGAACCTTAGTGAACAAACAGCATCATGAAGGCCAAGGAACACACCAGACAGGCCAGTGATAAAGTTGTGAAGAAGTTTAAAGCAGGGTTAGGTTATGAACAAATATCCCAAGTTTTGAACATCTCATGGAGCACTGTTCAATCCATCACTTGAAAATAGAAAGGGTATGGCACAACGGCATACCTACCAAGCCATGCCCGTTCACCCAAACTGACAGGCCAGGCAAAGAGAGCATTAGTCAGAGAAGCAGCCAAGAGGCCCATGGTAACTCTGAAGGAGCTGCAGAGATCCACAGCTCAGGTGGGAGAATCTGTCCACAGGACAACTATCAAGGCCCACACACATGATATGAAAATCGGAAGTAAAATTTTTGGATCGTTAGTATGGTGCTTTTGACAACCAATTCCGTTTTTTCGTCAGACAAAAGCTGGATGTGCAGACTATAACATTTTTGTCATACGTGAACTTAACGTCCGATTTTCGTTTAATTAGTACAGTTTTCGTTCGAAAAAACCTTTAAGAGCAAGACTACGCATGCTCAGAAATGAAAGAATACATAGGCATTATGTCACTTCTGAAGTTGTATTCTGTCATACAAGAATTTTCGTAACCTCTTCACTTTTAACATGAGACTAGCATGCAACAAAAAACGGACGAACGGTCATCCGAAAATAGAATCATGTGTATGAGGCTTTAGTCATGCACTCCACAAATCTGGCCTTTATGGAAGAGTGAAAAGAAGAAAGCCATTGTTGAAAGAAATCCATTAAAAGTCCTGTTTGCAGTTTGCAAGAAGCCATGTGGGGGACACAGCAAACATGTGGAAGAAGGTTTTCTGGTCAGATGAGACCAAAATTGAACTTCTTGGCCTAAAAGCAAAATGCTATGTATGGCAGAAAATTAACACTGCACATCACCCTGAAAACACCATCCCCACCGTGAAACATGGTGGTGGCAGAATCATGTTGTGGGGATGCTTTTCTTTAGCAGGGACAGGGAAGCTGGTCAGAGTTGATGGGAAGATGGATGGAACCAATAAAGGGCAATCTTAGAAGAAAGCCTGTTAGAGTCTGCAAAAGACTTGAGACTGGGGCGGAGGTTCACCTTCCAGCAGGACAACGACCCTAAACATACAGCCAGAGCTACAATGGAATGGTTTAGATCAAAGCATATTCATGTGTTAGAATGGCCTAGTTAAAGCGGAGGTCCACCCTAAAAACAATGTTTACACTAACAGTCTATTTAAAATATATTAAAAAACATTTGAAAAAAAAAATTTTACTTACCAGAAATGGCTGTTGCTAGGCAGTCATCCTAATCTGCCACTTCCTCCTCCGCGGAGCTGTTCCTTCTCTTCATCCCTCATGTTGCCTCCTGGGAAATGGGGTGCGCTATTTTCTGGGACCTGTGTGTGTCCCAGCAGACAGCCGCCCATTCACAAAGCGCTGCGTGACTCGTACATGCGCAGTAGAAAACGGGCAGTGAAGCCGCAGGGTTCCACTGCCTGTTTCCCTTCGTTAGGATGGCAGTGCCTCACCCAATCTGATGGACGGATCGGCCTCGGGGGGCTGACATCACGGGCTCCCTCAACAGGTAAGTGTCCTTATTAAAAAAATAAATAAAACATAATTATCTGCGCTAATCAATACAAAAAGCAGCCAGCAGAGTTTGTTGATCACCAAACATAAAGTCCAACAAAAGTCTATAAGAGCGGCGCTTAAAATAGATGATATTAAAATTAGTGAGTCCGAGGTATAGGAAGGAAGGTTCCAGTCACCAGTAGAAGTGCATGGATGTGGAAGCACACAACACCACGTGGTAAAGTGATCTGCTTACCAGAAAGCAAAACAAGCTAGGCGTATAATTTAATCCACGGCTCATCCAGCATGTTGGCCTCCACAATACACTCTCAAGGAATGGAACAGCAATATGCGGATAACATTCACAGCCGATATAACTTCTCCAGGGATTCACATGAATACTACAGGCTCTGAGTAAACCGATCAACCATGCCCAATAAAAGAAACATAAGCGACCAATAGTGAAGCCTGTAATAACAAAAGGATAATTTATTGTAGTAACTTACACTTAAAATCAGGAATGCATGCATCAAGGAAACGATAGGCTGCAGCGTTCAGCGTGCTTGTGTCAACCTGCCAACCTTTACTGAGAGCCTGTACTATTGATGTAGTCCAGACCATTCGAGAATCTGTGGCAAGACTTGAAAATTGCTGTTCTCCACCCAATCTGACAGAGCTTGAGATTCTTTGCAAAGAAGAATGGGCAAAAATGTCCCGCTCTAGATGTGCAAAGCTGGTAGAGACATCCCCAAAAAGACTTGCAGATGTAATTGCAGTGAAAGGGGGTTCTACAAAGTATTGACTCAGGGGGGCTGAATACAAGTGTATGCCACACTTTTCACATATTTATTTGTAAAAAACTTTGAAAACCATTTATCATTTTCCTTCCACTTCACAATTATGTGCCACTTTGATTTCTATCACATAAAATCCCAATAAAATACATTTACATTTTTGGTTGTAACATGGCAAAATGTGGAAAATTCAAGGGGTATGAATACTTTTTCAAGGCACTGTACTTAACTGTATGCATAAAAATGTTATCACAAATTGTTCAGATGAATTAAAATTATACTAATAAAATCTTATTCATTTGATATAAATGGGGCTAAGCTTGTTCTCTGCTGTGCCTCCAGTCCTGTCCAGTTCCAGTTTTGGCCTCCAGTTTTAAAGTCCATCCCTGCTTTGTTCTCCCCGCTCTGTAGTGACAATGACAGTGGTGTGAAAGCATGCCTCACTCTCTAAGCAATACCAACAATGTGGCACAGCTATTACATTGTAAAACAGATATTAGTAAAATAGGTTGGCACAGAGCCATAGACGACAAAATATTGAGATTGTTGGATTTCAAAGTGCCCTATATCTGTATATGTATCCCAGAATTGGTCTGCTAAAAAAAGATGAATTAACTTATTATATCTGATAATATAAGCAATCATTTATACTAGTATACATAGGTTTTATGTAGCCCAGAGTTTTAGGTATTTGTGCATGGTAACAGTGCTGTAAAGCGGACCGAAACAATTCAGTAATCACGGTTATATTTTTAAATGTATACTGCTGTAGCCCTCTTTTTGGGGGGGGTTTTGACAAACAGGATATTATGCTAAACCTGTAGGTAAATAAGAGAACTAGATCCTTCATTAAGTGGAAGCGTGGGTTTGATAAAAAATGTTATGGTGCCTCCACCCAGGATAGGGCCTTTTGTGAACAGAGGGGATTCCCCTCCTCCAAAATTAACCAATAATCTAATCAAATTAATTGGGATCAAAGGGACTACTGCATCCAGCATATAACTTTAACCATAAGTATATAGATATACAGTAGTATAGAAATAATAAAAGATTTATATAAGAAAAGATTAACCACTTGTCGACCACACTATAGTCAAATGACAGCTACAGCATGGTCGTCTAGTTCTTGGGAGCTGCTGGGTGCGGGTGGCGCGCTCTGTGATCGCAGGGTCCTTTGGACACTGCTGATCACAGATTAAGGTAAAGAACCAATCCAATCACAGCTGATCAGAAAAGAGAGACGATCAGTGAAGAGAGACGATAACTGGCATCTCTAAAAGGGACATGTACACTGATAATCAGGGCACTGATCATTAGTGTCCTGATTATCAGTGCAGGCCCACCAGTGCTGCAAATCTGTACCCACCAGTACTGCAAATCTGTACCCACCAGTGCTGCCTCATCAGTGTCACCTATTAGTGCTGCCTACCACTGCGGCCTATCAGAGCCCATCAGTGCCACCCATCAATGCCCATCAGTGTCACCTATCAGTTCCACCCGTCAGCGCTCATCAGTGCTGCCTATCAGTGCCCATCATTGCCGCCTATCAATGCTCTGCCAGGGGAGAGGAGACATATTGTTTATTCCTACTAAGTAGGAACAATGATATGTCTCCTCCCCCAGTCAGTCCTATCCCCATACAGTTAGAACACAGCGAGGGAACACACATTTAACCCCTCGATCGTCCCCTAGTGTTAACCCCTTCCCTACTAGTGACATTTACACAGTAATCAATGCATATTTATAGCACTGATCGCTGTATAAATGTCAATGGTCCCAAAAATGTGTCAAAAGTGTCCAATCTATCTGTCGCAATGTCGCAATACTGCTAAAAAATGCAGATCACCGCCATTACTAGTAAAAAAAAAATTATAAAAATGCCATAAATCTTTCCTATAGTTTGTAGACGCTATAACTTTTGCACAAACCAATCAATATACGCTTATTGCGTTTTTTTTTTTTACCAAAATATGTAGAAGAATATATATTGGCCTAAACTGATAAAGAATTTATTTATTTTTTTAAAATTGGGGATATTTATTATAGCAAAAAGTAAAAAATACATTTTTTTTTTCAAAATTGTCGCTCTTTTTTTGTTTATAGCACAAAAAATAAAAACTGCAGAGGTGATCAAATACCACCAAAAGATTTGTTGGGAAAAAATGACACAAATTTAGTTTGGGTACAGCATTGCATGACCGCGCAATTGTCAGTTAAAGCAACGCAGTGCCAAATTGTAAAAAGTGCTCTGGTCAGGAAGGGGGTAAAATCTTCCAGGGCTGAAGTGGTTAATAGTACTTACATCCAGCGTACAAACATACATCTAATGTACAAACAGGTATTATCAGCAAATGGCCCAACAGGAGTCCTATATAAAGTGAAAAAATGGGGACGCTAACCCATATAAAATTATACACAAGAATACACCTAACCTGATGTACACTCTATTCATGCAAATAGTTATTACATAAAAAAGTTCTAAATTTGTATAACACAGAATTCATAATAGTGAATTTTACAGTACTTTAAAATCTAAATCGAGTCTATTTATTACATGTGAATTTATACTGTGTTCTTCTCAACTACCATAGGATCCCGGGCTTTCACCTGTGATAGTGTTATGTGAATTTAACCACTTACCGACCTAATTGACCTTTTTCTTGCAAAAGGAGGTTAATATAAGCTTTTTCTGTGAAAAAAAACTCCTCGGCTTGCTCCTCCACAGCTGATTCCATGGTCTGGTGTTTAAAACCCAGTATGCTCCTCCACTTCACCATAAAACCTTTTTTTAGATCTTTCGCAATTCCCACCATAGTCAAAGGTCTGTATCTTATTAGACTTCTACACTCCACTATACAAACCAAGGAAGAAAAACTGATATAGTGTAGTATATTTATTTATCCAGACATTTAACAAGCACACATTAAAATGCTCACATTTAAAAGTGCTCTATCTGGCACACGACTAGCCTGCTTTGTAATCAAACACCACAAGTAAGGAGAAAAATGCAGCTGTGCTGCTCGCTACCCTGGAGCCAATGTGCATTCTAATTAGAGTACCAGAAGTGACGTGACCGGAAGCTATGCCTCAACGCACGTACTGTCAGGCTGATGTCATCAGGAAGCCTGGGGGAACTGTGCACATATATCTGGGTATTCAGTATATAGTTATTAATAGAGATACTTTTAGATGAATGCTGCAGCAAAGTCCAGTTGCAGTGACCCCTGAAGATGAACACAATTCAGCATTCATCTTGGTATTGGAGACCTTAAATAAAACAATAATGTGTGGCGCTATAGAAAATACTGAAAATCTACATAGGTGAATATAGAATCATAGTGGTAAGGATGATACACAAAGTGACGAAGGTATGTGAACAACCTGTATAGGGTGTGTAACCCCAAAAATGAAAATTCATATATCCGAGAATTTTAAACCAGGTTAGTGACCACAAAAAGTGTGAGTGAGTCTCACTAGATGTGACATCCAAATAAAAGTGCAAAAAGGAGAAGGGGGAGAATATATAATCAGCAAGAACGCAGTGAGTGGTCTCGGAAATCACATTAGCACGGTGATGCAAACATAGATGAAAAGGCAATATCACATGTCTATCATATCAAAAATATTAACCAGGAAATACATAACATATGGGTAAAATGTTGTGAATTTAAAAGTCCATATATAAAGTGGAGATTCATGAGGATGTAGGATACTCCAAAATTTCATAAATGCTTCTCACAGCGAAGTCAGAGGCATACCAACATGCAAAGCCAGGTCTTCTCCAAACATAAATTCAAGCAAAGGGAAGTGAAATGCCCTTACCAGAGATGGTGGACTCACAGGCCGTTGGCGGTGAGACAGATAAGCTTGTACCGTCAAACGGTAGGGTTAGATCCGGTTCCAATCCAGGGGAAATGCTTGGTGGGAGAGAAAAGCCTCACAACTCGTTCGCCTCTGGAGGAGATGAGAATAAGCCCAAGCTTCCTGCTGGTCTGGTTTCCTATCCAGGGACAGGCTTGAATCTTCCACCGAGTTCCACTCAATCAGCGGCCATCCTCAAAATATGGCAAGGAAAAAACAAAGAAAAAAAGCCTCCACATGGAGTAAATCCGATAAGCATGGGAAATTTATTGATATAAAAATATTACCAACATGTAATAAAAACAGGGCGGTAAAAATTTGGTTCAATTGAACTAAAACAGCGCAGTAAAGGGTAGCTAGGGTAGCAAAAATGAAACTGACGCGTTTCGTCCTCTAAGACTTCTGCTGGGGTATAAGCCAACCTGCCACCAACTGCGCTTTTTATATAAATGAAAATAAAAACCATAAAACACCTGATCGGAGTTTGCGTTCCAAATCGTGCTGGAATTTGTTCCTGCTTCCTGCCTCTGATGATACATACTCTCTGAGTACATACCACGTCATCACGCCGACGCTAGAGCACGTGGTGGTCATGTGACTTCTCTCACTGATGAACACTCGGGAGCGGTTGATTGGAGGATGATATGGAGGCTTGGTTTCCTACCAACCTCATTCACATACGATTGGCCTGTCAAATTGTCACATGATCACTGACTGGTATGGACGCCATCAAACCCGGAAGTCAGGCTGCACAAGGTTCCGATCAGGTGTTTTATGGTTTTTATTTTCATTTATATAAAAAGCGCAGTTGGTGGCAGGTTGGCTTATACCCCAGCAGAAGTCTTAGAGGATGAAACGCGTCAGTTTCATTTTTGCTACCCTAGCTACCTTTTACTGCGCTGTTTTAGTTCAATTGAACCAAATTTTTACCGCCCTGTTTTTATTACATGTTGGTAATATTTTTATATCAATAAATTTTCCATGCTTATCAGGTTTATACCATGTGGAGGCTTTTTTTCTGTGTTTTTTCCTTGACACATTTTGAGAATGGCCGCTGATTGAGTGGAACTCGGCAGAAGATTCAAGCCTGTCCCTTGATAGAAAACCAGACAAGCAGGAAGCTTGGGCTTATTCTCATCTCTTCCAGAGGCGAACGAGATGTGAGGCTTTTCTCTCCCACCAAGCATTTCCCCTGGATTGGAACCGGATCTAACCCTACCGTTTGAGGGTACAAGCTTATCTGACTCACCGCCAACGGCCTGTGAATCCACCATCTCTGCTAAGGGCATTTCACTTCCCTTTGCTTGAATTTATGTTTGGAGAAGACCTGGCTTTGCATGTTGGTATGCCTCTGACTTCGCTGTGAGAAGCATTTATGAAATTTTGGAGTATCCTACATCCTCATGAATCTCCACTTTATATATGGACTTTTAAATTCACAACATTTTACCCATATGTTATGCATTTCCTGGTTAATATTTTTGATATGATAAACATGTGATATTGCCTTTTCATCTATGTTTGCATCACCATGCTAATGTGATTTCCGAGACCACTCACTGCGTTCTTGCTGATTATATATTCTTCACCTTCTCCTTTTTTCTTCACTTTTATTTGGATGTCACATCTAGTGAGACTCACTCACACTTTTTGTGGTCACTAACCTGGTTTAAATTCTCGGATATAAGAATATTCATTTTTGGGGTTACACACCCTATACAGGTTGTTCACATACCTTCGTCACTTTGTGTATCATCCTTACCACTATGATTCTATATTCACCTATGTAGATTTTCAGTATTTTCTCTAGCGCCACACATTATTGTTTTATTTATCTTTCACAAATAGTCTGATTGTCGTGTTGGCTGCTTTTTTATCTAGCGTTGGCGCAGCAGTTTTTTTCATTTTATTGGAGACCTTAAGACAAGATCACCTATGATTGAAAGATCCCTAAACTGATGCTCAACCAGACTGGAATTCAGATTCTCACCAGCTGAAACCATGATGTGGCACTGGAACTAAAAGTCAGCCTATCCATGTTGCTTCTTATGTGGGGTACACACTATAAAGACTGACAGAACGCTGTATTAACACAAGCGATGTTAGTACAGGACACATTGTTCATCGCTTGCAGCCATTAGCTGCGAGCGCTAATTGAGTGCTAATCAGATGTTGGTTTTCCGGCATGCCCGTTTGACATAAGCCTAACGTTAGGCTGGCTTCTGTCAGACAGGGTGCTGTACACACTGGCCGAATGTCGGGCAATTTGATTTGGTCCGTGTGTACAAGCCTTTAGTCCCTAGTAGTTTCTAATCTGTCATGCAACCGGACCTCTGATTACCAGAGGTGGCCATCGGATGCCTAACCTGGTTCTAGCCTATGCTGGTTATTGCGCCCTAAGGTAAAACTAGCTGTAGAATCCCAGACCAGATGGGACAGAGTTAACTAAATAACGACAGTTGAATATAAACTGTATTGCAATAACAGGTTCTCCTACTAATATACAGCAAGGTGATCACTTCACATACACACTATATCACAGACTTAATTCTCTGGTATAATGTGCATGTAATAACAACAAGGAGACAGATATACTTTTGTCATCAGTGTATATGTATAGATAAAGTATCTGAAAAAATTGAGTACACCACACATTTTTGTAAATATTTTATTACATCTTTTCATGTGACAACACTGAAGAAATTACACTTTGCTACAATGTAAAGTAGTGGGTGTACAGCTTGTATAACAGTGTAAATTTGCTGTCCCCTCAAAATAACCCAACCCACAGCCATTAATGTTTAAACCGCTGGCAACAAAAGTGAGTACACACCTAAGTGAAAATGTCCAAATTGGGCCCAATTAGCCATTTCCCCTCCCTGATGTCATGCAATTCGTTAGTGTTACAAGGTCTCAGGTGTGAATAGGGAGCAGGTGTGTTAAATTTGGTGTAACTGGAAGTTCAACATGGCACCTCATGGCAAAGAACTCTCTGAGGATCTGGAAAAAGAATTGTTGCTCTACATAAAGATGGCCTAGGCTATAAGAAGATTGCCAAGACCCTGAAGCTGAGCTGCAGCATGGTGGCCAAGACCATACAACAGTTTAACAGGACAGGTTTCACTCAGAACAGGCCACGTCATGGTCAACTAAAGAAGTTGAGTGCATGTGCTTAGGGTCATAACTTGAGGTTGTCTTTGGAAATAGAGGTATGAGTGCTGCCAGCATTGCTGCAGAGGTTGAAGGGGTGGGGGGGTCAGCCTGTCAGTGCTCAGACCATACGCCGCACACTACATCAAATTGGTCTGCATGGCTGTCGTCCCAGAAGGAAGCCTCTTCTAAAGATGATGCACAAGAAGCCTGAAAAAAGCTTGCTGAAGACAAGCAGACCATGGACATGGGTTACTGGAACTATGTCCTGTGGTCGGGTGAGACCAAGATAAACAAATTTGGTTCAGATGGTGTCAAGGATGTGTGGCGGCAACCAGGTGAGGAGTACAAAGACTATTATGTCTTGCCTACAGTCAAGCATGGTGGTGGGAGTGTCATGGTCTGGGGCTGCATGAGTGCTGCCGGCACTGGGGAGCTACAGTTCATTGAGGAAACCATGAATGCCAACATGTACTGTGACATACTGAAGCAGAGCATGATCCCCTCCCTTTGGAGACTGGGCCGCAGGGCAGTATTTCAACATGCTATGATTTAGCACTGCCTTGCCAAAGAAGCTGAGGTTAGAGGTGATGAACTGGCCAAGCATGTCTCCAGACCTAAACCATATTGGGCATCTGTGGGGCATCCTCAAATGGAAGGTGGAGAAGCGCAAGGTCTCTAACATTCACCAGCTCCGGGATGTTGTCATGGAGGAGTAGAAGAGGACTCCAGTGGCAACCTGTGAAGCTCTTGTGAACTCCATAACCAAGAGGGTTAAGGCAGTGATGGAAAATAATGGTGGCCACACAAAATATTGACACTTTGGTCCCAATTTGGACATTTTCACTTAGGGGTGTGCTCACTTTTGTTGCCAGCGGTCTAGACATTAATAGCTGTGTGTTGAGTTATTTTTAGGGGACAGCAAATTTACACTGTTATACAAGCTGTACACTCACTACTTTACATTGTACTAATGTGTTATTTCTTCAGTGTTGTCACATGAAAAGATATAATAAAATATTTACAAAAATGTGAGGGGTGCCTTTTTGTGAGATACTATATACATATATAGAGAGAGATGTGGTCTTAGACTCTCTCTCTCTCCACTTCCTCCTTCCAGGGTTTTCAGCCCAACAACACAGAGATGGAAAGTGCATACATAATATATCAGCAGCCCAGGCATTTATAAATACAGACAGCAGAGGGTAGCAAGTCCCTATACTACCATTATTGCACAATCAGTGGAGATATTTTAGGCACCTGGTTACATGAGTATGTAGCTTTGGGGGTTGATTCAGTGCTACAGCTTAGGATTTAGGTATAGTATATAACCACTGTCTGTTTTTTTTCTGTCTGTGTTTCATTAGGGAGATTTTCCTTCACTTCCTGTCCTGTCCTGAGTGTAGCAGGATGGGTAATCGACCAAATATTCAGACACAAGGAACTGTAACTGGCAGTTTACTAAACAGGTGCAAAGTTAGAATCATTAATGCAAAACAGGGTCAAAATAGCAAGGAGCATACATACACTGCAAAATAATACAAAACAGATTATCAAATCTTTACAAACGTGGACTCTTCATGGCAATATCTCTGTAGGTAACATATGGCTATAAAGCATGGTCTCTGTAAGACTCTGTAGCATTAGAGAGTCAAGCTGAAAATCACTATTTAAGTAAACCAACAAAGAGCACAGCTACTTCCTCATAAAGAGTGTCCCTCTCAGTAAAGTCCAGGGTAGGTCTCAAAACATAGGTGAACATTTGGAGGGAAGACCCAAGAGGAAGCAGCAGCACACTGAACTGCAGTATTCTGGGGGTTTTTTCAGGATGGGTGTGGAGAGGCTGCATGCTAATATGCTCTGGCCCAGCTGTCCATACAACGGCCCAGGGAGTTGTGAGAAAAAGAGTTAAAGGGGCATGCATCTGCATCTGAGCAGGGTGAATATATGGGCACTCTGCAACAAGAGGATATACTTTGAATGGGTGGAAAATCACCTCTTAAACAGTTGTCACAGGAACAAGTGTCCCTATTGGAAGATTTCTCTCCTGTTTCTGTTCTGTTCAAAATTTTTGATTTACCCTCACTTTTATTTCCGGTGACATTAGTCATCAGGACAATTAGAAAGAGTGAGTAGCCCCTCAACACATTATATCCAAATGTAAAAAAAATTGCAGTTAGCAGGGGCATAACTACAATTGTAAAAGACCTGGGGCACTCTTGGGCACAATGAGAAAGAAATACTGTTGTACATGTACCACGTAACATCAATAAGTGGGTGTAATCTAATTGTGCTAATTGGGGGTGTGTTGAAAGGGTATGATTAAATAAAACCCAGGAGTTGGTGGTTCGTGCCTGTGCCCTCATACATAGGTGGTTAGTGTCTGTGACCTTTTACATAGGTGGTTAGTAGAAAGCAAAGCTAAGCCATTCCAGAGATTATGACTAAGCGAATTCCAATTCGTGAAACGCGTTAATCTCTGCCAGCTCTGCATTGCTGTCATGATGTCTACGATGTTGTCTGATAATTTTTATCTTCAATAAAGTCTTCACTTATGCTTCAAACGTGTGAGTGCGGTCAAATCTTTTCCTGTTAGGTGGTTAGTGTCTGTGTCCCTCTTTTTTTTTTTTTTTTTTATTTAAGTCATTTTTATTGATTTTTCAAGTTATACAATATTCATTATAAAAATCAAACAGTCATAGACAAGTCATTAATACATATATTATCCCATATCAAGTTAGAAAAAACAAGTGAAAAAATCAACCCCTTACTCTACCCCCTTTTATCCGCCCCCTTCCCATCCCATTCTTAATCCCCCCCATATCCCTCCCCCCACCCCCACAGTTGCTTTCCAAAAATATAAAAATATCTTAACTTTAACACACCTTATTACCAACCATATACATACTCCTAAATACCATTTCCCTCAGAACTCTATTCCTAGTTACTAATAATCCTACCAGCACTTGAGTATTATATATTCCTACCCTGGCACCACGAACCCCAGATCTTTGAGAATTTTTTATAACTTCCCCTTCTACTGTATATAATCCTCTCTGTTCTGACCAGTGCGTTCATTGTGCTAACCCATTCTTCCGAAGTAGGGGGCGTTGCTGATAACCATGCTTTCGCAATCAGCTTCCTCGCCTGGTATAGACCCCGCACAATTGCTATACCTATTTGATCCTCCCCCATGTTCTTGCTAATTAACCCCAGTACACACGCCTTAGCCTCGTATTCCACTCTTTTCCCAAATCTAGCCTCTATAATACTTAGGATCTCAGTCCAATACCTTACTAATTTCGGACACCTCCACATCATGTGTACAAGGTCGCCTGTCTCCAAGCATCTAGGGCACTTGTCATCTGGTCTTCTACCAAATCTATACAATTTCTTGGGGGTATAATAGGCTCTGTGTACCAGTAGTAGGTGCGATGCCCGTTGCGACGGGGAGAGGGACACCAGTGGGCCGAGCTCCAATACTTTCTCCCACTGATCATTACTCAGCTCCCCCACATCGGCCTCCCACCCCTCCCTTGCACGCAAAAGTGGGGTCAAGCTAGTTGCCCTTGCTGTTAACTGGGCGTATATCCCTGATATCAGCCCTTTAAGACCAGATACCCTCACCACCCTACTAAGCAGAGGTGCACTACACCATTCCAGTGCCGCGATCCTGAATTGTTTCTCTAGAGCATGTCTAATCTGGAGATAGAAATAAAATGTTTCTTTGGGAATTCCAAACTCCTGTCTCAGATCTGCGAAAGATTTTAATGAGTTACCATCAAATAATTGCTTCAGTCTATATATGCCCGCCCTTTCCCAGATCCTATTTACTCCTATAGAGTTCAGTTCTTGTAACTGCCTATTCTGCCAGATAGGTGAAAACTCCGTGGGCCCCCTATAGCCCATTTCGATCTTCACTGACCGCCATACTTTTGTAACCAGCTTATATGTTGGGAGTACACTTCCCAGTGTCCCGGCTTCCAGTGCCCCTGTCAGGGATTTATGCGGATTCCCTGATAGCATGATTTTCACACAGGTATTCAGCTCTCCCCCATACTCACTCCCCCCCAGATGTTGCAGCTGGGCCGCCAGAAAATATCTATATGGGTGGGGCACCGCCAATCCCCCCTCCCTATTAGGGCGCTGCAGGGTCTGGAGACTAATCCTGGCCTGACCCTTCTTCCAGATTAACTCGCGAAAGAGGGAGTTTATTTTTATAAACCATTCCCTCCCAATCCAAACTGGTGAATTATGTAGTATATACATTAATTGTGGCATCCAGATCATCTTGATCAAATTTACGCGCCCTGCCATAGATAGAGGGAGCCGGTCTGTGTCCCTCTTACATTGGCAATCTGTGTCTGTGCCCCCTTTTAGATGCATAGCTATAGCTATATTAGGCAGCAGCCATGGGGCCCAGGAGTGGGGAGGGGGCTAGGAAGATTGTTGATTTCTGAGCCACTGTTTATCAACAGTTCTGTTTATTTCAGTAAAGAAATCACCCAAAGTAATTTTAGAGCACACAAATAGAATTAAATACCCAGTCAAATTAATTAAATACCAGTAAAATATAAAAGACAAGCCTGTGTTGAGGAAATAGATACCAAATACGTCAAGTCTCGAAACAGCAAGTGCCTGTAAATGGCGAAAAACTATGTTACCTACAATTGTCATAAGCATTGTTGTATATGTTTTAAAAGCCTTTTACTGGTCATCAACATTCAGATTTGAACTGTCAACACAATCCAGACAGGGAATATAACATAGAAGTAGAAATGATGGATGGGACTTTGAAGGCGCCAAAAGAGTTATTCATAAATAACATGCATAACGTTTATCGTACAAAGATTAAAACCAACCATATGGTTCCATTGCAGAGACCACATATAAAACCAATATCAAATAATTGTCATAAAGAATACCCATCAATCCACTAAAAGGAGACCCTAAGGGCACTAATACTTGGATAGAACCCTAACGTGTTTTAACTTTAGTCATCTTCTATAGGGGGTTGATAGGATGGGTAGTTTCTTCTAGAGAACAATATAGTAAACAAAAAGTGCAAAAAAAAGTTTACATTAAGTTTACATCAATATAATATAGCACATTACATATTGCAATAAAATACACTCACAATGTTGGTGATAAGTATAAAGCCACTCAGGGAAGCCTCCAATCACTAAAAATATTTTATTTCAGAAACAAAGTGGGATTATAGCTTACTTATGCAAGAAAAGTAGCAGGGTTCCCAAATTGAAAAATAGTATCTATAGGGGCACAACGCGACTTCTAAAGCGGGGGGGGGGGCAGGGTGATATGTGCATACATGTGAGATATGCATAATGGATTTCCCATCAAAAAATCTACAAAACAAAAGTATAAAAGGGTCCAAAGTAACCATAAAAATAGTTAAAGACTACCCCCCCCATCCCACACAAAGGGGAGGGAGAAATGGAAGATACTAGATATCATAGGTATATTACCAAAGTATGGTAATGCTGACGAGTACATCCGCAAGGTGTACATGTGTACATGTAAGCCCAAACAGTGAGAAGATGATCCAAAAGGGCAAAATGAGTCCCAATTATGAAATACTGGGGACATCTAGATAAAACACACACATGTACTTCAAATAATTAGCCATGCAAACAAGAGAGACAAAGAAGGCAGAAAAACCTTCCAAATCATCTAACAGTGTAGGCCTAGCGAAGTGCATGGCTTGCAGTCAGGTTCCCAATGTGATCCAAACAAAACCTGGCCGTCCAATATATCCGGGAGGTGGAGTAAGCCTTAACAGACAGCAGCCAATCCCCATCATGGTGCCACCAATATATGGGATTAAAATATATTGTCACCGATCCCTGTCCCGGATACAGTGTCCCAGCAAAGTGCCACAAAAGAGGAGTAGGGGGAAGCTGCAGGGAGTCGATCAGTCTCTGCCTCAGCAATGGTGTTCCCTGCCTCACCAACAGCAGGTGATGTCACATCCACCGGAGCACTGCGTCACTTCCAGCATGGTGTGCCAAACGGCGCATGCACCAACCCATAGGGAGAAGGCACCAGGATGTGTGCAGAAGTTCTAACAACAAAAAAGGACATCAATTTTTTTTGGGTACAGTGTCGCACGACCGTGCAATTGTCAGTTAAAGTAATGCAGTGCCGTATCGCAAAAAATGACGTGCAATTTTCAGCTTATCTGGTCAATTATGTGTGCTAGCCTCATATAGCTATGTATACATTACATATAGTGTGTATATATATATATATATATATATATATATATATATATATATATATATATATATATTCTCGCATAGCAAGCGGCTTGCTATGGGGGCACTTAGTAAGGGAATGGGCCAGGGGCATTGGTGGGGGACCCGAGAAGAGGAGGATCGGGCCTGCTCTGTGCAAAACCACTGCACAGAGCAGATATGTATAACATGTGTGTTATTTAAAAAAAAAAACTAAAAAACTGTGCCTTTACAATAACTTTACATCTAAATAATTTTTTTTTCTGCTTTGTCCCCAGGCCTAATGTCACAATATTCTTGTAGCTCTCTTATCTATTTATTGGGTGATATCTGAAGACAGTTGGGATCCGTTGGAAATTTTTACTAGCCTGACTGATCAATCTGTTTATGAGTGGCTAGTAAATGTAACTCATAAGTGTTACTATTTTGGTGAGAATTCTTTGTGTCAATGCTATGAACTCTTACTTTCAACCAGGGGCGGATCCAGAGTCTAATCTCGGGAGGGTCTCTGCCAAAATTTTTGCGGGCAATTTGTAGGGGAAATGGCTGGTGTTGACGCTTCAATCATTACGGCACCATGGTTTAATATGGTGGCAGGATGATTAAAGCGCATTATTTTTGTTATTACATTGTAATATAAAATGAAATAGTTCAACTCACCATAATGCAGAATCAGTGGGAGCCCTGAGTGTGTCACTTGTCACCGTCACCTGCTTTCAGGTGCAGATTCTCACTGCCAGTGGTCAGTGACAGTGTCCCTGTTGTCCCAGAGTGAGGTCTGCACTGTAATGGCAGTCTTTTAGATGCAGAAATGTGGCGATGTGGGGGGGGGGGGGGGGGGGAGTGGTGGTGGTGAGAGACAGTGGCATCTCCAGCTTTCATATTTAGGGGAAGGCACATGGGGGGACAGGGACAAAAGTAGGGGGGGAACTATAAAATGCAATTATATATACACACACACACATATAAATACACAGCGTCTTGAAAAAGTATTGGTGGTTGCAGCCAGGTGGAGGGGAGGACACAGTGGGAGCAGCCAGGTGGAGTGGAGGACAGGGTGGATGCAGCCAGGTGGAGGGGAGGACAGGGTGGGAGCAGCCAGTTGGAGGGGAGAACAGGGTGGGAGCAGCCAGGTGGAGGGGAGGACAGGGTGAGAGCAGCCAGGTGGAGGGGAGGAAAGGGTGGATGCAGACAGGCGGAGGGGAGGACAGGGTTGATGTAGCCAGGTGGAGGGTCGGACAGGGTGGGTGTAGCCAGGTGGAGGGAAGGACAGGGTGGGAGCAGCCAGGTGGAGGGGGAAAGGGTGGATACAGCCAGGTGGAGGGGAGGACAGGATGGGAGCAGCCAGGTGAAGGGGAGGACAGGGTGGATGTAGACAGGTGGAGTGGAGGACAGGGTGGGACCAGCCAGGTGGAGGGGAGGAAAGGGTGGGAGAAGCCAGGTGGAGAGGAGGACAGGGTGGGAGCAGCCAGGTGGAGGGGAGGACAGGGTGGGAGCAGCCAGGTGGAAGGGAGGACAGGGTGGGAGCAGCCAGGTGGAGGGGAGGACAGGGTAGATGCAGTCAGGTGGAGGGGAGGACTGGGTGGGAGCAGCCGGGTGGAGGTGAGGAAAGGGTGGATGTAGCCAGTGATAAGGTCCTGTAATTCTATAGAAGCCTGCATCCCGCCTCCCCATCCCCCTCGTTCCCCCCACCTGGCGGTAAGTTCTTACCTTGGAGGATAATAATAGAATCACTGGCTCCCTCCACCCTCTTCTCCTCTCTTCCTCTTCCCCCTCCCACTTGGCATGCTGGGAGCTGCAGTCCAGTCAGGGAATCATCCTGGGGCCTGCTGGTATCCGGGACTACATGTCCCATAATCCTCTAGCTGCTAGGTTCCCAGCCATTGGCCCCGAATGTAGCCAATAGGAGGGCATTGCCAGGTGAATGCTCGGCTCAAGGAGGAGAAGGAGGGGTGGAAATCCCCCACAGCTGTGTCACTCCCTTCACAGAGCCTGTCAGTTTCAGTGCCACTGCCCTGTGTCAGCAAAGGCTGATGGGGGATCGGCATCAGCACAGCCTGATCACTATTTTCTCAGGGGGGTGTTTGGCAATTGACCCGTTGCCCCCCCCCCCTGGATCCGCCCCTGCTTTCAACATACTTCATTTCACACTAGCCCCACAACTGCTACACAAAGAATTGTCCCATCTGCAACCTGTTAAGCTCTATAATGCTAAATCCTATATGTGCCCTTTCCTCTATTACAGAACAAAAGCATATTTGACCACTTGTTCCTGTCACATTCTGTTATTTACAGTTAAAGGATATAGAACTGGAATTTGTGATTTTCTCCATAGAAAAAAAGAGGCCCTATGTTCATTTATTGCCCAGTTTTGTAGAATAATGTTGTCCACAAAATCTGCCACCATTTGGCATTTTATTACTGATGGGCTCACATATATAATCTGAATTATCCATGATGTTTATTAGATCACTTTGCTGAATGAAAAAAACTTTGCTGCTCAATGCTGCATGTATGGATCGCCTAGTTGTCTGACAACAGCAAATTAATATCCGCTATTGTCTTCCTAATACTCCTCTCGGCCAATCAGGAAGTCGGTCTTAAGACCCGAGAGGAGAAGCGACCATATTGGCTGCCGAGGAGGAAGCCGCCGAGTGTAGCTGCCGGGGAGGAGGAGACCCAGGAAGGTGCCTGACATGGAATTTTATAGACAGGCAACTCCTATCCTCATATTGATTAGTGGTTCCAAATTAATAATAACTACAGTACTGCAGTAGGGAACAGACACAAAATATACGCTCAGCATCTTTCCAAATTACTGTTCTGCTTTATTATGATGCAATTGAAGGTTTTTATACACATGATTACGTAGATATTATTATTATACGAGATTTATATAGCGCCAACAGTTTACTCAGCGCTTTACAATGTATAAGGGGGACAACACAATAATAACAGAACAGTTCAATACAAAAGGTACAGGAGGGCCCTGCTCGTAGAGCTTACATTCTAAAGGGAGGGGGTGGTGGTACAAAAGGTAATAGCTGCAAAGAATGATTTGATGGGGGTGGCTCAGGGACAGTTATGTGGGTGTGGGATAGGCTTCCCTGAATAAATGAGTTTTCAAGGATCTCCTAAAGGTGGACAGGGTAGGGGCTGATCGGACATACTGGGGCAGGGAATTCCAGAGGATGGGAGAGGCTCTAGAGAAGTCCTGAAGGCGAGCATGGGAGGAGGTAACAAGGGAGCTAGAGAGCAGGAGGTCCTGGGAGGAGCGGAGGGGGCGATTTGGGCGATATCTGCAGATGAGGTTGGTGATGTAAATGGGGGCGATGTTGTGAATGGCCTTGTATGTTATGGTTAGCATTTTGAATTTTACACGGTGGGGTAGGGGAAGCCAGTGAAGGGATTGGCAGAGAGGGGCGGCAGTCACGGATCGATTAGTGAGGTGTATTAGTCTAGCAGCAGCATTCATAATAGACTGAAGGGGGGATAGCCTGCTTAAGGGTAGGCCATTAAGGAGAGAGTTGCAATAGTCGAGGCGGGAAAAAATCAAGGAGTGAATAAGTTGTTTTGTAGTGTCATTAGTCAGGAAGGGTCGAATTCTGGAGATGTTGCGGAGGTTAAGGCGGCAGGATTTAGCCAGTGATTGGATATGGGGGCTGAAGGAGAGGTCAGAGTCAAGGATTACACCCAGGACTCTGGCATGTGTGGAGGGACCAATGGTTGTGTTGTTGATATTAATTGTGAAGTCACAGGAGGGGGACCGTGAAGGAGGAAATATAACAAGCTCAGTTTTAGAAAGATTAAGTTTGAGGAAGTGGTGTGACATCCATACCGATATGTCATTCAGCAAGTTTGAGATTCGTGAGGAGATAGTGGGGGTGAGTTGGGGAGTGGAGAGATAGATCTGTGTGTCATCGGCATAGAGGTGGTATTGGAAGCCATATGAGGTGATCAACTGGCCCAGGGAAAAGGTATAGAGTGAGAAAAGGAGAGGCCCAAGGACGGAGCCTTGGGGTACCCCAACAGAAAGAGGAAGGGGAGCGGAGGAGATGGAGTTGTAAGTGACGCTGAAAGTGCGCTGAGATAGGTAGGAGGAGAACCAGGATAATGCAGAATCACGGAGGCCAAGGTAGTGTAGTTTGCTGAGGAGCATCAGGTGGTCAACTGTGTCAAAGGCAGCAGAGAGGTCTAAAAGTATGAGTATGGAGTAGTGGCCATTGGTTTTGGCAGTTATTAGGTCATTGGTGATTTTTAGTAGGGCAGTTTCAGTAGAATGTTGTAGGCGGAAGCCAGACTGTAGGGGGTCGAGAAGGTTGTTGTCCGTGAGGTAGCGACTCATTTGGTCATGAACAAGGCGTTCGATGAGCTTGGAGGCAAACGGGAGAAGGGAGATAGGTCTTAAGTTATTCAAACAGGTGGGGTCTAGTGAGGGTTTTTTGAGTATGGGGGTAACCAGTGCATGTTTGAGCGGGGAAGGAAAGGTGCCGGAGGAGAGGGAGAGGTTGAAGATGTGGGTTAGATATCACATTAATATTACAATTGTACGTTTATGGTAACCATGGGCGTTACATAGGCAGACTAATTCTAATCAGGACTCAAAAAAATGCAAACATGTAATGAAACCATTATTAGTGCCGTGTGCACAGTGAGTGCAGTGTGCAATACATACAAAGTAGAATACAATTACCGTATTTATCAGCATATAACAAGCACTTTTTCCCCTGAAAATGGGGGGCAAATCAGTTGTGTGTGTTATAAGCTGACAGCATACCTCGGAGGGGGACGAGCGCCGCTGGAATTCACCAAGCCGTCTTCTCCTCTCCACTTCCCTTTTAAAATTAGGGTGCATGTTATAGGCCTGTGCCTGTTATACGCCGATAAATACAGAACTTACAAATTTTCTTTACAGAGCTGAAGCTGCCCACGAACTAAATGGGGTAAATGCGGGGCTGGTGGGCAGGCGAGTGACGGGGGTGGGGGGTTTTGACTGATCGACTTACCAACCGAACGGGGGTAGCGGTTGGTTTGTTTGAGGCCCCCCTAAAAATGGAGCACTAGCCGCCACTGCCTGGAAACCTGTTTTTTTTTTTTTTGGGTTCCAATGAAATATAATTATCAAGGAGTGAATAGGAATATCAACAAGTAAGCATTGATTATATATTCATATTACATGACTGTGACATAATGAAAGGCAAGGTGGTTGAGGGACACTACATGCCACCTCGTATGCTTTCATATGTGGGAAACCAAGGTGAAATCTGGTTTGGGTTTTCCAGACAACTTTGGCAGTTTGGGATCCGAACCAGATTTTGCTACCCACTTGTGACCAGCAGCAGGTGGAATAAATAAGGAAGGACTGGAACAAGAGGGTGCTCTGGCCTGGGACTCAGGATGCTTCCTGAGAGAGGGAGCTACATGTGGAAATCACTCTGTAAAGGAGGGTACACACTATGAGAAAAACGAGCGAATGATTGTCTGATCTTCCTTGCTGTTTCACAGCAAGTCTGAACCGAGGAAGGAAATAATATACAAAAATTCTTGCACAGAAAAGGCTTTTTGTTGTTATTTTTGATCATGCTCAGTCTTTTGTTTCTGATTTTTCTCATACAAAAATCATACAAAAAATGTACACATTAAAATTTTGGAGTTTGTCCCTTCAAAAATATTTGCTGGCAAAGTTAGAATTGGATGTTGAAAGTTGTGTACACACTATATGAAAATCAAACTATCATGCCTCGTACATATTTTTGTCTTCTGATTTTCTCATAGCGTGTACCCCTGGCTTTTACCAGGGAAGGTGATTCCCACTTAAGCTAACCCCCCCCCCCCATGACTAAATGCATGCATTCAGTGTATATCACAGAAGCTACAATCTCTACATACAAAATGAGTCATCTAATGACATGCATATACATCATAATTAACTACAAAATACTATAAAGCAATGGTAAAAAAAAAAAAATCACAATTTAGACTAGTCAATCAAAACCTATACTTCGTTGGAGCCCAATTTATAGTAGAGTTGCACAATTCTAGCTAAAATGAGAATCACAATTTTTTTGCTTAGAATAAAGATTCCCTCACAGTTCTCGCGGCGTAACATCATCATTCACATTATACAAAAAAATTAGGCTAACTTTACTGTTTATATATTTTTTAATTCATTAAAGTGTATTTTTTCCCAAAAAATTATGTTTGAAAGACCGCTGTGCAAATACAGTGTGACATAAAATATTGCAACAACCGCCATTTTATTCTCCAGAGTCTCTGTAAAAAAAAAGCATATCATTTTTGGGAGTTCTAAGTAATTTTTTAGCAAAAAATACTGATTTTAACTTGTAAGCAACAAGTGTCAGAAAAAGGTTTAGTCTTTAAGTGGTTGAACTGACCTCATTTACAGACCGAAGTTCATTCCTTTGATCTAAAAGAACCAAATGTTACAATGTTTCTCTTTATCTCTGCCTGAGGAATGTTGTGATAAACTTGTCAGGCTGCCTGTTTTTTTTTTTTTTTTGTTTTTTTTTTTGTGAGCAGAGAACTCTCCAATCACTGGCTAAATCCTGCTGCCTTAACCTCCGCAACATCTCCAGAATTCGACCCTTCCTGACTAATGACACCACAAAGCAACTTATTCACTCCTTGATTATTTCCCGCCTCGACTACTGCAACTCTCTCCTTAATAGCCTACCCTTAAGCAGGCTATCCCCCCTTCAGTCTATTATGAATGCTGCTGCTAGACTAATACACCTCACTAATCGATCCGTGATTGCTGCTCCTCTCTGCCAATCCCTTTACTGGCTTCCCCTACCCCACCGTGTAAAATTCAAAATGCTAACCATAACATACAAGGCCATTCACAACATCGCCCCCATCTACTTAACCAACCTCATCTGCAGATTTCGTCCAAATCACCCCCTCCGCTCCTCCTAGGACCTCCTGCTCTCTAGCTCCCTTGTTGCCTCCTCCCATGCTCGCCTTCAGGACTTCTCTAGAGCCTCTCCCATCCTCTGGAATTCCCTACCCCAGTATATCCAATCAGCCCCTACCCTGTCCACCTTTAGGAGATCCCTGAAAACTCATTTATTCAGGGAAGCTTATCCCACACCCACATAACTGTCCCTGAGCCACCCCCATCAAATCATTCTTTGCAGCTATTACCTTTTGTACCACCACCCCCTCCCTTTAGAATGTAAGCTCTACGAGCAGGGCCAACCTGTACCTTTTGTATTGAACTGTACTGTAATTGTGTTGTCCCCCTTACACATTGTAAAGCGCTGCGTAAACTGTTGGCGCTATATAAATCTCGTATAATAACTCTATGCACTGATTCGGGGAAATGCTCTATTAAGATCATGAGGCTGGTAGAATCTTGATCTCAATTTTTTAATGATTAATAGTGCATCTCTAGTTTGTAGTATCGGGTCTAAGGGGTGTCCATGCTCTAGTGAAGCCATTCTGTTATCATGATTGTTCATATACCCACAATTCATTGTTACATTAGCAATGCCTATAATATTAAACACCTTCTGCACCTCTATGTTGTACCTTTCTTCAATGTCTACCCTGTGCTTTTGGGAAAAACTTTTGCTCCTCTACACTAGCAGTTTGGTTCTAGGTGTACAGATCATATGAGCAACAGGATGTGTAGGTGGCTGTGCGCTGCTTCTAGAAACAAAGCCATCCTAGGCCACAGCCTACATTGGACACATCTAACACGGGCTAGATTTGGACACGCTATGCACAAATCTAGTCCTGCATGTACAGTATGAGCATGATAGAGAACTTACGCTGCTTTGGTTTTTTCGCTCTGGGTTCACCTGCTTGTCCATTTTTTTGGTGCTAGAAAACTCCTGTAGGGGAGATTTAATTTTTAGTTTACTAAATATATAAATACTACTAATAATATTAATAATAAAAATGATAATAAAAGAAAACAGGAATAATAATAGAAACAATGATAAAACCATATGGCAAAATTTCAAACTTTGCTCTTCTACAGATATATGAGGGAAAAAAACATCTTTCTTAGACATTTATTTATTGCCAATTTCTTTCTTTTGTATTACAGTGTAATACCATTGTTATAGAGTTGATCAGTGTCAATGACATGGGCGTTTGCGTGAGTTAGATCATTGTGGCTTCACATGGAGGACAACCCACTGTTCCCTGTCTTTGCATGAATCTGGAGAATGTATTACTTTTCTGCATATGATCAAGTCTGCATTCACATGCATTAAAATGAATGTCCCATCTGAACAGCATTTACAAATGGTGGTGGATATCAGGTGTTTGGCAATAAATTATAAACGACATGTAATTCTGTAAACACTATCATCTGCTGCAGAGGCCATCTATTGGCAACGCAGTGGAACCCATGCCCTGGCACTTTATAACTATTTATTATTGATCTTGACAGCTGCAGCTGACTCCAAGATGGAATTCTTCACAACTGGCAGAAATAATCTCAAATTCTTTTTTTCCTACTGATGCTTGGTTAGATTGCTTTAAGTAGTCAGTTTAACAATGTCATTCTCATCGCAAACACTTCCAAGCTATAAATTTTATGCTTTCATTGAAGGACAATATTGCATGCACTTTTGAAATGCAAATTAATGTAAAATATTACAGTTATTTAGATTTATTAGAATACAATTAGAATATACAGGGATTTCAGTTTGCAAGATTATATTAAGGTGCAATTATTCTGTCTTTTTGTTGTTTTTGTGTTTTCCTAAAATGAAAGCAATATTTTCTAGAAGTAAACATCTTTTTTTTGCTTCTATCTGGAATTATTTGAAATGGGTTTAGCCTTTTGACATGCTTGACAGATCATATACAGTATTTGTTGAAAATATTTAAGTTACCTAACTGTAGATATTACAGGGAATACCTATCTGTGTTTCAGGAGAAGCAATCTACATCCTTGCTGTATTATTACTCGACACTAGAGTGTGTGCGCATTCTGGATGGTTTGTAACCTTAGCTGGAAAGACTTGGCTGAGGACACTGGGTTTAAGAGAACAGCAGCCTCTGGGAGATGGGTGTTCACTCTGGTATGGGAACTAGAGAGGAAATTCTGTTGCTATGCTATAGCCAAAGTGTGCTCCCCTTGGTGGGAACCCGGTCTGGACTTTCTGCATTATAGAGGTATGACAGGGGCAGGGGCTACCAGATGTCACCACAGTTAGAGAGTTTGATTGAGACTGTAAACCATGCTGAAAAAAATGTAACATTCTATGAGCTGTAACAGATAAAGTTTCAGGCAAAGTAAAGAGAAAATGTTGCCATTGACAATTGTCTGGTCGGAAGCTATTCCACCATCCAGAAAAGGGGTGCATGCATGGTGTATCACAGAACACAGTTAACACTAGGGGACAAGATCATAAAAGAGGATGCAGTACATATGGCTGATGTGGGGTCAAGCTAATCAAGAAAGGGCTATATTGCCATTGCTAAGGACCAGAGTGTAATGTCTGTGTGCATAAGCAGCCAGCCAGTCGGTTGCCAGCCAAGGTGATCTGGCATAGGTGAGGGAAAGCTCTGGTTAGTGAAGGAGCTTGTGTTTAAGTTCCCTCCCTAGCAACCCGGAACCCCAATATTGGGTCTGAATCATGACACGGAAAGGCCTGTAATTTCACAGAGGAAACAGTGAGGCCTCAGGAGAGAAGCATGGATTACATACGGAATTAAACTTCCTGGGATTCAAGTTCAACATACGAATCAGTGTCACTGGGATGAGGTGTTAGGTAACTGGGCTGGTGGAGTCCATTGTAAGCTCCGCTGCACTGACTCAGAAATGCTGCTGTTTTTTGTTTTGTTTTTGTTTGTTTTTTATTTTTTATGATTTTAATGAATATTTTAAACAAAAATTACTCACAATTTCTCACAAAATATCTTTGAATACAAATTTTAAAACTTTTAAAGCCAGTATAGACCATTTTTTTCACTAACAGTTGATGCCTATATGTGAATTTTCGAATTATCTATCCAAAATATCACTTCTACACTCTGCTGGGTTTTGCCATAAGCAAGGCACCCACCAAAATCCACTCATACTTCAAGAAAAGTAAAAAAAAATGTTCCCTCCTTTCTCCCCTTACGCAAACACATGTGTATACATTCACGTATATACTTTTCACTTACCCTCACAATAAGACCTCCCCCACCACCAAGCATCCAGTTGTATCTTTGGTCTTAAGAAATCCAACAGTTGCCCCTCTAGTATATTGCAGCTAGGGAGAAGGGGATCAATCTCTTATCCTGCAAAGGTCTTTACTGAAGCAAAACATTAGCATATACCACCAACGAAACACTAAGGTTTGATATGCAGCTCGGGATTTTGTTTTTCCAGTAGATATTTTAATGGTTGGAAGCCACCACCATCAGGAACTGCATTGATATAGTTGAGATCGTATAAATAAGATACATTCCAGAAGCTAAATTGGCCAAAATCATTTATCATAATATCACAAATGTGGATAGTTCAATCCACCTTCCATGTGCGGTCTTTGCAGGACATTTTGCTTTACTCTCAAGCCTTTATTGTGCCATATTAAATTCGCAGCTCCTTTGCAAGCTTAAAAACCTTACTTTAGTTATTCTAACAGGCAGAGCGCTGAATAAAAAAAATAAATTTGTGGAACATCAATATATTTACATATTTACATAAACAATTTGTGAAGTATGGTAAATAATTTAGGGTATTTATTGGGATAGAATGTGTCACAATCTTCAAGGGAATCCATAAAAAATCAAGAATTCATTGTTGTCAGGTAAAAGAAAATTTGAATTTTAGGAGGACCTGGGTAGAGTCAGGGATGCTAATGGTCTTATCTTCTAACTTTTTATATGAATATATAGGCCTATAGTTTAGAAGAAATCTTGGAGTGCTTGGAATAGGTTTTGGGTCACTAATTAATGGAAGGGTCCCATGTAGGCATGGCGTCATCTGCATAAAGTCTGATTTTGAAACAAACTGTTTCTACAAGGGTAAGCTGAGATATTATGGTTCATTCTAATTGCTAGCGGTTCAATCATTAGTGCAAAGATTAATAAGGAAAGGGGGCAGCCATGTCTTGTATCCTGTAATATAAAGAAAGGTTCCAAGAGTTGTAACATCAAATAAACGTTTGCTGTTGGTAGGCTATCTATGGTTTGTAGGACATTTTGAAAAAAGCCTGATCCCAGAGATAGGAAAGATCAACTGTAAATACAGAAAAAAAAACCCTAGCGGGGCTTTAAAGCAGCCATATGAGTGTCTTCCGTTGATCAACTGTAAATATTCCCACTTAATTGCGTCAAATTGTAGCTATATCTGAACCTAGTAGCAAACTACATGTTTTTGTGGTTTTGGCATGTGCTATGATCTGGTGTGGTTAGTTGGGAGATTACCACCACAAGGTGGATTGGAAGTATTTTGGTAAAAGTAAAAAATAAAAGTGGTGTATTACAAAATGGCCAAAAAAAAAAAAACTAAGAATACAATCAGTGGGACTAGTCAAACAATGTAACATAACAAACATAAACATATTTTTTTTTTTTACCTGACTTTAACACTCTGGGGGATAAAACAAACACTCTGCAAGTTACTGTATATGACTCAAGAACATGAGGTTCAGGTATGTGGGGTAAGCAGCAGTATGTTTCCTAACCACTGACTGTGTGGAAAAAGAAACATTTTCATCCTTTAGGCACTTTTTGTGAAAAAAAAATCCAGATATTATAACTGTAATTTCAGCCAGACATTGCTTGTGCAGCTCTAAACATGTCTTCTTTGACTTGGAAATATACAAGGCCTAGTATGATATCCCTTGGAGAATCTGAAGGCTGGATGTGAAGAGCTCTGTGTATGCCATCAAATGTATTCTGGGCTGTATCAGGAAGCATATGACTGAATAGGCCTAGGACATAAAAATGGAGGTCTGTTATCGCTCCTGAGTCCTGATACTCTGCAGATGTGGCAGTTGTTTCATCTTTTATGGTTCTCCAAATCCTCAGTTTGGCAGTATGAGGGATTTTTGCAGATTGGTTACTTCTCAACGAATGTCATCTTGACCCAGTACAAGCTCATCATGCTTAATTTCTAGCATATCTGTTTGCTCACCCAGTTCCACAATCTAAAGTTTCTATTGGATAGTATCAAAGATTTTTTTGTACAGGTTCTCAAGGTCCAGTTTTGTAAGCTTCTTATCTCTGGATCTTCAGCTTTTTCTTTCCAGTAGCTGTCTAGTTGTGTTAAAGGGGTGTTGTGTTAAAGAGAAGTTGGGGGGGGGGGGGCAGGAGGTAAGGCCTTAGCATTGTCACCTTGCACCATCTTCAATCTTGTTGCAGCTGGAAACAAAAATTATTTTACATTGGAGCAAAGCTGCAACTTTGTTGAAGGACACTTTCTTTATTTAAGAGAAGTTTTTTCCCTTGGGAAGGGATTGAGGTTGTGAGGTTGATGATAGTGCTTGGATCCCCAGGTGGTGGAGTTATATCAATGTTTAGTTGGGGAACTCTTTAAAAGGACACCCAGTTTGTTTGGCTTTGCACATGAGCCCCTCTAATATAAATATTTTTTTATCCAACAAAGGACTATGCATTGGTCATGTTTGCTGCTTTAAATCAATAGCCTCACCAACGAATTATACCAGAGGGATGATGAGAGGCCCCAAGTTCAGCTTCAATATATGAAATTCGTTTTTGCATAAAAAACATCACCCAGATTCAGGCTTCTGTGGCACTAATTGTGTGCTGTATGGTACATAAGAAATTCTGTTAATATTGTGCTTTTCTTAAAATGTAATATTTCACATAATAAAGCATACAGTGAGTCCCAGCAAACTTTTTGCACTGAAGTTGACATTGTCTAGGGAAATTTCAACACACACAGTACATGACCTTTATGCAAACAGAGAAGGGAATACATTTATTAGGATGAACCAGCCGGAGGACAGTATATGAATCATATTCATACTCAGTGGTGGCACTCTATTTAAAATGATTGGTAACAGTCCAAGTGGCAGTATTTGATCTGAACAGATGATAAGTGATAGATTTAGAAAAATGCAAGGTTTATATATGCATAAGTTAAATATAAAGAGTAAAGATATATACATATAAGATTTTTTTAAGAAGCAAAACCCTGCTGATTTAAAGAAAATTCAGTTTGAAATGGTTTTATAAGTTGGATGTTATAAGAATAAAAAGAAATAAAAAGCTATACTTGACAACGTTGATTAAATCACAAGATATAAATGAAGCATGAGTAAGGGCATAGTGACATATGCTTTAAATACTGTATATACAGTATTTACCAGGTGTAGTACAACAATCCTTTCAGGCTGCATTCACATCTGAGTATTTTCAGCTCATAAAACACTCGTAAAACACCAGAAAAAAACGCCCGAAAAACGCCCAACAAGCAAAATCCCATTCATTTCAATGGCACCTGTTCACATCTGAGCGTTTTGTCACCTGAAGCAAAATGCCTGAAAAATGCCCTAAGCTCAAAAAAGAACATGAGCTTCTTTGGGGCAGATTACAGGCATTCTTCTGCCTCTTACATTGGTGACCTGAACAAAATCGCGGCAAAAACGCAGTAAAATCGCAGTAAAAACAACTTTGAAACGCTCAGGTGTGAATGCAGCCTAAAGTGTGAGAAGACATAAGAATAGGGCTGAGCTTCGAGTTTGAGTTGAACTCATGTTCGACTTGAACATTGGCTGTTCGCAAGTTCGCTGAACAGCGAACAATCTGGGGTGTTCGCGGCAAACTCGAAAGCCGCGGAACACCCTTTAAAAGTCTATAGGAGAAATGAAATCAAAAGTGCTAATTTTAAAGGCTTATATGCATGGTATTGTCATAAAAAATGTTTGGGGACCTGGGTCCTGCCCCAGGGAACATGGATCAAGGCAAAAAAAAGTTTTAAAAACGGCCGTTTTTTCGGGAGCAGTGATTTTAATAATGCTTAAAGTGAAACAATAAAAGTGTAATATTCCTTTAAATTTCATACCTGGGGAGTGTCTATAGTATGCCTGTAAAGGGGCGCATGTTTCCCGTGTTTAGAACAGTCTGACAGCAAAATAACATTTCAAAGGAGAAAAGTCATTCAAAACTACTCGCGGCTATTAATGAATTGCCGGTCCGACAATACACATAAAGTTCATTGATAAAAACAGCATGGGAATTTCCCACAGGGGAACCCCGAACCAATATTAAAAAAAAAAAATGACGTGGGGGGGGTCCCCCTAAATTCGATACTAGGCCCTTCAGGTCTGGTATGGATATTAAGGGGAACCCCGGGCAAAATTTAAAAAAAAAATGGCGTGGGATCCCCCTCAAAATCTATACCAGACCCTTCAAGTCTGGTATGGATTTTAAGGGGAACCCCGCGCCAAAATTTTTAAAAAAAAATGGCGTGGGGTCCCTCCAAAAATCCATACCAGACCCTTATCCGAGCACGCAACCTGGCAGGCCGAAGGAAAAGAGGGGGAGGAGAGAGAGCCCCCCCTCCTGAACCGTACCAGGCCACATGCCCTCAACATTGGAAGGGTGCTTTGGGGTAGCCCCCCAAAACACCTTGTCCCCATGTTGATGGGGACAAGGGCCTCATCCCCACAGCCCTTGCCCGGTGGTTGTGGGGGTTTGTCGGTGGGGGGCTTATCGGAATCTGGAAGCCCCTTTAACAAGGGGACCCCCAGATTCCAGCCCTCCCCCCTGTGTGAAATGGTAAGGGGGTACAAAAGTACCCCTACCATTTCACAAAAAAACTGTCAAAAATGTTAAAAATGACAAGAGACAGTTTTTGACAATCCCTTTATTTAAATGCTTCTTCTTTCTTCTATCTTCTTTCTTCTATCTTCTATCTTCCTTCGGTTTCTTCCTCCATCTTCTTCTTCTTTTGGTTCTTCTGGTTCTTCTGGTTCTTCCTCCGGTGTTCTCGTCCGGCATCTTCCTCCGTGGCGTCTTCTTCCCTTCTTCTCCTTGGGCCGCTCTGCATCCATGTTGGAGGCTCCTGCTGTGTGACGCTTCTCCTCTTCTGGCGGTTCTTAAATAACGGGGGGCGGAGCCACCCAGTGACCCCGCCCCCTCTTACGCATGGGGACTTGAAGGGGACTTCCCTATGGCATTCCCTGTGATGTCAGAAGGGGGTGGGGTTACGTAACGGGTGGCTCTGCCCCCTCTGACGTCACGGGGAATGCCACAGGGAAGTCCCTGTCAAGTCCCCATGCATCAGGGGGGGTGGGGTAACCAGGTGGCTTCGCCCCCGTTATTTAAGAACCGTCAGAAGAGGAGAAGCGTCACATAGCGGGAGCCTCCCTCCATGCCATCAAGGATGCAGAGCGGCCCGAGGAGAAGAAGAGAAGAAGATGCAGCGGAGGAAGATGCCGGACGAGAACACCGGAGGAACCAGAAGAACCAGAAGAACCAGAAGAAGAAGAAGATGGAGGAAGAAACCGAAGGAAGATAGAAGATAGAAGAAAGAAGAAAGAAGATAGAAGATAGAAGAAAAAGAAGCATTTAAATAAAGGAATTGTCAAAAACTGTCTCTTATCATTTTTAACATTTTTGACAGTTTTTTTGTGAAATGGTAGGGGTACACTTGTACCCCCTTACAATTTCACACAGGGGGGAGGGCCAGGATTTGGGGGGGCTTCTGGATTCCGATAAGCCCCCTGCCCGCAGACCCCCACAACCCCCGGGCAAGGGTTGTGGGGATGAGGCCCTTGTCCCCATCAACATGGGGACATGGGGACAAGGTGTTTTGGGGGGCTACCCCAAAGCACCCTCCCAATGTTGAGGGCATGTGGCCTGGTACGGTTCAGGAGGGGGGGCCCTCTCTCGTGCCCCCTCTTTTTCTGCGGCCTGCCAGGTTGCGTGCTCTGACCTGAAGGGTCTGGTATAGATTTTGAGGGGGACCCCACGCCATTTTTAAAAAAAAATTTTGGCCTGGGTTCCCCTTAATATCCATACCAGACCTGAAGGGCCTGGTATGGAGTTTAGGGGGACTCCCCCCACGTCATTTTTTTTTAAACTTTGGTTCGGGGTTCCCCTGTGGGGAATTCCTATGCCCTTTTAATCAATGAACTTTTATGTGTATTGTCGGACTGGCAATTCATTAATAGCCACGAGTAGTTTTAAATGACTTTTTTTCCTTTGAAATGTCATTTTGCTGTCAGACTGTTCTAAACACGGGAAACATGCGCCCCTTTACAGGCATACTATGGACACCCCCAGGTATGAAATTTAAAGGGATATTACACTTTTATTGTTTTACTTTAGGCATTATTAAAATCACTGCTCCCGAAAAAACGGCCGTTTTTAAAACCTTTTTTGCATTGATCCATGTCCCCTGGGGCAGGACCCAGGTCCCCAAACACTTTTTATGACAATAACTTGCATATAAGCCTTTAAAATAAGCACTTTTGATTATTCATGTTCGTGTCCCATAGACTTTAACGGTGTTCGCGTGTTCGAACAAATTTTTTGCCTGTTCGCAAGTTCTGGGCAGGGGGGTGTTCAGCTCATCCCTACATAAGAAGTATGAGTGACAATATGTAGTGATTGATGTGAGGATAATGATATGTGAAAGCAAGTAGTCCCTAGTGCTCACTTTAGTTTTCACTTTGCAAGGAAATTTCCTCTTTACATAGTGAAGCTCTTCCGACTTTCATCATCCAGTTATGTGCAAGCTAAAATACTGTTTTTTTAATTTAGCAAAATTAATTTTCACCACATTCACTAAGCTTTGGGGAAAATTGCCTTGCAAATGAAAGCTACCTTGGAAAGTGAGAAGCCTATTTGACTTCAGTAAGTCAACCTCACTGTGTCCACCTCCAATGCAGTGAGATAACTGTGCTTCCAATGTTCATTTCTATGGCTGTGTAGGGTGACAAGGGCAGAATGAGAGGCCATTCAGGGCCAAACTGGACATTGTGGCAAATGTCATTATGGATCAATAAAAAATACTCCTGCTGTAGTCACAAATTAGCACACTGGTGCCAATCTGTAATAGGGGCACAAGAACATTCCTAACACCACACAAAACTCCATCCAACAATGTACCAAATCAGAGAACCCAGGAGGCAGCACATACAATATTTATGGTTTTGATTAAAAAAAAATCTCTTTCTTTAATAAAAATATTCTTCTGCCTCCATCAATTTATAGTATTTACTGTACTCTCATTCCCATATAGTAGTTACTTCCCTAGTTGTTAGGAAAACGTAGCCCTAAGTTACCCAAGCAACATTTGTACATGGGGATTCTCTAAAGCATTGCTGCTAAGTAAGCAACAAACTCCTCTTTGTGTTGTGATGCTTCCAAGATGCAATTTCACAACTGAATCATGTGCATCCAAGATTGTGGCTTCTACAATGTCATCTAGGGCAGCAATATTCTTTTTTTGACAGCTAGTGTAGCCTTCAATATGGTTTACACCGGACAGTAGGAGAAATCAACCCTATAAAAACCAATGGTTGAAACATTTGTAAATCATGATGGTTATTCAAGACACATCCCAGATGTCGGAGGTAAATCTAAATGATCCACTTAACCTTTGGAAGATTTATTTAGATTTTTCCACACAAATAGAGCTTTCTTTTGGTAGTATTTGATCACAACTGGGTTTTTTATTTTTTGCGCTATAAACGAACAAGGACCAACAATTTGTAAAAACAAACAGTATTTTTTTTACTTTCTGCTATACAACATATCTAAAAATGTAAATCGTAAATCTTAATTTATTCATAATTTAGGCTATTACCGTATATACTCAAGTATAAGTCGTTCCGAGTATAAGTCGAGGCCCTAATTTACTACAAAAAAATGGGAAAAACTTATTGACCCGAGTATAAGACGAGGGTGAGAAATGCACAGCTACTGTAAGTGGAAAAGAGGGTCAACAATGCCCATTTGCAGCATCACTGTGCCCATTTGCAGCCATAGGTCCCCTGAACTTCAAACTCGGTAGTTAAGGGTTCCTAGATGCCCCCTAGCTGCAGCCAAAATTTGGGGTCTCTGAACCCAAAGGGTCCTGAAATGACATTGCTGCAGATGGACACAGTTGACCAAATTTGGGGCCCTGTATCTCGGGGCCACTTAGTGCTAGGAACCCCACATTTGGTGTGCAAACCCAGTGGAACTAGCACCATAAAATTTCCAAAGCTGGGGTTTCTAGCACCAAGTGGCCCCGAGATATAGGGCCCCAAAAATCAGTTCAGAAAATGTCAAGCACTTTTCTGCAGCAGAAAATGACATTTTCCGAATCGATTTTGGGGCCCCGTATCTCAGGGCCACTTAGTGCTAGGAACTTCATCTTTGGATATGTTGTGGTACCAGTTCCACTGGGTTTGCATACCAAATTTGGGGTTCCTAGCACCAAGTGGCCCTGAGATATGGGGCCCCAAAGTTGGTTCAGAAAATGTCAAGCACTTTTCTTCAGCAGAGAATGACATTTTCCGAACCGATTTTGGGGCCCCGTATCTCGGGGCCACTTAGTGCTAGGAACTTCATCTTTGGATATGTTGTGGAACCAGTTCCACTGGGTTTGCATACCAAATTTGGGGTTCCTAGCACCAAGTGGCTCTGAGATACGGGGCCCCAAAGTCGGTTCGGAAAATAAAAATTTTTGCTGCAGAAAAGTGCTTGACTCCAGTATAAGTCGAGGGGGGCACTTTCAGCACAAAAAAATGTGCTGAAAAATTCGACTTATACTCGAGTATATACGGTATGTATTCTGCTACATATTTTTGGTAAAAAAAAACCAATAATCATATATTGATTGGTTTACGCAAAGGTTATAGAGTCTACAAGGTATTGTACAGTATATATACTGGAAGTTTCATGTATTTATTTTTTATACTGGTAATGGCAGCAATCAGCGACCTATAACAAGAATGTGATTTTATGGCGGGCAGTCTGTCACAAACTGACACTAACTTACACTCTGTGGGAACCAGGGACACTAATACAGTGATTAGTGCTAAAAATATGCACTGTCACTGTACTAATGATATTGGCTGGAAAGGGGTTACCATCTAGGGCGGACAAAGGGTTAAATGTGTGTCTAACCAGTGTTTATGTGTTTACTGTAAGGTGCTTTTACTAAGGGATGTGACCTGCCTGCTTTGCAGGGAAACAAAAAACCGCCACATCTGCACTGACAGGACTGAGCTCTGTATTGTTTACAGGCATACCCCACTTTTAAGTACACAATGGGGTTTATTTACTAAAGCTGGAAAGTGCAAAATCAGAGATCCACTGCTCCCTGTCATCGGGAGCAGTGATCTCTGTCATATTGTAGTGAGCTCACCCCCCCACAGTTAGAACACACTGAGGAAACACACTTAACCACTTGATCGCCCCCTAGTGTTTAACCCTTTCCCTTGCCAGTGACATTTATACAGTAATCAGTGGCTATTTTTAGCTCTGATCACTGTATAAATGTCAATGGTCCCAAAATATTTAGGAAGGGGGTAAATCCTTCCAGGGCTGAAGTGGTTAATTGCTGCTCAAAACCACTCACTCAATGCATCAGGTTCAAATCCCTATATATGTTATTCCATGTGTTGTTTAAAGTGTTTTAAATTTGTTAAAAGCTATGGAGTTCCTGGTGAGTGACTATAGTTTACTTAACATGTTGCTTAATTGTGCAGATTGTAGTTTGATGGTTGTGTTGATCTATTTACCATGGATGGTCTTGGGTAGATCTCTTTATTCCTATATGGTCCTCAAAAGAATATACTTATTTAACAAATAAACATTCACTACAGGGTGTATCTGTGACACTGTTTTTTCTGAGCATTAAGATTCTCCTAAAGTAGTTTTCCCCTTTCAGATTGCTGTGTATGTGTGTTGGGGGGGTTCACTTACTCATTCAGCCGTGCGTGTAATCTGAGCATCAGAAACCCACTACCGCATTCATCAAAGCAGTTGAAGTTAGTCTAGTAAACATGTAAAGAACATTGCAGAATCCATTATTCAGAGCCACTAATGCAAAAATATCCACGTTTTAAAGCAATATTTTATATTTACCTAAATACAATGATATTTATTTTTTAGACATGAACATAATAAATAAAGAACATTTATATAAAACACATCAATTTTAATTGATTCCAGGACACATAGCACTACTGTAGTCTAATATGTTTTCATTTGAATTATTTGCAGAATTTGTTCATAAACCTGCTTCCCAGAAACACAATTATAGATCAGCAAGTTACTAGCATGAAATCCCATTATAGCAATTGAATTCAGGGAGAATTTGATACTTGAGCCTCAGTTCATTACAAACCAGACACAAACAGAGAAAATCTATTTCAATAATCCCTAGGTATTTAAGGTTTAGGTTCATGGTTCCACAGAGGACTAGGGCTAGAGTATAAAAACAGGAGCTGATATATTAAAAATGAACTATGCTCAAAATATTATAGGGGACAGACACTAATGCAATATTTTATCAAAGTTAAATTTAGTTTACTTTTGTTAACATTATCAACATACAATATCACATCCTACTTTACTCTGTTTTATGGGACTGACTATATTGCTAAAGTATTAATAATTCTTTTATACCCAGTTAGGAAGCATTTACCAGGCAGCAGCATCTATTAGGCAGTGGCGGTTTTGACCTATAGAGAAGATGAAAAGTTGGCTTAATATGGGCAATGAGTTTGCTCATGCCTGCAGAAGGCTCGGATGCTGTATTCCATAAAACTCTAGACTTCAGGTGGTCGTTGGCTGCCTTGTGTCTTTAAGTACAACATCTTTATTTTGTACCCTTCTGGTTAAACCTTACCTGGATTACTAGTATCGCTTTTTTAAAAATTTGGTTTTCTCAGCGATACTTACCTGCAACACCCTCGCACATCTTACTAGAGGGTCATCTGCCTTAAGATCATTGGATAGATATACGGTTCTGTTGGAGATGACCTCAGTGCTCTATGTGACCACCCTTCTAGGGAGTTGGCTGCTATCATTATATGTTGGGTCTGATGCTGGCTCTTGCCTTATGCCATCCTTGTTTTTGTTCTTAAGGGTGACGTCACTCTCTCATAAACATATAAATAATGCCCTAAAGATGCATTCTTGCAAAATGCGTCAGCCTTTTTCTTGGATGGTTAGGCTATGAAATCATGTGTTGAATTGGTCACACTGCATATTGTTGATATGAGAGATGTGGCTTCGTACTAGGGATTGTTATCCCATGGTATTTTAATTCATGTAGTTTTACTATTGAATACCGTTTATGATTTTAAAGGTTTAGTCTCCCTGTTACCAGTAAAGAATGTTTCATTCCTTTATAAATATGCTTATACCAAATTAGCTGTAATACCATTCCTTGCATAGGGAATGCAGTTAATATGCATTCTAGAAACAGACACCATCATATATAGATGAAGCAATAGACTTGGCAATTTCACTTTGGGTTCGTAAGAGTTCTAGCACACCTTCCTTAGCACTATGGTTGTCCTCAAAGCACCCCTCATACATGTTGAAAAGTGTGTTGATATCAGGATTAGGAGGCCCTTAACATCATTGCTCATTTACCAATAGGACACCGGCTAACTTGTCTTGTTTATTGGGCTATTACCAAAGTTTTGAATTATGCATCTGGGAAATTAATTCAAATCCTCATAAATTTCATAAAGCATATTTTACAGAGAAGTCATAAAGATGTAGAATTAGTTTTTTTTTTTTTAAATATGATAGTCATTTTACATTTACAATTACAGATGATTTTTTTTAATAGTGAAAAGCAATTGAAATCATATGTTAACCACTTGCCGATCAGCTGCCGCAATTATACTGCGGCAGGTTGGCTCGGCTGCACAAATCACTGTGTGTGTACCTCGGGCTTGTACACATCGATCTGTGGGCACACGCTGGTGGAGGCGCATGCGTGCTTCCATTGGCCAGCGGGGGGGCTAATCAACATGTCCGCCGGCCACCCGCGATCGCTCCCTGCAGTGACAGAACTGGGATCTGCCTGTGTAAACAAAGCAAATCTCCGTTCTGACAGGGGGGATCATACAGATCCTGTCTTTCTGCCATGCAGAGAGACGGATCTGTGTGTTGTCCCAGTGAGCCTTTCCCCCATATAGTTAGAACACACAGTGAGGGAACACAGTTACATAGTTGGTGAGGTTGAAAAAAGACACAAGTCCATCACGTCCGACCTGTGTGTGTGCTTTTATGTCAGTATTACATTGTATATCCCTGTATGTTAAGGTCGTTTAGGTGCCTATCTAATAGTATAGTTACATAGTTGGTGAGGTTGAAAAAAGACACAAGTCCATCAAGTCCAACATAGTTAACCCCTTGAGCGCTCCTGATGTTATCCCCTTCCCTGCCAGTGTCATTAATACAATAACAGTGTATATTTTTAGCACTGATTACTTTAATATTGTCACTGGTTCTCAAAAAAGTGTAAAAAATGTCTGTTAGGTGTCCGATCTGTTTGCCGCAATGTCGTAGCTCTGTTAAAAATGATCGCCGCCATTACTAGTAAAAAATAAATAAATAATTAAAATGCCATAAATCTATTCCCTATTTTATAGACGAGGTAACATTTGCGCAAACCAATCACTAAACGCTTATTGGGATTTTTTTTTACCAAAAATATGTAGCAGAATACAAATTGGCCTAAATTGATGAATACAATTTTTTGGGAGATGTTTTATAGCAAAAAAATTTTTCAAAATTGTAATTTTTTTGTTTATAGCGTAAAAAATAAAAACCGCAGAAGTGATCAAATATCACCAAAAGAAAGCTCTATTTGTGAGAAAAAAAGGACATCAATTTTGTTTGGGTACAGCGTCGCACGACCGAGCAATTGTCAGTTAAAGCGATGCAGTGCCGTACCACAAAAAATGGCCTGGTCATTAAGAGAGTAAATTCCGAAGTGGTTAAATAAAAAAAAATGTAAAAGGGCTTTACCTTTTTTAAAAAAATGGCCATTATGTGTTTATACAGTAACCACATCCTCCACTATGTTGTGTTGAATATTTTTCATAGAAATAATGCTTGACATGTTCTTTGTTATTACTTATTGATTATAAAACACTGAGTATGAATACCAGTGATAGCCAATTTACCTAAAGTAGGGAATTGAAATGTTTTCCCTGACAGTGAATGTAATGCTACAGAAAGACACCCTGCGGCATGTCTGCAGTTAGAGGCTACAGATACACAAAAGGAGATGTTCAGGGACTTTGGGTATGCTACAAGAGATATTTAGAGACAGCAGGCATGCTTTCAGAAATAGTCATAGACTCAAGAATCACTTTCAGCTGCTCTCACATTTGTGCTACCTTGTACACCCTTACAAAATAGTTTAGCAATATGTAAGTAGGACCCTGATCTGCCGCAAGCAACGCCCATGATGGCCAAGGGCACCTTTCACCTTCCTCCTGCAACAGATTAGAGATAGAGTACCACACACCTAGGGATGAGCCGAACACCCCCCGGTTCGGTTCGCACCAGAACCTGCGAACGGACGGAAAGTTCGCACGAACGTTAGAACCCCATTGACGTCTATGGGACTCGAACGTTCGAAATCAAAAGTGCTCATTTTAAAGGCTAATTTGCATGGTATTGTCCTAAAAAAGGTTTGGGGACCCGGGTCCTATCCCAGGGGACATGTATCAATGCAAAAAAAACTTTTAAAAACGGCCGTTTTTTCGGGAGCAGTGATTTTAATGATGCTTAAAGTAAAAAAAAAAAAAGTGAAATATTCCTTTAAATATCGTACCTGGGGGGTGTCTATAGTATGCCTGTAAAGTGACGCGTGTTTCCCGTGTTTAGAACAGTCCCTGCACCAAATGTCATTTTTAAAGGAAAAAATCTCATTTAAAACTGCTTGCGGGTTTAATGTAATGTCGGGTCCTGGCAATATGGATGAAAATCAGTGAGACAAACAGCATGGGTACCCCCCAGTCCATTACCAGGCCCTTTGGGTCTTGTATGGATATTAAGGGGAACCCCACACCCAAATTAAAATAAGGAAAGGTGTGGGGCCACTGAACAGCAGTATATAGGCGGTGCAAACAAGACAGGGACTGTAGGTTTGTTGTTAAAGTGGGGTTCCACCCAGGGGGGCCGTCCAAAAAAAAAAAAATTAAAAGTCAGCAGCTACAAATACTGCAGCTACTGACTTTTAATTGGACACTCACCTGTCCCTGGGTCCAGCGATGCGGGGGATCGAGGCCCCGCTCGTCTCCCCCCTCCGCTCGTCGGCGCCGGCATTTCAACTGTGGGCGCCGGGCTGTGGCTTCACAGCCTGGCACCCACTGCGCATGCCGTGCGCCGTGATTGGCCGCTCAATCACCTGGGACCTGAATTGGGTCCCAGATGATTGACAGGAGGGAGGGAGCAGAGCGGAGCCCTTCCTGTGCCGAGGAGGAAGTGATGTCACCAGCCCAGGCTAAGGGACAGGCAGACTACGATGGACCACCTAGCAACAGGCATTTAGAGGTAAGTAAAAAAAAAAAAAATATCCGAATGTTTTTTTGTTTTTTTTTTTAGAATTTTTTAGATAGGTTTGTTTTTTTGGGTGGAACCCCACTTTAAGTAGAATCTGTTTGTAATTTTGAACGGGTACATTTTTAACGTGTTTAGCTCCAGCCAAAAAATCTTTTTTAAGCTTTTTGGAAAACATAGGGAAGGGTTATCACCCCTGTGACATTTGTTTTGCTGTCTTTCCTCCTCTTCAGAAGATTTCACCTCACTTTTTGTCCCAATGAAAAATGTTTTTTGAAAATTTGGTTTTTTTTGTGGAACAAGGATTGGAAAGCATCAGTGAAAAGGAGAATTTTTTTTCCCATATTAACTCTTACAGGAGAGAATTTCCCTTCCTAGGGGTAGATTTCATCTCACTTCCTGTTGTCTCCTTCCGTTTGTAAGTAGGAGTTGTTTGTAAGTTAGATGTTTGAAAGTAGGGTCCTGCCCTATATACTCAGCAGAAATTTGGGCCTTAGGTGTTGCTGTGGCCACAACACTGTAAGCCCTCACAGGGCCCTGCTGTGAAATATTAGATCAAGAATTGTAATTACATGCCCCTGTTGAACAGGAGCTGAAAAATTAGGCCTTAGGCACTGGTGCTGGTGCCACAACACTGCAACCCCTTACAGACACTCTAGTTGGAATGCAGAAACAAGCCCTGCTGCAAAGTATTGCATCAAAAATTGTAATTACACGCCCCTGTTAGACAGGGGCAGAAAAATTGGGCCTTAGGCACTGGTGCTGGTTCCACAACACTGCAACCCCTCACAGACACTCTAGTTGGAATGCAGGAACGAGCCCTGCTGCAAAGTATTGCATCAAAAATTTTAATTACACGCCCCTGTTAGAGAGGAGCAGAAAAATTGGGCCTTGGGCACTGGTGCTGGTGCCACAACACTGCAACCCCTCACAGACACTCTAGTTGGAATGCAGGAACGAGCCCTGCTGCAAAGTATTACATCAAAAATTGTAATTACACGCCCCTGTTAAACAGGGGCTGAAAAATTGTGCCTTAGGCACTGGTGGTGGTGCCCAGAACCAAAAATGTTCTTACAAGCTATCAGCGTGATGATTGAGGAGGAAGAGGATAATTACTCAGGGATAGTCACTCAGCATCAGCATAGGCAGTCTTTGAAGGGATCTGAGATTTAAAAAAAAATTATTCGGTTACATCAGCATCAGGTGCTTGGTAGCTGGTGGTGATCCAAGACTGATTCATTTTTATGAAGGTCAGTCGATCGACCGAGTCGGTGGACAGACGCACCCTGTGATCGGTTACCACGCCTCCAGCAGCACTGAATGTGCGTTCCGAAAGAACGCTGGATGCAGGACAGGCCAGTAGCTCAATTGCATACTGTGCAAGCTCTGGCCAGTGATCCATCCTCAAGACCCAGTAACCCAGAGGATTTTCGGTGGGAAAGGTGTCCAAGTCTGATCTTGCCCCTAGGTATTCCTGCACCATGTAAAACAGACGCTGGCGATGGTTGCTGGAACCGATCATACCTTGGGGCTGCGGACCAAAAAATTGTCTGAACGCATCGGTCAGACGGCCACCTTCTCCACCGCTCCTTCTTTGACTGACCGAAGCCTCAGCAACACGTTGTCCAGAAACAGGAGTTTGTAACCTCCCAGTCTCTGGGAACGCGTTGCACAGACCTTTCTGCAAGGCCTCCCGAAGATGTTTCATCCTCTGCTCCCTCTGCGATGGCAAGATAAGGTCCGCAACCTTACCCTTGTAACGTGGATCAAGGAGGGTTGCCAGCCAGTATTGGTCCTTCTCCTTGATACCACGAATACGAGGATCCTTACGCAGGCTTTGCAGGATCAGGGAGGCCATGCAGCGTAGGTTTGCTGAGGCATTCGGTCCGGAGTCCTCTGGGTCACTAAGGACGACAACGTCCGCAGCCACCTCCTCCCAGCCACGTACAAGTCCATGTGTTTCTTGGGACTGATCCCTTAAAGACTGCTGCTGATGCTGAGTGCCAGGCTCCACCTCCATACTGACACAATCTTCCTCCTCCTCCTCCTCCTCCTCGTCCTCTTCCTGTGTGATCGGCGGGCACGCAGGAACACTGTCTGGATAAAGGGGGCCTTGAGAGCTAAGGAAGTCCTCCTCTTCCTGCCTCTGTTCTGCCTCAAGTGCCCTGTCCATTATTCCACGCAGCGTGTGCTCCAACAGGTGGACAAGGGGGACAGTGTCACTGATGCATGCACTGTCACTGCTCACCATCCTCGTGGCCTCCTCGAATGGTGACAGGACAGTGCATGCATCCCTGATCATGGCCCACTGGCGTGGGGAAAAAAAACCAAGCTCCCCTGACCCTGTCCTGGTGCCATAGTCGCACAGGTACTCATTGATGGCCCTCTGCTGCGTGTGCAGCTGCTGCAGCATGGCCAACGTTGAGTTCCACCTGGTGGGCATGTCACAGATTAGGCGGTTCTTGGGCAGGTTAAACTCCTTTTGGAGGTCCGTCAGCCGAGCACTGGCATTATATGACCGGCGGAAATGCACACAGACTTTCCTGGCCTGCCTCAGGACATCCTGTAAGCCCGGGTACCTGCCCAAGAACCGCTGCACCACCAAGTTAAGGACGTGAGACAAACAGGGCACATGGGTCATTTGTCCCTGTCGGAGGGCAGAAAGGAGGTTGGTGCCATTGTCGCAAACCACCATTCCTGCCTTAAGTTGGCGTGGCGTCAACCACCTCTGAACCTGCCCCTGCAGAGCTGACAGAACCTCTGCCCCAGTGTGGCTCCTGTCCCCCAAGCACACCAGCTCAAGCACAGCATGGCATCTTTTTGCCTGCGTACTTGCGTAGCCCCTTGAACGACTACGGAGCACCGCTGGTTCCGAGGAAGAGGCCATGGAGGAAGAAGAAGAGGAGGGGGTGGAGGAGAGAGGTGTGTCATAATCAGCATTTTGGAGGCGTGGTGGCGGAACAACCTCCAACACTACTGCACCTTGCCCTGCATCCTTCCCAGCTGCCAGCAGAGTCACCCAATGCGCCGTGAAACTTAGGTAACGTCCCTGTCCATGCCTGCTGGACCATGAGTCAGCGGTAATATGCACCTTACCACTGACCGCCCTGTCCAGCGAGGCATGGACATTGCCTTCCACATGCCGGTAGAGAGCCGGAATCGCCTTCCGTGAGAAAAAGTGGCGTTTGGGTACCTGCCACTGAGGAACCGCACATTCCACAAACTCACGGAAGGGGGCAGAGTCTACCAACTGAAAAGGCAGCAGTTAAAGTGCTAGCAATTTTGCCAAGCTAGCATTCAACCGCTGGGCATGTGGATGGCTGGGAGCAAACTTCTTTCGGCGGTGCAGCAGCTGGGGCAGGGAAATTTGCCTGGTACAATCTGACGTCGGTGTACCAAAAGCAGATTGCCCACAAGTACTTGGCTGTGACACACCTAATTCTACACCTTCATTCCTCTCACTGCAGGTCTCAGAGAGGACTGGAGGTCTAGTGGGGTTGGAAATCTCAGCTGATGAGGAGCAAGGAGAGATCCTCTTTGTTCTTTGGTGTGGGTCTTTTAGATACGCTTGCCAACGAACTGCATGGCAGGTCAACATATGTCTGGTCAAGCATGTGGTACCCAAGCGGGAGATGTTTTGGCCACGTGAGATACGCTTGAGACATATGTTGCAAATAGCAGCGGTGCGATCTGATGCACTCGTCTCAAAAAAGGCCCACACCAAAGAACTTTTTGAATAACGCGCAGAGACTGCAGCGCCCTGCACATGTGGAGCTTTGGGGTGTGATGCAGTCAATGTGCTGCCCTTAGGCTGGCCCCTGGAGGGCATCCTGCCTCGTTGGTAATGTGCCGCCTCCTCCTCCTCTCTCCTATCAGGCACCCACGTTGAGTCAGTGACCTCATCATCCCCTCCCTCCTCATCACTGGAGCAAACCTGGCAGTATGCTGCAGCAGGGGGAGCATGACTGCCAGATTGCTGTCCTTCTTGGGCACCCCCTCTGTCCGTGCTCATGTTACTGCCTTCATCGAGCTCAGTATCATCATCAGAGCCTTCCAAACGCTGGGCATCCTCCTGGAGCATGTACCCAACACTGTGGTCAAACAGTTCGAGGGAATCCTCAGGAGGACATGGTGGAGCCAGGGAAGGAGTCACTGATGACATTGAGCTGAGGGAAGAGGCCGCTGCTTTGCCAGACAAAGCACCCTGGGCATGGGTGAGAGAGGATGAGGAGGATGAGGACGGCTTGGTCATCCACTCGACCAAGTCATCCGCATGTTGCGGCTCAACACGGCCAGCTGCCGAAAAAAAGGCCAAGGGTGTCCCATGGCCACGTGCTGATGAGGATGCACCGTCTCCACGACCAGCACTAGACACAGAGCCTGCTTGCCCTCTCTTAATGGCTTGTGACTGTCTGCCTCTCCTTCTTGGCCTTCCAGACATACTAATGGCCCGTAGCTGCACTAAGCTGGGATAGAACACCAGTAATTTTCTTCAGGTAGCTTTATATACTGTAACCAGACAAGCCTGCCTGTCAGTAGGAAGATAACAGGAACGGATCTAGCTGAACACTGTGAGCAGGACGCACTGTACTAAATGTAAATAGTCTAGCTGCCTGACCGTGGTACTAATAGGATCAAACAGAACACCAGTAATTTTCTTCAGGTAGCTTTATATACTGTAACCAGACAAGCCTGCCTGTCAGTAGGAAGATAACAGGAACGGATCTAGCTGAACACTGTGAGCAGGACGCACTGTACTAAATGTAAATAGTCTAGCTGCCTGACCGTGGTACTAATAGGATCAAATAGAACACCAGTAATTTTCTTCAGGTAGCTTTATATACTGTAACCAGACAAGCCTGCCTGTCAGTAGGAAGATAACAGGAACGGATCTAGCTGAACACTGTGAGCAGGACGCACTGTACTAAATGTAAATAGTCTAGATGCCTGACCGTGGTACTAATAGGATCAAATAGAACACCAGTAATTTTCTTCAGGTAGCTTTATATACTGTAACCAGACAAGCCTGCCTGTCAGTAGGAAGATAACAGGAACGGATCTAGCTGAACACTGTGAGCAGGACGCACTGTACTAAATGTAAATAGTCTAGCTGCCTGACCGTGGTACTAATAGGATCAAACAGAACACCAGTAATTTTCTTCAGGTAGCTTTATATACTGTAACCAGACAAGCCTGCCTGTCAGTAGGAAGATAACAGGAACGGATCTAGCTGAACACTGTGAGCAGGACGCACTGTACTAAATGTAAATAGTCTAGCTGCCTGACCATGGTACTAATAGGATCAAACAGAACACCAGTAATTTTCTTCAGGTAGCTTTATATACTGTAACCAGACAAGCCTGCCTGTCAGTAGGAAGATAACAGGAACGGATCTAGCTGAACACTGTGAGCAGGACGCACTGTACTAAATGTAAATAGTCTAGCTGCCTGACCGTGGTACTAATAGGATCAAATAGAACACCAGTAATTTTCTTCAGGTAGCTTTATATACTGTAACCAGACAAGCCTGCCTGTCAGTAGGAAGATAACAGGAACGGATCTAGCTGAACACTGTGAGCAGGACGCACTGCACTAAATGTAAATAGTCTAGAAGATAACAGGAATGGATCTAGCTGAACACTGTGAGCAGGACGCACTGCACTAAATGTAAATAGTCTAGAAGATAACAGGAACGGATCTAGCTGAACACTGTGAGCAGGACGCACTGCACTAAATGTAAATAGTCTAGAAGATAACAGGAACGGATCTAGCTAAACTGAATACAGTGTATATATATATATATATATGCAACACCTGGGATGCATATATATACACAATACACTGTAAGTGCAGCTAACTGACTGACTGTTCTGCCTAATCTATCTAACTCAAATCAAATGACACTGTCTCTCTGTCTATCTCTTTCAACGCCGGAACACACACTACACAGGGCCGCCGTGCAGGCGGCCTTATATAGTGTGGGGCGTGTACTAAATCCCCTGAGCCATAATTGGCCAAAGCCTCCTTGGCTTTGGCCAATTATGGCTCTCTGTTCAGGCGGCGCTGTGATTGGCCAAGCATGCGGGTCATAGTGCATGCTTGGCCAATCATCAGCAAGCAATGCACTGCAATGCCGCAGTGAATTATGGGCCGTGACGCGCCACACGAATTTGGCGCGAACGGCCCATATCGTTCGCAATTCGGCGAACAAGCGAACAGCCGATGTTCGAGTCGAACATGGGTTCGACTCGAACACGAAGCTCATCCCTACACACACCTATAGCATGGGGGAACTCCGACACCTTGGTTACTGATATTCTTGTGGCTTGAGAATCTAGAAATAAAAGAATACCCACACATTCTGTCTTTTAATGTTTTAATGCATCAGGAACAGAATGTGCAGTTTTTTTTTTTGTCAAAACACACCTTCGACTCTGCCTCTTTACCCCCAACATCAGTAACACTGTACAGTTTAAGTACAAGAGCTGCCAATTAGCCTCCCAGTACCCTCAATATAGGTCCTCCTAGGTGTGTTCTCCAACAGACCCTCTATTGGGCGTACCCTGAAGGGTTCACTTCCTTAGGTTACAAGCTTACATAGTGTTATAGTGAGGGTAGCCTCTTCTCATTAACCTCTGCCCCAAGCTCTTCTGGCTCTAGATTTTAAGGAACTAAGCTAGCCCAACCCAAGTATCCACAATGGTGAGGGGCTCTCCCTAAAAGGGCTACTAACTCTTGCTTACAAATTATATAAGATTAACCTCCCTGACCGTATTCCCGAGTGTGGCTACCATTAGCGGTAACCCCGAGCCACACTTGGGATTCAACTGCAGGATCCTGGTGCGGTGTACTTACTTTGCCCCCAGGATCCTGCGATGTCCCCCGCGGCGTCTGTGGGCTCTGTCCTCCTCCGCAGCCTCTCTGTGCCAGGGTCCATTCCCTGCAAGCGTTGCGACGCACGGGGGCGGAGCCTGGCAGCAAATTCAAAAAATTTAAAAATCATAACACATACAGTACTGTCATCTTACAGATGACAGTACTGTATGAAATTATTTCACATCCCTTTTTCCCCAGTGCTTTGTCCAATGCCCTGCATGCAGTTTTATATTATATATACTGTTCTTTCTGCCTGGAAACTTGAGATTGTCCATAGCAACCAAAAAATGTCCCTTTACGTCAAAAGTGGCTTTAGACCAGCTAGAAAACAGCGATAGTAAATTAGAACACTTGCAGAATTGAGCGATAGTGAATCGTGGGGAAATTTATTTTATTATTATTATATTATTATTTTTTTTAATTATTTATATTTATTTATTATAATTTATGATTTTGTGTTTCAGACTTCATCATACCCGGGATATCTACTAGACTCTTGGTGGACAGATTTAAGTGTGTTATTGTTAAGAATTACAGGCCTACAATATAAAACGATGGTTTGTAGCAAGAGAGGTAAAAATAAGCCGCCCTTGGTTCTCTCTCACTCTACTGCGCCAAAGACCAGTGACAAAACTAAATGATTGTTGTGTAAATGAATACAAGATGTGTACATACACAGTGTACAGTGAAAAGCTGCCACTTGTGTAAATTGTTCTGAATCCCAAAACTATACCTCTCACATGTGTACAGAATAAAGTGCTCCACATAGCGTGATACTGTTTTAACAAATTTATTAAAATCACTCCAAGCACACTTCAATAGTTGTAATGGGATTTGCAGAAGTCTTTTTCGATGAAACATGTCTGGGGCATGGTTACACGGCATTCTATCGCACTGACATTAGACACTGCTGTCTGGAGAGGACTACGCCGATCGGACTGCTGGGCCTTTGAAGGTTGGGTGAGAGACACACCAGTTTACACTTCAGGTCCGCTGTGACCGTTGTGCCCCGTTGGATCATCGATCCTGTTGTTTGCTGTGGATTTGTTCAAAGGCTTATTTGTTTCAGTTTAAAAGTGAGTGCAACTATTGAAGTGTGCTTGGAGTGATTTTAATAAATCTGTTAAAACGGTATCACGCTATGTGGAGCACTTTATTCATTTGTCTTTCACATATGGAGCCGGCTTGATTGCAGTCACGGTTCATCACATACAACCCAGGTGTGGTTCAATTGCTGTTTTGCCAAACACGAGAGTGGGAGGCTATACATTCTGGTGAGTGCGCTCTTCAGAGGGATTGGTGTCACTATCACAGTGGTGTGGTGGAAGAGTAGAAGGTCTATCACATAGGATGATTGAAAAACTACTGTTGTGCTGGATTTTTTTCATGTGAACTTTTTCCGTGGACTTTTCACAGTTTATGATTTTTGTAATGTTTTTATTTTTATACTGACACTTTTCACGGGGTGTTATATTTCTATCTTTATCACTGTTTTTTGTATAGAATCAGAGTGTCACCGGTATCATGCTGTTTTGACTCATATTTTTACAAATATATATTAGCGCCACTATCTCTATCTGGACACATGTGAGAGGTATGGTTTTGGGATTCAGAACAATCTACAATATAAAAAGCCAAATTTCCATGCAAATTAATTGTACCGCTTTCAGCACCTAAAATCCAAAATAATCATACCGCCAGGGAGGTTAAAGGAATACAACCAAAAAAACAGAAAAGAGATGGACAACACAGAAAAAAAAAATCAGTCTGCAAAAAAACAAACATGCCATTTAACTGCTAGAAGCCAGTCCAAAGAAAAAATGTCCTTCTTTCGCTTAAATAAATGCCAAAATACAGGCTTCTGTCTCACAGGTTGGGTACCAGGAGTGTATACTCTGCTTTTTCTCAGCTTCCCACTGTGTTTGAAAGTAAGGTTCTGGTCCATGTGCAAGAGCGACTCCTCTGTGAATCATTGGTGTAGTGGCCTATGCACATCATTCAAAAATAAAACGTAGTAATAATGATACATTATTTTTTGCTGTAGTTGTTATAAGCAGATCATAAGTGACTTTTTTTTGCAAAACTTTTTCCTAATACATTTTTAATTATTGTTTTGTAATTTTTTTGTAGCATTGCAATACAATCATATACTGTACATGTTTAAAAATAAACAAATATTTGTTATTATATATGTATGCCTTTATATTATATAGAAAACTGAAGTAATTTTTGGAAGATAATTCCATCAAATAAAACTCTTGTTTGATACAAACAAACATTATGTATCACTTGCTATCATAATTACTGACAAAGTTCTTATTAACTGGTGCAAGATTTGATATGGTTAAGGTGGTATCAGGAGCTCCAAGTGTCACTCTAATGCCCTGTACACACGACAGGTTTTGCCATCGGAATAAAGGTTTTTCTGACGGAGTTCCAACGGAATTCCCCTCAAGTTGTCCTGCATACACGCAGACACACCAAATTCCGACCGTCCAGAACACGGTTACGTGCAATACGTACGTTGGGACTAGAGAAGGGAAGTTCAATAGCCAGTAGCCAATAGCTTCCGTCTCGTACTTGCTTCAGAGCAAGCGTCGTTTTTGGTGCGTCGGAACAGCATACAGACAAGCGTTTTTTCCGATAGTAATTTGTTCCCTCGGAAAAATATAGAACATGTTCTCTATCTAAGTCCGTCTGAATTTTCGACGGAAAAAGTCAGATGGGGCATACACACGGTCGGAATATATGATGAAAAGCTCCCATCGCACTCTTTCTGTTGGAAATTCCGCTTGTGTGTACGCGGCATAACTCCAGGTTATTTTCTCTGTAAAAGGACATCAGTTTATTAGTTTGCTGACCATCCTGCTGCTCCACATTGTTATTAATATGACTGGTGTCAGCAGTCTTTGGGACTGAAAATTGTTTTTTAATTAAATTTACTCTTATAGTGAGCCTATGAAAAAGACCCACTTCCTGAGTTGTTTGTTTCCTATTGAGTTTCAGTAATAAAAAGAGCAATTTATACCCACACAAATGTTTAAGTGGTGTAAGTTCTGTGTTAATATCCCATTTGTCTATGTTACCATGTGCTCTCATGTTTCCTTTACAGTAATGTCAACATCATTTAAGAGCACCTGAACTGTAGTAATAAGCATAATGCTGTTAAGTAAGAGGGCGAAGGGGGCAGGGGGAAGCTTTGCTTGAATCCTCCAGTGATTAAAGGATAACTGGACACTTATTGAACCTAAAGAGCAACAGCGGGCAAAAAAGTCCCATTTCCCACCCCTCTCCCTTTTTTTAAAGCTTCCAAACCCAACACTTACCCAAATCCACTGTCACTTGACCTCCAGGGAGCATTTTTTTGGTAGCAGTCTGAAGCTGATCTCATTTTCTCATGCAAAAGAGTGGCAGACACATTTTGGTTTAAATTATTATAATTGAACTTTTAGCAATGTAAATGTATATATACAAGAGGAATAAAAAAAATAATAGCCATTTTCCTTTGATGTTCATAAATTGTCGCAGAACCTTGTGTAAAAACGTCCATCTTTACATATGACCTTGAGTACTGACATAATGCAGTATGTGTATAAAAGAGCAGCTCGATATCAATAATATTATCAATTTGTGTTAATGTCTTATTTTTTTTCATAAATGTTAATGTTTTAAATGCCTTGCTTCTGTGTATTATTTGTAATTATGTATGTGGGGGCAGCCATATTTATTAATGACATATATCTCCTCTGCTTTCTCATTTCTGGAGCTATACAGTGGTTCTACTTTTCTGCTCCTTCCCCCAGTGGAAGCTTGTGGGATCTGTTTTTACTATTTTTAATATAACTATCACCCAGGGTTCACACATTGTCCAGCTGAACCCAGATATAAAAATGTGTGGATTGGATTGATAAATAGACCATTATGACCTCTTTGACTTAATAAAAAATACAAAACCCAAGTGGCCTGATCTTATTTTTGCAGTTTTTAAAGCAACTCTCTCACAACTTAAAAAAATGAATAAAAGCTATTTCTAAAAAAAAAAAAAGTAATAAAACTTAGTTATGCTAAACTTGCTGAAGAATCTCTTACAAATACTGTAGTTCCTTCCATCCTCCCCATGTCCGTAGTGCATCCTGTCATGATGTAGAGCTTGCAGATGGAACCAAAGGTATGTAGAGGGAAGCCAAGCATCTGACACTCCCAGAAGTGTTAATGTTGGAGATTTATTAAGCTTTGCTCTTTAAAAGAATTAAAAACAATGGGATGAAAGTGGGACAGGTAAGAATTGATTATTCTCTTTAAAATCAGGACTTTTTTTTATATATCAAAAGAGTCCATTTAAGCAGAGAAATGTAATATTTGATATATTTTCTTATTTGTAGCTGATTTGCAAATCAATCATTTGAACCAATACAAAATATGGAAAAGTAAGCTTCTAAAAATATAAACTCTACATCAAAGAAAAAAAATAATAAGGATAAAAATTAAATTAAAGTGGTTGTAAAGGCACAGGCTTTTTTTTACCTTCATGCATTCTATGCATAAAGGTAAAAAAACCTTCTGTGTGAATCAGCCTCCACAGCCCCTCCAATATTTACTTGAGCCCCTTCTCGATACAGCAATGTCCATGAGAGCCTTGCCTCTCCTGGGACTCGCACTCCTGATTGGCTTTTGGCAGCAGCAGGAGCCATTTGCTCTTACTGCTGCCAATAACAGCCAGTGAGCCAATCAGGAGACAGAGGGGGCAGGGCAGAGCCATGGCTCCGTGTATGAATGGACACACAGAGCCACGGCTCAAGAGTGCGCCTGCTTGGGTGTCTCCAGAGCAAACTGCTTGCTGTGGGGGCATCTGGCAGGAGGGCGGAGCAAGGAGCGCCGGCATTGGACCAGAGAAGAGGAAGACCCAGGCTGCTCTGTGTAAAACCATTGCACAGAGAAGGTAAGTATAACAAGTTTTGTTATTTTAAAAAAAACAAAAACAGGACTTTAATATCGCTTTAACGTGACTGCCAGTTATTTATAATCAGTTTTTTTAAATTAAAAAACATGCTTCATAATTATATATATTGTACATATATTGTTCAAAATAATAATAATAAAAACAAAAATGTATAATGAAATACCACAAACAGGAAATAAAATTTGGTGAAGGAAAACAAAAACGTGCAAATGACTTACAGAGTGACAGGAGATAGGGAAGGAGCAATTACTTTTTATCAAAATCTCATAATTTTAATAAATATAAATCTGGCAGAATAAGAGTTAGCTCAGACTTGCGGCCTCTGTTCTCATTAGCAGTATGAGATATCTTGAAATTGTATCCATTAACTGGCTCTCTGTTTTATTGGTTTCACAAGCAGCAAACACAGCAATAGCATATGACTATGTCTGCAATATAGAGACAGCAGAAGATGGGTTAATCAGAGCTCAGGTAACTAATTTCTTTGTGCAAAACCATCCGTCTGTCTGATTATCATTAAGTGGACATGACAGCACTAATGGGCAAGAGGGAACAGGGGCAATAGGTTCAATCTGACTCCTTAAATTACAGAGTGACATCACGCAGAGGAGTGACAAGCTGCCAGTTGCTGACAACAGGAAAACCTCTTCAGGAAAGTTAGTGGACATCAAGTAAAAGGGACAGAAGAGATGACCAGAAAGCAAGATAAGTATTGCCAGAATCCGATAAATGGGGGGTACGAGTTGTAATTATATGTAAGTGATTTGCCAGCAATACCTTGTTTGTAGATCATAACGACTATGCATATCTAACAAAAATATAAATGCACTTACAATATTAAAGATAATGCATTGGCTAATGGCAAGCAAGTAAAGCCCTGCAAAAGAACATATGAAAGAGACTGATACTAGACTCATTCGGAGCAGTGGACAGGAAGAATAATCAGAAAGGATTGGTGGTATACAGGAAACATATCATATCTATCATACATAACAAGAAGAGAAGGAAAGAATAAAAGAGTGAGCTAGAAGACAAAGGAAAACAAAAGCAAACCTCTAAGTTTAGAAGTGGAATCCATGCATTGCTGTATTAAAGAGACAAGCTAGGATAATTCAAAGGTGACAAATGGATAAAAGGCTTTGATGCAGCACCATTTGGAGGATTTCTGCTTGTGGAGCAAAACTGAAGATCCTGAAGTCTAAAAAAGGTCTATAAGCGACCTTTAGTGGTTACAATCATCATTGAAGGTAAGACTTGAGGCCAACAGACGAAATGGTGCCAAGAAAATTCTGGACCCAGCCTAACGTGATTGTACCAGCCCTCTTCATGATTTGTGCTGGTAAGTTAATACACAAAATCCTATGAAGTACTAAATTGTGTTTTCGTGGGTTTGTTTTAGTCTGTTTGTCAGAACTGTTTATTTTGATTGGATAGATAGATAAAAAATAGATAGAAACATATATAAATCAAACAGTTATAGGGATAATCCAAAATAGATATATAGATAAAATGGAGTTATGTAACGTAATATTTGTACTATATATCACATGGAAAGTATAGCAGTTATTAAACCGAATAATGTAGCTGTAGGGTGAATGTGATGAGTTCACTGAAAAGCCTATAAGGAAGAATGATTACTTAAACTCAGATTGAAGTAACAGAGTGTTTGAATTAAGAATAGGTTTGCAGAAGTACGAGACATACAGTATTTTACTCCTCATAAGCAATGTTCTGTATGCTTTCAGATGTGTTATTGGCTCATGTGGGTAATAAAGAATGGTTTGATAGTTTAGCAGCTATAAACTGATAGAAAAATTGTAACTGGCAAGCATTTCCTTGTAATGCCCACAAGCCATGCTTTAGTAAAGACAGGGATATTATAAACTAAAGTGTTAAAAGTTATATTTATTTTCCTACATTTGGAGAAATTGTGAATAACGAGATTACATAAGCTTTATGTCAGTTAATTGTTTTATATTGTTGTATTAAAGTATATGGAATGAATAAATCCAAGCCGGTCCTGTTGCGTCTATCAGATGAACTCATGGAAGGATACAAGAAAGGTGTGAGGCCAGTGCATAACTGGAGGAACACAACCACTGTCTCCATAGATGTCATGGTGTATGCCATCCTAGGAGTGGTAAGTAGACAAGTAGTGTATGCCATGTTGTATACTATCCTAGGAGTGGTAAGTAGATTAGGAGTATATGCCATGTTGTATGCCATCCTAGGAGTGGTTAAGTAGATTAGGAGTGTATGCCATGTAGTATGCCATCCTAGGAGTGGTAAGTAGATTAAGAGTGTATGCCATGTTGTATGCCATCCTAGGAGTGGTAAGTATATTAGGAGCGTATGTCATGTAGTTTGGCATCCTAGGAGTGGTAAGTAGATTATGCAACCAGAATGTGCTATTTAAATCAATAGGGTATATACATTTATTTAAGAACCTATGTGGTAAAAGTTTTTTTTTTTTTTTTTTTCAAAACCCTCTTATTACGTCAAGTAAAAACCCTATAATGTTATTATTATTATTATTAGAATTATTATCATTATACTTTAGTTATAAAGTGCCAACATACTGTCTAGTGAGTCAATGCTATACATTACAAAAATAAAAGGTTTGAAAATTACAGACATATGACACAGGGGGAGAAAAGAAACAGCAATGTAGATTTCTATCCAATAGTTTCTTTAGAGATAATTCAGTGCCAGATGGCACTAAATCATCCCTACAGAAAAAGAAAGTTTAACAAATAGTCTGCGTGGTACTCAACCTTACTGTAAGTATTCAAAATCCACTATGAAAAAATCTAAAGTAATTTAGGGACTATAAAGGATTTGTCACATAAATCAACATAATACATTTTTCATTGTTTTGTTGAATGCCTCTACACATTAATAACAACTACAGGGATCCTAGCAATACCTTTATTATAGAACTAACCATTATGTACAAAACCTTTATTCATTATTGTAACTAAAGAACGAAAAAATGGTTTATATTATAAAATATAAATTAAATATAATCCCTATCAGCCATGCAGTATGTGGCTTTAATATTTTTAGTCACTAGGGCTGGTTTAATAAAGAAATAAAGACTGTTCAATTAGAAAAGTGAATGTTTACTATCCAAAGTGATTATTTACTTAGGTTAGTAAATAATATGAAGCTGTGTTTAAAAGAATCATTCAAATCACGTACAAGCTAAAATCGGTGTGGCTTATTTAATAAAGCTGGAGAGTTCAAAATCAGGCTCACTTCTGCATAGAAACCAATCGGCTTCCAGGTTTTATTTCCAAACCTTAGTTGAACAAGCTGAGGTTAGAAGCTAATTGAAGCTGATTGGTTTCCATGCAGAAGTGAACCTGATAGAAACCAATCAGCATCCAGGTTTTATTTCCAAACCTTATTTGAACAAGCTGAGGTTAGAAGCTGATTGGTTTCTATGCAGATGTGAACCTGATTTTGCACTCTCCAGCTTTAGTAAATAAACCCCTGTTTTTTTTATTTTCCCTTCACAAGACTGGGCGTTAAAAGTGAACAGAGCTTCACCTTGTTTACCAAGGCTGGTGAACATATATGTTCTAAAGTCAATTTTTGTGTAAGTAAGTGGACAGTCTCCACTCCTTTTAATAATTTGACCCTATTGACTTAAAACAAGCATGCAGTAAGTGAATTCAGATCACTTGATCTGCACATTTGTTTCTGGGCAGTGATGTAAAAAAATTTTGAAGCTAAAGATGACAGCCAGGCAACTAGTATTTTCAGAAGGAGTTCAGGAATAGCAGCCCTTATTGTTCTTTCATGACAGGTTTCCTTTAAACTGCATACAATCATTGTGTAAATAGCTAATTTGTATTACCCACATGCTGCACCTATGAATAGGCAACCAAGTATGTACGTAGGAGGGTACCTAAATAATAAACGTGTGTCACAATTGATGTATATTTATTGCCTGTAGATTCATTGACTTTCTGCTTCCTATAACAAGGTGACAATGACGGTTATTCAGCAGTCACAACAGCATTGTTACCCTGTGGACATAAATGCTTTACTTAGTGCATTGGAGGGACCAATTTTGAGCACTGTCCTTCAGCATCTCTTTATTGACTTGACTGATGGAACAGTCAGAAAAGTGTCAACAGTTTTAGGTGACATCAACCTATGATTCGTAATAATCACAAATGAACTTAGTATCCCATTGCAGAAGTATTTATATGAGTCAAGGATTTGGCAAAACTTAAAAAAGTTTAATTTGGGTACTATATATGCAAATTGTACACCTAGCCTGTGCTAATGTCCATTTTAGTTGAACATCGAAAAACTGTTAAATAACTTAGGAATGTTACACAGAAAAGCTGAATAGTGCCACTCAATATAAAGATTAACAAATGAACCAAAAATGTAAGGTAATCACCAAATGAATGTATGATATTTCCAGTGTCAGATCTGGTTTGCACTGACTTGTCCCTACACACAAATATAATAAAAAATTAAATAGGCTCAAAATCAGGTGACTTAAAGAAAATAAGAAATGGGCAGCATGACTTTCAAGTAAATATTAACCAAAATAAACGTGTTATCTTACAGAAAGTGTGCCTTGTGGTAATTAACTCCTACACTATATATATTTAAATATATCCAAGATCAATCTCGTAAGTTCTCTAATGACATCAATTAGACCTTTTTAAACACCTAAAATTTATTTTTATCCTAATTCACAACTTACAGTGGAAATGTCTATGTTTAATGACTATGTATTATGGTAATGCATATGTTACACATGAAAATAATTAATCTGTTCATGTAATGACATCTATACACGTCATTATATAATATGTTCATTGTTTTTTTTGTTTGCCAGGATGAGAAGAATCAAGTTCTCACAACATACATATGGTATAGACAGGTACAGTCTAATGTATATTAATATATACCTATATATATATATATATATATAGATATATATATATATAGGTATTGAAAAACTTGTTTAAAGAGGAACTGCGGTGTGCTCACATAATTTGTAATAAAAACATCTTTGCCATTCTGAAGCTTTCCTCCAACCTCTTTGCATATTATTTTATATATACTGTGATTCTGTACTTGCCAAATATGCTGCAGAAATCTCCCTCCACTGAGTCTGGCTGCATCAATTTTAACTGTGGGCAGCCTGCCTGTTCACTTCCTGGATTTACACAGAGTCCCACCTCCAACGCTGCAGCTCTGCAGCTCTCATTGGCCCTCTTATGACTCACCCCCCTCCCTTTCTGGCAAACTCTCACGAGAGTGAGAGAGCTGTGCATGATGTCATAAGCCTAAGCAAGAAACAGGAAGTGGGCTGTATAAGGTATTTACTGGCAAAAAAACCCCATGTTTTACTATCTAAAGTTAAAACAACAAGGGCAGAAGATTTAATAGATGGAAAGATGAAAAAAATGAATGAAGGTCCGCTTTAGGCAAGAAAAACATTTATTTTTTCTGTAGCTATGAGAATTACTAATCTGCATATTGGCCAAACTCCTAAACCAGACACCCACAAGAAAGTTGTTAAATGTTTCTGCCTTACTTTCTGCTTCTGGAAGTCAAACCATGCTGTGTCTGTGACCACCTCCACCATCACATTATCATAGCTGACAAATGAAACATAGGAAGGAAACTGATCCTGGTTCATGGAACCTGATTTTCTTTGTTCTTAATTACGACTCACTTAGCTGTGACTTGGTGAGGTAGAGGAGGGATCTTACAAGGGTCAACAAAAGTGTAAAATCATTGGAACGCTGAGAATCATATAACAGTATTTTTTAAAACTAATGCCCCGTACACACGAGCGGAATCTTGGATGGTTTTTCCGACGGAATTCCGCTCAAGCTTGGCTTGCATACACACGATCACACAAAAGTTCTCCGAACTTTCGACCGTCAAGAAAGCGGTGACGTACAACACTACGACGAGCTGAGAAAATTAAGTTCAATGCTTCTGAGCATGCATCGAATTGTTTCCAAGCATGCGTAGGAATTTTGCGCGACGGAATTGGTACAGACGATCGGAATTTCCGATCTGAACTTTTTCAACCGAAAAATTGAGAACATGCTCTCAATCTTTTGCTGGCTGGAGTTCCGCCAGCAAAAGTTCATTGGAGCATACACACGGTCGCATTTTCCGACCAAAAGCTCTCATCGGTCTTTGCTGGCCGAATTTCCGATCGTGTGTACGGGGCATTAGGCTTGTTTTTCTTAAATAACGCTGCTAATAAATTGCTGGATTTATTTGGTAACAAACAGTGCTTAGTAGAGTTCTTTTTTTTTTAAAGGACAATATTTGCTATGTTAAAACACAGACAACAAGATTGACCCTAACTGGTTTAAATACAAGCACTTTGCAGGTGTACTGTAGATTTGGGAGTGCACTTTTAGTCTAATGCCGCGTACACACGGTCAGACTTTTCGTCTACAAAAGTCCGACAGCCTGTCCGACAGACTTTCGACAGACCTTTGTCGGACTTTTGGCGGACTTTTGGCGGACTTGCGGCGGACTTTCTTACGAGCGGACTTGCCTACATACGATCACACAGAAGTCAGACGGATTCGTACGTGATGACGTACACCGGACTAAAATAAGGAAGTTGGTAGCCAGTAGCCAATAGCTGCCCTAGCGTGGGTTTTTGCCCGTCGGACTAGCACACAGACGAGCGGATTTCTGGGTCCGGCGTAGTTACGACGTAAAGATTTGAAGCATGTTTCAAATCTAAAGTCCATCAGATTTGAGGCTGAAAAAGTCAGCTGAAAGTCCGCTGAAAGTCTGAGGAAGCCCACACACGATCGGATTGTCAGCCAGCTTTAGTCCGTCGGTGTCCGTCGGACTTTTGTAGACAAAAAGTCCGACCGTGTGTACGCGGCATAAGTACCAGTTAGGGCACTAATGTTTTTGACTGTTCTAAGTCATGTTATGTTGTGTAAAGGTTCCGAGCCTGGGTATGCCCATTAGGCTCTGTTTTTGTATTTTACTCTTTTTCAAAAACCTCAATAAAAATATTGAAAAAAAAAAAAAACACAAACAACAGGTTTACCTATTTCCCTTGCAAAAAAGAGATCTGGCTGTCTTAAAGTGGAACTTTAGTCAGAACATTAGTCCTGCTAGATCATAAATAAGTGCCTATACTGTTTAAAATCTATTAATATACTGTCTCACCCTGCTCTGCACATGCTCAATTGCTCTCCATTTTTAGGCACTGCCGAGTTTATAGAGGCCGATCTGCAGACAGCTTAAAGTGGAATTAAACCTCCCTATATTTTCCAGCCAAAGAAGCTGCTTCTGTTTGATCTGTAACTGCCAGGGTGCTACACATGTGATCAGCTATGACTCCAGCCATTTTATGGTTTGACAGTTTGTTGGAGGACACAAAAAATTGTGACAGTTAGCATTCCAGACTGTTAAATTGATGGGTTTAGTTCCACTTTATGATTTACTGTTGGGGCTCTGGGCTTCAACAAAATGGCAGCCTCCAGCAAGAAGAAACAGAAGCAATACTGGAGGCAATTTACAGCATACACTAATTTAGGTAGCATAATTATTAATGTGGCATGTATGTTCCTTGCTAAAGAACATTATTTTTTATCAAGTTGTTATGGGTAAAATTTGGACATTATTGGTTCGCTATTCTAACAACCACTGATATTAAAAGGAAACTGTAAAGATTTTTGCCTTTTCTTTGAAACTGTTTTAACGTTTACAAACTGGTTCCTTGATTCCTTTTTGGTTTTATGTATTTGTATAAAGTGTTGACCATGCAAATACACATTTATTACATGGTGTGTATATGATGACTACTGAGCATAGTAGGTTTTCAAATAAGATAACCAAGCACATCCTTTGCATGGCAAACCAGTTGGGGTTTTTCCATCTTTGCAAGCAGAAGAGGAGTTGAGTATTCCTCCTCTAAATTCTCATGTCGCTATTTAGCATAACAGCTGCTTTATGAGACTTTTAGCTGCTACCAAGACATATTTATGGCCTCTTATTGTTGGAATTGCATCTTGACTATCTGGGACTCTCCAACCTCATCTCACAATGACAATGTTTACATTTTTCCTATTTTTTTTATCTAACAAAAAATATGTAGACATGTAACAGTTAAATGTTATTAATGAATTGCTTACAAACAATTTCTGCAGAAGGACAATAATTAGATTTTTTTTGTTTAGTTTTGGACAGATGAGTTTCTCACTTGGGATCCCAATGAGTATGAAAATGTGTCTCAAATATCCATTCCCACTGAGAAGATCTGGGTCCCAGACATTCTAATCAATGAGTTGTAAGTAACAGCTTGCTTTAGAAAGCATTGCATCTATGTTCCAATCAATGCATTAACATTACATTATGAACTGGTTGAATTGTTCTTAGAATATTAGAGTTCAGTGTAAATGTGAAAGGAATCTGCCAAATTGCCTAGATAAAACAGCAAAAATAACATGTTTAATTTATAAAACAATCCAATAACATGTTAAATATGTTTTTACGAATCATGTTTGAATTAAAATACGTTTGACTTATTATTCTTCTTAACAATATCCTTCAGGTTATGAACTTGTGGACATCCCTATTTTATCAGAAAATGACAAGAACAAAACAAAAAGACTATTGTTTGCTTTACCACTGTTTTTTTCAGTTTTTAATGATTCTTTAATTGATCTTTTTACTTATTGCATTTTACTCAAGTGATCATTTTGTGAATGGCAATTTTTAATTTCCTTTTCAATGGACATGGCAAAAAAATGTAACTGAGTTGAAAAAACTTTACTATTTTAAAACAATAATAGGGAATGGAAAAAAAAAGCAAAAGTAATAGCTATCTTTGTGAAGACCATACAACGTTTCTTTGGTCTACTTTCAGTGTGGATGTTGGAAAATCTCCAGATATCCCTTATGTCTATGTCAACCATGAAGGCAGAGTTCAAAATTACAAACCTATTCAAGTAGTGACTGCCTGTAGCCTCAACATCTACAATTTCCCATTTGACCTTCAAAACTGCTCACTGACATTCACCAGCTGGCTTCACACAAGTACGTTTTATATCCTTTATATGTTCCTATGGTCTCAATCTTTAAATTGCACCATACTATGATGCATGTCGACATCCAGTGGCTGTTTTTATCATTGCTGCTTTTATTGCTATTTATATTGCAGACTGCTGTTTAGATATTGTTTGGCAAAAAAGTTACTTAGAGAATTTATCTATTTCACTCTTTGGAAAGGTTGTCACCATAATAAATAAATAGAGCAAAGCCAAGGAAAAGTGGATGGTTTATATTTACCTTTATGATGGGATGTGAGGGAAATCTTCATGCTTTTGAAGAGCTCCCTGCACCACTGTTGACACTTCCTGGGGTGTTGGATAGTGCACCTCTGTATTGCTTTGTCTAAATGATTGTCTTGGGTTGTACAGCAATCTCCAAGGCAGCATAGGAATTCACATAAGATAAGGCATCAAATGGTATCTTTACTGAATTAAAGATGTAAAAAGATGTATAGAAAGCTATTCCCAATCAATAATACATTGCTACTTACCTTTAAATCAGGAAATGAAATGCCTTCTGAGGGTTGATGCGTGCTTCTGATCTAGATGGAGTTTTCACTTGGTCACGGAGCACACAGCAAAACTGTCTCCTCTTCTTTCCAGTCTTGCAGCTCTGTGCCCTTCTCAAACACACGGCTATGTGATATCATTTCCTTCCTTCCTACATTTTCTGCCAACATCACTTCCTGTTCAACCAGCCCCTTTTAAACCTGTCAGACAAGGTAATTAGCTTTTAGATAGAGGAAGCACAGTTACTCACTAAATTCAATTAACCTATTAAAGTGGTTGCAAAGGCTGAAGGTTTTTTTTACCCTAATGCATTCTATTTTATTCTATTCCATTCTATTCTAAGATAAAAAACCTTCTGCATGCAGCTTTCCTCCAGCCCCCCTTTAAACTTACCTGGACCCAATCTCGATCCAGAGCTGTACACAAGAGCAGAGGCTCTCCCTGCTCTCTCCTTCTTTATTGGCTCAGAGACATTGGCTTGCTCTGCTGTCAATCACAGCCAGTGACGAGGACGGGGGGCAGGGCTGTCTATGGACAAAGAGAGCTGGCTCAGGAGTGAGCCGGCACAAGTGCCCCTATATCAAGCAGCTCGCTATAGTGGGCACTTGGCAGGTGGAGGAGACAGGAGCTTTGGCGGGGGGTAGAGGGAGAGGAGGATTGGGGCTGCTTTCTGAAAAACTATTGTATAAGTATGTTTATCATTTTTAAAAAATAAAATTGGATCCTTTAATGTCACTTTTACTTCTAAATGGTAACTAAAAATGCTATTCCATATTTGCAATTAAAAAAACATGAAAAATGCCAAAATGGCAACACTGGGTTCTGTGGTTCCTCCCACCAGCCTCTATGTCATTACAGAATACAATAGGGATGTAGCGACTGATGGGAGGAACTGCAGTGCATAGTGGGGGAAATACTATCAAACAACTGGGGGTGTCAGATAGCATCAGATTGTAGCTCTTCAACAGATCAAATATTCTGCTCACTGCCCACCAGAAAGATAAGTAAAAAGTATCTAATATGACGGGGTGGCTTTGCTTTTTTTCTTTTTTTTTCTTTACAACCACTTTATACTACAGACAAGCCTATAATTAGGCTTACCTATAGCTACACTGGATATCTCCTGAACCTGCACGGTTTAGGAGATATCCCTATTTTTGCATGTGCCGACGTCATCGCATTTAAGCAAACTGAAGCAATGGCATGTAGGTGCCGTTGCTTCAGTTGTACTGTGCCGTAACCAGCGGCTCCTGCGCGCATGCTCGGGAGTGACATCATCGCGGCTCCGTCCAGTCACAGCGCCGGAGCCGCGATACCCGGAAGTAACCCCCCGGGGGGTGAATGAAGACCGCTGTGGGGGCTTCCATCTCAGGTAAGTAATTCATAATGAGCTAGTATGCTATGCATACTAACTCATTATGCCTTTGTCTTGCAGGTTTTTTTTTATTTTAGGATTTTTTTAAACGGGTTTACAACCACTTTAAGTCAACAATGTCTCCTTAAATGCTAGTTTTACAGAGCCAGAATTGGGAGAGGGGGCAAAGTGGGCAATTACCAAAGACCACCACTCTCTGATAAGGACTGTGCATTGTCCTGTGTACAGTCTACTGCAGAGTGTCAGGAGGTGTCAGGGATGCCCTTTCCTTCTTCTTTGTTTCATGTTTTCATTAATAGTATTTCATATACACTTTTCTTCTCTTTATTTAGCGTGTGTTTGTTATAGAATGTGATTAGTATCTCCTGTTGAGTTACTTGATCTTTTTATGTTCTGGTAGTACCATGTTCAGAATTATACCCTATATGCAAAATGTGACTTGTATAGGAGGTATCTTTTGTTTAAATCATATGTTTCTATCTCCTTTTTATACATTACAGTATGTTATTCGCGTTTAAAATTGCAATTTGACATTGAGTTCTCCTACTTAGCTTACCACATTAACTAGCATTCTCAAATTAATGTTTTTCCAACTGTTTATTTGAATAACATTACATTTATTAACATTCAATTGAAACTGTCCATTAACTGTTAATATTGCCATTTTGTAGAGGTCTTTCTGTAAGCAATTACTATTCTGCTGAGCTGTAAAAATTCTGCATAATGCCATGTCAGTAGAAATGCCAACTTTATTTTCAATCTAACCCTTTAGGTCATTAAAGCAGCTAAAAATATCAAGGCCTGATACTAATACTTGTGCTACATCATTGGTATATTCATTGTTAGACATGTGCAATTCATTTAGTATCGAATCAAAATTCGAATTGTAATTCAGCCGAATTTTGCATCTTTCAGATATTTGGATGCATCCGAATGTCCGAAGAAAAAAAAATAACGAATTTCTACTAATGCAAAATAAAATTAGAGCGAAAATAATGAATTCGACATGATTCATTTATTCGTTAAAGGTCTAATGAAACAAAAGGTCAACTCAGGGTAAATCTTAGAGCCGGTTCACACAGGGGAGACCTGTCAGGCAACTTAGCCACCTGACAAGTCGCGTTCCATGCATTGCAATGGAACCGTTCTAATAGGAGCGACTCAAGTCGCTCCGACTTAGAAAAAAGTTCCTGTGTTACTTTGGGGTGACTTCGAAGCGGCTTGCATTGACTTCTATACAGAAGTCGTTTTGCAAGCCGTGCTGAAGTCGCGCTGTATAGGGCGGCTTCAGAGTCAGACGACTTTTAAGCCACCCCTGTGTGAACCGGCACTTACAGTCCAATCAGCTGATTCATTTTTTGCTGGAGGTTGGATTAGTGACAAAGTGCATTCCTGAGAACTGAGTGAGAAGGGTGTTGTATTGTATTTAAGCAGAGGAGAAGAGATATTGTCATTGTTTGTGTTAATGGATTCAATAAACTAACAACTTTTCAAACTACAAATCGTTATCATGAATATATATACATACATAATTATCAAATCAAATCAATATACATAGAAAACTAATCAATTTGGTATAACGAATATCGACCCTCTACAGAAATAACAAATTATCCAAACACGCATAAACATAACGAATATAACAGAAGGAAATGATGTATTTTATGAATGAAAACAAAATTAAACTAAACAAAATTTTCCATTGTGCACAAGTCTATAAATCATTTTAGTTTAAATATGTTCCATTTACAACTGCTCTTTGTCTTTAGACCATTAACTAGTTATTTATTTGTGTTTAACCACTTATGGACCGCCCGTCGTCATTATACGGCGGCTGTTTGAAGAGGAATATCGTTGTTATGTCAGCAGATAGTGGTCCGCTTTCGGATAAAAGTGGTCTTGGTGCGGTGGTCTATTCACTGCAAGTTCACTCCCGCCGTGCTCTGGTCGTCTCCGCCACTTACCGGAGCCGCTGGTAGCGGAGGAGACGATCGGGTCCTGTCACGTCCACAGCCTGAAGCCAAGTGAGGGAAAAATAGCCCCCACTCGGCTCCATAGCATTGGATGGCGGAAGCAACGTCAAACATCACTTCTGCCTAATTCTCTTAAAGGGGAATTTTTTTTTTTAAATGACATTTTTTTTATCATTTTTGCATTTTAGTGTAAATATGAGATCTGAGGTCTTTTTGACCCCAGAGCTTATATTTAAGAGGTCCTGTCATGCTTTTTTTCTATTACAAGGGATGTTTAAATTCCTTGTAATAGGAATAAAAGTAACCCAAACATATTTTTTTTAAAGGACAGTGTAAAAATAAAAAAATAAAAAGTAAAATAAATAGGAAAAACAAAAAAATTTAAAGTGCCCCGTCTTGCGAGCTCGCATGCACAAGCGAATGCATACGTAAGTCGCCCCCTCATATGAAAACAGTGTTCAAACCACACATGATTGTTAGAGTGAGAGAAATAATTCTAGCACTAGACCTCCTCTGTTACTCTAAACATGTAACCTGTAGAAATTTTTAACCATTGCCTATAGAGATTTTTAATGGTAAAAGTTTGTTGCCATTCCACGAGCGGGCGCAATTTTAAAGCATGACATGTTCGGTATCAATTTACTCCGCGTAACATTATCTTTAACAACCTAAAAAAAATTGGGCTAACTTTACTGTTGTCTTATTTTTTAAGTAAAAAAAGTGTATTTTTTCCCAAAAAAAGTGCACTTGTAAGACTGCTGTGGAAATACGGTGTGACATAAAGTATTGAAATGACCACCATTTTATTCTCTAGGATGTTAGAAAAATATATATAATGTTTGGGGGTTCTAAGTAATTTTCTAGCAAAAAAAATCATTTTAACTTGTAAACAACAAATCTCAAAAAGAGGCCTGGTCCTTAAGTGGTTACAAACTTTACCCTAGTCTTTAAATCCTTACATTAGTTACATAGTTTCATCGTTAGTCTGGTTGAAAAAATACACAAATCCATCTAGTTCAACCAATAAAAGGTAAAAAAAATCACCTATAAAACCTGTAAAACCTATATACACAATACTATACCCACATTTGATCCAGAGGAAGGCAAAAAATACAAAAAAAACTACAAAGTATGAAACAATTTGCACCAGTAGGGGAAAAATTCCTTCCTGATCCCACGAAATCATATATTACCTGGATCAGCTTTACCTCTAAATGTTAGTATCTAGTTATATTATGTACATGTTTATGTAGAAAATAATTCAGACCTTTTTAAAGCAATCTACTAAGCTGGCCTCAATTTTTTTATAAGGTTATTATCAAGAAAAGCATAAAATACTCAAATCTTTGGTTTAACCTTTTTAGCTGAGAATCATATTCCTTAATGGGTAGTCAGTTCACAGTCACCTTATAACCAACTTTGAAATTAACTGGGCTGCTGAACATTTCCAATTTTCACAATAGGGTCATTATGAAATATATACATTTCACAATAGGGTCATTATGAAATATATACATTTCACAATAGGGTCATTATGAAATATATTAAGTCCTGTCAATGTACCTAACTAAAAATTTATTAATGCTAACATACTTCCTTTTCTAGTTCAGGACATCAATCTATCTTTATGGAGGAAGCCAGAAGAAGTGAAAGAGGACAAAAGTGTTTTTATGAACAAAGGAGAGTGGGAGCTCCTGTATGTATTACCTCAATATAGAATGTTTGTGGAAAATGAAGATAGTTTTGCGGAAATGAAATTTCATGTGAGTTGTGGATTAATGCTTTTTCTAAATGTCTTCATATTAACCAAGCAGATTGATGTTTCAGTCATGATATAAATAGTTTGCTTTAAAGTTATGGAATAGCTATAGTAATGCACTTTAACTTTTTTGTAGATTAAAGTGTGGGATATAAAAAAAACAAACATACTGTACATACTCACCTATATGGCTGCAACATTGGTCCAATGCTGCAGCTATCCCCCACCAGGTCTAAGAACGAGAACTGAGAGGTCACAGGACCACTGGTCGCTCACTGGAGTGGTGGGCCGCCGGGGGGGGGGGCAGGAGCAGCTGGCTCCAGCTCTTAGCAGCATGCTGAGCCAGCTGAGCCAGCTGCCGGTCAGGCATCTGGACGGATCCCATCCTTAAGGTCGGGATCCTTCCCGAGCCTGGACTGGCTGTGTCACGTCAGTCGACTCCTGTGAACCAGAAGAGAAGTATGGCCAAAAAAATGACTAGCCTCAGGTGATACACAGAGATGAAACACATCCTCCTACATAGGTAGTACTTGCTTATCTGCAGCCCTCTCTCCTCTACAGTCTTCCAAAACATGCCTTCTACACAGCATCTCTCAGCATTAGTTGAGTTGTAGTGACACATAAAGCTGAATAGAGATGGGCATACCAAGGTTTTTTTTTTCTTAATTATTTCCAACCAGCTTAGTTAGTATATCTGTTATTTTTTGTGTTTCACGGCAAAGCATATCATCAATTTAAAATTTTTGTGACCTATCGTAGGATATAGCATGCGGCTTTGCATGTCTTCCTTTACTTTCCTATCACCATTTAGGAAGGATTTTGTCAATTTTACCCGCCAGAGGCTTAGATAACATAGTGTTCTTTTGCAGTTATAAGATTCTAAAACTTCCACTTATATTTGAATTTCCTCATACCTAATTTTTAATGATTATTTTTATTTGTTTTAACAGGTTGTAATTAAAAGGCGACCCCTTTTCTATGCTGTCAATCTGCTTCTTCCCAGTATGTTTCTCATGGTGATGGACATAATTGGGTTCTATCTTCCTCCTGACAGTGGAGAAAGAGTCTCGTTCAAGATCACCCTACTTCTGGGTTACTCAGTTTTCCTCATTATCGTTTCAGACACCTTACCAGCTACTGCTATTGGAACCCCATTAATAGGTACAGTGAAGGGTTTTATTAGTGTTTATTTATTATTTGTTTTGTGGCCCCATCTTACACTCTATGGCCAAAAATGTGTAAATACCTGACAATCATACCTATTTGAGCTTGTTGGGCATTATGTTTCAAAACTATGAGCACCTATATGGAGTTGCTTCTCCCACTTTTTAGGTTTAACAACATCTATTTTTATGGGAAAGCTTTCCACAAGATTTTGGTGTAAATCTAAGGGAATGTATGCCCATTCAGCATAAAAACATTAAAAACATTTAGGAGATCAGATATCGATGAGAAGACCTGGCCTGATGTTTGGCAAGTTGGTTCCAACTCACCCCAAAGGCATATGACCTACAGCATTCTATTGTCAATGTTTGTTTATGGAAATGGCATAGTTATGTGCTTGATTTTATGTACCTGTTAAGAATGGGTGCAACAGAGACATCTGAAATCAATCATTTTTGAAGGGTGTCCACATACTTTTGGCCATATTGTATTTGGCATAGTGTATTTGGTTGACTTTTGTTACATCTATTGTCTTAATTAATATAGGCAAAAGCTGGAGAAAGGAAATGAAGAAGCCTGGGAATTTTTGTTGACTGAATTTTAGATTCTGAAAAATGATTCTAAATAAACATTAATCTTTATTCTTTGTTTTATCAAATCACCCTAGGCCTGAAATTCAGCAAAGCAGGCATGTGCCTATAGGCAGCAGAGCTGAAAAAGCAGCCTTTTCTTGTATAGTTGTGGACATATTTTTTCCCACCATCAGTTATCTCATATAATGTTATGTACACATTATCTCCAAATTTAAAGTCAGATTAGAACTAGAAAAACAAGGAAATGCTCTGTGTGAAGTGATTCTATTAAAAGGGTGCAGATTGTTGCGTGCCTAAGAGCTCCAGAGAACAAAATACATCTCTGAATAGGTCAGTAAGCATGCAAATGCAAATATTTATCAGTATGACTAAGTTTGAAGGGTAGCCTCTCACCTTCTATTCACTAACCTTCAATTGTTAAAGCAAGACTGACCATTGTGGGCATTTACCCATTTAGCTTCCGTACCAACCCTACCTCTTTTTTTTTTTCTTTAAATAATCTTTATTAACAATTCTTAATTTACATACATCATATTTAAAACATCTACAGGTTCATGTGGGCGTGCTCCACTATTGAGGAGGTCGTAGGTCCCCCCTACGTAACTCCCCACAACCAATGCAACTACAAACCCGTCCACAAACTAATCTGCATACAGTATGCTTAAAATGACATGTGGATATTTTCACCCCAACCCACCCTGCCCTCCCTTACTCTCCCCCCCCCCCCCTAAGCCAGATCCATCCTTTGTTCTTGACACCCTACACTTGTTAACCACGGGTTCCACATCTTTTCAAACTTCTTAAGATTCCCTCTTCTAATGTATAGGGCTCTCTCCTTCCATATTACATCATTTACTGTTTTAGCCCATTCATCCACTGCAGGGGGTAAGGCTGTTTGCCATCTTTGCATAATAAGTTTCCGGGCCTGGTACAGGCATCTCAAAATGGCTGTTTTAACCGCCATCTCCTCCCGTCTCCAAACTCTGAAACCAAGGATACAGAATCTAACGTCTGTCTCCAGGGAGATCTCCCACCTACCCTCTATAGAGCCCACCACCCCCAGCCAGTAACGTACTAATTTGGGGCACCTCCATACCATGTGTATCAGATCACCCTCCTCCCCACACCTGGGGCACGTGGCGTCGGGCCTTACACCAAAGCAAAATAGTTTTTTGGGGGTGTAGTATGCTCTATATAACAACATTAGGTGGGAGAATCTCTGTGCAGGTGCCACTGAGACCTCCTGTCCTGCCTCCAGTATTTCCCTCCATTGTGTATCTGTCAACTTCCCCACGTCCTTCTCCCACCCCTCCCTACAGCCGAGGTGTTCTGGTCTAACAAATGCTGCCTTGCACAGTTGCGCATATATTCCAGAGACAAAACCCTTCATCTTCCCGGGCTTGATCACTTTCTGCAATAGTGCAGCATCGGTCCAGGCTGGGGGACTTACCCTAAACTGTACCTCCAATGCCGCTCTCATTTGTAAGTATCTAAAGAATGATTGTCTTGGAATACTATATTCCTTTTGGAGGTCCTCGAAGGTTTTCAGTACTCTCCCTCTATACAACTGGGATAGTCTATTTATACCCCACCTCACCCATTCCTTAAATTCCCCCATGGCCACTATCTCCTGTAAGTTCCTGTTATGCCAGAGGGGAGCATACTCTGTAAACCCAACATATCCCATTAATAACTTTGTTGCCTTCCAAACTTTTGTGACCAACTTAGTTGTGGGGCCTTTACCAAGTAACGAGTCTGCCTCCAATGCTTCCACTATGGTTTTGTGGGGTGCCTCCAGGGTTAACAAACCACTACCCATATTTTCCCCCCCTATATGTTGCAACTGTGCTGCCAGAAAATAACACCTCGGATGCGGGAGGGCTAACCCCCCCTCTCTAACTGGCAACTGTAAGTTCTGAAGGCTAATCCTAGCCTTCCCCCTTCTCCACAACAACTCCCTAAAAAGAGAGTCAATCTTCTGGAACCACTTTTTGTTCACCCACATCGGTGAATTGTGTAACAAATACAGCAGTTGAGGCAACCAGACCATCTTGATCAGGTTGCCCCTTCCTGCTACAGATAGAGGCAACCGGCTCCAAATGTCTATTTTGCACCTAAATTTACCCAGCAGTGGCTCTAAGTTGTCTACGATAAACTGGTTGGGGTCTCTTGACATGTTTATGCCCAGGTAGCGGATCGTTGAGACTACTTTTAAATGTGGGATTTCTGACAAGACCGACCCACTAGGGTTATCTAATGGCAGTAGTGCAGACTTCCTCCAGTTCACCACCAGTCCGGACACAATGCCAAACCTCTCCATTATGTCCATTACCTGCCTAAGAGAGCCACCTGTATCTCCAAGAAACAATAGGACATCGTCGGCATACAAGGCAATCCTCTCCTCTCCTATTTTCCTTACAAAACCTGCAATCATTGGGCTAGACCTAACATGAATTGCTAATGGCTCCATAGCGAGGGCGAACAACAGGGGGGACAGGGGACATCCCTGTCTCGTCCCCCTCTCCATACATATTTTCCCTGAGAATTCCTTATTTACCCTGACCTTCGCACTTGGGCCCCCATACAGTATTTTTATCCACCTTCTAAAGACAGGGCCCAAGCCAAACTCCTTCAGCACCCGCCAGAGATAGGGCCATTCCAAGCTGTCAAAAGCCTTGGTTATATCCAAAGATACCACTGCTCTTGATCCCATGTTCTCCGTCGGGGTCTGGAAATTCATATATGCCCTCCTGATGTTCATACTCGTGGTCCTATGGGAGATAAATCCCGTTTGATCCACGTGAATCAGTTTATGCACCATTTTATTAAGTCTAGCAGCCAATACCCTTGCCAGGATCTTAGCGTCTGTACACAACAGAGAGATAGGCCTGTATGCCGACGGTTCCAATGGGTCACCCCCTTCTTTATGAAGCAGAATAATGTTTGTTTCGGTCATGGAGGCAGGCAAACACCCTCCCTGCAGAGCCCAATTTAATGTTTTCAGCAACTCAGGTAGAAGAATCTTCCCGTAGCGCTTATAGGTCTCCACCGGGAGGCCGTCCGGCCCTGGAGATTTTTGATTTGCCATTCCATTTACAGCTTGTTGTAGTTCAGCTAAGGTAATTGGCTCGTCCATGCACTCCCTATCTACTTCAGAGACTTTGGGAACCTGTATATCCTTAAAAAAATTTTCCATATCCTCCTCCCCCGCGAGCCCATGTGACCTATATAAATTTGCGTAATACCTCTCGAATGTGTCTGTGATTTCTGAACTCTGAGAGGATACCTCGCCAGTTGGAATCCTGATTGCCGGGATCGCCGAGGAGGAGGAGTTGGTTTTCACCAAATAGGCCAACATACGTCCCACACTTTCTCCCTCCCCAAAAGTCCGTTGTTTCTGGAAGAGTTGCCTATTTACACCCCTCTTTAGGACTGCTGTTCTATAGGCCTCCTGTTTCTCCTCCCACAGTTTCTGCCTCTCTGGTGTAGGCCTATCTATAAATTGCTTCTCTGCCATCTCCAGTTCCCTCCTAATTCCCTCCTCCCACTCCCTTGCCCTCCTCTTGACTCCTGCCACCCCCTGGATCAAAATACCCCTGAGGAATGCCTTCAATGTGTCCCACTGTACACCTGCTGACGTTGAGCCTTCATTGAATTTTAGGAATTCTTCTAGTTTTGTTATTATCCTCTCTGGGTCCCCCATTAATTCCAACCAGTACGGACTTAGCTTCCAATGCCCTCTAGCCTCCCCGACCCCTATACTTACTGAGGCCACCATCAGGGAATGATCCGAGACCCCTCTCGGGTAGTATATTACATCCTCTATTATTGGCGCTGCCTCTGCATTCCCCAGGGTCATATCAATTCTGGAGAGGGTGGAGTGGGAGGGAGAAAAGCAGGAGTATTGCCTAACTCCAGGGTTTCGGACCCTCCACATATCCAACAGACCTGCCTCCTCCAGAAAGTGACCCAGCCGGCCCCCTGCTACACTGGTTGCTTGGGCTCTCGGTGGAAATCTATCCAGCTCCTTATTCAACACCTCATTGAAATCCCCTAGTACTATCACCGGGGTATCTATTTTATCCAACATAAACTCCATTAAACTATACAACACTTCCAATTTAAAAGGAGGGGGGATATAAATGTTAGCAATAACAAACATCCTGTTTTCAATAGAGCAGTATAAAAAAACATAGCGGCCCAAACTATCTATCCTGGTCTGCCTACAGGAGAACATCACACTTCTTGCTACCAATATACTCACCCCCCTAGAATAGGAGGAGTACACCGAGTGATATTGAGCCTGGAACCTTCTACTTGGGAAACATTTCATCGTATCCTTTGTGAAGTGAGTCTCCTGTAGGCAGACCAAGCCCACCCCCCTTATTTCTAGCAATGAGAAAATGGAGGCCCTCTTATTTGAATTCCCCATCCCCCGCACATTCCAGGAGCCTATTTTGAGGATTTTAGGCTGCATCAAACGGACAACAAGCAGGTATTAGCCCCAGAGAACCTACGACAGTTGACACCTTCAGCTTGGTATATTGAGTTATGCCAAAAAAAAAATAACACCTCCTTGCCCATTATAAAAAACAAAAAACAAAGGTAAGTGGGCAAGTACAAAAAAAAAAAAAAAAAAAAAAAAAAAAAAAAAAAAAAAGGAAAAAGTGTTCCCTTAATTACCCTCTGTGCATCATTTCTATTATATCCCTTTTTAATAAACATTTTTAGTGACCCCCTTTCCTTTTTCCCCGTGTTCCTCATCGTAGTGTTTGCATTTACCACACAAGTACTTAATCCTACGTCCCCCCTCCCCCCCTTCCCCCTAACTACCCCCGAAACTACTAAGTACATTTTAATTCAAAAAGTAAATTGCAACCCCCTTCCTCTCCACCACCCACCCCCCCCTCTCCCTCCCCCCCAATCCCACCCAACCCTTCCTCCCTCCCTCCCCTTCCCCCCTCCCTCCCCCACCTTACCAGGTTTGCCCCTGGGGCATTATTCGTGACCAGCTCATATATTCCCTTCACAATATTCTTTCCTAACATTCCCTCCCCTCCTTCCACCAAAAATATCCACATGTGCCAAATACAACGTGCAGTACCCTTCTCCTCCCCCATTCCTACTCTATCATACCCCCTCATTCTTCCTCTCTATACCAAGTTCAATTGTATCCCATAGTCCAGGTTTCTTTGTCTTCTTATTGAGCATCCTAACTCTCTGGGCTCCGCTCTTTGAGGTTCAGTCTTTGTTTGTTTTCTTCATACCAGCGTGTTGCCCCCTCCGGGGAATCGAAAACGAGGACCTCCCCAATTGCCTCAACCCGCAGCCTCGCAGGGTACAGTAAGGCGTACTTGACTTCAAATTTTTGAAGGGTGCGTTTGATCTCCACAAACCCTTCCCTGCGTCTCTGCAGCTCTGGCGAAAAGTCCGCGAAAAATGAAACCCTTGTTCCGTTATAAAGAATAAGTCCCTTCTCTCTGGCTTTACGAAGTAGGGTTAACTTGTCGGAGTGATTCAAAAATTTCATTAGTAAGGACCTAGGGCGCCCTCCTGGGGGTGGAGCCCTGAAGGGGACCCGATGGGCTCTCTCAATCGCAAACTGTGCGGTAAAGGCATCTCTTCCAAATATTTCTATGAGCCATCCTTCCAAAAAAGCAATGGGACTGTGCCCCTCACATCTCTCTGGGAGACCTACTATTCTTATGTTATCCCTTCTCAGGCGATTTTCCATTTCATCCATCTTTTCATTAATTCTACCCAATTGCTGCTTCATGGTTTTAACATCTTGCTGTAGGGGAAAAACATCATCCTCCACTTGACTCACTCTTCCCTCTAGGCCCGTTATTCTATCTACTGCCTTTTGCAACTCCTGCTTTATTAATAACAGTTCATCTTTGACCTCTTTAATTTGGCAGCTTAACCCCTCCACTGATGCTTTACAGGAGTTAATTGCTTGCAATACTTCCCTCAGGGTAGGCTCCACCTCCGTGGCAGGGACGGTAGTTGGCAATGATAACTGAACTTTTTCCCCTGCCCCTGTGCCTTTATTGACATTCGGGTTTTTATGCCCTGCTCCCACTGCAGATGTTGATGCCTGTCCTTGGCTTTTCCTGTCCCCAGTGATCTTAGGTTGTGGAAGTTGCCCATTTTTAGTGGGGGTCTGCTCAGGGGTATGGGCAAACCTCTCCAACTTTGCTGCTGCTGCTGCCGCCTGGTTCCCCTTCTCCTTTGCAGACCGTAATGACTGGGGACCCAGATTCTCCATGTTAACTGGCTCCTCCCCCCTCCTTCTGGACATTACCTTTATTACCTTTATTTCTTTTATGTACCCAGAAAGTCAATACCATCAGGAGAAGCAAGCCAAGGAAAGATAAAAGGCCAGGGAGCAGGAGAGGAAGTTAGCCAGGTCTATACAAACAAGTACTGTCCCTTTAATGCAGAGGTCTAGGCACAACCCTGCAGTCAGCCGAGTTGCTTATTCAACAGTCTAAGTATTTTGTTGTGCTGGCCAGCTGTATTACATATGCCCGCTCACTCCTCCGTCCCCTTGCTGTAGGGTCATCACAAAACTGTCCTTTTGTTCTTTAACCAAGCACAGGCACAGACACAGTGAAATATAGTAGACTGACAGGGTTAAACCCTCTTTCCACAACCTGCTCACCTGCTACGGACCCCACAGACCCAGGACCCAGCGTCCAGCTCCTTTACCAGCCTCCACAGCCACCACAGAATATCCCAAAACAGACTGGCCCAAGGTTCACCTCTGGTCTTCTGTTCCACCCGTCCGCCTCACCTCGCCGCTCCGTAGCGATACTCTGAAAGCCGCTCCACCGACTCCCAAGCGCGCAGGCGCAGTAACTACCGCGGCTCCAATACCGGCTCCAGTAACGGCCCCGCGATGCGGCTAATGTATTCTGACAGCCGGCTTCACCGTCTAAGGGCACTTCCTTGCCTGTCCACTCCGCATCGGCACGCCAGGATCCAGGCACTTGTGAAATATAGCCGACCAAATGCTCCAGCCCTCCAGCAACAGCAGATAACCGGCAAGGTGGAGAGGCTCTCAGCACGCCACACGTTCTACTCCACACTCCTTCCACATCCACACCCTCATCCGGTCACGCCCCTGTCCGTTTCACTGCTAAGCCCAACCCTACCTCTAAAGGTAACATTCTCCGTCTATGACTTCCTGATTGTCAACCAATACCATCTTCAGTGTTTCATTGTTTGATAAATAAGCCTTTTACAGGGATGAATTGTTTTTCTATGTGAGGCATTTTCAAATGTTATTAGTTTCTCTCCTTGAGCAAGAAGGACTATTGTGTCCCTGGGTCTAATTACTTTTCCAAGGGTGTTGCTATTTTATTACTTCTAAAACTGTATCAGTACAGAACTATCAAATAGTAAAATGATGTTTGAAAATTTCTGAGATGTCTTAGCACAATAAAAATTAATGATCTGAACATATACATCAATGTCTTTGAGGTAGTAAAAGGAAACAGATGCAACCAAGGAGAGCACATTAGAGTCAAGATAAAAAGAGAAAAAGGAAACATCTGGTGTTTAAACAAATAAACATTTTGAGTAGTTATTGCAGAATACCAATATCTGTTTGTGTGATTCATTAATGCATAGAACAAATTAAATATGAGTTTTATACATTGGGGTTGATAAACTACAAGGGCAGAAAGTAGCACCTGATAGGATGTCTGATGTTAAAACATCTACATTTTGTTGAATGAACCTTATACTATATTGTGTAAACCTCAGTGTGTGTGTTCTTAGGTGGGTATTGGGTATTTTGGAAAGTCTAATAATATTGCCCTAGAGTTTAAAATAAAAAAGTGCCCCCCCCCCAAAAAAAAACAGAAAAAAAAAACAACTAATTAGAAACAGAAATTTTAACAACTTGCCTACTGGGCACTTAAACCCCCCTCCTGCCCAGACCAATTTTCAGCTTTCGGTGCTCTCACAATTTGAATAACAATTACTCAGCCATCTAATACTGTACCCGAATGGATTTTTTGTCCTTTTTTTCATACAAATTGAGCTTTCTTTTGGTGGTATTTGATCACCTCTGGGTTTTTTATTTTTTGTGCTATAAATGAAAAAAGAGGCAGAGGTATGTACAGAATCGGTAGGCAGAAGCGTGATTGAATAACAAGCCAGGGTCAGTTCCAGGTCAGGCAAAGGTATGAACAGAATCAGTATCAGAAGCGTGGTCGAATAACAAGCCAGGGTCAGTTCCAGATCAGGCAGAGGTATGAACAGAATCGGTAGGCAGAAGCGTGGTTGAATAACAAGCCAGGGTCAGTTAAAGAGCAGGTGGAGGCATAAGTTGTGTGAAGGTAAATGGCAGAAAGTGAGGGTTATGATTACCATACTTCACTAATAATTTAGTGAAGTATGGTAACGGCGGAAACAGTCAACTATGCAGAGGCCTGGTTGGGAAGGACATTGGGGACAATGATAAGTGGTATCTCTTCTAACTCCTCCTCTGGTGCACACCCGACATTTTTTCTGATGTTTTTGGCCTGTTGGTCTGGGAGGGATTTTATCTGGAAAGTGGTGTCCGGAGAGTCTGCTAATCAAATCGGAATGAATGTTTTCTGGTGGGCCGTTCTGGAATATAAGGGCAGTGGTGATTCCTCCTGGTAGCCAAGGAAGGATTTGGGGCTTTCAGTGGAGTTGCGATAGATAACATAGCTGTTGTATATGGCCAAATTAAACAAATAAATTGAAACTTTTTTATACCACTGGTATGTTCGTATTGTGGCAAGGTAGGGTTCGAGCATTTGGTTGTTGAAGTTGACACCCCCCATGAACATATTGTTTTCGTGGATACATGTTGGTTTTTGGATTGGGCCATTCCTCCTGTTGATCTCAATGAATGTATTGTTGTGGATCGAAGAAAGCACGTAGACATCCCTTCTGTCCGTCCACTTCACAGCCAGAATTTCCTCATTCCATAAACTCGACGTCTCCCCTCTTCTTAGCTTCTTATTGACGAGGCTTTGAGGAAAGCCCTTCCGGTTCGTCCTTACGGTGCCACATGCTGGAGTGTTCTTTCTGTGAAGGTTGCGGAACAGGGGCAAACCTGTATAAAAGTTATCTATGTACAAATGGTAGCCTTCCTCCAGGAGCGGGTTTATGAGTTCCCAAACGACTTTCCCGCTTGATTCCATGTAGTCTGGGCAATTATGGGGATGCAGCTGGGTGTCCTTCCCTTCGTATACCATGAAGGCATATGTATACCCTGTGGCTCGTTCGCACAATTTATACAGCTGCCATAGCAGGCCCTTTTAGTGGGAATAAATTGTTTTATGCCCAGCCTGTCAGTAAATTTGATAAGGGACTCATCCACGCATATGTGTTGGTCTGGGGTAAACAACTGGGGGAAGATTTCAGAAAAATAATTTAGTAGTGGCTGAATTTTATAAAGCTTGTCAAAATTTGGGTCATTTTGGGTTGGGCACTGGGTATTATCATTATAGTGTAGGAATCTCATAATCATGAGATATCTGGTTCTGGGCATTACTGAGGAAAAGATGGGCATATGGTGGATGGGGAGGGTTGACCAATATGAATGTAATTCATTTTTTTTGGTTTGTCCCATACAGAATGTGAGGCCCCAAAAATTTTTAAAATCCTCCACTGTTAGGGCTCTCCACTCGTAGGGACGGGAAATAATAGGATGTTGGGTTACTTGCTATGAATTGTTACGCATACAGGTTGCACTGGTCCATAATTGATGCTAGTAAAAGTTAAATGGAAAAATCAATCGGGGGAAAAATTGTCCACCTGGACTCCTGGCTGGGCAGTGAAAGGGGGTATGTTAGCTTCTCCTGAATTAGGAGGAAGCCACAAGGTGTTCTGAAGGGAATAGGGAAGGCTGGCATGGGACCTAACCCTTTGGGACTGAGGTGACACCCTACTGGTATATGGCCTATGCCGAGGTACTGCAGTGCTGGTGGATGGCACTGCGGTGCTGGTGGATGGCACTGTGGTGCTGGTGGATGGCACTGCCTCCTCACCAGAATGCCTTTGTCTGGCGGGCGGACTCTCATCCTCCTCTGAGGCTGTCAGTGTTCCACTGCTTAGGACAGGCTCGTAGTCAACGTCAGATTCATAATCTGAATTTGAGGAGGAATCTGAAGCGGAGAGCTCCCCATTGCTCTCGTCAGCCGCAAGAATATTGTACGCCTCCTAGGCTGAAAATAATCTTCTAGACATTGTTGGTGATGACAGAAGGCACTGATGACACGTGACACTGATGACAAATGGCACTGATTATGTGACACTGATGACAGATGGCACTAATATGTGGCACTGATGACACGTGACACTGATGGCAGATGGCTCTGTTACGTTGCACTGATGACACGAGACACTGATGGCAGATGGCACTGATACGTGGCACTGATGACACGTGACACTGATGGCAGAGGGGCACTGATACGTGGCACTGATGACACGTGACACTGATAACAGATAGCATGTGACACTGTCAGGTGGCACTGATGACAGATGGCACTGACAGATGGTGATGACAGATGGCACTGACAGATGGCACTGACAGATGGCACTGATGACAGATGGCACTGACAGATGGCACTGACAGGTGGCACTGATGACAGATGGCACTGATAGGTGGCACTGACAGATGGTACTGACAGTTGGCACTGATAGGTACTGTGGGCAATGTATTAACTTTTTTTGTACTTTTGAACTCACAAGCTGCAGCACAGGTTGCTCTCCCTCCTCACACAGAGTCTCTGTGTGAGGAGGGAGAGCCGGCAATGAGAGATGATCTCATATGTTTACACTTGAGATCATCTCTCATTGGACACGCCAATCGAGTGCTAAATGGCCGCTGTGATTGGCCATTTAGCACGATCTGTGATTGGCAGTGTCCAAGGGACATTGCCAACACAGGATTTCACCGATGCGCGCCCGCGGCGTGCGGGGAAGGAGTAAACAGGAGGACGTCCAGGGACACCTTCCCAGCAATTGAGCGCCGTGCTGTAGCCGTCTTTCGGCAATAGCACGGGCGCCTAGTGGTTAATGTACACAAAATTTAGCACTATATATTTAGCACTAATTATATATATATATATATATATATATATATATATATATATATATATATATATATATATATATATATATATATATATATATATATATAAAATTACATACTTTTTTGCTGACAAGCCAGGGTTCATATAGTTTTAATTGTATATGTAATATATATATATTTATTTTTACACAATATATATAGATATAGATATATATTTTTTGTGTAAAAATAAATATATAAGTGCAGGTTAATATTCAAATCCTATTTAATGTACAGTTGTGCTTGGCAGCATCTGCCGACTGAGTAATTCACCCGAAGAAAGTATGAATATGCAATTATCAGCCACATTTACCAGATAATGACTTACTAATCCTCGAGACAGGGGGGTCAATATTTATTCCCTGCAGAAGATGTGATGGTATTTACACAGGATATGTACTTATACCCTCTAATTAGGCCCTTGTAAGGCTATTACTACAATAGGATGCCATTAAGTTAACACAGCTGTACTATGGGTAGGTTACCCATGACATATCCTGGACTTCACGTACAGAACATTGCACAGTGACTGGGAACCAAAGAGCATGTTGGCTTATATTCATGTGATGAGAAGAACATCCCTGAACATGTGAACAGTGATACACACTTCTTACTAGCTGTTCAATACAACAAATGAAAGAATTCAGAGGATAGATGAAAAGCACTACACCCCCCTCTCTCCCTGCCTGCTGCAGAACCGCGCACACACACACTGCTAAAGTCTGTGCCCCCAACTCCCCCCTTACCAGTGACATTTCTTGAGTCCCGGTGCATCCTCCTCACCTCCTGGTTGTTGCGTTGTCGGCACGGCAGGGCGGAAGCTGGGAGGCGGGGCACTCTGAGTAGGAGCAGGGAGGAAAAAGCCACCTCCTCCTCCTCTGCCTGGGACAGTCCTGGCAAATACTTTTCTCAGACAAAGGGCAGTGGTGGACTGAAAGCCCCGCGGTGGCAGCGGGCAGGTCTTGTTTAAAAACAGTGGGGTTAATCCAGCCCCGATGCTACCTCTATAGTTGTGGCTATAGCATCCCTGACAGCAGGCGGCGGAGTGATAGTGAGCTGTCAGAGATGCAGTAGCCGGAACTATAGAAGTAGCATCGGAAAATGCGTCCGCTTGCCTGTTCACTCTGCGTTCAGTGTCTGCACTCACAGGAGTTATACAGCCAAATAAAAAACAGTCCCACTCACATAGTCGCAGTGTTCCCGTTGTCCATCAGCAGAGGTGCCAGAATAGAGATCCTGCCAGCAAAACAGCCCTGGGGTGTGCTCAGGCACACCCGGCACACCCCGTGCGCACGCCTATGGGTAAAGTACTATTGGTCCCAGCTATCCAATAAAAATGCTGCAGTGGAGGCACGCCTCTCACTGCAGTGTCATAGAAGGGGCATGTTTCTAAGAGACAAGGCTCCTTTCCAGCCCAGTCCTCTTAACTACAAGGGAAAAACATGTGTTTAGGGGTATAAGATTTACCCACAATCCCATGTTTTTCTCACACAGTTAAGAGGGAGAAACTGATTCTGTTGAAGAGGTACTATTATATTCAAGCTAAATCATATATTTATATGCTATATGTTATAACATAATAATTTATTATTTATTTATTTACTGTGAAATTACTGGTTGAAGTTATAACTTCAAACTTCAGTAATTTGTCCGTTAAGCCACCTGCTTGAGTACAGATTTTGAAAATATAGTAAATTACCTTAAAAAACAATATATAATAATTATTTGTATATTACTTACTTATGGTAATTAACCCGTTGCCACCCAGGCCAATTCTGACACTTTTCTCCTACATGTAAAAATCATTTTTTTTGGGAGAAAATTACCCAGAACCCCCAAACATTATATATATTGTTTTAACAGACACCCTAGGGAATAAAATGGTGGTCATTGCAACTTTTTATATCACACAGTATTTGCGCAGCAATTTTTTTAAACGGTATTTTTCTTTTTGGAAAAAAAACTGTTTCATGAATAAAAAAACTCTCGCGTTAGCCCGATTTTTTTGTATAATGTGAAAGATGATGTTTTTCCGAGTAAAGAGATACCTAACATGTCACATCTTAAAATTGTGCACATTTGTTGAATGGCGCCAAACTTCAGTACCTGTAAATCTCCATAGGTGATACGTTTAAATTTTTTACTGGTTACATTTTTAGAGTTACAGAGGAGGAACCTGTATGTACCTGGCTCTGATAGTAGCCAGTGCCTCACCAGCCACTGACCTCACTGCACATCCCTGATATGGAGGGGGAGCTTTGGTGTGCCTTTACATTTATTAGGAAAGGAACACCAGTTGGCCACAGCTCTGAGGAAGGAGTAAGTCCCAGAAATGTGTCAGCTTGCCAAAACTACTATGTATTAGTCAGGTCACTCCATGCCACATTGGTTGATTAATGGACTTGTTGTTATGCTCGTCACTTCCGTCATCTGGGAGTATCCATTTGGATTTTTGGTTTCTTATACAAATAAATCTTGAGTAATGCACCAGGCGTTTGTGTCCTCATGTGTGTGTGCTTCTTTATAGTTCCATTTTGGATTTCTCCATTTGAGGAAGGCTGCATAGTTGAAGTATTGCACTAGAAGGAGCATAGACTTCACAGAGTTACATAACTTGATCTGGTGACTGTCCTTTGAGCCCTGGAGTGGTTGTTTGTTTGTTCAAATGTAGTATCTGAACAAAGATAAAACTCCCATTGGAATATTGAGGTTGCCACACTCTGTTCAACAAAAAATGAATTAGTGGATTCTTGTCACTTTCTGCAGAATGCTAAGAGAGAGGCTCTGCATGGTAGAATCACAAGATCAGTCTGAGTACAGTAATAAAAGAACACCCATAGGCCTAGAACAGAAAATTACATTTTTGGGGGAGTTTGTAATTGCATACAGAATGTGATGGTTTAGAATATAGTTTGTGTACCAATTATGTATGTTCGATTTCTTTTCCTAAATTTACGTTATTTTTTTTTAGTATTCTATAATCCATTAATGAGTGGCTACTAAAGTGGCAAACAATCATATTTTGAGCTGAAATGTAACAAGCTTTTGTATATGTTTTTCATTTTGCATTTAGGCAGATGTAATAATAAGTTGCTTCAGTGTTTTTCAATAAACAATGTTATAAAAGATTTTCTATGCTAATAACATTAATTTTAATTCTGTCTTTTTGTCCTGACCTGGTAGGTGTCTACTTTGTAGTTTGCATGGCACTCCTGGTGATTAGCTTGACTGAGACAATATTGATTGTTCGATTAGTACATAAGCAAGATCTCCAACCTCATGTTCCTGAGTGGGTGAAAAGGTTGGTACTGGAAAAGATTACATTTTTATTATGCATTCGGGACAAGAAGAAATATAGTGTCTCTCGAATCCACAGTCCTAATATGTCCCTACAAATGGAGAATAGCAGCACAGGTAAAATATCTTACTGTTTTTAAAGTTTATCATACTGTGGCTGATTGGTTTGTTCAACACTTTTACTTCTAGGCTTCTGGCTGTCTTTTCTGCAGCTCATCGCTGTCCAAGGTAACAACCACTCTGACCGATGTGATAACTGGCAATTTCATGGTGGTTTTGTACATACTTTCTTTGTCATACTCAAACTAAAAATATAATTTTTTAAATATATATTATATTATCTATTTTTAGTTTAGTCATTGCACCACTCATGATTTAGCCAGAGGCACAGCAGCCTATTTCCACCCACCTCCTTACAGCCTACAAAGACAGTCTGCTGATAAGAGGACACCACCCCTCCACCAGTTTCTCTCTTTTGATCATTGCTGCCACCAATATAGCTCTGCCCATGATACCTTGAGAGTATTCCCTCCATAGCCCATGGAGTACAAACACTATCACTTTGAGGGTGAGTGCTCCAACAAAAGTTTAAGGGTCCCACCGTCATCGGACTTGTTTGTTACTCCACTGACCAGCTGATTAGACTGGACCTGTACACAGTAGTTAGGCTGCCCTGCTATTATTACTCTTATTGACACTGCCACTTGTATTGTCTTACAATGCCAGGGTATTTATCTATGTTACTGCTGATGTTTTTGTGTTAACATTGTTCCCTTTTGTTCATCTAGTGCAGCTGGGGGGATGAACAGTATATGTTTGGTCAAGACCGCCATCAGGGGGGCCAGCCCATACACATGTAGGGGGCCCAGGCATCCAGAGGGGCCTGGATTGGTGATGTCTCTTTGCAGGATTGGGCTGTCTCTTTGCTATTTGGGGATGTCTCTTTGCTGAATATATGGGGATGTCACTGCTAGATTGGTATAAACAAACAAAAGAGAACTTATGAACCAGGGAGCTTTGCTTAATTCAGTATAAGTAGCAAAAGGTGAGGGTGATACCCTAACAACACCTGTAAACACATAAAGCTATTTGCGAACACCCAAAGGATTTATAAATCGCAAAGGGGTGTGTTCCTCTGAATTGGGGAGCATATCAAAAAAAGGGGCACATGGGGAAGGAACGGGATAGAGTACCAGTTCCACCCAAGAAAAAGAATTCTTCAACAAGGAACAAGCAGAATAGCAAAAATATAAATGAATTTATTTTAGAAAAATGACTCCACATATACACCAATCAAAAAAGCTGATTGGGCCAACTCTTTGCTGGATGGGGATGTCTCTTTGCTGAATATATGGGAATGTATCTTTGCTATATGGGGATGTCTCTTTGCTGAATATATGGGGATGTCACTGCTAGATTGGGCCATCTCTTTGCTGGATGGGGATGTCTCTTTGCTGAATATATGGGAATGTATCTTTGCTGGATGGGGATGTCTCTTTGCTAAATATATGGGAATGTCTCTTTGCTGGATTGGAATGCCTCTTTACTGGATATATGGGGATCTCTCTTTTCTGGATATATGGGTATGTCTCTTTACTGAATATATGGAGATGTCTCTTTGCTGGATTGGGATGCCTCCTTACTGGATATATGGGGCTCTCTCTTTGCTGGATTGGATTCATTTTTGTATACTAAATTGTAAGAGTGTTAAAATAAAAGTGGGTGCATTGGAGGACTCGGTGGGAGGACCAGTGGGTGGATTCTGTGGGATGGCCAGTGGGCAGGCCCTGGGGGATGTTGGTGGTAGGGCAGGCCCGGGGGGGTGGGGCTAGAAATGTGTAAAGAGCTATAACATTTCTTATGGTTGCCCTGTGCTTTGTTACAGTGGACGACCGCCAAACAGTTAAGACTGCATGACACAGCGGGTGACACCCGCTGTTTTGGTTATCAAAGGTACAGGTGGGCACAGTGAGGCTGCAAATGGGCACAGTGAGGCTGTAGATGGGCACAGTGAGGCTGCAAATGGGCACAGTGAGGCTGCAGATGGGCACAGTGAGGCTGCAGATGGGCATTGTTTACCCAGTAGCTGCTGCATTTCCCACCCTAGGCTTATACTCGAGTCAATAAGTTTTCCCATTTTTTTGTGGTAAAATTAAGTGCCTCGGCTTATATTTGGGTCTGCTTATACTCGAGTATATACGGTATATCTGTTCTAATAAAATTGAGGATTTTGTATTAACTTAGTATAAGAAAACTCCATTTCTTTCCTCATTTTTAGTTGTTATGAAACTAATGACTATGGAAGTAAAATCTCACACTAATGCACATTGTGTCTTACAGCTAAGCTGGCCCATTGCAACTCAGAAAACACTAAAGAATATGACAGATCGATAGGAGCCATTCTACCTACACAGGAAAGCTCTATAGTAGTGGATAACATCCTCCATGAAATTGCATCTATCCGTCAGTATTTGGAAAAGAGAGATGAATACCGTGATATAGCAAGGGAATGGCTACAGGTCGGCTATGTCCTTGATGTTCTACTTTTCCGCATTTATCTGGTGGCAGTGCTGGCATACACAGTTACCTTGGCAACTCTGTGGTCCTACTGGCAGCAGGCCTAAAATCTAATTTGAAGGAAGTATGCTGCAAAGCCTTAGTCAGCATGAATTATATATGTTAATAAATTCAAAGAGACCCCATCATTAACAGGCATTAACTGGAAGTTTTCCTCTTTTTAATATAGTGCAGCCCAACCTCTAAGGGATTGGTGTCTGTGCTGTTATGTAGTTTTATTTTTTTTCTGCCAGAGCAGAACTGTCAGCCGAGTGTCAAGCTGTAAGATCCCATGAAGGCTGATGTGTCACCTGCCTAAGCTCAGGGCTGACCTTCGTACTCTGTGTCCTTGTTGATTAAAATTTTCTAGTTCTGACTTAACAAGGGGACCTCTGCAGAGAGGACAATGTTTCTAAACAGAGCAGGGTCCTTTTCTGCAGCATATGGGCAGGGGATAGACTTTTCTACTCAGGCTGTGGCTGCTTTCTAAAGAACACAAAATTTAAGACCTAGTACACCTTTTGTTTTGATTTGCCTGGAAAGTATTTAACTGATTTAAACCAAAGGTTTCATTGGACTTTATGTATAAATCTTGTTATACACTTTTATGTATGAACTAGCTGTACATAAATATTTATATAGTAATATGGTTAACTAAGATTCATTTTACGTTACATAAATATATTAGCTCTATTACACAATTGGGGTGATCTCCTAAACCTGGAGCACTGAGAATCTGGTGCAGCTGTGCATGGTAGCCAGTCAGCTTCTACCTTCAGCTTGTTCAATTAAGCTTTGACAATAAAACCTGGAAGCTAATTGGTTTCCTTTAAGAGCTGCACCAGATTTTTCTTGCTCCAGTTTTAGTAAATCTCCCCCATTGCATATTATATGAGAGATTTTTCTGTTCTATCAAGGTACCATTAAGTTTTGTGCACACAGCTATCCTCCCATGCCATATCTCTCCCTCCCATGTTTGTCAAAACTGTGTACAGAAAGACTGTCTGAAAAGGCAAGAATTTAGAAGAACTGAGAAGTGCAGCAAAGAACATGCAGCAAATATAATATTTCATTATATTGCCTTACTCTATTGTCTATTATCTATTTTCTTTATCTCATCCATGTATTTTCCTCCTTTTACTAAATTATGATTGAAGAAGGAAAGAGCAGAATTTGTACATGTTATCTTACGTTTATGACTGAGTTATGTGTGACCATTTTAGCCACATTTTATTGAAGGTTTTCTTGAAATAATTGAGTTTGCCAGTTGAATTCATAGAATTCATACATCCAAAATGTTTGTTCTTTCAGAAGGTTCATTTAAAATATACAGATACAACAACGTGTATTATTATACAGGATTTATTATACAGTATTTATATAGCACCAACAGTTTGCACAGCGCTTTATATGGTAAAGGGAGACAATACACCAACGATACAATTCAAAATTTAAAAGGGAAGGGCTGGTGAAACAAATGGTATGGACTGTGAGGGGAGTGGAAGATTTGGTTGCTAGCTGGAGGCAGGATAGGCCTCCCTGAAGAAATGAGTTTTCGGGGATTGCCTAAAAGTGGACAGAGTAGGAGATAACTGGGCAGATTGGGTTGGTGAGTTCCAGAGGATGGGAGAGGCTCCGGAGAAGTCCTGGAGATGAACATGGGAGGAGGAGACAAGGTAGCTATAGAGCAAAAGGTCTTTGGAGGAACAGAGAGGATGGTTTGGGTGATATTTGGATATAAGATTGGTGATGTAGCTCGGGGCAGAATTGTGAATGGCTTTGTATGTTATTGTTAGTGTTTTGAATTTTACTCGCTGGGCAATGCGAAGCCAGTAGAGGGATTGGCAAAAAGGAGTGGCAGACACTGAACGGTTGGTAAAGTGGATGAGTCTATCAGCAGCATTCATGATAGACTGAAGAGGGGATAGCTTGTAGAGAGATAGGCCAATGAGGAGGGAGTTACAGTAGTCAAGGCAAAAGATAACAAGGGAGTGAATAAGTTGCTTGGTGGTGTCATTGGTTAGAAAGGGACGTATTTTGGAGATATTTCTGAGGTGAAGTCTGCAAGATTTGGACAGTAATTGGATTTGGGGCTGAAAGGACAGGTCAGAGTCTAGGATTACACCTAGTACCTTGGCATGAGGGGAGGGACTGATGGTTGTATTATTGATCTTGATGGAGAAGTTTGGGGGCATTGGCTGGAGGAAAAGTTATGAGCTTGGTTTTAGAAAGATTAAGTTTGAGGAAGTGTATAGACGAGGGTATCACGTGTGGATTAATAAAAAAAGCAACTTAAAATTCTCAACTGGGAGCATTTAGGTGCATACAGGCATACCCCTCTTTTAAGTACACAATGGGGTTTATTTACTAAAGCTGGAAAGTGCAAAATCAGGCTCACTTCTGCATAAAAAACAATGAGTTTCTAGGTTTTATTACCAAAGCCTGATTTTGCACTTTCCAGCTTTAGTAAATAAACCTCATTGTGTACTTAAAAGTGGGGTATGCCTGTATAAAATTCGAACAGACTAGGATATATTCATGCTTTAGAGATTATACAGGTATAATAACACTTGTCTTTGAACAAAAGCAAACATTGTAAACCACATTGGGTCATAGCCCAGGACAATAGGTTAAAACTGTAAAATATAAGTAGGCTTGAGTAACGGTTAGTATTTTGATCGGCCTGATCAGCTGGATCAGGTAGATCCTTAGGGGACAGAGGTCTCAAGCCCTTAAAAAGCGGAAAAAATACTTGCAAAGGGGTCAAATCACCTAGTTGATGAGTAATTTGTCTAAGATAAATAGTTTTATGTAGGTATTTGGGCTTTGTATGTTGGATAAAGTAGTTTGCAAATAGTATTGTTGTATGGAAAATTCCATAATATGGGATAAAAAAGAGGTTTGAAAGAGATGGACTCTGGGGGCCAAAAAGGGAAGAGATGTATTAAGAACAGGATCTAAAAGGGAATAAGGTGGCAGGACCCAGAGCAGTTGAGAGAAGGAGGTTCCATCCTCCTCTGCTTAAAGGTATCAGAGTTACTGTATATACAGTTAGGTAAGGAGTTGAGAGTTTTCATCCATCATAACTAAACAATGCCAACAGGTCCAAATTTTGTTGATACAGCCAAAAATTAGATAAAATTCACTGATGTTAGCCTGTGCTTTAGATTTGGAGACCAGTGGATGTACTTTAAAGCCCCACGCCAAAACTTCCCCTCAGGTTTGTACTGCTGACATTGATTACAAAGGGGAGAGTTCACTTCATTTCCTGTCAGGGCAGAAATTGAAGGGCAATATCTCCTAGGGGTACACAGACAAAAACAAAGTGTTGGGAAGGATTAGAACTTTTTGTAATGTTTTTATTTCTGTCTGTGTCTTCTTGTCCCACTAATACCCACAAATTCAATGTCCACAAAGGGGTCACAGACTAATTTCTTGGCAAAAGTTCTGACTCTTACTCATCCAATCGAAAACTAAAAAAAAAAGAACCTTTTGCCTGGAGTTTGGCTTTAAAATAACAATTATATTATGTATCTTTGGTGGTGTCCCATGTAATTACTAGCAAAATGAAATGTCTCTTCTAATTTGTATTCCTTATGAAATGCTTGTTATAAAATAAAACCAACCTTGAACTATCATAGTATTGCTTAATTCAGTTTGTTATGAGACAGACAAGAGAGGACGACACATACAGCTGGTCATAGAATGTCCTGTTTTATATGTCTATGAACATGGCAGAGGCTTAAAGCATAAATGACTCAAAGTAATAGCATGCCACAATATATAGTGATTGTCATACAAAAGAAATTGTAGATTTGTAGAGCTGGAGAATAAAATGAGAACCATCCAAAATTTGACACTGGTTGACTTGAGCTTAGCACTAGAGTGAAAAATGAATTTTCTTTTATTGTTTTATTAGGGTGTGCTTTTAGGTTTTAAAATATCAGTGTGAGGAGCACATGCCATTTTACAGTATCTTCTATTAAATATGTCCATTCTTTAAGGTATAAAAGTCATTATCCCTAGGTGGCATTAAATGGCTCTCCGTGCAAAATAAAATACTATTCTTTTTTAGTAAATTACTTTAGAAAATACAAATTACTTTCAAAACTAGCATATCTCAATGTAAATGAATGTCATCTTGTACAGCTGTACATTTTCTGTATGGCACATACTATTCTTTAGACAGTATGTACAACAAAAGTTCCCACTGACACTTTGCACAAAAACCTTTTTGAAAGCACAATCAGGAAACATTCTAAAGCTAAACACAGAAAATAATTGCCAAAAAACAAAATGAATGAAAATGCAAATAAAAAATTAAACAAAAGTATCAATACTTATTAGGCTCAATTCTGTAATTCTGTTTATTTAATTGTATGATTATTTTTTCCTAAAAGTGTTCCTTTTTATGAGAAGAAATTATCATAAATATTGCTTAGTACAGATTTGCTATTGTTCACAAAAAGGTTATTTAACCACTGAAAGCCAGTTTTTCTCAAAAAAGGTAATTTAATCACTACTTCAGTCTAGGTTCACACTACTACGATGTGATTTACTGCAAATTTGATCCTTTTTTTGTCCTGTGTGAGGTGCGAATTTGCCTTGCTTTTTAAGCGGACAGGTGCGAATTTACCGCAATTTTACCGCAAATTTCAGGAGGCAAGCAATGAACAATTCGCAGAGATGTGAACTGTGTGCTGCGAGTTTACTGCAAGTTCAAATGAAGCCTATGAAGATAAAATTTGCACTGCACCATAGGAGTTTGCATCACACTCACAGTCAATACAGGACAGGACCCTTTTTTTCTCGCACCAAATATGTGAACCAAAGCCATGGAATACTATGCTTTTTACATGACCTGCGAATCTGTGTGTTCCTAAAAGCATCAAACCCACTGTAAATTCGCATCAATTTGAACCCAGGCTCAAGCAGCACCATGTTTCCTGTATGCAGTAGGCACAAAACTAAATTAATAGTTATCACTATTGAAAAATTTAGCAACCCTCTGCTTTTTTACATTAAAATAATGATATTCACCATGCTAAACTGTGCATTAAAAGGTGTGTAGAAAAACACTGCGCTAACAAGTGAAAAAAGAGGGGAGCAGCTACATACAGTATGACAAAAACAATAAATACATGGTAGAAAAAATGTAGCGCATGGTATGTATGTATATAATCAAAATATAAAGAGTATGGCTCAATTATACTTCAATCAAAAAGAGGTGTCAGTGAATGATTGACCAGATATCATATAATAAACACAAAGTCAATAAACAAATAAGTGAATAGGTGAGGAATGTAATGTCCCACTGCATGGAGATATAGATGTAATCCCAAAGGAAGATGATATTCCAACAGTTGGCAGAAGGTTGTATAAATCCGCAAAGAAAATACATCAACCAAATAAGGACATCATGGAAAGGATGGTATGTATAAACTCTTACCAGATCCTATGGACTCCCTTGTCAGCGAGTGGAGGAAGGTGAAGTTGGAGCAGTGGCTGCTATTCCATGAGAGATATTCTGCCTTCTGGATCCGCACTCTGGCTATCTACTGTGAGGACTGGCCTGGTGACCCCTGGAGATCTATGCAGAGTCCAGCTTAGACGGTTCGATTGTTGGGATATCCTTCCTTACGCCCTGGGTGGCACACTGCTTTCTTGACTCCCTGTCGCTGACAAGGGAGTCCATCGGACCTGGTAAGAGTTTATACATACCATCCTTTCCATGATGTCCTTATTTGGTTGATGTATTTTCTTCACGGATTTATACAACCTTCTGCCAACTGTTGGAATATCATCTTCCTTTGGGATTACATCTATATCTCCATGCAGTGGGACATTACATTCCTCACCTATTCACTTATTTGTTTATTGACTTTGACCAAATACCATATAATAAACACAAAGTCAATAAACAAATAAGTGAATAGGTGAGGAATGTAATGTCCCACTGCATGGAGATATAGATGTAATCCCAAAGGAAGATGATATTCCAACAGTTGGCAGAAGGTTGTATAAATCCGTGAAGAAAATACAAAAACCAAATAAGGACATCATGGAAAGGATGGTATGTATAAACTCTTACCAGATCCGATGGACTCCCTTGTCAGCGACAGGGAGTCAAGAAAGCAGTGTGCCACCCAGGGCGTAAGGAAGGATATCCCAACAATCGAACCGTCTAAGCTGGACTCTGCGTAGATCTCCAGGGGTCACCAGGCCAGTCCTCACAGTAGATAGCCAGAGTGCGGATCCAGAAGGCAGAATATCTCTCATGGAATAGCAGCCACTGCTCCAACTTCACCTTCCTCCACTCGCTGACAAGGGAGTCCATAGGATCTGGTAAGAGTTTATACATACCATCCTTTCCATGATGTCCTTATTTGGTTGATGTATTTTCTTTGCGGATTTATACAACCTTCTGCCAACTGTTGGAATATCATCTTCCTTTGGGATTACATCTATATCTCCATGCAGTGGGACATTACATTCCTCACCTATTCACTTATTTGTTTACTGACTTTGTGTTTATTATATGATATTTGGTCAATCATTCACTAACACCCCTTTTTGATTGAAGTATAATTGAGCCATACTCTTTATATTTTGATTATATACATACATACCATCCGCTACATTTTTTCTACCATGTAAACTTTGCATTAACCTTTTTTTCCCCAAATACTTCCTCAAACACTCACATTTTTATGTTAGAAAAAACTCTTACTCCTTCCTACTAAGTGCTTCTATCCCTAACTTCCGTAAGGGAGTGCGCACAGTAGATACCATAGGAAGGCCACATGACCACAAGGTTCAAGACTACTTGTTACAACATGCCAAGCATCATCATAAAAAAGAGTGCTCAAGACTGTCCTTACTTAATGAGTTGCAAAGTTCCCTTGGAGGAGAAGCAAAGAAGTGGCTTCATTAGTTATGCTTTGGAGTACAGGCTTGCTCTACTTCCTAGAGTTGCCAATCAATTCCCTTTGGGGAGGAGTAGGAAAGTGTTCTGAATTGCTGTGCTTTGGAGAAGCTTGTGCATTGGCACATAGAGTGTTGCAACAACAGCCGGTAGTCCCTGGCAGGAGCACAAACCCAATGGGTGCCTAGAGAAGGGCTCCATAGGTCCATGCAAGGCAACATAGCCACACAAAAACCAGCAAGGCGAGGCACTGATTTTGGACATGTTGTGCTGGAAGGAAAGGCAAGCTTTCATAGTAGAAGAAGCAGCAGACAAGGTAAGTACTAAGGTCAGCAGCTATTTTTTGTGAAAACATTTAAGGGATTAATAACACTTTAAGAAGCAAAAACATATGCGACAGTTTTTTTAAAATGGCTTTTACAGTCAGAATACTTAAATACGTAATAGAATAGAGCATGTGGCATAAATTAAGGAGATCTGTCAGTATTACAGTTTGTGGAAATCTATTTTCAACAGTAAAAAAACCCAAAAAACACATTCATGAAAATGACATATGTAATTAAATTTTGTAAATGAAAGAAAAGCTTCATAGTTTCTTCCACTGCAATCCTACGTACTGATCCACTTAATACGTTGAGGGTTCAGACATCTTCAAATCCAATAAGTGTCGGAATCTGAAGCTTCTTCAGACATTGGTCTCTTTTCAAAAGAGCACATATTGGTGGCAAAGGTGATAACACATTTTCCGCACTATAGAGGTGCATGGTAGAAGAAAGGGGAAAGCTTTTTTTGGCAGAAGAAACACGCAAAGACTGTTTTTCCAAAAATATTTCTGAAAGATATCCAGGTACTGTTTGAGTAAACTAGAAGTTATTCATAGTGACCTAAAAATGGGTAAAATAATAATTAAAGAAAAAAGGCAAATCACACGTCATAGTCTAACCAAAGTCAATGTCACTATGAACATATGGTTCTGACCGCCTATGAATTTTTTCTTGTTCTCGATTCTTATTGTGGATTAAGGCCCCTTTCACACTGAGGCGCTTTGCAGGTGCTTAAGTGCTAAAAATAGTGCCTGCAAAGCGCCCTGAAAGAGCCGCTCAATGCAATCCAATGTAAAAGCCCCGCGGGCTTTCACACTGGAGCAGTGCGCTTGCAGGGCGGTCTAAAAAGTCCTGCAAGCCGCATCTTTGGAGCGCTGTAGGAGCAGTGTATTTACCGCTACTAAAGCGCCCCTTCTTATTGAAAACAATGGGGGAGCGCTCCAAGCCCGCCTGCAAAGCGCTGCCGCAGTGCTTGTAAAACAAACAAAGATTAAACACACATCATATATGTAGGAAGGCCAGTATGGTGGCCTGAATTTATGGGAGGAGCCCGGGGGGCTATTTAAGCAGCCCGCTCACCTGTGGTGCTCGTCGGTTTCCTGTGCGCGATATACGTCACTAGGCCGACGATTCGAATGCCAGCGTCCGCTAGTTCTTGTCTCGCAAGTTCCCGTTTTCGCAAATTTCCGTGCTCGAGAGTTTCGAAGTCCGTGTTACCGATTCGTAGTTCGTACCGCGCGTCTGGCTTGGCTGTCGCAGGTAGGGTCCCGTCGGACTTTGTTTTACGTTTCATATCATGTCACTAAACCGTGATTTCAAATTTACATATCACTCGCATTTTACAAACGTAACCGCATGTATATCACTCGTACTATCGTTATGTTACCATTTCGCCTTACTCGAGAAAACCACCGCGACGCAGACGTCGCTTCATTTCTAGCATGTCGGTAATTTAATATACGTCTGTAGACAGCCACAGCGAGTCGCAATTCTCAAATCTATCGGATCAAGTCAGTTCGATGCCAATCATGTCTCATTTCTAAAACATTTCTAAACTCATTTCTAACATTTCAAATCATTTCAATCATTTCTCATTTCAGTCACCTACCGTGCTCCGATTCGAATCCAGTCGCACCTAAAAGATGCACCGATTCGCTCCGGTGTGCCCCAGTAGTTACGGCCTCATTTCAGTACATGCTCCAGAGTTACGTTATTTTCAGTCATTCGTACCTTTGTCATGGTTATCATTTCATTACCACGTATCACGTTCCGACATGAATTCAGTCGCATGGAAATGCACCGATTCGTCTCGGCGTGCCCCAGGGTTGGCCACATTTCAGTACATGCTCCGGAGTCCGATTCGTAGTCAGTCGCTACAACAGCACTACCGATTTGCGCCTCCGTCATGGCAAACGATATGTTACACCTGCACTTACCGCGCTCCGCTTCGAATCCAGTCGCATCTTCCATGCACCGATTCGTTACGGCGTGCCCCAGGGCTCGGCCTCATTTCTCAAACATGCTCCAGAGTCCGGATCACAGCTAGTCGCAGATATCGGGCGACTGATCCGTGTCTCTGTCATGCAATTACTACCATTTCACTCCCACAGCGCATCACCGTTTCGAAACCAGTCGCATCTGAGATGCACCGATTCGTCACGGAATGCCTCACTTGTTTCGGCCGTATCCATACCTACACCAGAGCTCGGTTCGTTGCCAGTCGCAAAATACGGCACAACCAATTCGAGCCTCGGTCAAGGTAAACATTTCTCTCATTCATTTCATACTGCGCTCCGATTCGAATCCAGATGCATCAAACAAGCACCGATTCGTCCCGGTGTGCACCAATGTTTCTTCAGTTGCCTCATTTCAGTACATGCTCCAGAGCCCGGTTCACGGTCGGATCAGTCACGACACGACCAGGCCGGACCTCTGTCATGCAGTTCATTCATTTTATAATCAAGGCAAACATTTCGAATCATTTCATTGTCACAAGATTGCAAGCACCATACAAATCGTTGCTTCAAGTTAGTTAGCAATCCCTTCACGAATTATCACCTTTCATTTTCTCTAGGTCAGTCAAAGTTCAGTAGGTCCACCCTGCACCAGGTTGGACGATATCCCCCCAGGTAATAAAAAAAAAAAAAAAAAAAGAAGAATGGGAGGATAAGTCGGGTAAGTATGACTCATGGGATCAAAGAAAAAACTTGAAATTCATGTCACCCCCAATAGGTTACAGTCAACCGAAAAATAAGAGCTCAAGACAGGAGATTCTCACCAGATCAACTATGTCTCAAGCCGGCAGCGAAGACTTCACGGCCCCTCTGTCACCTTCCCCGGTCTCAGAGAGCGGCAGCGTGCAGTCCCTCAGGGGATGGACTATCCCCAAACTGACGGCAGAGCTCAGACGCAGAGGTATCCCCTTCCCCGCCACAGCGAGGAAAGGCGAGCTCTTCAAACTCCTCTTTCCCCCACCAGCAGCAGGACCCAGTACCCAACAGGCATCCCTCCAGTCAATATCATCAGCTATCTCACAATTACACACGATGGTGTCATCCTTGTCTACCTCAGTTACAGACGTCCAAACCAGGGTGGCACTCTTGGAGGCTCGACCGGCCACGGCTGTCCCCGATCCAACCGCGACTCAAACCTTGACACCCCTTCCTGCAGGTACCTCAGGCTGGGGCCCCATTGTCTACCCCTCCCATTTGGTCCCAACCAGTATCAGGAAGGACATTTTGGACGGCAGGGACATCAACCTGGCCTCTCTCCTTATTTTCGTACACGACCTGGCAGAAAATAAGGCCTACTCCTGGGGTGACATATCGGTGGTCCTTAAAGCCAAAGACCCCAGATTGAACCGCAAGTTATCGGTCCCAGAATTTACCCTGGCCTTTGGCATGCTCAGAGACGTCCTATGCTCAGCCACCCCCAGCAGACGGGAAGAGCTGGACTTGTATCTCCATACGGTGGTAGACTTGGGCTACAAGTATGGAGGATTTGCATTTTATGATTATCACCGTTCCTTTTCCGCTAAGGCCGCCGCCAGACTCACACAGTTCCAGACTACGACAAATTGGAGTCTCATGGACACAGAGCTCTTCTGCTGCCACTTTGCCGGCTTACGCTCACCTCTGTGTGTGATTTGTCAGTCCTCCATCCACACTGCCACCTGGTGCGCCAATGCGGCGATCAGACGGCCCTTCGAGTTTCCCTCTACCTCGGGTACAATTCAGGGTCAGTCGCCCCCTGAACCAACGCCTCAGGTGGACAAATTCGGACGCCCAGTCCGAACCGTGGGAGGGGCAGCCATCTGTAATAACTACAACTACGGGTCCTGCAACTTCAGCCAGTGCCGCCTACTCCACATCTGCACCTTATGCCAAAGAGCACACCCAAGGAATTTGTGTGAAGTCAAACAACACAAGAGGGCATGACTAAGCCGGATCAACCTCTTATGGTTAGGACTGTACCTCACCTCACATCCCACCCCTTCCCTGGCCACCTACCTTATCCAAGGCTTCACAGCAGGCTTTCACACCGGCCTCATTTCACTACCCCACAGTACTCACGAATGTGCCAATCTTCGTTCAGCAGCCATTGACGAACAAGCCATAGATCAGCTCTTACAAGCAGAGGTAGATCGAGAGTACGTTATAGGCCCTTTCACTTGCCCCCCTTTCAGCACATGGAGAGTCAGCCCTATTGGGCTTGTCAAGGGCAAGTTCACGAATAAATTGCGTTTGGTGTACGACCTGTCTGCGCCTCATTCTTCCCACATCCCCAGTCTCAATTCCCTGATCCCCTCCGAAGAGTTTTCCCTAAAATATTCCTCCGTCGACATGGCAATACAAGCAATCATCAAAGCAGGTACAGGTGCCTGGCTCTCCAAAGCCGACATCTCGGATGCCTTCAAGCTCTCACCCATCCACCCATCCCTTTGGTGCTGGCATGGCACCAAGTGGAAGGAGGCATATTATTTTGCCACAAAACTGACCTTCGGTTCGAAGAGTAGTCCGTGGCTCTTCGACACGTTCGCTCAGTCCCTTGTTTGGATACTGTTACACAAGGGTCAATGCCAAGAAGTCATCCATTACCTGGATGACTTCCTACTAATAGAACCTCCCAGCAAGCCACCAGGAGACCTCGACAAACTCAGAGTGATATTTGGGAACCTCAATGTTCCCATCGCCGAGCACAAAGTCGACGGCCCAGCACACATCATCACCTTTCTCGGGGTCAGCTTGGATACCTGCGCTATGCAAGCCAGTCTCCCCCTCGACAAACGAACACGCATTAGGGAGGTCCTTCACGAATTCACACACACCAAGGGCTGTACCAAAAAGCAGTTGCAATCTCTCCTAGGAATGCTTAATTTCGCCATGCGAATTATTCCACAAGGCCGCACCTTCGTATCACGCCTGCTTAGATTCCTGTCAGAAACTCAAGACCCCGATCAGATCTTAAATCTAGACTCCGCAGCTATAGCGGACCTATCTATGTGGGAGGAATTCTTGTCCGCCTGGAACGGCATATCTCTATTTATACCTATGCTTTCGCCCCTGTCACCCCAGGTAGTGACAGACGCTGCAGCCTCCACAGGTTTCGCAGCAATTTTTGGCCACCATTGGTTTTCAGGACCCTGGCCTCAACAGATACTGTTGATACCCGGTTTAACTCAGACATCTGCCCTCTTTGAACTTTATCCCATAGTGGCAGCTGCACAGCTCTGGGGCCACCACTGGACAGGACAAACCGTAGTCTTCACCACCGACAACCAGGCCACAGCAGACATCATCAACAGAGGCAGGTCCAAGTCCCTAGCAGTCATGTCCTTCCTGCGCAGATTGGTACAACTGTCTTTACAGCGTCAGTTTAATATACACTGTGCATTTATTCCCGGCAGATACAACTTAGCTGCTGACGCACTGTCACGTTTTAATTACACCTCCTTTTTTGAACAGGTTCCCGATGCCGAACCAATGTCGGCCCCTATCCCTGTCTGGTCACAACTGACCCTGGACTAGTTCAACATTTACACAGAGCAACGCAACTCATCAATCATTCACTCTCTCACAACACACTCAAAGCCTACCAGACAGCTTGGAAGGCGTTCAATAAATTCCTCACATCCTGCCGTAAAGGACCAACAGATGTCAAACAGGTACTGGCCTTCACTGCACACTGTCACTCGCAGCTGGCCTTATCCTACAATACCATTCGGCTATACCTAGCCGGCATTCAACATTTCTTGACGCTTGAAGACCCCACAAAATCTTCACTTTTCTCATCACACGCTATACGAGCCATCCTAAGGGGCATCCAGAAACAACAACCAGTGATTAGCACTAAGCGCTTACCCATTTCGGGGCCCATCTTCAGGGATATGTCGACAATTCTGGCTACTTCGCCATTCGGTCTGCTGCCCAGCACGGTCCTACAAGCAGCCATATATTTGGCTTACTACGGGTTCTTGCAACCTGGCGAATTCACCTATAACAACCCCACAGACCAAGTATTATGCAGACGGCACTTGCTTCACCACCAAGACCATTTCATCCTTCACCTCGAGGTTTCTAAAACCCAGCAAACAGGCTCTGGAGTGAACATTCACCTCTACAGAACCAATAACAGCTGGTGTCCAGTCACCGTACTTAACCGTCTCCTCTCACTCCTGCCTGAACAATCGGACACCAGCCCTCTTCTACCATTAACAGTTAAACCCTTAAACGCCTGGCAGTTTGTAAAACACATAAGGATACTTCTCCGCAGTCTTCACCTTAACCCCAGTCAGTACTCCGGACACTCCTTCCGCATCGGAGCAGCCTCCGCAGCATCCCGCCATGGGGTTCCAGACCACATCATCAAAAGACTAGGCAGATGGAAATCAGCCTGCTTCGCCCGGTATATACCCAATCCTCAAGTAGAGATGGCACAGGCATTTTCCAAATTGGCTCAATGAATACCTGAAAACCAATAAAAATTATACCCCTACCTGAATGTTTTTGCCCCCTTATTTTGGCATACCGGCCATTAGACCAAGGCACACTTTCAGGTCCATTTCATATGGTAAGTCCACACTTCCAGGTCTATTTCCGATGGTAAGTTATGTTAACTACAAATGTTATCTATGTCCATATCGGACATAGGGCTCCACCCATAAGTAGGAAGGCCAGTATGGTGGCCTGAATTTATGGGAGGAGCCCGGGGGGCTATTTAAGCAGCCCGCTCACCTGTGGTGCTCGTCGGTTTCCTGTGCGCGATACCCACCCTCCCATCCCCATTTCAAGGCATTCATTTCATTCATTCATTTCATTTCATTTCTCTCTGCAGAATAATCATTTCTTAAAACCAGGGTATGCCCCCTTATTCTGGCATACCGGCCATTAGACCAAGGCACACTTTCAGGTCCATTTCATATGGTAAGTCCACACTTCCAGGTCTATTTCCGATGGTAAGTTATGTTAACTACAAATGTTATCTATGTCCATATCGGACATAGGGCTCCACCCATAAATATATATATATGTATATATATATATATATATATATATATATATATATATATATATATATATAAAACATAAGTTTAAAAACTTAAAAGCTAAAAATAAAATTGACCCAAAACCATTAAAGTAGGACTAAATTCAAGTACAAGTAAAAGAACTTTTGTCATAATTTGCAAGTATGCACAACATGCTTGTGCATTTTGATACACCTACCTGGCAAAGGGGCCCCTCCAACATTGTGGCAGCCATGATCTTTCTCACTGTTGCAGCTACTGACATATTTGCTTGGACTTCTTCTGGGTCCAATGTCTTTGGCCATCTTTATTGACTGGCCTGGGATGACATGACTCCTGTGCACGCACTTGGGAGCTTATTCATCCCGACACTAGGGCATGCCAAGATTTTAAGCTGGGTTGCACATGCGTGACATAGGGGTTGACATACTAACGGCAAATAAGCTGTTCACTTCCAAGGGAACATTCCCTTAGCTTACTGAATGTGGTAAAGAGTCAAAGGATACAAAATCAGGTGCAAGAAAAACATTTTTTTTTTTCTCTTGCTTGTGATTGGATGATGGAAGTCAGCAGAGCTTAATGTTGTTTACTAAGCTAAGGCAAAAATTCATTGTGAATGAAAAGCAACATAATATGACTATGCTGAAATAAAAGGCCTACCTGTCAGTAATTTTCTATCTAAACGATTAACTTTTTATTTTTCTGCTAGTTAGTTTCCTCTATGTTGTATTCTGATCTTCTCAATAAATGTTCAAATAACATCCCCCACTTTTTTTCTCTCTATGTCTCTCTTCACAGAAACATTATCAGTAGACAATATACTTAAATAATAAATGTATAATAATTGACATCTATGAATGTATTCGGGGGATACTTTGGAACTAATTCTTTTAATACATTTCCTTTAGGTAAATTATTCACATGGGGTTTATGAAGTAATCTTTACAACAAATATTAATTTATTTACTTAGAAGAAATGTATTACTAGAGCCATTCTCAGCTTCTTCCCATTATACAGCACTTTGCAATTGTAGAGAAAACAGAGGGTAAGGTCACAGGAAAAAGCAAAACTGTAAACGCAGATTGTACAACCATTCTTATATCATTAACAGGGCTGGACTGCAAATAAAAACCAGCCCTGGAAAAAAATTTCAAACCAGCCCCATAGCATTATTATACCAGCCCAACAGCACGCCATTATTTTCTTATTCATAAAAGGGAAAACCATGCATTTTAAAGAACATTTGAAGAGTTTATTATATATAGATAAGACAGATATGAAAGCACATAGGGCTTTATACGTATAAAAGCAAATTCCAGTTAAAAGTGTTTAAAGTGGAGCAATCATCAAGGAGGGCACGAGGGACTCTGAGAATGTGGGGGGGGGGGGGGACTCTAGTGATCAGAGACCACCTTCTGCAGAAAGAATACACTAAGGTAAAGGGGGGGGGGTTACTGATATAAGGGGAAACCTTTATATCAGTGCCCCCTTACATTATTGTATTCACTCCTATCCTTACATCAGTAACCCACCTCAGACTGGCCTGTTGATGATGTCACTGACCTCCTCTCAGGTGCACCATGCAGGGCTCAGTCAGTCAGCTCCAGCTTGGTGGCTCTGGTTTTATCCTATAGTCTCCTCTCCACAGTCCACAGAAGTCTGACTTCTCCCATGACCCACATCCCGGCAGCGCTCCCACTCTTGACTTCTGATCAGAGGTTGTGGACATGATACAAGAGATAGTTAGAGGCTGCGGGCATGGTACAAATGGTCAGAGGCTGTAGACATGATACAGGAGATGTCAGAGGCTGTGGGCATGGTACAGGAGAAGTCAGAGGCTGTAGGCATGATACAGGAGATGTCAGAGGCTGTGGGCATGGTACAGGAGATGGTTATAGACTGAGGACATGATACTAAAGATGGTAAGAGAATGTAGACATGATACAGGAGATGGTGAGAGACTGCAGACATAGTGCAAGAGGTGGTCAGAGACTGTAGACATGGTACAAGAGATGGTCAAAGACTGCGGACATGATGCAAAAGAGCAATGCAGCCTTACCAGTGGCCATCAAATGCAGCCTCATCGGTGCCCATCAATGCAGCCTCACTGTGCCCATCAAAAGCAGCTTCACTGTGCCCATCAATGCAGCCCCAATGTGCCCATTCATGTAGCCTCACTGTGCCCGTCCATGCAGCCTCACCGTTCCCATCAATTCAGCCTCACTGTGCCCATTAATGCAGCCTACCTCACTGTGCCCATCCATGCAGCCTCACTGTGCCCATCCATGCAGCCTCACTGTGCTCATCAATGCAGCCTCACTGTGCACGTCCATGCAGCCTCACTGTGCCCATCCATGCAGCCTCACTGTGCCCATGAATGCAGCTTTACTGTTTAAGTCCATGCAGCCTCACTGTGCCCATTCATGCAGCCTCACTGTGCCCATCAATGCAGATTTACTATGCCTTCCATGCAGCCTCACTGTGCCCATCAATGCAGCCTCACTGTGCCCATCCATTCAGCCTCACTCTGCCCATCCATGCAGCCTCACTATGCCCATCAATGCGGCTTTACTGTGCCTTTCCATGCAGCCTCACTGTGCCCATCCATGCAGCCTCACTGTGCCCACCAATGCAGCCTCACTGTGCCCGCCCATGCAGCCTCACTGTGCCCATCGATACAGCTTTACTGTGCCTGTCCATGCAGCCTCACTGTGCCCGTTCACACAGCCTCACTGTGCCCATCCATGCAGCCTCACTGTGCCTGCCATGGAAGCCTCCCTTGCCTGGTCATGCAGCCTCACTGTGCCCATTCATGTAACCTCACTGTGCCTGTCCATGCAGCCTCACTGTGCCCATAAATTCAGCCTCACTGTGCCCATCAATGCAGCCTACCTGACTGTGCCCATCCATGCAGCCTCACTGTGCCCATCCATGCAGCCTCACTGTGCTCGTCAATGCAGCTTCACTGCGCCTGTCCATGCAGCCTCACTGTGTTCATCCATGCAGCCTCACTGTGCCCATCCATGCAGCCTCACTGTGCCCATGAATGCAGCTTTACTGTTTAAGTCCATGCAGCCTCACTGTGCCCATCCATGCAGCCTCACTGTGCCCATTCATGCAGCCTCACTGTGCCCATCAATGCAGATTTACTGTGCCGTCCATGCAGCCTCACTGTGCCCATCAATGCAGCCTCACTATGCCCATCAATGCAGCTTTACTGTGCCCATCCATGCAGCCCTCACTATGCCCATCAATGCAGCTTTACTGTGCCCTTCCATGCAGCCTCACTGTGCCCGTCCATGCAGCCTCACTGTGCCCATCAATGTGGCTTTACTGTGCCTGTCCATGCAGCCTCACTGTGCCCATCCATGCAGCCTCACTGTGTTCGTCAATGCAGCCTCACTGTGCTCGTCCATGCAGCCTCACTGTGTTCATTCATGCAGCCTCACTGTGCCCATCCATGCAGCCTCACTGTGCCCATCCATGCAGCCTCACTGTGCCCATCCATGCAGCCTCACTGTGCCCATTCATGGAGCCTCACTGTTCCCATTAATGAAGATTTACTGTGCCGTCCATGCAGCCTCACTGTGCCCATCAATGCAGCATCACTGTGCCCATCAATGCAGCTTTACTGTGCCCATCTATGCAGCCTCACTGTGCCCGTCCATGCAGTCTCACCATGCCTATCAATGCAGCTTTACTGTTCCCTTCCATGCAGCCTCAATGTGCCCACCAATGCAGCCTCACTGTGCCCATCCATGCAGCCTCACTGTGCCCATCAATGCAGCTTTACTGTGCCTGTCCATGCAGCCTCACTGTGCCTGTTTACGCAGCCTCACTGTGCCCATCCATGCAGCCTCACTGTGCCCACCATAGCAGCCTCATTGTGCCCATCCATGCAGCCTCACTGTGCCTGTTCATGTAGCCTCACTGTGCCTGTCCATGCAGCCTCACTGTGCCCATGAATGCAGCTTTACTGTTTAAGTCCATGCAGCCTCACTGTGCCCATCCATGCAGCCTCACTGTGCCCATTCATGCAGCCTCACTGTGCCCATCAATGCAGATTTACTGTGCCGTCCATGCAGCCTCACTGTGCCCATCAATGCAGCCTCACTATGCCCATCAATGCAGCTTTTCTGTGCCCATCCATGCAGCCCTCACTATGCCCATCAATGCAGCTTTACTGTGCCCTTCCATGCAGCCTCACTGTGCCCGTCAATGCAGCCTCACTGTGCCCATCAATGTGGCTTTACTGTGCCTGTCCATGCACCCTCACTGTGCCCATCCATGCAGCCTCACTGTGTTCGTCAATGCAGCCTCACTGTGTTCGTCAATGCAGCCTCACTGTGCTCGTCCATGCAGCCTCACTGTGTTCATTCATGCAGCCTCACTGTGCCCATCCATGCAGCCTCACTGTGCCCATCCATGCAGCCTCACTGTGAATATTCATGGAGCCTCACTGTGCCCATTAATGAAGATTTACTGTGCCTTCCATGCAGCCTCACTGTGCCCATCAATGCAGCCTCACTGTGCCCATCAATGCAGCTTTACTGTGCCCATCTATGCAGCCTCACTGTGCCTGTCCATGCAGTCTCACTATGCCTATCAATGCAGCTTTACTGTGCCCTTCCATGCAGCCTTAATGTGCCCACCAATGCAGCCTCACTGTGCCCATCCATGCAGCCTCACTGTGCCCATCAATGCAGCTTTACTGTGCCTGTCCATGCAGCCTCACTGTGCCTGTTTACGCAGCCTTACTGTGCCCATCCATGCAGCCTCACTGTGCCCACCATAGCAGCCTCATTGTGCCCATCCATGCAGCCTCACTGTGCCTGTTCATGTAGCCTCACTGTGCCTGTCCATGCAGCCTCACTGTGCCCATGAATGCAGCTTTACTGTTTAAGTCCATGCAGCCTCACTGTGCCCATCCATGCAGCCTCACTGTGCCCATTCATGCAGCCTCACTGTGCCCATCAATGCAGATTTACTGTGCCGTCCATGCAGCCTCACTGTGCCCATCAATGCAGCCTCACTATGCCCATCAATGCAGCTTTTCTGTGCCCATCCATGCAGCCCTCACTATGCCCATCAATGCAGCTTTACTGTGCCCTTCCATGCAGCCTCACTGTGCCCGTCAATGCAGCCTCACTGTGCCCATCAATGTGGCTTTACTGTGCCTGTCCATGCAGCCTCACTGTGCCCATCCATGCAGCCTCACTGTGTTCGTCAATGCAGCCTCACTGTGCTCGTCCATGCAGCCTCACTGTGTTCATTCATGCAGCCTCACTGTGCCCATCCATGCAGCCTCACTGTGCCCATCCATGCAGCCTCACTGTGAATATTCATGGAGCCTCACTGTGCCCATTAATGAAGATTTACTGTGCCTTCCATGCAGCCTCACTGTGCCCATCAATGCAGCCTCACTGTGCCCATCAATGCAGCTTTACTGTGTCCATCTATGCAGCCTCACTGTGCCCGTCCATGCAGTCTCACTATGCCTATCAATGCAGCTTTACTGTGCCCTTCCATGCAGCCTTAATGTGCCCACCAATGCAGCCTCACTGTGCCCATCCATGCAGCCTCACTGTGCCCATCAATGCAGCTTTACTGTGCCTGTCCATGCAGCCTCACTGTGCCTGTTTACGCAGCCTTACTGTGCCCATCCATGCAGCCTCACTGTGCCCACCATAGCAGCCTCATTGTGCCCATCCATGCAGCCTCACTGTGCCTGTTCATGTAGCCTCACTGTACTTGTCCATGCAGCCTCACTGTGCCCATGAATGCAGCTTTACTGTTTAAGTCCATGCAGCCTCACTGTGCCCATCCATGCAGCCTCACTGTGCCCATTCATGCAGCCTCACTGTGCCCATCAATGCAGATTTACTGTGCCGTCCATGCAGCCTCACTGTGCCCATCAATGCAGCCTCACTATGCCCATCAATGCAGCTTTACTGTGCCCATCCATGCAGCCCTCACTATGCCCATCAATGCAGCTTTACTGTGCCCTTCCATGCAGCCTCACTGTGCCCGTCCATGCAGCCTCACTGTGCCCATCAATGTGGCTTTACTGTGCCTATCCATGCAGCCTCACTGTGCCCATCCATGTAGCCTCACTGTGTTCGTCAATGCAGCCTCACTGTGCTCGTCCATGCAGCCTCACTGTGTTCATTCATGCAGCCTCACTGTGCCCATCCATACAGCCTCACTGTGCCCATCCATGCAGCCTCACTGTGAATATTCATGGAGCCTCACTGTGCCCATTAATGAAGATTTACTGTGCTGTCCATGCAGCCTCACTGTGCCCATCAATGCAGCCTCACTGTGCCCATCAATGCAGCTTTACTGTGCCCATCTATGCAGCCTCACTGTGCCCGTCCATGCAGTCTCACTATGCCTATCAATGCAGCTTTACTGTGCCCTTCCATGCAGCCTCAATGTGCCCACCAATGCAGCCTCACTGTGCCCATCCATGCAGCCTCACTGTGCCCATCAATGCAGCTTTACTGTGCCTGTCCATGCAGCCTAACTGTGCCTGTTTACGCAGCCTCACTGTGCCCATCCATGCAGCCTCACTGTGCCCACCATAGCAGCCTCATTGTGCCCATCCATGCAGCCTCACTGTGCCTGTTCATGTAGCCTCACTGTGCCTGTCCATGCAGCCTCACTGTGCCCATCAATGCAGCCTATCTGACTGTGCCCATCCATGCAGCCTCACTGTGCCCATCCATGCAGCCTCACTGTGCTCGTCAATGCAGCCTCACTGTGCCCATCAATGCAGCCTCACTGCGCCCATGAATGCAGCTTTACTGTTTAAGTACATGCAGCCTCACTGTGCCCATCCATGCAGCCTCACTGTGCTCGTCAATGCAGCCTCACTGTGCCCTTCCATGCAGCCTCACTGTGCCCATTCATGCAGCCTCGCTGTGCCCATCAATGCAGCTTTACTGTGCCTGTCCATGCAGCCTAACTGTGCCTGTTTACGCAGCCTCACTGTGCCCATCCATGCAGCCTCACTGTGCCCACCATAGCAGCCTCATTGTGCCCATCCATGCAGCCTCACTGTGCCTGTTCATGTAGCCTCACTGTGCCTGTTCATGCAGCCTATCTGACTATGCCCATCCATGCAGCCTCACTGTGCCCATCCATGCAGCCTCACTGTGCCCATCCATGCAGCCTCACTGTGCTCGTCAATGCAGCCTCACTGTGCCCATCCATGCAGCCTCACTGCGCCCATGAATGCAGCTTTACTGTTTAAGTACATGCAGCCTCACTGTGCCCATCCATGCAGCTTCACTGTGCTCGTCAATGCAGCCTCGCTGTGCCCATCAATGATGATTTACTATGCCGTCCATGCAGCCTCACTGTGCCCATCCATGCAGCCTCACTGTGCCCATCCATGCAGCCTCACTATGCCCATCAATGCAGCTTTACTGTGCCCTTCCATGCAGCCTCACTGTGCCCACCAATGCAGCCTCACTGTGCCCATCCATGCAGCCTCACTGTGCCCATCAATGCAGCTTTACTGTGTCTGTCCATGCAGCCTTACTGTGCCCGTCCATGCAGCCTCACTGTACCCATCCATGCAGCCTCACTGTGCCCATCCATGCAGTCTCACTGTGCCCATTCATGTAGCTTCACTGTGCCCGTCCATGCAGCCTCACTGTGCCCATCAATTCAGCCTCACTGTGCCTATCAATGCAGCCTACCTGACTGTGCCCATCCATGCAGCCTCAATGTGCCCATCCATGCAGCCTCACTATGCTCGTCAATGCAGCCTCACTGTGCCCATCAATGCAGATTTACTGTGCCGTCCATGCAGCCTCACTGTGCCCATCAATGCAGCCTCACTTTGCCCATCAATGCAGCTTCACTGTGCCCATCCATGTAGCCTCACTGCGCCCATCCATGCAGCCTCACTATGCCCATCAATGCAGCTTTACTGTGTTCTTCCATACAGCCTCACTGTGCCCACCAATGCAGCCTCACTGTGCCCGTCCATGCAGCCTCACTGTGCCCATCAAAGCAGCTTTACTGTGCCTGTCCTGCAGCCTCACTGTGCCCGTCCACGCAGCCTCACTGTGCCCATCCATGCAGCCTCACTATGCCCATCAATGCAGCCTCACTGTGCCTGTCCATGCAGCCTCACTGTGCCCATCAATGCAGCCTCACTGTGCCCATTCATGCAGCCTCACTGTGCCCATCAATGCAGATTTACTGTGCCATCCATGCAGCCTCACTGTGCCCATCAATGCAGCCTCACTGTGTCCATCAATGCAGCTTTACTTTCTAAGTCCATGTAGCCTCACTGTGCCCATCCATGCAGCCTCACTGTGCCCATCAATGCAGCCTCACTGTGCCCATCAATGCAGCTTTACTGTGCCCATCCATGCAGCCTCCCTCTGCCCATCCATGCAGCCCTCACTATGCACATCAATGCAGCTTTACTGTGCCCTTCCATGCAGCCTCACTGTGCCCGTCCATGCAGCCTCACTGTGCCCATCAATGTAGCTTTACTGTGCCTGTCCATGCAGCCTCACTGTGCCCATCCATGCAGCCTTACTGTGCTCATCAATGCAGCCTCACTGTGCTCGTCCATGCAGCCTCACAGTGTTCATTCATGCAGCCTCACTGTGCCCATCCATGCAGCCTCACTGTGCCCATCCATGCAGCCTCACTGTGCCCATCCATGCAGCCTCACTGTGCCCATTCATGGAGCCTCACTGTGCCCATTAATGCAGATTTACTGTGCCGTCCATGCAGCCTCACTGTCCCCATCAATGCAGCCTCACTGTGCCCATCTATGCAGCCTCACTGTGCCCATCCATCCAGTCTCACTATGCCCATCAATGCAGCTTTACTGTGCCCTTCCATGCAGCCTCAATGTGCCCACCAATGCAGCCTCACTGTGCCCATCCATGCAGCCTCACTGTGCCCATCAATGCAGCTTTACTGTGCCTGTCCATGCAGCCTCACTGTGCCCACCAATGCAGCCTCACTGTGCCAGTCCATGCAGCCTCACTGTGCCCATCAATGCAGCTTTACTGTGTCTGTACATGCAGCCTTACTGTGCCCGTCCATGCAGCCTCACTGTACCCATCCATGCAGCCTCACTGTGCCCATCCATGCAGTCTCACTGTGCCCATTCATGTAGCCTCACTGTGCCCGTCCATGCAGCCTCACTGTGCCCATCAATTCAGCCTCACTGTGCCTATCAATGCAGCTTCGCTGTGCCTGTTCATGCAGCCTATCTGACTGTGCCCATCCATGCAGCCTCACTGTGCCCATCCATGCAGCCTCACTGTGCCCATCCATGCAGCCTCACTGTGCTCGTCAATGCAGCCTCACTGTGCCCATCCATGCAGCCTCACTGCGCCCATGAATGCAGCTTTACTGTTTAAGTACATGCAGCCTCACTGTGCCCATCCATGCAGCCTCACTGTGCTCGTCAATGCAGCCTCACTGTACCCATCCATGCAGCCTCACTGTGCCCATTCATGCAGCCTCGCTGTGCCCATCAATGATGATTTACTGTGCCGTCCATGCAGCCTCACTGTGCCCATCCATGCAGCCTCACTGTGCCCATCCATGCAGCCACACTATGCCCATCAATGCAGCTTTACTGTGCCCTTCCATGCAGCCCCACTGTGCCCACCAATGCAGCCTCACTGTGCCCATCCATGCAGCCTTACTGTGCCCATCAATGCAGCTTTACTGTGTCTGTCCATGCAGCCTTACTGTGCCCGTCCATGCAGCCTCACTGTACCCATCCATGCAGCCTCACTGTGCCCATCCATGCAGTCTCACTGTGCCCATTCATGTAGCCTCACTGTGCCCGTCCATGCAGCCTCACTGTGCCCATCAATTCAGCCTCACTGTGCCTATCAATGCAGCCTACCTGACTGTGCCCATCCATGCAGCCTCAATGTGCCCATCCATGCAGCCTCACTATGCTCGTCAATGCAGCCTCACTGTGCCCATCAATGCAGATTTACTGTGCCGTCCATGCAGCCTCACTGTGCCCATCAATGCAGCCTCACTTTGCCCATCAATGCAGCTTTACTGTGCCCATCCATGCAGCCTCACTGCGCCCATCCATGCAGCCTCACTATGCCCATCAATGCAGCTTTACTGTGTTCTTCCATACAGCCTCACTGTGCCCACAAATGCAGCCTCACTGTGCCCGTCCATGCAGCCTCACTGTGCCCATCAAAGCAGCTTTACTGTGCCTGTCCTGCAGCCTCACTGTGCCCATCCACGCAGCCTCACTGTGCCCATCCATGCAGCCTCACTATGCCCATCAATGCAGCCTCACTGTGCCTGTCCATGCAGCCTCACTGTGCCCATCAATGCAGCCTCACTGTGCCCATTCATGCAGCCTCACTGTGCCCATCAATGCAGATTTACTGTGCCATCCATGCAGCCTCACTGTGCCCATCAATGCAGCCTCACTGTGTCCATCAATGCAGCTTTACTTTCTAAGTCCATGCAGCCTCACTGTGCCCATCCATGCAGCCTCACTGTGCCCATCAATGCAGCCTCACTGTGCCCATCAATGCAGCTTTACTGTGCCCATCCATGCAGCCTCCCTCTGCCCATCCATACAGCCCTCACTATGCACATCAATGCAGCTTTACTGTGCCCTTCCATGCAGCCTCACTGTGCCCGTCCATGCAGCCTCACTGTGCCCATCAATGTAGCTTTACTGTGCCTGTCCATGCAGCCTCACTGTGCCCATCCATGCAGCCTTACTGTGCTTGTCAATGCAGCCTCACTGTGCTCGTCCATGCAGCCTCACAGTGTTCATTCATGCAGCCTCACTGTGCCCATCCATGCAGCCTCACTGTGCCCATCCATGCAGCCTCACTGTGCCCATCCATGCAGCCTCACTGTGCCCATTCATGGAGCCTCACTGTGCCCATTAATGCAGATTTACTGTGCCGTCCATGCAGCCTCACTGTGCCCATCAATGCAGCCTCACTGTGCCCATCTATGCAGCCTCACTGTGCCCATCCATGCAGTCTCACTATGCCCATCAATGCAGCTTTACTGTGCCCATCCATGCAGTCTCACTATGCCCATCAATGCAGCTTTACTGTGCCCTTCTATGCAGCCTCAATGTGACCACCAATGCAGCCTCACTGTGCCCATCCATGCAGCCTCACTGTGCCAATCAATGCAGCTTTACTGTGCCTGTCCATGCAGCCTCACTGTGCCCACCAATGCAGCCTCACTGTGCCAGTCCATGCAGCCTCACTGTGCCCATCCATGCAGCCTCACTGTGCCCATCAATGCAGCCTCACTGTGCCCATCAATGCAGCTTTACTGTGCCCATCCATGCAGCCTTCCTCTGCCCATCCATGCAGCCCTCACTATGCACATCAATGCAGCTTTACTGTGCCCTTCCATGCAGCCTCACTGTGCCCATCCATGCAGCCTCACTGTGCCCATCAATGTAGCTTTACTGTGCCTGTCCATGCAGCCTCACTGTGCCCATCCATGCAGCCTTACTGTGCTCGTCCATGCAGCCTCACAGTGTTCATTCATGCAGCCTCACTGTGCCCATCCATGCAGCCTCACTGTGCCCATCCATGCAGCCTCACTGTGCCCATCCATGCAGCCTCACTGTGCCCATTCATGGAACCTCACTGTGCCCATTAATGCAGATTTACTGTGCCGTCCATGCAGCCTCACTGTGCCCATCAATGCAGCCTCACTGTGCCTGTCCTGCAGCCTCACTGTGCCCGTCCATGCAGCCTCACTGTGCCCATCAATGCAGCTTTACTGTGCCTGTCCATGCAGCCTCACTGTGCCTGTTTACGCAGCCTTACTGTGCCCATCCATGCAGCCTCACTGTGCCCACCATAGCAGCCTCATTGTGCCCATCCATGCAGCCTCACTGTGCCTGTTCATGTAGCCTCACTGTGCCTGTCCATGCAGCCTCACTGTGCCCATGAATGCAGCTTTACTGTTTAAGTCCATGCAGCCTCACTGTGCCCATCCATGCAGCCTCACTGTGCCCATTCATGCAGCCTCACTGTGCCCATCAATGCAGATTTACTGTGCCGTCCATGCAGCCTCACTGTGCCCATCAATGCAGCCTCACTATGCCCATCAATGCAGCTTTTCTGTGCCCATCCATGCAGCCCTCACTATGCCCATCAATGCAGCTTTACTGTGCCCTTCCATGCAGCCTCACTGTGCCCGTCAATGCAGCCTCACTGTGCCCATCAATGTGGCTTTACTGTGCCTGTCCATGCAGCCTCACTGTGCCCATCCATGCAGCCTCACTGTGTTCGTCAATGCAGCCTCACTGTGCTCGTCCATGCAGCCTCACTGTGTTCATTCATGCAGCCTCACTGTGCCCATCCATGCAGCCTCACTGTGCCCATCCATGCAGCCTCACTGTGAATATTCATGGAGCCTCACTGTGCCCATTAATGAAGATTTACTGTGCCTTCCATGCAGCCTCACTGTGCCCATCAATGCAGCCTCACTGTGCCCATCAATGCAGCTTTACTGTGCCCATCTATGCAGCCTCACTGTGCCCGTCCATGCAGTCTCACTATGCCTATCAATGCAGCTTTACTGTGCCCTTCCATGCAGCCTTAATGTGCCCACCAATGCAGCCTCACTGTGCCCATCCATGCAGCCTCACTGTGCCCATCAATGCAGCTTTACTGTGCCTGTCCATGCAGCCTCACTGTGCCTGTTTACGCAGCCTTACTGTGCCCATCCATGCAGCCTCACTGTGCCCACCATAGCAGCCTCATTGTGCCCATCCATGCAGCCTCACTGTGCCTGTTCATGTAGCCTCACTGTACTTGTCCATGCAGCCTCACTGTGCCCATGAATGCAGCTTTACTGTTTAAGTCCATGCAGCCTCACTGTGCCCATCCATGCAGCCTCACTGTGCCCATTCATGCAGCCTCACTGTGCCCATCAATGCAGATTTACTGTGCCGTCCATGCAGCCTCACTGTGCCCATCAATGCAGCCTCACTATGCCCATCAATGCAGCTTTACTGTGCCCATCCATGCAGCCCTCACTATGCCCATCAATGCAGCTTTACTGTGCCCTTCCATGCAGCCTCACTGTGCCCGTCCATGCAGCCTCACTGTGCCCATCAATGTGGCTTTACTGTGCCTATCCATGCAGCCTCACTGTGCCCATCCATGTAGCCTCACTGTGTTCGTCAATGCAGCCTCACTGTGCTCGTCCATGCAGCCTCACTGTGTTCATTCATGCAGCCTCACTGTGCCCATCCATACAGCCTCACTGTGCCCATCCATGCAGCCTCACTGTGAATATTCATGGAGCCTCACTGTGCCCATTAATGAAGATTTACTGTGCTGTCCATGCAGCCTCACTGTGCCCATCAATGCAGCCTCACTGTGCCCATCAATGCAGCTTTACTGTGCCCATCTATGCAGCCTCACTGTGCCCGTCCATGCAGTCTCACTATGCCTATCAATGCAGCTTTACTGTGCCCTTCCATGCAGCCTCAATGTGCCCACCAATGCAGCCTCACTGTGCCCATCCATGCAGCCTCACTGTGCCCATCAATGCAGCTTTACTGTGCCTGTCCATGCAGCCTAACTGTGCCTGTTTACGCAGCCTCACTGTGCCCATCCATGCAGCCTCACTGTGCCCACCATAGCAGCCTCATTGTGCCCATCCATGCAGCCTCACTGTGCCTGTTCATGTAGCCTCACTGTGCCTGTCCATGCAGCCTCACTGTGCCCATCAATGCAGCCTATCTGACTGTGCCCATCCATGCAGCCTCACTGTGCCCATCCATGCAGCCTCACTGTGCTCGTCAATGCAGCCTCACTGTGCCCATCAATGCAGCCTCACTGCGCCCATGAATGCAGCTTTACTGTTTAAGTACATGCAGCCTCACTGTGCCCATCCATGCAGCCTCACTGTGCTCGTCAATGCAGCCTCACTGTGCCCTTCCATGCAGCCTCACTGTGCCCATTCATGCAGCCTCGCTGTGCCCATCAATGCAGCTTTACTGTGCCTGTCCATGCAGCCTAACTGTGCCTGTTTACGCAGCCTCACTGTGCCCATCCATGCAGCCTCACTGTGCCCTCCATAGCAGCCTCATTGTGCCCATCCATGCAGCCTCACTGTGCCTGTTCATGTAGCCTCACTGTGCCTGTTCATGCAGCCTATCTGACTATGCCCATCCATGCAGCCTCACTGTGCCCATCCATGCAGCCTCACTGTGCCCATCCATGCAGCCTCACTGTGCTCGTCAATGCAGCCTCACTGTGCCCATCCATGCAGCCTCACTGCGCCCATGAATGCAGCTTTACTGTTTAAGTACATGCAGCCTCACTGTGCCCATCCATGCAGCCTCACTGTGCTCGTCAATGCAGCCTCGCTGTGCCCATCAATGATGATTTACTATGCCGTCCATGCAGCCTCACTGTGCCCATCCATGCAGCCTCACTGTGCCCATCCATGCAGCCTCACTATGCCCATCAATGCAGCTTTACTGTGCCCTTCCATGCAGCCTCACTGTGCCCACCAATGCAGCCTCACTGTGCCCATCCATGCAGCCTCACTGTGCCCATCAATGCAGCTTTACTGTGTCTGTCCATGCAGCCTTACTGTGCCCGTCCATGCAGCCTCACTGTACCCATCCATGCAGCCTCACTGTGCCCATCCATGCAGTCTCACTGTGCCCATTCATGTAGCCTCACTGTGCCCGTCCATGCAGCCTCACTGTGCCCATCAATTCAGCCTCACTGTGCCTATCAATGCAGCCTACCTGACTGTGCCCATCCATGCAGCCTCAATGTGCCCATCCATGCAGCCTCACTATGCTCGTCAATGCAGCCTCACTGTGCCCATCAATGCAGATTTACTGTGCCGTCCATGCAGCCTCACTGTGCCCATCAATGCAGCCTCACTTTGCCCATCAATGCAGCTTTACTGTGCCCATCCATGTAGCCTCACTGCGCCCATCCATGCAGCCTCACTATGCCCATCAATGCAGCTTTACTGTGTTCTTCCATACAGCCTCACTGTGCCCACCAATGCAGCCTCACTGTGCCCGTCCATGCAGCCTCACTGTGCCCATCAAAGCAGCTTTACTGTGCCTGTCCTGCAGCCTCACTGTGCCCGTCCACGCAGCCTCACTGTGCCCATCCATGCAGCCTCACTATGCCCATCAATGCAGCCTCACTGTGCCTGTCCATGCAGCCTCACTGTGCCCATCAATGCAGCCTCACTGTGCCCATTCATGCAGCCTCACTGTGCCCATCAATGCAGATTTACTGTGCCATCCATGCAGCCTCACTGTGCCCATCAATGCAGCCTCACTGTGTCCATCAATGCAGCTTTACTTTCTAAGTCCATGCAGCCTCACTGTGCCCATCCATGCAGCCTCACTGTGCCCATCAATGCAGCCTCACTGTGCCCATCAATGCAGCTTTACTGTGCCCATCCATGCAGCCTCCCTCTGCCCATCCATGCAGCCCTCACTATGCACATCAATGCAGCTTTACTGTGCCCTTCCATGCAGCCTCACTGTGCCCGTCCATGCAGCCTCACTGTGCCCATCAATGTAGCTTTACTGTGCCTGTCCATGCAGCCTCACTGTGCCCATCCATGCAGCCTTACTGTGCTCATCAATGCAGCCTCACTGTGCTCGTCCATGCAGCCTCACAGTGTTCATTCATGCAGCCTCACTGTGCCCATCCATGCAGCCTCACTGTGCCCATCCATGCAGCCTCACTGTGCCCATCCATGCAGCCTCACTGTGCCCATTCATGGAGCCTCACTGTGCCCATTAATGCAGATTTACTGTGCCGTCCATGCAGCCTCACTGTGCCCATCAATGCAGCCTCACTGTGCACATCTATGCAGCCTCACTGTGCCCATCCATGCAGTCTCACTATGCCCATCAATGCAGCTTTACTGTGCCCTTCCATGCAGCCTCAATGTGCCCACCAATGCAGCCTCACTGTGCCCATCCATGCAGCCTCACTGTGCCCATCAATGCAGCTTTACTGTGCCTGTCCATGCAGCCTCACTGTGCCCACCAATGCAGCCTCACTGTGCCAGTCCATGCAGCCTCACTGTGCCCATCAATGCAGCTTTACTGTGTCTGTACATGCAGCCTTACTGTGCCCGTCCATGCAGCCTCACTGTACCCATCCATGCAGCCTCACTGTGCCCATCCATGCAGTCTCACTGTGCCCATTCATGTAGCCTCACTGTGCCCGTCCATGCAGCCTCACTGTGCCCATCAATTCAGCCTCACTGTGCCTATCAATGCAGCTTCGCTGTGCCTGTTCATGCAGCCTATCTGACTGTGCCCATCCATGCAGCCTCACTGTGCCCATCCATGCAGCCTCACTGTGCCCATCCATGCAGCCTCACTGTGCTCGTCAATGCAGCCTCACTGTGCCCATCCATGCAGCCTCACTGCGCCCATGAATGCAGCTTTACTGTTTAAGTACATGCAGCCTCACTGTGCCCATCCATGCAGCCTCACTGTGCTCGTCAATGCAGCCTCACTGTACCCATCCATGCAGCCTCACTGTGCCCATTCATGCAGCCTCGCTGTGCCCATCAATGATGATTTACTGTGCCGTCCATGCAGCCTCACTGTGCCCATCCATGCAGCCTCACTGTGCCCATCCATGCAGCCACACTATGCCCATCAATGCAGCTTTACTGTGCCCTTCCATGCAGCCCCACTGTGCCCACCAATGCAGCCTCACTGTGCCCATCCATGCAGCCTTACTGTGCCCATCAATGCAGCTTTACTGTGTCTGTCCATGCAGCCTTACTGTGCCCGTCCATGCAGCCTCACTGTAGCCATCCATGCAGCCTCACTGTGCCCATCCATGCAGTCTCACTGTGCCCATTCATGTAGCCTCACTGTGCCCGTCCATGCAGCCTCACTGTGCCCATCAATTCAGCCTCACTGTGCCTATCAATGCAGCCTACCTGACTGTGCCCATCCATGCAGCCTCAATGTGCCCATCCATGCAGCCTCACTATGCTCGTCAATGCAGCCTCACTGTGCCCATCAATGCAGATTTACTGTGCCGTCCATGCAGCCTCACTGTGCCCATCAATGCAGCCTCACTTTGCCCATCAATGCAGCTTTACTGTGCCCATCCATGCAGCCTCACTGCGCCCATCCATGCAGCCTCACTATGCCCATCAATGCAGCTTTACTATGTTCTTCCATACAGCCTCACTGTGCCCACAAATGCAGCCTCACTGTGCCCGTCCATGCAGCCTCACTGTGCCCATCAAAGCAGCTTTACTGTGCCTGTCCTGCAGCCTCACTGTGCCCATCCACGCAGCCTCACTGTGCCCATCCATGCAGCCTCACTATGCCCATCAATGCAGCCTCACTGTGCCTGTCCATGCAGCCTCACTGTGCCCATCAATGCAGCCTCACTGTGCCCATTCATGCAGCCTCACTGTGCCCGTCAATGCAGATTTACTGTGCCATCCATGCAGCCTCACTGTGCCCATCAATGCAGCCTCACTGTGTCCATCAATGCAGCTTTACTTTCTAAGTCCATGCAGCCTCACTGTGCCCATCCATGCAGCCTCACTGTGCCCATCAATGCAGCCTCACTGTGCCCATCAATGCAGCTTTACTGTGCCCATCCATGCAGCCTCCCTCTGCCCATCCATACAGCCCTCACTATGCACATCAATGCAGCTTTACTGTGCCCTTCCATGCAGCCTCACTGTGCCTGTCCATGCAGCCTCACTGTGCCCATCAATGTAGCTTTACTGTGCCTGTCCATGCAGCCTCACTGTGCCCATCCATGCAGCCTTACTGTGCTTGTCAATGCAGCCTCACTGTGCTCGTCCATGCAGCCTCACAGTGTTCATTCATGCAGCCTCACTGTGCCCATCCATGCAGCCTCACTGTGCCCATCCATGCAGCCTCACTGTGCCCATCCATGCAGCCTCACTGTGCCCATTCATGGAGCCTCACTGTGCCCATTAATGCAGATTTACTGTGCCGTCCATGCAGCCTCACTGTGCCCATCAATGCAGCCTCACTGTGCCCATCTATGCAGCCTCACTGTGCCCATCCATGCAGTCTCACTATGCCCATCAATGCAGCTTTACTGTGCCCATCCATGCAGTCTCACTATGCCCATCAATGCAGCTTTACTGTGCCCTTCTATGCAGCCTCAATGTGACCACCAATGCAGCCTCACTGTGCCCATCCATGCAGCCTCACTGTGCCCATCAATGCAGCTTTACTGTGCCTGTCCATGCAGCCTCACTGTGCCCACCAATGCAGCCTCACTGTGCCAGTCCATGCAGCTTCACTGTGCCCATCCATGCAGCCTCACTGTGCCCATCAATGCAGCCTCACTGTGCCCATCAATGCAGCTTTACTGTGCCCATCCATGCAGCCTCCCTCTGCCCATCCATGCAGCCCTCACTATGCACATCAATGCAGCTTTACTGTGCCCTTCCATGCAGCCTCACTGTGCCCATCCATGCAGCCTCACTGTGCCCATCAATGTAGCTTTACTGTGCCTGTCCATGCAGCCTCACTGTGCCCATCCATGCAGCCTTACTGTGCTCGTCCATGCAGCCTCACAGTGTTCATTCATGCAGCCTCACTGTGCCCATCCATGCAGCCTCACTGTGCCCATCCATGCAGCCTCACTGTGCCCATTCATGGAACCTCACTGTGCCCATTAATGCAGATTTACTGTGCCGTCCATGCAGCCTCACTGTGCCCATCAATGCAGCCTCACTGTGCCTGTCCTGCAGCCTCACTGTGCCCGTCCATGCAGCCTCACTGTGCCCATCAATGCAGCTTTACTGTGCCTGTCCATGCAGCCTCACTGTGCCTGTTTACGCAGCCTTACTGTGCCCATCCATGCAGCCTCACTGTGCCCACCATAGCAGCCTCATTGTGCCCATCCATGCAGCCTCACTGTGCCTGTTCATGTAGCCTCACTGTGCCTGTCCATGCAGCCTCACTGTGCCCATGAATGCAGCTTTACTGTTTAAGTCCATGCAGCCTCACTGTGCCCATCCATGCAGCCTCACTGTGCCCATTCATGCAGCCTCACTGTGCCCATCAATGCAGATTTACTGTGCCGTCCATGCAGCCTCACTGTGCCCATCAATGCAGCCTCACTATGCCCATCAATGCAGCTTTTCTGTGCCCATCCATGCAGCCCTCACTATGCCCATCAATGCAGCTTTACTGTGCCCTTCCATGCAGCCTCACTGTGCCCGTCAATGCAGCCTCACTGTGCCCATCAATGTGGCTTTACTGTGCCTGTCCATGCAGCCTCACTGTGCCCATCCATGCAGCCTCACTGTGTTCGTCAATGCAGCCTCACTGTGCTCGTCCATGCAGCCTCACTGTGTTCATTCATGCAGCCTCACTGTGCCCATCCATGCAGCCTCACTGTGCCCATCCATGCAGCCTCACTGTGAATATTCATGGAGCCTCACTGTGCCCATTAATGAAGATTTACTGTGCCTTCCATGCAGCCTCACTGTGCCCATCAATGCAGCCTCACTGTGCCCATCAATGCAGCTTTACTGTGCCCATCTATGCAGCCTCACTGTGCCCGTCCATGCAGTCTCACTATGCCTATCAATGCAGCTTTACTGTGCCCTTCCATGCAGCCTTAATGTGCCCACCAATGCAGCCTCACTGTGCCCATCCATGCAGCCTCACTGTGCCCATCAATGCAGCTTTACTGTGCCTGTCCATGCAGCCTCACTGTGCCTGTTTACGCAGCCTTACTGTGCCCATCCATGCAGCCTCACTGTGCCCACCATAGCAGCCTCATTGTGCCCATCCATGCAGCCTCACTGTGCCTGTTCATGTAGCCTCACTGTACTTGTCCATGCAGCCTCACTGTGCCCATGAATGCAGCTTTACTGTTTAAGTCCATGCAGCCTCACTGTGCCCATCCATGCAGCCTCACTGTGCCCATTCATGCAGCCTCACTGTGCCCATCAATGCAGATTTACTGTGCCGTCCATGCAGCCTCACTGTGCCCATCAATGCAGCCTCACTATGCCCATCAATGCAGCTTTACTGTGCCCATCCATGCAGCCCTCACTATGCCCATCAATGCAGCTTTACTGTGCCCTTCCATGCAGCCTCACTGTGCCCGTCCATGCAGCCTCACTGTGCCCATCAATGTGGCTTTACTGTGCCTATCCATGCAGCCTCACTGTGCCCATCCATGTAGCCTCACTGTGTTCGTCAATGCAGCCTCACTGTGCTCGTCCATGCAGCCTCACTGTGTTCATTCATGCAGCCTCACTGTGCCCATCCATACAGCCTCACTGTGCCCATCCATGCAGCCTCACTGTGAATATTCATGGAGCCTCACTGTGCCCATTAATGAAGATTTACTGTGCTGTCCATGCAGCCTCACTGTGCCCATCAATGCAGCCTCACTGTGCCCATCAATGCAGCTTTACTGTGCCCATCTATGCAGCCTCACTGTGCCCGTCCATGCAGTCTCACTATGCCTATCAATGCAGCTTTACTGTGCCCTTCCATGCAGCCTCAATGTGCCCACCAATGCAGCCTCACTGTGCCCATCCATGCAGCCTCACTGTGCCCATCAATGCAGCTTTACTGTGCCTGTCCATGCAGCCTAACTGTGCCTGTTTACGCAGCCTCACTGTGCCCATCCATGCAGCCTCACTGTGCCCACCATAGCAGCCTCATTGTGCCCATCCATGCAGCCTCACTGTGCCTGTTCATGTAGCCTCACTGTGCCTGTCCATGCAGCCTCACTGTGCACATCAATGCAGCCTATCTGACTGTGCCCATCCATGCAGCCTCACTGTGCCCATCCATGCAGCCTCACTGTGCTCGTCAATGCAGCCTCACTGTGCCCATCAATGCAGCCTCACTGCGCCCATGAATGCAGCTTTACTGTTTAAGTACATGCAGCCTCACTGTGCCCATCCATGCAGCCTCACTGTGCTCGTCAATGCAGCCTCACTGTGCCCTTCCATGCAGCCTCACTGTGCCCATTCATGCAGCCTCGCTGTGCCCATCAATGCAGCTTTACTGTGCCTGTCCATGCAGCCTAACTGTGCCTGTTTACGCAGCCTCACTGTGCCCATCCATGCAGCCTCACTGTGCCCTCCATAGCAGCCTCATTGTGCCCATCCATGCAGCCTCACTGTGCCTGTTCATGTAGCCTCACTGTGCCTGTTCATGCAGCCTATCTGACTATGCCCATCCATGCAGCCTCACTGTGCCCATCCATGCAGCCTCACTGTGCCCATCCATGCAGCCTCACTGTGCTCGTCAATGCAGCCTCACTGTGCCCATCCATGCAGCCTCACTGCGCCCATGAATGCAGCTTTACTGTTTAAGTACATGCAGCCTCACTGTGCCCATCCATGCAGCCTCACTGTGCTCGTCAATGCAGCCTCGCTGTGCCCATCAATGATGATTTACTATGCCGTCCATGCAGCCTCACTGTGCCCATCCATGCAGCCTCACTGTGCCCATCCATGCAGCCTCACTATGCCCATCAATGCAGCTTTACTGTGCCCTTCCATGCAGCCTCACTGTGCCCACCAATGCAGCCTCACTGTGCCCATCCATGCAGCCTCACTGTGCCCATCAATGCAGCTTTACTGTGTCTGTCCATGCAGCCTTACTGTGCCCGTCCATGCAGCCTCACTGTACCCATCCATGCAGCCTCACTGTGCCCATCCATGCAGTCTCACTGTGCCCATTCATGTAGCCTCACTGTGCCCGTCCATGCAGCCTCACTGTGCCCATCAATTCAGCCTCACTGTGCCTATCAATGCAGCCTACCTGACTGTGCCCATCCATGCAGCCTCAATGTGCCCATCCATGCAGCCTCACTATGCTCGTCAATGCAGCCTCACTGTGCCCATCAATGCAGATTTACTGTGCCGTCCATGCAGCCTCACTGTGCCCATCAATGCAGCCTCACTTTGCCCATCAATGCAGCTTTACTGTGCCCATCCATGTAGCCTCACTGCGCCCATCCATGCAGCCTCACTATGCCCATCAATGCAGCTTTACTGTGTTCTTCCATACAGCCTCACTGTGCCCACCAATGCAGCCTCACTGTGCCCGTCCATGCAGCCTCACTGTGCCCATCAAAGCAGCTTTACTGTGCCTGTCCTGCAGCCTCACTGTGCCCGTCCACGCAGCCTCACTGTGCCCATCCATGCAGCCTCACTATGCCCATCAATGCAGCCTCACTGTGCCTGTCCATGCAGCCTCACTGTGCCCATCAATGCAGCCTCACTGTGCCCATTCATGCAGCCTCACTGTGCCCATCAATGCAGATTTACTGTGCCATCCATGCAGCCTCACTGTGCCCATCAATGCAGCCTCACTGTGTCCATCAATGCAGCTTTACTTTCTAAGTCCATGCAGCCTCACTGTGCCCATCCATGCAGCCTCACTGTGCCCATCAATGCAGCCTCACTGTGCCCATCAATGCAGCTTTACTGTGCCCATCCATGCAGCCTCCCTCTGCCCATCCATGCAGCCCTCACTATGCACATCAATGCAGCTTTACTGTGCCCTTCCATGCAGCCTCACTGTGCCCGTCCATGCAGCCTCACTGTGCCCATCAATGTAGCTTTACTGTGCCTGTCCATGCAGCCTCACTGTGCCCATCCATGCAGCCTTACTGTGCTCATCAATGCAGCCTCACTGTGCTCGTCCATGCAGCCTCACAGTGTTCATTCATGCAGCCTCACTGTGCCCATCCATGCAGCCTCACTGTGCCCATCCATGCAGCCTCACTGTGCCCATCCATGCAGCCTCACTGTGCCCATTCATGGAGCCTCACTGTGCCCATTAATGCAGATTTACTGTGCCGTCCATGCAGCCTCACTGTGCCCATCAATGCAGCCTCACTGTGCCCATCTATGCAGCCTTACTGTGCCCATCCATGCAGTCTCACTATGCCCATCAATGCAGCTTTACTGTGCCCTTCCATGCAGCCTCAATGTGCCCACCAATGCAGCCTCACTGTGCCCATCCATGCAGCCTCACTGTGCCCATCAATGCAGCTTTACTGTGCCTGTCCATGCAGCCTCACTGTGCCCACCAATGCAGCCTCACTGTGCCAGTCCATGCAGCCTCACTGTGCCCATCAATGCAGCTTTACTGTGTCTGTACATGCAGCCTTACTGTGCCCGTCCATGCAGCCTCACTGTACCCATCCATGCAGCCTCACTGTGCCCATCCATGCAGTCTCACTGTGCCCATTCATGTAGCCTCACTGTGCCCGTCCATGCAGCCTCACTGTGCCCATCAATTCAGCCTCACTGTGCCTATCAATGCAGCTTCGCTGTGCCTGTTCATGCAGCCTATCTGACTGTGCCCATCCATGCAGCCTCACTGTGCCCATCCATGCAGCCTCACTGTGCCCATCCATGCAGCCTCACTGTGCTCGTCAATGCAGCCTCACTGTGCCCATCCATGCAGCCTCACTGCGCCCATGAATGCAGCTTTACTGTTTAAGTACATGCAGCCTCACTGTGCCCATCCATGCAGCCTCACTGTGCTCGTCAATGCAGCCTCACTGTACCCATCCATGCAGCCTCACTGTGCCCATTCATGCAGCCTCGCTGTGCCCATCAATGATGATTTACTGTGCCGTCCATGCAGCCTCACTGTGCCCATCCATGCAGCCTCACTGTGCCCATCCATGCAGCCACACTATGCCCATCAATGCAGCTTTACTGTGCCCTTCCATGCAGCCCCACTGTGCCCACCAATGCAGCCTCACTGTGCCCATCCATGCAGCCTTACTGTGCCCATCAATGCAGCTTTACTGTGTCTGTCCATGCAGCCTTACTGTGCCCGTCCATGCAGCCTCACTGTACCCATCCATGCAGCCTCACTGTGCCCATCCATGCAGTCTCACTGTGCCCATTCATGTAGCCTCACTGTGCCCGTCCATGCAGCCTCACTGTGCCCATCAATTCAGCCTCACTGTGCCTATCAATGCAGCCTACCTGACTGTGTCCATCCATGCAGCCTCAATGTGCCCATCCATGCAGCCTCACTATGCTCGTCAATGCAGCCTCACTGTGCCCATCAATGCAGATTTACTGTGCCGTCCATGCAGCCTCACTGTGCCCATCAATGCAGCCTCACTTTGCCCATCAATGCAGCTTTACTGTGCCCATCCATGCAGCCTCACTGCGCCCATCCATGCAGCCTCACTATGCCCATCAATGCAGCTTTACTATGTTCTTCCATACAGCCTCACTGTGCCCACAAATGCAGCCTCACTGTGCCCGTCCATGCAGCCTCACTGTGCCCATCAAAGCAGCTTTACTGTGCCTGTCCTGCAGCCTCACTGTGCCCATCCACGCAGCCTCACTGTGCCCATCCATGCAGCCTCACTATGCCCATCAATGCAGCCTCACTGTGCCTGTCCATGCAGCCTCACTGTGCCCATCAATGCAGCCTCACTGTGCCCATTCATGCAGCCTCACTGTGCCCGTCAATGCAGATTTACTGTGCCATCCATGCAGCCTCACTGTGCCCATCAATGCAGCCTCACTGTGTCCATCAATGCAGCTTTACTTTCTAAGTCCATGCAGCCTCACTGTGCCCATCCATGCAGCCTCACTGTGCCCATCAATGCAGCCTCACTGTGCCCATCAATGCAGCTTTACTGTGCCCATCCATGCAGCCTCCCTCTGCCCATCCATACAGCCCTCACTATGCACATCAATGCAGCTTTACTGTGCCCTTCCATGCAGCCTCACTGTGCCTGTCCATGCAGCCTCACTGTGCCCATCAATGTAGCTTTACTGTGCCTGTCCATGCAGCCTCACTGTGCCCATCCATGCAGCCTTACTGTGCTTGTCAATGCAGCCTCACTGTGCTCGTCCATGCAGCCTCACAGTGTTCATTCATGCAGCCTCACTGTGCCCATCCATGCAGCCTCACTGTGCCCATCCATGCAGCCTCACTGTGCCCATCCATGCAGCCTCACTGTGCCCATTCATGGAGCCTCACTGTGCCCATTAATGCAGATTTACTGTGCCGTCCATGCAGCCTCACTGTGCCCATCAATGCAGCCTCACTGTGCCCATCTATGCAGCCTCACTGTGCCCATCCATGCAGTCTCACTATGCCCATCAATGCAGCTTTACTGTGCCCATCCATGCAGTCTCACTATGCCCATCAATGCAGCTTTACTGTGCCCTTCTATGCAGCCTCAATGTGACCACCAATGCAGCCTCACTGTGCCCATCCATGCAGCCTCACTGTGCCCATCAATGCAGCTTTACTGTGCCTGTCCATGCAGCCTCACTGTGCCCACCAATGCAGCCTCACTGTGCCAGTCCATGCAGCCTCACTGTGCCCATCCATGCAGCCTCACTGTGCCCATCAATGCAGCCTCACTGTGCCCATCAATGCAGCTTTACTGTGCCCATCCATGCAGCCTCCCTCTGCCCATCCATGCAGCCCTCACTATGCACATCAATGCAGCTTTACTGTGCCCTTCCATGCAGCCTCACTGTGCCCATCCATGCAGCCTCACTGTGCCCATCAATGTAGCTTTACTGTGCCTGTCCATGCAGCCTCACTGTGCCCATCCATGCAGCCTTACTGTGCTCGTCCATGCAGCCTCACAGTGTTCATTCATGCATCCTCACTGTGCCCATCCATGCAGCCTCACTGTGCCCATCCATGCAGCCTCACTGTGCCCATCCATGCAGCCTCACTGTGCCCATCCATGCAGCCTCACTGTGCCCATTCATGGAACCTCACTGTGCCCATTAATGCAGATTTACTGTGCCGTCCATGCAGCCTCACTGTGCCCATCAATGCAGCCTCACTGTGCCTGTCCTGCAGCCTCACTGTGCCCGTCCATGCAGCCTCACTGTGCCCATCCTTGCAGCCTCACTATGCCCATCAATGCAGCCTCACTGTGCCTGTCCATGCAGCCTCACTGTGCCCATCAATGCAGCCTCACTGTGCCCGTTCATGCAGCCTCACTGTGTCCATCAATGCAGATTTACTGTGCTGTCCATGCAGCCTCACTGTGCCCATCAATGCAGCCTCACTGTGTCCATCAATGCAGCTTTACTGTGCCCATCCATGCAGCCTCACTGTGCCCATCCATGCAGCCTCACTATGCCAATAAATGCAGCTTTACTGTGCCCTTTTTGTGGGCTTCCTTGCTCATCCATGTGGGATTGTATACTGTTTACAGGGAGGGTATAGATAGCTTGGTGGGATTCCTTATCCTGGTACCCCCAACATATCTATCTTTTAGGGGTGGTTGTGTACACTTTTTTTGCCTTCAGCTTTGTATAGCTAAATAAACCAATTTGTAGTTTACTCTTCTCTGTGTGCTTTGGTCATTCAGTTTTTTATTTTTATTTTTTTCTTAATACAGTATTTTGATCACACCTCCTCTTATATTATATATATATATGTGTGTGGTGAGTGCTACTAAGTGTTATCTCAACGGGATTCCCATTTTCATATCTTTTGATCTACACTGTGCAATACTCTGCCAATACTCTGCAACACTGCAATACTCTGCAACACTGTGCAATACTCTGCTAATACTCTGCAACACTGTGCAATACTCTGCAACATTGTGCAATACTGTGCAATACTCTGCAACACTGTGCAATACTGTGCAATACTCTGCAACACTGCAATACTCTGCCAATACTCTGCAAAATTCTGCCAATACTCACCAATACTCTGCCAATACTCTGCAAATACTTGCCAATACTCTGCAATAAATTTTAACAGAAACAAACAATTTTTTTTTTTTTATCAAAGTCTTTTTTGATTTATAGCTCAAAAAATAAAAAACTCAGCAGTGATTAAATACCACCAAAAGAAAGCTCTATTTGTGTGAAAAAAGGACAAAAATTTCATATGGGCACAGTGTTGCATGACTGAGTAATTGTCATTCAAAGTGTGAGAGCACTGAAAGCTAAAAATTGGTCTGGTTAGGAAGGGGGTTTAAGTGCCCAGTGGTCAAGTGGTTAACCAGTGTTCCGTCTATTACACAAACTGGTCTAGGAGGTGGTACTTTTGTCACAGCGCAGTCAAACATTTCAGACTCAGCTCCGTGACACAGCAGGAGATGCCCGTTTTGTGTGACATGTACACAGGAGGTGGAGGAGGAGGGAGGGAGGGGAGCGCTGCAGCCACAGCTCAAAGTGGCCCCAGGGCAGGCAGCCTACCGGGAAATGTCCCGGTATCCTGGTAGGCAAGTCTGGCCCTGATCACTAACACATCCATGAACCGAGCTTGCTCTAAACCCTCCACATACCTATCTTTCCTTTTCTCTATCGGTGCTATGTTTACCTTCAGGGAGCAAAAAAAAAAAAATATTAGGTACTAAAGGCTAAAGATAAATACAATAAATTACTTCTAGATATGGAAGATCATGTGACTCAATGCTAGCACCATCACATGGATTGAGTATATAGCCCTGCATAAGTTATGATTTCAGTAAATAATAACCAATTCAATGTGGCTTTTCCTGCTCACATTGCCAAAGACAGATGTGGAGGAAGAAAAGAAAATAGCGTATGCGTCACTGGAGAGGGGGAATAAAGTGAAGCTTTTGCTTTACCCAGAATCAATTCCTTTGACCCAAAGCCTGATACTTGGCGTTCAATTGTCAGACCTTAGAACTTCAGTGGCTCTGACTTTTGACATTTGAATAACAGAGGGCATGGTTGTATGTTTATCAGAGCCAAATGGTGGGAGAATCTTTTTTTCTGGACATGTGTCACAAGCTGTCTCTTCAAACAGGCTATACCTTATGCATTTAATATCCCAAGTCAATATTTGGTAAAAAAAGAAAATTGTATCTTACTGTAATTACTTACTTACTGTAATTTTATTTTCCTGGTGCCTATCCATGGCAGCATACATGTGACCAGTGCATAGTTCTAAAAGGTTAACATCCACACAACAGTCCATTCCCTGTACATTGCATGAAACAAACAGGTGGGTTCAGTATACTGCCATGGATAGGCACGGGGAAAAGAAAATTACGGTAAGTATGATACAATTTTCTGTTTTCCTGGTGCCTTCATGGCAGCATACATGTGATAGATCAATAACTAGCTATCAGGGTGGGAAGCTTCAACAAATTCTATCATAAGAAAGTGAGTAAGCTCCTGGCTTCCTGCCAAAGATAGGTGTAGTGAGGACTACTAAGCCCTTCAGTAGTGCTGAAAGAATGCACCATAATAGAACCGGATTGGCTCTCCTGCTTGTCATTGTTGGTTTCTAAGGATCTAGGTATAGTTACTATGGCTAGCTAATGACTGTTTGCAAGTGTGCCATTATTGATCTGGATGTATTCAAGGAGTACTTCACCTAAGTCAGACAAAGCAATCTCTCTATGGAATAGGCAAACATATGCCCACAGGCTCCTGATGCCATGACAACAGCAAGGCTGTGAACTTCTTGCAGCTCGCAGAGCCTCTCCAATAATTCTTATACCAGAAGCTGGCCTCAGATAAGGGCCAATGTCTGCCTGGTAGAAAAAAATTGAGCACCATCCGCGATACCCTCCCCATCCGCACTAACATTCAAATACCCAGGGCAGGTCCCCCGGAGTATAGTTACATAATTACATAGTGGATAAGGTTGAAAAAAGACACAAGTCCATCAAGTCCAAACTATGTGTGTGATTATATGTCAGTATTACATTATATATCCCTGTATGTTGCAGTCGTTCAGGTGCTTATCTAATAGTTTTTTTAAACTATCGATGCTCCCCGCTGAGACCACCACCTGTGGAAGGGAATTCCACATCCTTGCCGCTCTTACAGTAAAGAACCCTCTACATAGTTTAAGGTTAAACCTCTTTTCTTCTAATTTTAATGAGTGGCCACGTGTCTTGTTAAACTCCCTTCTGCAAAAAAGTTTTATCCCTATTGTGGGGTCACCAGTACGGTATTTATACATTTAAATCATATCCCCTCTCAAGCGTCTCTTCTCCAGAGAGAATAAGTTCAGTGCTCGCAACCATTCCTCATAACTAATATGCTCCAGACCCTTTATTAGCTTAGTTGCCCTTCTTTGTACTCGCTCCATTTCTAGTACATCCTTCCTGAGGACTGGTGCCCAGAACTGGACAGCATACTCCAGGTGCGGCCAGATCAGAGTCTTGTAGAGTGGGAGAATTATCGTTTTATCTCTGGAGTTGATCCCTTTTTTAATGCATGCCAATATTCTGTTTGCTTTCTTAGCAGCAGCTTGGCATTGCATGCCATTGCTGAGCCTATCATCTACTAGGACCCCCAGGTCCTATGCCATCCTAGATTCCCCCAGAGGTTCTCCTCCCAGTGTATAAATTGCATTCATATTTTTGACACCCAAATGCATTATTTTACATTTTTCTACATTAAACCTCATTTGCCATATAGTTGCCCACCCCAATCATTTATTCAGATCTTTTTGCAAGGTTTCCACAAAGTTATTGCCCTGCTTAGCTTAGTATTGTCTGCAAATACAGAGATTGAACTGTTTACCCCATTCTCCAGGTCGTTCATGAACAAAATAAATAGGATTGGTCCCAGCACAGATCCCTGGGGGACCCCACTACCCACCTTTGACCATTCCGAGTACTCCCCATTTATAACCACCCTCTGAACTCACCCTTGTAGCCAGTTTTCAATCCATATACTCACCCTTATTTTGTACAGTAAACGTTTATGTGCAACTGTGTCAAATGCTTTTGCAAAATCCAGTTAGACATCTGGATTATTCTCCTGGAGCTCCCTGGGGCTCCCGCAGCAAAGGCATATGACATAATTGGTCACAATTAATAAAGTAACCAATTTTTGGTCCAAGAACTCCTCCTCCTGTTCCTGGACTAGACTTGGATTAAAGCAATAACTCCAAGGCCAATAATAAATAACACATTATCTCCTCCGATTCCGCAACATGGCTGGTTGACGAACGGCCTGAACTGAAAAGCGCAAAATGAAAAGTGCAAAATGAAAAGTGCGAATCAACACTCACCAAACTTCTACTGACATGAATTAGCAGAAGGAGCCCAAAGGGTGGCGCTAAAGAGCTGAAAAAACACGTAGTACGTCACTACGGTCGTGATTGTTGGCCAACAATTGTGTGCCGTGTGTATGCAAGGCAAGTTTGGGCCGACGCCCTTCGGACAAAAGTCCACAGTTTTGTTGGCCAACAATCCGATTGTGTGTACGAGGCTTTAGAGTGAACTCACCAGCACCCTCACAGTTCATTGAGAACTACAAGCCATCAGCCGCAATGGTTAATGATACTTGTAGTTCATTAATTCACAGAACTATGTGAGTGGAGCCCCGCTCACCCACAATCTTTTCAAAATGTGACAGCGGTTGCAGGAAGAGGGTCCCCTGCCCGCAGTCACAAGGGGGGGGGTCAGGGGGTGAGGTGGTGCATGTTACATGTTACACCCTGATTACGGGATTAACATTTAACATGTTAAGAAAGGTGAACTTATGCCTTTCATAATCAGATTCAATATGTTGAAATGCTATGTGGAAAATATGGTATTTACCACCTCATTCATGATAATTGTTCATTTGTACACAGCATGTTGAATCTCAAGAAACAAAAAAAAAAATGATCTGTTTTCAATTACATGCTCCTGATGTTGTTGTTTTTATATAGTATTATTCATATGTTTTTCTGTTCATCATTTTGCATTACTATATAGTCACAGTTGTATGTTCCATTCACTAATATTATATATAGTTTTGTGCAACCTCTGGTTTTAAACAAGTTTTGTTAAGTTTTTAAAATAGGAGTCTGTGCTTGATTTTAATAAACAATTTTACTTTTTTTCCAATTAGTAAACCTTTTGACCACACTTTGCGTAAAGTGATTGTAAACCCTCTTATATACCCAGTAAGGATGAGCTCCGGCGTGTTCGCAAGCTGCATGTGCGGAGCCCACCAGGAAGTCGGCAATGCACTGCGCTAATCACAGGCAGTGAGACATTTCCCGATCTCTGCAGCCGCACATCGGGAAATGTCTGACTGTTTGTGATTAGTGCTGTGCAGTCCTGAGTTCCTGGCGGGCTCTGCACGTGCAGCTTGCGAACACGCCAGAGCTCATCCTTAATACCCAGTGAAGTGAACAGCCTCAGAGATACACAAACAAAACCTCCTACATAAGGTTTACTTATCAGTAACACAGTGGAGGGGGTGTGGAGCTGCAGTTAAAGCTCTTGTACAATGCGTGAGAGCTGATTGGAGGAAAGGGACACACCCTCTTCACACATGGCACAGGAACGAATGAACGATGCAGAGCTGTGTTGTTCAAAAGAAAAGCTGTGTGCTGAGCTCTCCTCCTTCGTCACCATTTTATCTCTGGTGTTGGGACAACTTGTCAGAAGTGACACATGATAACAGAGGAACAAAGCACCAGGGAGAAATGACACTTAGAGCTTTGGAGAGAGACAAGTAAGCACTATATTGCTAAAAGTATTTTGACACCCCCTCCAAATCATTGGATTCAGGTGTTCTAATCACCTCCATGGCCACAGGTGTAAAAAATAAAGCACCCAGGAATGTAGACTGCTTCTACAAACATTTGTGAAAGAATGAGTCGCTCTCAGGAGCTCAAATTCAAGCGTGGTATCGTGATAGGTTGCCACCTGTGTAATAAGTCCACCAGTGAAATTTCCTTGCTACTAAATATTCCACGTTCAACTTTTAGTGGTATTATAACAAAGTGGAAGCAACTGGGAACAACAGCAACTCAGCCACAAAGTGGTAGTCCAAGTAAAATGACAGAGCAGGGTCAGCGCATGCTGAAGCGCACAGTGCACAGAAGTCGCCAACTGTCTGCAGAGTCAATAGCTACAGACCTCCAAACTTTGTGTGGCCTTCAGATTAGCACAACAGCATTTAGAGAACTTCATGGAATAGGTTTTCATGGCTAAGCAGCTGCATCCAAGCCTTACATCACCAAATGCAATGCAAAGTGTCGGATGCAGTCATGTAAAGCATGCCACCACTGGATTCTAGAGCAGTGGAAATGTGTTCTCTGGAGTGACAAATCAAGTGTCAGGCAATCCGACGGACTTGTTTGGGTTTGGCAGTTGCCCATAAAATGGTGCTTGCCTGACTGCATTGTGCCAAGTGTAAAGTTTGGTGGAGGAGGGATTATGGCGTGGGGTTGCTTTTCAGGGGTTGGGCTTGGCCACTTAGTTCCAGTGAAGGAAACTGTTAAGGCATCAGCATACCAAGACATTTTGGGCAATTTCATTCTCCCAATTTTGTGGGAACAGTTTGGGGATGGCCCCTTCCTGTTCCAACATGACTGTGCATCAATGAACAAAGCAAGGCCCATAATGACATGGATGAGAAAGTTTGGGGTGGGAGAACTTGACCTCAACCGGATAGAATGCTTTTGGGATGAATTACAGCATAGACTGCTAACCAGGCCTTCTCGCCCAACATCAGTGCCTGACCTCACAAATGTGCTTCTGAAAGAATGGTCAAACATTCCCATATACACACTCCTAAACCTAGTGGACAGCCTTCCCAAAAGAATTGAAGCTGTTATAGCTGCAAAGGGTGGGCCAACTCAATAATGAACCCTACGCACTAATACTGGGATGCCATTAAAGTTCATGTGCGTGTATAGACAGATGTCCCAATACTTTTGGCAATATAGTATATGTGTTTTGTTCAGACTCTGGTTTAAAAAAAAAATTCTATTCAAGTATGCATGCTTATCTCAGAAGTATTACCTCCTATTGCTCTCAGCTTCATCCAGATTCCTAATTTTGCTGCTGAAATCTGAATTCTTGTTCAATGGTGGCTACCTTTGTTCTCCATGGTCCCAATGTATGTAGGAACGTAGCCACCCTCTCTTGCTTGCTCCCGAGATAGACTATGGACTATGGGATTTTTAGTGTGATAGACCAGTGCACATGATCACAACTAACAAGCACTGCTTATATTATACAAACAGAAGTGAAAGGGAAAATGAGAGGTTTAAGACCTCATGTAGGATGTTACAAGGAGGCAGAAAAACATGGTAAAATACGATTTCATGAAAAATAGATTACAGGGCCATTAAGTAGTGAATGCGTATGGATTATTTTTGGATAATAAAGATATTGTTTAGTGTCACTTTAACTGTCACAGAACATGTGAACATATGATAGTTGCAGAAGAACTGCAATGCAAGACCTAAAGGTTAGGTAGGGTGTCCTAAAACATATGATAAGACAAAAAGTAGGAGAAGGCATAAGATTAGACTTTTATAATAAAATAGTTGTTCAAACAAAAATGAAGATTATGGAAAAAAGACCAGGAAAATATAGAGTCTCCTAGCATTGGTGAGTTGGCTCTGATGAAGAGGCGCTGCCTTGAAACGTGTTAGGCAGTACACTAGAGGTTGGTTTTTGAATTAAAAAATAATGGACAGATCAGTGCATTTGTTTGACGATGAGATGTTCCTTATGAAAATTGTGTGAGTAGTTTGTCTTTATAACACCTTTGTGAGTACAATATATTTATTTTAACTAATCTCGTGTTTGTAACCAAAATATCTGACTGACCTCCCATCCCCCGCCCAGTTAATGCAAATACTTTATATAAAGCACTACAGAAGATATCTAAATATCTGACTGACCCCCCATCCCCCGCCCAGTTAATGCAAATACTTTATATAAAGCACTACAGAAGATAGCCACCTGTGAAGCAATATAAGGCTAGGCCGGCTGTTAAAAAAGCGCACCTGCACATATGCAAGAAGAATACTTTTCATCCAAAGCTACAGCCCACTACTGCAAGGGTAAATGTTAAGTGGGTCCTATTTTTTATTTTTAAAGAAGTACTAAATATTGTCAGGCAGGATAGTATTCAACTATTGTCTACTTTAGGAAATAAAGGATTATTACTTTTAGGTATGTTAGGCCTTTTTGGCAGTGGGGGGCCCTCAGTGTTGATCCTGGGCCATGCATAAAGTGTAAAAGGAAACAACACATACACGTACGTGGACTGCTCGTATTTAATTGGAGGATTTCGAGCTACAGCCTGCAGCGCGTTGGTGGGTTTTTTTGAATGGGGGTTTCTGAGACTCAACAACATCTCTCCACAGACATGGATCAATCTTCCCTTCAGTCTACTTCCTTTCATATGGCCTCAAACACAGTTATTTACTGAGAGTTTACGTGTTTAAATGCTTATATAAATAATTAGACTTTATAAATGCAACCTTCTTATAACTTTTGTATTAAATATGCTTTTAGTTGTGATTTGTTATTGGTACATAAAAGTGCTTACTTTGTATACTAATAATATATAAAAGAAGATCAAATGGGTTTGTACAAACAAAAGGAAGTTGAAAAGATAACAGACTTCTTTTAAGATGACTCCCAGAGACAGAGAAGATTGAATATATCTTAGAACAGTAAAGGCAATTTTTCCAATAATTTTAGAGCATTGATTCTTAAATACATTACAGTCTTTGATATCTGATATTTTCAGGAATATTTGGTAACAATGAAGGGACTATGTTCATTGCTTGAAGCTCTTTTTAATATATTCATGTAAGTCAACAGTCTTATTTTATTTTTTTAGTTGACAATTCAAAAAATCTTTTTTCCAGTATTCATTAGACACAGAAATGATCTTTCTAGAAATCACTGTGGCAAAATAAACTAATTCATTATCACCATAAAGTGCAATTTATTGAAGAGCTCCAAGTGCATTAAGTTAAACCCACAGAGAAAAAAAAAACATAACAAAACACACACACATGAAATCGAAAAAACCTCCATATACACAATCCTATACCCACAGTTGATCCAGAGGAAGGCAAAAAAAACCAAAAAACAATAAAACATGACCCAATTTGTTCCAGCAGGGGAAAAAAATCCCTCCTGATCCCCTAAGATGCAATTGGATATTCCCTGGATCAACTTTAACTAAATTTAAGCATCCAGTTATATTTTGTGGATTTAGGAAAGTATCCAGGCCTTTTTTTAAACAATCTACTGAGCTGTCCAGAAACAGCTCTTGAGAGAGTTTAGTTCCACATTTTCACAGCTCCTACTGTGAAGAAGCCTTTCTGTATTTGGAGGTTAAGGGATTGATTTACTAAAACTGGTGGACTCAGAATCTTTAGCAGCTGTGTATGATAGCCAATCAGATTCTAACCTCAGCTTCTTCAGGTGATTGGTTTCTATGCAGAGTTGCACCATATTTTGCACTCTCCAGCTTTAGTTAATAACCCCCTAAATCTCTTTTCCTCCAGGTGTAAAAAGAGTGTCCCCTTGTCCTCTATGATGACCTTAACATAAATAACTCTACACCTAAGTTCACTATATGGACCACTTATGTATTTATACTGTACTGTACTTGATCATATCCCCCTTAATCTCCTCTCCTATTCACATTGGTGGTTATGATTGGTCAATTAAATTTAAAGTTAGGTGATGGGATTTGGAAAAACTTTATTTAATAAGATCATTTACATTAGATTTATTCTCGTTTTTATGTTCACTGCATTTAGCCTTTCATTTAATCTATTTTATTATAAGTGTATATGATTATTTTGGACTGAATGTTGTACAAGGTGCACTAGATTATTTGAGGTTTATAATAGTTTTGGTGTGCAATTACATATTACAGGATAGTTTTTTCTGGGAGTCACAAATATTGTTCATTATTGCCAACAGCCTCTGAAAAAATGTGTACTAGAGCAGACATTTTTTAATTTGAAATCTCCAACAATAAATTTATCCTATTTGCTCCCTTTTGGTCTGTTAAATATACAGTTGAAAACATTTTATTATATCTGTTTGACAAGTGAAAATAATTAGTTGTTCATTCAGGCAGAAATCTTGTGGGATGATAACTTCCTGTACTCTCTGACCCTGGACAGTTATCAGTTAGCATTGTTCCCTGCAAAACATCTCCCCCTGTTATAGAGGAGAGAGAGGTGTTATGTGGTCCTAACACAGTGTGGTCCTAACACACCCTGCTCCTTAGTTATCTATGGGGCTCTCAGTGGGATGTCATAAATTGTGTTTAGATTTTGTTCTTTTCATTTTTCTGATTTACCAATAAATGCTTTATAAACTTATAAAAAATAGTATAGTGAACGGTTACAGCGCTGATAATCATACAATAACGTGCTAAGTGCTAAAAAATTAAGTATTGACTATATTGTTCATGTAACCACTAGTTACCACAATATGAGTGATATATCAATCAGTGTTACCTGATTAGACACAACTTGAAAAATGTATTGGTGAATGGTTATCAGATCAAATAAAATAAAAAAGTGAACTCTAATCACAATATAACAGTGCAAAAAATAATAATATAGTCCCGAACCAACTAGCCCCAGCTGGGCATGGAACTCAGACAGCCAACTTAATGGTATCCCAACGGCTCCTATGTGGACAAGTCAATCCGTACTCTGATCCAACATCAGGTGCTTCTATATGGATAAGTGGATATTTAGACTGATACTTCAACCTATGGAGCCATATAACTTGCAGACGATCACCCAAAAGTAGAAGGAGAGAAAATATATATATGGTGAAGTACTGCGGGATGTAAGAGCCAATCGCACTACAAACCGCTACTCACGCTTTCCCTGGTGACAGTCAGGCATGACAGGCATATCAGATGCTTCCACGATCGCCGCTTGGTAGCGTGCGCTCCACGAAGCCAGGAAGATAAAAAGCGTCACTTGGTTGTTTGAAGGCCGGATGTGACGTCTACGCGTTTCGCCCCTCCCCCAGGGCGTCATCAAAGGACTACACATCCAACCACGGCCATCCAATATATAGGGTGAAAAAAGAGTGACAGCCAATCAAGGCTAGTGGGACGCCCTCATCACCACTCTTCCTGAATCATCATATCCTGTTGTGACCCAGACAACTTTATTACAAAAAGGGATGAACAACATAGGATTGATTTAAAAAAGCTAATCACTAGCTTTGAATATAGAAATCTCATATGCATTTATATTGTTACATTTTAAACATATAATGCTTAGATAGGAATAATTGATAGATAAAAAATTGATAGATAAAAAATTATGCTCAAAATAAATAAATGTATGTAATAAATAAATATAGAAAATAGAAAATAAAAAATAAAAAATAAAAAAATAAAAAAATAATAAAAAAAATAAAAAATAAAAAATAAAAAATAAAAATTAAAAATAAAAATAAAAAATAAAAAATAAATAAAAAATCAATAAAAAATCTGAAATTGGAAGAAATATAAAAATAAAAAATCTTTTCCATTTTTCCCATTCTAAAATGGAAAAAACTCCTTTAAATCGACCGAAAAGAATTCCCTTGTTGATTATAGGGAAAGTGCAGCTATAACCCCTGCCACTAATCTCAGATTTAGTTTATTTAAATTTACCAATTGGAAAGAAAACAATTGAGATCTAATTCGACATTAATCCCATATGGTTGTAGCGTGCAGAGTCTGTGGATCCATTGGGTTTCATTCTGTGATATTGCCCTCTTCAGATCCGAACCCCGCCAGTGGGCTTCCACTTTGTCAATACCACAAAATGTGAGAACACTAGGGTCCCTATTGTGGAATAGTCTAAAGTGGTTGGAAAGGCCATGATGTTTATAGCCCTTCCTAATTCTATTAACGTGTTCTCTAAGTCTGACCCCTAATTGCCTAGTGGTCCTCCCCACATATTGCAAATTGCATGGGCAGGATAGTAGATAGGTCACGTGCGTGGTGTTACATGTGATGAACTTCTTGATCTCGAAAACCCTGCCATCAACTGCTGATGTGAAATGGGTGATTTTCTTTTTTCGAAATTTTGAAGTCCTACACATCATACACCTACCACAACTAAAAAACCCAACCCTGTCTAGAAATGTGCACACCTTCCTAGGTGGGTTCACCACATTATGTGCTAGTTGTAGCCTAAGTGAAGGTGGTTTGGTGTAAATGAAACTTGGTCGGGCAGGTAGAATTTTTTTCAAGTCAGTATCTTCTAACAGTAAGGGCCAATGTTCTCTAATAATTTTCTCTAACTGACGGTAGTGCCTATTAAACCCTGTCTTGAAGGCTATACTGTAGTCATTGTCTTTTTTCATTTTTGGTTTAAACAACTCCTGTCTATCCATCTCACCAACTAGTTTTTTTGTGCGTTCTAAGTCTTCCAATTTGTATCCCTTGGCTCTAAAACGTTCCAGAATAATGTTGGCTTGTAGGTTGTAGTCGTTTTTATTACTACAATTTCTTCTCACCCTGAGCATTTGGCTTTTGGGTATACCCCTCAACCATCTTGGATGGTGGCAGCTGGTCAGAGGGATATAGCCATTCCTGTCCACATCCTTAAAGAAAGTGCGTGTACAGAGTTTATCTCCCTCTCTAAAGATAGTGAGATCCAAGAAATTAATCTCTGTACAACTCAGACTCTCAGAGAAAGAGATATTGAAGGAATTTCTACTGATCTCTTGTAGAAAATCAAAAAACGATTCTGGTGATCCTGCCCAAATAATAAAAATATCGTCAATGTACCTTTTATAGAGTCTAAGTTCTGGTATATTAGTTTGGTATATAGCCTGATTTTCCCAAAAGCTCATAAAGATGTTAGCTACTGAGGGGGCATACTTGGCCCCCATTGCTACGCCTTTAATCTGTCTATAATAGTCTTTTTCGTGCCAGAAAAAATTGTGGCTCATTGCCATCTCTAATGCTTTTAGGAGAAACTCTTTCTGTTTACATTTCATGTCAGTATTCTCTAATGCCCACTCAACAGCTTGGAGGGCATCTTTTTGTTGGATGTTTGTGTATAGTGAGTTAACATCCATACTCACCAACAAACAATCTTCGGGTACTTTCATTGGGCTGATCAGTTCTATAAGATCCTTGCTATCCTTAAGATAAGAAGGATAGCCTTTGGTGAGTGGCTGTAAAAAATGGTCTAAATACTCTCCCAGTCTAGAGAACAGAGACCCGATTCCACTTATTATCGGTCGACCCGGTGGTTTTGTGGAATTTTTGTGGATTTTCGGTACCTGGTAAATCACCGGTACTCTTGGAGCACTTGGAACCAAATATCTTGCCTCCTTCTTTTTTAGAATTTTTTCTTCCCTGGCCTTGTTAACTATATCTTTTAATTGGGCTTTATATTTCTTTGTGGGGTTACTTCTCAACTTTTCATATGTTGTTTGGTCCCCAACCAGTTTGTTCAGCTCTTCCAGATAGTCGGTTTTATTGAGTATTACCACTCCCCCACCTTTATCGGCTGACCTTATAACTATATTCTTATTCTTCTCTAGGGCCTTTAGGCCTTTTTCCAAATCCCCTTTACGTCTTTTAGGTTGTATAGCAAGCCTATCCAAATCTCGCTCAACTAATGACTTGAAGACACCAACAAAATGGTTATTGGAGATTTGGGGATTGAAGATTGAATTGTTTTTGAGAGAAGTGTGTAGATACTCTTCTATCTGAGTATTAGTGGGGGTATTAGTATTGCAAAAAAACTTTTTAATATTAATTTTCCTTATAAATTTTTGAAGATCAATAAAAGCATCAAATTTATTAAAATTCCTATCCAAAGCAAATTTTAGACCTAAATCTAAAACCTTTAATTCTTCCTGTGAAAATACTACATCGCTCAAATTAAAAATTCCTTCCATTAGATTAACCTTTTTCGCTTTCCTTTTGCCTCCTCTGCACCCTCTTGTTCTTCTTTTCTTTCTCCTTCTCCCGGCCACTGTGGTGGCATTGGGTACCAAGGTCTCCATTCCTCTGATGGATTCTGTACTCTCCCACGACCCCTCGGAGTGGCGGTTCCCCTCCCTCTCAGGGGAGGTCCTCCTGACCCTCTCCTCTGAAAATCCCCTCGTTGGTTGTTGGGGTACCAACCTCTACCCCTGCCCCTGTGGGGCGGAGGCTGCTGGTTGGGGTGATGGGGAGGCCAGAATTGACCACCATAATTACCTCGCCTTTGGGCATAGCCTCTTTCACTGTTGGGACCCCCATGCGATGACTGGGGGTAATCACAGCCTAGAGGTTCGTACTGGTTATAAGTGGCTACATTGTATGTAGGTGTGGGTGAATTGTAATATTCCTCATTCTGTTGGATGTTTCTGGTATAATCCTGGTATGAGCCATCATATCGACGGACGGGTGTTTTGATGGTATCTAAAACCCGTTCTGGCTCTCTGGATGAGGAAGCTGCCTCAATGGCAGGTTCCTCAACCACATCCTGCCACTTATAAACTTTATTTGACTTATAGTCATTGGTATCTCTGATAAATTTTTTAATTTTTTTCTTTTGAGTATCCTTATCTACTTTATCCACAAATTCTTGGAGCTGTTTTATTCTATCTTTATATTCACCTGAGGCGATAGAAGGCCCCAGTTTGGCTTTGATACTATTGATATTAGCCTCAATTAATTTAATTTTTCTCTCTTTTCTTCCTATCAACATTTCCAAAAGTTTCCTCTCTGTGAGATTAAAGAAAGAGAACCACTCTTCTTCAAGATCTTTGTCAGTGAGCCCATCATTGGGAGCAATATCCCATCTTAAACGCCTCGGCGTAATCCTGTCCTTCACATATTTCTTCAAAGAAAAAATATCCCACCATGTTCTAATCTGTTTGTCTAGGGCACTTTTTAGTTGTTTAAAGTCTTGATTGACATCAGAAGAGTCACTATTGGATGAAAAAAAGTTGTCTGCATCCAAACTTCTATCGTTAATGAAAGAAAAAATCTCCATGAGGCTAGAATGTGAGACCAGCAGACAAAACTGGATGGACAAATTGGTGAAATGGTGAACACAATTAGAGAATTGTAACCAAAAAACCTTACGAGATAAGTTACAAGGCAGCCCAACAACTTGGACTGTATATAAATATTATGCGATAAAGTGCAATTTGTGCGGTCAGAGTGAAAGTCGCAGCTGCTGCTCAAAAAGATGCTATAATCCTTAAAAATAATAAATAAAAGGAACAGCGCTCGCAACAAAAATTGGTTATGCTAAATGCTATCGCTGCTGTAACAAAGTGTATAAACTTAGATAAAATAATATAGTGAACGGTTACAGCGCTGATAATCATACAATAACGTGCTAAGTGCTAAAAAATTAAGTATTGACTATATTGTTCATGTAACCACTAGTTACCACAATATGAGTGATATATCAATCAGTGTTACCTGATTAGACACAACTTGAAAAATGTATTGGTGAATGGTTATCAGATCAAATAAAATAAAAAAGTGAACTCTAATCACAATATAACAGTGCAAAAAATAATAATATAGTCCCGAACCAACTAGCCCCAGCTGGGCATGGAACTCAGACAGCCAACTTAATGGTATCCCAACGGCTCCTATGTGGACAAGTCAATCCGTACTCTGATCCAACATCAGGTGCTTCTATATGGATAAGTGGATATTTAGACTGATACTTCAACCTATGGAGCCATATAACTTGCAGACGATCACCCAAAAGTAGAAGGAGAGAAAATATATATATGGTGAAGTACTGCGGGATGTAAGAGCCAATCGCACTACAAACCGCTACTCACGCTTTCCCTGGTGACAGTCAGGCATGACAGGCATATCAGATGCTTCCACGATCGCCGCTTGGTAGCGTGCGCTCCACGAAGCCAGGAAGATAAAAAGCGTCACTTGGTTGTTTGAAGGCCGGATGTGACGTCTACGCGTTTCGCCCCTCCCCCAGGGCGTCATCAAAGGACTACACATCCAACCACGGCCATCCAATATATAGGGTGAAAAAAGAGTGACAGCCAATCAAGGCTAGTGGGACGCCCTCATCACCACTCTTCCTGAATCATCATATCCTGTTGTGACCCAGACAACTTTATTACAAAAAGGGATGAACAACATAGGATTGATTTAAAAAAGCTAATCACTAGCTTTGAATATAGAAATCTCATATGCATTTATATTGTTACATTTTAAACATATAATGCTTAGATAGGAATAATTGATAGATAAAAAATTGATAGATAAAAAATTATGCTCAAAATAAATAAATGTATGTAATAAATAAATATAGAAAATAGAAAATAAAAAATAAAAAATAAAAAAATAAAAAAATAATAAAAAAAATAAAAAATAAAAAATAAAAAATAAAAATTAAAAATAAAAATAAAAAATAAAAAATAAATAAAAAATCAATAAAAAATCTGAAATTGGAAGAAATATAAAAATAAAAAATCTTTTCCATTTTTCCCATTCTAAAATGGAAAAAACTCCTTTAAATCGACCGAAAAGAATTCCCTTGTTGATTATAGGGAAAGTGCAGCTATAACCCCTGCCACTAATCTCAGATTTAGTTTATTTAAATTTACCAATTGGAAAGAAAACAATTGAGATCTAATTCGACATTAATCCCATATGGTTGTAGCGTGCGGAGTCTGTGGATCCATTGGGTTTCATTCTGTGATATTGCCCTCTTCAGATCCGAACCCCGCCAGTGGGCTTCCACTTTGTCAATACCACAAAATGTGAGAACACTAGGGTCCCTATTGTGGAATAGTCTAAAGTGGTTGGAAAGGCCATGATGTTTATAGCCCTTCCTAATTCTATTAACGTGTTCTCTAAGTCTGACCCCTAATTGCCTAGTGGTCCTCCCCACATATTGCAAATTGCATGGGCAGGATAGTAGATAGGTCACGTGCGTGGTGTTACATGTGATGAACTTCTTGATCTCGAAAACCCTGCCATCAACTGCTGATGTGAAATGGGTGATTTTCTTTTTTCGAAATTTTGAAGTCCTACACATCATACACCTACCACAACTAAAAAACCCAACCCTGTCTAGAAATGTGCACACCTTCCTAGGTGGGTTCACCACATTATGTGCTAGTTGTAGCCTAAGTGAAGGTGGTTTGGTGTAAATGAAACTTGGTCGGGCAGGTAGAATTTTTTTCAAGTCAGTATCTTCTAACAGTAAGGGACAATGTTCTCTAATAATTTTCTCTAACTGACGGTAGTGCCTATTAAACCCTGTCTTGAAGGCTATACTGTAGTCATTGTCTTTTTTCATTTTTGGTTTAAACAACTCCTGTCTATCCATCTCACCAACTAGTTTTTTTGTGCGTTCTAAGTCTTCCAATTTGTATCCCTTGGCTCTAAAACGTTCCAGAATAATGTTGGCTTGTAGGTTGTAGTCGTTTTTATTACTACAATTTCTTCTCACCCTGAGCATTTGGCTTTTGGGTATACCCCTCAACCATCTTGGATGGTGGCAGCTGGTCAGAGGGATATAGCCATTCCTGTCCACATCCTTAAAGAAAGTGCGTGTACAGAGTTTATCTCCCTCTCTAAAGATAGTGAGATCCAAGAAATTAATCTCTGTACAACTCAGACTCTCAGAGAAAGAGATATTGAAGGAATTTCTACTGATCTCTTGTAGAAAATCAAAAAACGATTCTGGTGATCCTGCCCAAATAATAAAAATATCGTCAATGTACCTTTTATAGAGTCTAAGTTCTGGTATATTAGTTTGGTATATAGCCTGATTTTCCCAAAAGCTCATAAAGATGTTAGCTACTGAGGGGGCATACTTGGCCCCCATTGCTACGCCTTTAATCTGTCTATAATAGTCTTTTTCGTGCCAGAAAAAATTGTGGCTCATTGCCATCTCTAATGCTTTTAGGAGAAACTCTTTCTGTTTACATTTCATGTCAGTATTCTCTAATGCCCACTCAACAGCTTGGAGGGCATCTTTTTGTTGGATGTTTGTGTATAGTGAGTTAACATCCATACTCACCAACAAACAATCTTCTGGTACTTTCATTGGGCTGATCAGTTCTATAAGATCCTTGCTATCCTTAAGATAAGAAGGATAGCCTTTGGTGAGTGGCTGTAAAAAATGGTCTAAATACTCTCCCAGTCTAGAGAACAGAGACCCGATTCCACTTATTATCGGTCGACCCGGTGGTTTTGTGGAATTTTTGTGGATTTTCGGTACCTGGTAAATCACCGGTACTCTTGGAGCACTTGGAACCAAATATCTTGCCTCCTTCTTTTTTAGAATTTTTTCTTCCCTGGCCTTGTTAACTATATCTTTTAATTGGGCTTTATATTTCTTTGTGGGGTTACTTCTCAACTTTTCATATGTTGTTTGGTCCCCAACCAGTTTGTTCAGCTCTTCCAGATAGTCGGTTTTATTGAGTATTACCACTCCCCCACCTTTATCGGCTGACCTTATAACTATATTCTTATTCTTCTCTAGGGCCTTTAGGCCTTTTTCCAAATCCCCTTTACGTCTTTTAGGTTGTATAGCAAGCCTATCCAAATCTCGCTCAACTAATGACTTGAAGACGCCAACAAAATGGTTATTGGAGATTTGGGGATTGAAGATTGAATTGTTTTTGAGAGAAGTGTGTAGATACTCTTCTATCTGAGTATTAGTGGGGGTATTAGTATTGCAAAAAAACTTTTTAATATTAATTTTCCTTATAAATTTTTGAAGATCAATAAAAGCATCAAATTTATTAAAATTCCTATCCAAAGCAAATTTTTTTTTTTTTTACAAATAAAAGTTGTTGTTTATTTTTCGAAGAGGACATAGTTACAGAATAAAGAACATACTGATATAAGAGGGGATACATAGCAATATTTAAAGTACAGAACATATCTATCATGACCTACACGGTCGCTGTTAATAAAATATATGCAGGTAGTTATTTGCAGTTACTTAACACATGTATACCATTTGCGTCGAGAGGTGGTTTATCACCACATCGGTGCATATATTACGGGGATAGTCTACTGAAGTCTATTCGATGATTGTGTTGCATGTGGCTGCATTGTTTAACCATGAATCCCATATTTTCCCATATTTAGATGGGCAACCCCTATGGGCATATATTTCTTTCTTATATGGTAAAATAGTATTAATGGCAGCTATCCATTCCTGGAGTGTTGGTGGTTCCATCCTCATCCACTTTCTAGCTATGAGTAGTCTAGCCATAAATAATGCCTCTCTAAGAAAGGTGATATGGAACTTGTCTGAGTCTGGATCTGGGAAGATTCCCAATATGCATTGCTTGGGGCATAGTTTAAGAGGAGACCCCATTTCATCATGTATGAAGCGCACTATGTGGGACCAGTAATCATGTATAACCGGGCATACCCAGAGGAGATGAAAGAAGGAGCTAGATGGGCTGCCGCATCTAGGACAAAGAGGATTGTGGTTAGGTTTGAATCTAATCATTCTGGCTGGGGTCAAGTATGACCGGTGTAGAATGTAAAGTTGGGTGAGGCGATCAGAGAGCCTGGTGGACACAGTTTTGCAATTGTCCAACGCATCTTCCCACTCATCATCCTCCAGCTCCCCCACCTCCCCAGCCCATCTGTCCCTCAGCTTATAAGCAATTTTCACAGCCGTAGGCCGGAGCAGAGAAATGTAGAATATTGAGATGAGTTTAGAGGAATCTTGTCCCTTAATGATATTTAGAATATCCAATTGTTCCACATTGGGGGTAACATTGTGGAACTGGGTCTGTAGAGCGTGGCGGAGCTGGAGGTATCTGAAATGCATGGAGTTAGGTAGACTAAATTCATCCTTAAGTTGTTGAAATGATTTCAACACGCTGTCCCCGTATACATCTGAAAGAATAGTCACCCCCTAGCGACCCATAATCCATGTTCTGGCAGAGATAAAAGTTCTTTTAGTCCTGGGTTGCCCCAAAGCGGTGTGTGTGAGTGTGTATGAAGAGCATGTAGTTTGCGTCTTATTACTGTCCATATTTTGCAATGGGTGGATACCAGGCCAGGACAGCCTCCCCCCAACACCCGAGGATCTGCAGGGTCTCTAAAAATGATTTGAAATGGATGGGAATAGAGGTGAGTATATTGGGAACACAGTAAGGTCATATAACGTTCTTTGTCGCATTTGTCTAAATAATAAAAGTGTGATAGTTGCGCCGCTAGGTAATAGAGGTTGAAATCGGGTAAGGCTGTGCCACCTAGGTCTGTAGGGTTTTTTAATACTTGCCAAGATAATTTATGGCGAGACCTTCCCCACACAAATGAATTAAGAATTGTTTCTATTGTTTTAAAAATCTTGAGTGGTAGGTATATCGGGGCATGCCAAAAGACATAAAGAAACTTGGGGAGCAAAACCATCTTAATGAGGTTCACACGTCCCATAACCCCCAAGGGGAGTTTAGCCCAAATCTGGGTCTTATTTTTCAAAATTGTGAGCAGAGGCTCTATATTCTGTTTGGTGTATTCTGCGGGAGTGCGGGTGACATTGATCCCCAAGTATCTCATGTTACTAACTATCGTGAGGGGGGAGGAAGCTTGACTTTGTGTGGGTGCACCTATGTCTATGGGGAGGATTTGGGATTTGTCCCAATTTATTTTAAGACCCGAGTAGTTCCCAAATGTTTGTATGGTCTCTAGAGCTATTTTCAAAGAGGGGCCTGAATCTGATAGGTATAGCAGCATATCATCTGCGTACAGGCTGATTGTCTCCACCAGTTCGCCCCTTCGTAGACCCTTGATGCCCGGGTGAGATCTCAGTGAAGCTGCAAGGGGTTCCACTGCGAGGGCATAGAGTAGAGGAGATAGCGGGCATCCCTGGCGTGTCCCCCTTGAGAGGGGGAAGGCATCTGAGACTCTTCCGTTAACCAAGATCCTGGCACTGGGGTTTTGGTACATTAGTTGAATCCATCTAATGAATTTCGGTCCAAATCCAAATTTAGCTAGGCATTGCCATAGATAGGTCCACTCAACGGAGTCGAATGCCTTGGCGGCATCCAAAGACACCACAACTCTGGATCCCATTTGGTCATGTTGAGCTTGTATATTCATATGTAATCTGCGGAGGTTATGGGCTGCATTTTTAGTGGGCATAAATCCCGTTTGGTCCGGGTGGATCAAGGTAAGGATTATTTTGTTCAGACGTAGTGCCAGGATCTTGGCCAAGATCTTTATGTCTAGTTGAAGAAGCGAAATGGGACGATAAGATTCTGGGATTTCTAAATTTTTACCAGGTTTGGGTATGAGCACTATATAGGCTTCAGTCATGGATTGGGGGATAGAGCCAGATTTAAACATATGTGAATATAGTTCGTGTAATCTAGGGACAATGTTATCTATATATGTTTTATAAAATTCTAGGGGGAGGCCGTCGGATCCAGGTGCTTTCGAGGTTTTGAGGTGGGATATCGCTTCAATAATATCATCTGTGGATATTGGGGCTTCCAGCATTTCAATCTGGGTTTGGGATAGTGTAGGTATTTCTATATTTGCTAATAGTGCCCCCGCATCTCTATTGTCAGTATCAATCGCGGAGGTGTAGAGTGATGAGAAATAAGAGCGAAATTCTTCCGCAACTCTATCGGGCTCGGTAATCATTTCTCCATTAATGCCCCTAAGAGATACTACCGTGGGTGGTCTAAGGTCTATGTGGGCTAAGTATGCCAGGAGGCGTCCCGCCCTTTCCCCACATTCATAAAGTCTTTGTTTGGTGTAGAATATGTTTCTCTCCGCTTTTTCAAAGTGCAGGTTGGACACTATACGGGTTTGTTGTTTTAGTTGGTTGGCATTAGAGGGGGTAGGGTTAGATGTAAACTCCCTCTCTATCTCTATTAGGGCTTTTTCTGCCTGGTGTATTACGTGAGAAGATGTCTTCTTATATTTATTTATGTGTTGGGCAAGTGTCATGCGGGCATGGGATTTAAAGGCATCCCATACTATTTCAAAAGGCGCTGAGGCTCTATTATTTTGAAAAAATATGTCCCACTCAATCCCAATCTCATCCATTCCGGGTACCACCGATAACCAGAAGGGGTTAAGTTTCCATGTATAGGTATTGGGGGGGGAGTCAAGCCTAAGCACGACCCAATATGGAGCGTGGTCTGATAGTGTACGAGGGTAGAAACCCACGTCTTCCAACATAGGGAGAAGGGAGCGGGATAGTAAGACAAGATCGATCCTAGACATTGAATTATGTGACGTTGAAAAACAGGAGTAGGCCTTATCCTGTGGGTGGCGATATCTCCACGTGTCCACCAGAGCCATCTCATCGAGTAATCTACCGAATCTAGTGTGTTGGGGGGAGGAGATATTAGATGGTTGTGTAGACATTCTATCGAGATCCCTGTTTAACACATTGTGAAAGTCTCCCATCCACAATACCGGGACAGTAGGATATTGAGCCATAAAAGCAAGGCCTTCATGTATAACGTTAAAGTGGAACGGGGGAGGTACATAAATTGCGAGAATAAGTATTTCCAACCCATTTAGCTTGGCGTGCAAAAATATGAATCTGCCTTGAGTATCTGATTTAAGCGTTAGTAAAATAAACTGCACTGTCTTAGCCACCAATAGTGCGACTCCTCTAGAGTTGGAGGTGTATGGAGCATGGTACAACCACCCTACCCAGGGTTTCTTAAGCGTTGACATCAATTGACCGGTAAGATGTGTCTCTGTTAGGGCAATTATCTCAGCTCGCATATTTTTGAGGATAGATAGGGTTGCATTTCTTTTAGGTTTAGCCCTTATACCTCGCACGTTCCACGTAACACATTTCAACTTACAAACCATATTTAAGTTTGTTTATCTGTGGGCTCGCCATCCTGGTCGCGGAGCAGCCGCTACGCTGCAGCCCGCAACACAGGAGGGCATGTATCCCCGCCCATCGTGGCTCAGGTAGCAGATTCGGGATCCACACTTTTCCAAGTCCGGAGCCCGGCTCTACAATTTCTCCCCCCTCAGTGCAAGGGCATAGGTATATCAGTATATAAACCAGGTATCTGCAGTGAAAACTCTTATCTCTGTTAGCCTGTATGAAAAGAAAACAACAAAACTTTTTCAACTTGTAGATTAACACGCTGGGCTGCACGGGCAGACACCCCCCCCCCTGTAACACAGGGGTAGGCTGCTGCTTCCATACATTCCAGGGAAACAAAACTTGCGCCTTTTGGCGAACATTATATGAAATTCCTGTAAAAACAGGACCCACTAGGAGTCCTGTACCTAGGGGAACGATAAATCGCTGAAAAACAAGCAATAACATGAGGGATTCGACTCCCAAAACATGACCTCCAGGATGATGCGGTGTTGAAGGATATGCAAAGTTATACGCTGAAGAGTATTCTCTGGAAGTCATGAGGGGCTTCTGCCTGCCAAAAACAATTATCATCCATGATGGATGGTATGAGTATAGGGGACCGAGGTGTATGCCATATAAAGTTGCGGGCATGTGTTTCAGAAAAAAAAGGGGGAAAAAGACAAAAAAGGAGGGGGGGAAAAATAACACAGGGGGAGTATGGCAAGTCATAGTGAGTTGTGGATAGGAGAAAGTTCACTGGCGAGATGAGGGCCGTCTCCACATAAATTTGTATGGTACAGTACCTTGACGGAGCAAAGCCTGGCGTGTCTCGGTGTATGGTGTAGTGTTGGCGCTGTATTCAGGCATCTTGTGCAGTTTACGGTGTTGGTGGTCATCGGAGATTCTAGTGGATCCTACATGGGTGCTTGGTCCGGTGCTGCTCTGTTCTCCATCCATTCGAGTGCCGCTTCTGGTGTATCGAAAAAGTGGGCCCTGTCTTCACCGACCACACGCAATCTGGCCGGGAAGAGCATTGCGTATTTGTAATGGCGGATCCGCAGCTGTCGTTTGGCTTCTGTAAATTGCGCGCGCTTTTTCTGGACTTCTGCTGAGAAGTCTGGAAAGACTTTGACCTCCCCATTTTTGAAAGGAATGTTGCCTTTTAGCCTGGTGAGGCGGAGAACAGCATCGCGGTCACGGTAATTGAGCAGCTTGGCAATGAATGTTCTGGGGGGTGCGCCCTGGGGAGGAGGCTTGGAGGCCAGTCTGTGTGCCCTCTCCACCACGAATGAGGTGGAAAATTCAGCCCGGCCAAAGGTGGAGATCAGCAGATTCTCCAGGAATGAGGGGGGGTCAGCACCCTCCACACCCTCCGGTAATCCTACAAACCGTAGGTTGCACCTCCTCAGACGGTTTTCCATGTCGTCCTGCTTCATAAGTACCGTGTTCAGCTGGTGTTGTAGTCTTTCCGTTGTTGTCTGTAGTGGCGGTATGTCGTCCTCCACCTGGCTGATTCGCGTCTCCGTTTCAGTAACCCGTTCTCTTAGTTTCTGCAGGTCTTGTCGGATTAGCGACACATCCACCTTCACCTCCTCTATCTTACAAGTGAGGGTGCTCTTACAGTCGGAAATTGCTTCCAGGACGCGGGCAGTGTCATCTGCTGCTGAGTCCGACGGAGCTGGTTGATCGGCGCCATTTTCCTCCGCGGCCGTCCTATCTTGTAGGCGGTATTTCGCAAGTTTAGCGGCCGTGTCCGTAGCTTTTTTTGGGGGAGACATCCTCTCTGTACTTTCCCACTGCTGGCAGTTTGAATAAATCGGTGTTTGCGGTGTTTAATACCCCAGGAATGACGGATACGGATTTTGGGCAAGCGGAGCTCTCAGTCAGTGTCCCTCACGCCATGCCGGTCCAGGCCACGCCCCCATCCAAAGCAAATTTTAGACCTAAATCTAAAACCTTTAATTCTTCCTGTGAAAATACTACATCGCTCAAATTAAAAATTCCTTCCATTAGATTAACCTTTTTCGCTTTCCTTTTGCCTCCTCTGCACCCTCTTGTTCTTCTTTTCTTTCTCCTTCTCCCGGCCACTGTGGTGGCATTGGGTACCAAGGTCTCCATTCCTCTGATGGATTCTGTACTCTCCCACGACCCCTCGGAGTGGCGGTTCCCCTCCCTCTCAGGGGAGGTCCTCCTGACCCTCTCCTCTGAAAATCCCCTCGTTGGTTGTTGGGGTACCAACCTCTACCCCTGCCCCTGTGGGGCGGAGGCTGCTGGTTGGGGTGATGGGGAGGCCAGAATTGACCACCATAATTACCTCGCCTTTGGGCATAGCCTCTTTCACTGTTGGGACCCCCATGCGATGACTGGGGGTAATCACAGCCTAGAGGTTCGTACTGGTTATAAGTGGCTACATTGTATGTAGGTGTGGGTGAATTGTAATATTCCTCATTCTGTTGGATGTTTCTGGTATAATCCTGGTATGAGCCATCATATCGACGGACGGGTGTTTTGATGGTATCTAAAACCCGTTCTGGCTCTCTGGATGAGGAAGCTGCCTCAATGGCAGGTTCCTCAACCACATCCTGCCACTTATAAACTTTATTTGACTTATAGTCATTGGTATCTCTGATAAATTTTTTAATTTTTTTCTTTTGAGTATCCTTATCTACTTTATCCACAAATTCTTGGAGCTGTTTTATTCTATCTTTATATTCACCTGAGGCGATAGAAGGCCCCAGTTTGGCTTTGATACTATTGATATTAGCCTCAATTAATTTAATTTTTCTCTCTTTTCTTCCTATCAACATTTCCAAAAGTTTCCTCTCTGTGAGATTAAAGAAAGAGAACCACTCTTCTTCAAGATCTTTGTCAGTGAGCCCATCATTGGGAGCAATATCCCATCTTAAACGCCTCGGCGTAATCCTGTCCTTCACATATTTCTTCAAAGAAAAAATATCCCACCATGTTTTAATCTGTTTGTCTAGGGCACTTTTTAGTTGTTTAAAGTCTTGATTGACATCAGAAGAGTCACTATTGGATGAAAAAAAGTTGTCTGCATCCAAACTTCTATCGTTAATGAAAGAAAAAATCTCCATGAGGCTAGAATGTGAGACCAGCAGACAAAACTGGATGGACAAATTGGTGAAATGGTGAACACAATTAGAGAATTGTAACCAAAAAACCTTACGAGATAAGTTACAAGGCAGCCCAACAACTTGGACTGTATATAAATATTATGCGATAAAGTGCAATTTGTGCGGTCAGAGTGAAAGTCGCAGCTGCTGCTCAAAAAGATGCTATAATCCTTAAAAATAATAAATAAAAGGAACAGCGCTCGCAACAAAAATTGGTTATGCTAAATGCTATCGCTGCTGTAACAAAGTGTATAAACTTAGATAAAATAATATAGTGAACGGTTACAGCGCTGATAATCATACAATAACGTGCTAAGTGCTAAAAAATTAAGTATTGACTATATTGTTCATGTAACCACTAGTTACCACAATATGAGTGATATATCAATCAGTGTTACCTGATTAGACACAACTTGAAAAATGTATTGGTGAATGGTTATCAGATCAAATAAAATAAAAAAGTGAACTCTAATCACAATATAACAGTGCAAAAAATAATAATATAGTCCCGAACCAACTAGCCCCAGCTGGGCATGGAACTCAGACAGCCAACTTAATGGTATCCCAACGGCTCCTATGTGGACAAGTCAATCCGTACTCTGATCCAACATCAGGTGCTTCTATATGGATAAGTGGATATTTAGACTGATACTTCAACCTATGGAGCCATATAACTTGCAGACGATCACCCAAAAGTAGAAGGAGAGAAAATATATATATGGTGAAGTACTGCGGGATGTAAGAGCCAATCGCACTACAAACCGCTACTCACGCTTTCCCTGGTGACAGTCAGGCATGACAGGCATATCAGATGCTTCCACGATCGCCGCTTGGTAGCGTGCGCTCCACGAAGCCAGGAAGATAAAAAGCGTCACTTGGTTGTTTGAAGGCCGGATGTGACGTCTACGCGTTTCGCCCCTCCCCCAGGGCGTCATCAAAGGACTACACATCCAACCACGGCCATCCAATATATAGGGTGAAAAAAGAGTGACAGCCAATCAAGGCTAGTGGGACGCCCTCATCACCACTCTTCCTGAATCATCATATCCTGTTGTGACCCAGACAACTTTATTACAAAAAGGGATGAACAACATAGGATTGATTTAAAAAAGCTAATCACTAGCTTTGAATATAGAAATCTCATATGCATTTATATTGTTACATTTTAAACATATAATGCTTAGATAGGAATAATTGATAGATAAAAAATTGATAGATAAAAAATTATGCTCAAAATAAATAAATGGATAGGAATTTTAATAAATTTGATGCTTTTATTGATCTTTAAAAATTTATAAGGAAAATTAATATTAAAAAGTTTTTTTGCAATACTAATACCCCCACTAATACTCAGATAGAAGAGTATCTACACACTTCTCTCAAAAACAATTCAATCTTCAATCCCCAAATCTCCAATAACCATTTTGTTGGCGTCTTCAAGTCATTAGTTGAGCGAGATTTGGATAGGCTTGCTATACAACCTAAAAGACGTAAAGGGGATTTGGAAAAAGGCCTAAAGGCCCTAGAGAAGAATAAGAATATAGTTATAAGGTCAGCCGATAAAGGTGGGGGAGTGGTAATACTCAATAAAACCGACTATCTGGAAGAGCTGAACAAACTGGTTGGGGACCAAACAACATATGAAAAGTTGAGAAGTAACCCCACAAAGAAATATAAAGCCCAATTAAAAGATATAGTTAACAAGGCCAGGGAAGAAAAAATTCTAAAAAAGAAGGAGGCAAGATATTTGGTTCCAAGTGCTCCAAGAGTACCGGTGATTTACCAGGTACCGAAAATCCACAAAAATTCCACAAAACCACCGGGTCGACCGATAATAAGTGGAATCGGGTCTCTGTTCTCTAGACTGGGAGAGTATTTAGACCATTTTTTACAGCCACTCACCAAAGGCTATCCTTCTTATCTTAAGGATAGCAAGGATCTTATAGAACTGATCAGCCCAATGAAAGTACCCGAAGATTGTTTGTTGGTGAGTATGGATGTTAACTCACTATACACAAACATCCAACAAAAAGATGCCCTCCAAGCTGTTGAGTGGGCATTAGAGAATACTGACATGAAATGTAAACAGAAAGAGTTTCTCCTAAAAGCATTAGAGATGGCAATGAGCCACAATTTTTTCTGGCACGAAAAAGACTATTATAGACAGATTAAAGGCGTAGCAATGGGGGCCAAGTATGCCCCCTCAGTAGCTAACATCTTTATGAGCTTTTGGGAAAATCAGGCTATATACCAAACTAATATACCAGAACTTAGACTCTATAAAAGGTACATTGACGATATTTTTATTATTTGGGCAGGATCACCAGAATCGTTTTTTGATTTTCTACAAGAGATCAGTAGAAATTCCTTCAATATCTCTTTCTCTGAGAGTCTGAGTTGTACAGAGATTAATTTCTTGGATCTCACTATCTTTAGAGAGGGAGTTAAACTCTGTACACGCACTTTCTTTAAGGATGTGGACAGGAATGGCTATATCCCTCTGACCAGCTGCCACCATCCAAGATGGTTGAGGGGTATACCCAAAAGCCAAATGCTCAGGGTGAGAAGAAATTGTAGTAATAAAAACGACTACAACCTACAAGCCAACATTATTCTGGAACGTTTTAGAGCCAAGGGATACAAATTGGAAGACTTAGAACGCACAAAAAAACTAGTTGGTGAGATGGATAGACAGGAGTTGTTTAAACCAAAAATGAAAAAAGACAATGACTACAGTATAGCCTTCAAGACAGGGTTTAATAGGCACTACCGTCAGTTAGAGAAAATTATTAGAGAACATTGGCCCTTACTGTTAGAAGATACTGACTTGAAAAAAATTCTACCTGCCCGACCAAGTTTCATTTACACCAAACCACCTTCACTTAGGCTACAACTAGCACATAATGTGGTGAACCCACCTAGGAAGGTGTGCACATTTCTAGACAGGGTTGGGTTTTTTAGTTGTGGTAGGTGTATGATGTGTAGGACTTCAAAATTTCGAAAAAAGAAAATCACCCATTTCACATCAGCAGTTGATGGCAGGGTTTTCGAGATCAAGAAGTTCATCACATGTAACACCACGCACGTGACCTATCTACTATCCTGCCCATGCAATTTGCAATATGTGGGGAGGACCACTAGGCAATTAGGGGTCAGACTTAGAGAACACGTTAATAGAATTAGGAAGGGCTATAAACATCATGGCCTTTCCAACCACTTTAGACTATTCCACAATAGGGACCCTAGTGTTCTCACATTTTGTGGTATTGACAAAGTGGAAGCCCACTGGCGGGGTTCGGATCTGAAGAGGGCAATATCACAGAATGAAACCCAATGGATCCACAGACTCCGCACGCTACAACCATATGGGATTAATGTCGAATTAGATCTCAATTGTTTTCTTTCCAATTGGTAAATTTAAATAAACTAAATCTGAGATTAGTGGCAGGGGTTATAGCTGCACTTTCCCTATAATCAACAAGGGAATTCTTTTCGGTCGATTTAAAGGAGTTTTTTCCATTTTAGAATGGGAAAAATGGAAAAGATTTTTTATTTTTATATTTCTTCCAATTTCAGATTTTTTATTGATTTTTTATTTATTTTTTATTTTTATTTTTAATTTTTATTTTTTATTTTTTATTTTTTTTATTATTTTTTTATTTTTTTATTTTTTATTTTTTATTTTCTATTTTCTATATTTATTTATTACATACATTTATTTATTTTGAGCATAATTTTTTATCTATCAATTTTTTATCTATCAATTATTCCTATCTAAGCATTATATGTTTAAAATGTAACAATATAAATGCATATGAGATTTCTATATTCAAAGCTAGTGATTAGCTTTTTTAAATCAATCCTATGTTGTTCATCCCTTTTTGTAATAAAGTTGTCTGGGTCACAACAGGATATGATGATTCAGGAAGAGTGGTGATGAGGGCGTCCCACTAGCCTTGATTGGCTGTCACTCTTTTTTCACCCTATATATTGGATGGCCGTGGTTGGATGTGTAGTCCTTTGATGACGCCCTGGGGGAGGGGCGAAACGCGTAGACGTCACATCCGGCCTTCAAACAACCAAGTGACGCTTTTTATCTTCCTGGCTTCGTGGAGCGCACGCTACCAAGCGGCGATCGTGGAAGCATCTGATATGCCTGTCATGCCTGACTGTCACCAGGGAAAGCGTGAGTAGCGGTTTGTAGTGCGATTGGCTCTTACATCCCGCAGTACTTCACCATATATATATTTTCTCTCCTTCTACTTTTGGGTGATCGTCTGCAAGTTATATGGCTCCATAGGTTGAAGTATCAGTCTAAATATCCACTTATCCATATAGAAGCACCTGATGTTGGATCAGAGTACGGATTGACTTGTCCACATAGGAGCCGTTGGGATACCATTAAGTTGGCTGTCTGAGTTCCATGCCCAGCTGGGGCTAGTTGGTTCGGGACTATATTATTATTTTTTGCACTGTTATATTGTGATTAGAGTTCACTTTTTTATTTTATTTGATCTGATAACCATTCACCAATACATTTTTCAAGTTGTGTCTAATCAGGTAACACTGATTGATATATCACTCATATTGTGGTAACTAGTGGTTACATGAACAATATAGTCAATACTTAATTTTTTAGCACTTAGCACGTTATTGTATGATTATCAGCGCTGTAACCGTTCACTATATTATTTTATCTAAGTTTATACACTTTGTTACAGCAGCGATAGCATTTAGCATAACCAATTTTTGTTGCGAGCGCTGTTCCTTTTATTTATTATAAAAAATAGTGATGTGTGTAATAGCACTGGAGCAATAGAAGTGAGGCTTGGTTCTTGTGGATATACAATGGAGTACGTCTTCATTTAAAGGAGATCCCATAATGAAGGAATAGTGCTGGTGGACCTTGTTCTGGTCCTAGGCTGCTACCTATCAGATTGTGACAAAAGAGTACTCAACAAATAATAAACTCACCTTTTTACCTCTGTCTGTATCTCTGCTAAAGGGATTCACTCACTGTTTCTTTTTCCTGGTGGCCATTGTCACCAGGACAGAAAGTAAAGGAAAATCCCATTTTTTTTCAGCTGTCAGCAGACCAACAATAAAGGGGAAATCTTCCAATGGGGAACCAAGGGACAACTCTCTCATATTTCCCCCATATTGGAGAGATTTCTGATCACTTTCTGGGACACAGATGGCAGAAATTAACATCTCCCATAGCGCCGGGAGACAGGTGCTCAGGACAGTATACAGCAACTGTATGGAAGCGCTGCAGGGAGGTTATTTAGCAGAAGCAACTGCGTGCAGGTAATGGGATACACACCATTACACACAACATGTATGGGGCTGTGTCCCAAAAAGATCCTAAACTTTATTAACAGTGGGGAAAAAAAATAAGCAAACTATCAGTGTCAAATTAAAACTCAAAACAGTGCAGAGCAAATAACTAAAACATAAACAGCTAAAAAAGTCCACGTGTGAACAATTCATTGTAAGGTAAAATCAAGGCCACAGTGGTGATGTGTGTCCAAATCGAGCATGAGTCCAAGCCCATCCACCAGAGTGAGTCCAGCCCATCCACCAAAGACATCAGCAGCCGCACACCTCATAATAATGACCAAAAGGTCTGCATAAGGCTTCCCACACAGTGGGGATATCAGTCCTCCAATGTCCATCAATGGCACAGCACATGATCTCACCTCGAAATATGTATATAAATATGTATAGAGATAAAATAAAATAGAACAGAATATAGTGCTCTCTATTTGACTCAATGTATTTAAGAAAATGTAAAAGCACTACAAATAGAGCACTTGTCCCAAGTGCATGGATAAATCGATCTGGTATACACATGAAAACCAATAAGATGGCCGCGGGTGACGTCATACGTAGCTCCACCCGCGGCCATTTTATTGGTTTTCATGTGTCACCCACGGCCATCATATTGTTTTTCATGTGTATACTAGAACAATTTATCCATGCACTTGGGAGAGGTGCTCTATTTGTAAGCGCTTTTACCTTTTCCTAAATAAATTGAGTCAAACAGAGAGCACTAGATTCTGTTCTATTATATTTCATTTATATACATATTTCATGGTGAGATTGCCTGCTGTGCCATTGACTGACATTGGAGGACTGATATCCCTACTGTGTGGGAAGGCTTATCCTGACCTTTTGGTCATTAGTATGAGGTGAGCGGCTGCTGATGTCTTTGGTGGATGGGCTGGACTCACTCTGACACTTGCATGATCGATTTGGACGCACGTGATGCACACTGGCATTGATTTTACCTTACCATAAATTACTCATACATGGACTTTTTTAGCTGTTTATGATTTAGTTATTTGCGCTGCACTGTTTTTAGTTTTATTTACTGTTGAGGTGCTGTGTATTGACCTTAGTGTTCAGCCTGCATATTAACTTTAGCATTGTATTGAGGTTGTTGTCTATGTTGAATAGTTATTCTTTTATTGTATCAGTTTCAAATATATCATGAAAACCATCCAATAAATAGGAGAAAGAAAAGAAGGATTGATGTGTTTCTCACCCAACTGCAACTGCTTTACATATCACATTTTGAAGCACGTGTATACTGTAATTTATTTTTCCCGTAAGCTAACCATCAGAAACATTACGTCTCTCTGGAGAATATCTGTGAACAACCAGGTCAACAAGGTATTCTTGCCCTGATTTGGAAAGTCTTAATACCTTACAGGAAGCTTCCTTAGGTTTTTAAATTACAGCCAGTAGAAATTAGAGTGCCCAGAAAGCCTGGCTACCCTTTGTAAAGCTGCTACTAACTGCCGTCAGTTCGGTCCTTTCATGTTTGTTACTTATATTAGGACTAATTGGTTTTGTAGACTACATAAAGCTGCAGGGTACTGCTGTGTACACTACATCAATAATACTGAAGTTATTACTTTTGGATTACTTTCCAAGCTAAGACAAATATTGTCATATGTAATGAAGAATAGTGGGTTAGCTTTCCAACATTTCATCTTGCAATCTTGAACATCCTTCATGAATCAGTACCCTAAAATACTATCACTGTGCAAGAGTATTCACTGCTTTAAATAACAGTCAGTACATTCATATGGCAATGGACAAGGCATACTTATTTCTGCATCAGTGCCCTAAAATACTATCACTGTGCAAGAGTATTCACTGCTTTAAGTAACAGTCAGTACATTCATATGGCAATGGACAAGGCATACTTATTTCTGCTTTCATTATGTATGAAAGAGTAGAGTTTTGGAATCCTTCCAGGTATGTACTGTACTTTGACAAAAAAAAATGTTGGCTGTGATATCTGCCACCATTGCATTGGTACAGAAGGTAAAATCATTTATGATGACAGAACAATTATATGTGCATTAACTACTGAAATTAAAGCAACTCTCCCGCTAACGGAAAAGACAACAAGGCTTGAATTTATTATTTTTATTTTTTATTCAGTGATACAAGTAAAGTACACTACAGTTTTTCATTATATAATTTTTTGTATATTTTTGATCATATCCTCTGCATTTAAAGATGTATTTACTTTCGTCTGAATAAAATCCTAATTTTCAGTTGGCAGATTGAGTGAGCTACATCCTATACAAATGCTTTTACTAAGGAGTAAGAGGCATGCAGTCTTTGGGAAAAAAATCACAAAACCTGACTCTTCAGGATACTCAAGGCCAAACAACCAGACAGAAGAAAAGGCAGGACTTGTCCAAGCCTTGCACCTAATTCCTAGCCTTGCACCAAGCAAAGTATGCCATCCAAACATGATAATAGACTTTGTGAGAAGCTTAATTCCTAGCCTTAAGGAGCATAGAGATGACCAAATCTTGTCCCTGTCCCTCAGAACCTGAGCTTCAACAAGCAAGTTGTTAAAATCATTGACCGAGAAGCAAGATGGTGTACCAACTCCTAGGATAGAAGATCTGGATAATCCAGAAGAGCCCATGGAGAGTCTGCTAGGAGTTTGAGAATGCCTTGTGAGTGTATGATTGCGCTGGACTAACAGACATGAAATTTGATTCTGATGGAAATACTGCAAAGCAGATCTGTGATGAATATATAGTGAAGGTGGGCCTTGATCTGACCAAAAAAAAAAGAAACTGCGGGGAAAAAAAATTATATATTAAATATTATCATATAATCCATGTTGACTGATAAAAAGTATCCTATGACTCAGCTTGAATAAAACTGGAGTTCCTGAAGCCATGGGAAACATGCAAACATAAAACGCAAACCAAAGGTTTGAATAGAAGCTTCAAATGGAACACACTGCGGTATGAGTAAAAAAAAACTTTAATTGATGCAAAAAAGTACATGTAAATGTTACAGCTGGCTATTGAGCCAAAATGAACAAAACCTTCACCAAAAGTGTAAAAACATTATGACAACGTTGTCACCAGTGCTGGGATAAGACCATTTGGTGCCCAGGGCGAAGATGGCAAACTGCGCCCCCGCCCCATTTTTAGGAGGCAGCGGAAGCCAATCAGCAGGCAGTGCTAGCGCAGGATGCGGACCTCCCAACCCCCCCCGCAGTAGAGTCCTGCATAGGTGGGGTAAGGGAAGGGCGGAGGGAGGGGTCGAGGGCTGCCAATCACAGATGGGCACACTGGGACTGAGCTGTCCTTACTGTTTGTGACACTGATGACCAGAAAGAAGGGAGTGGAATGGATGGGATGGGACAGGGGGTGGATATAAAGGCCAGTCTGTGGCTGAGGGATGCTGGGGGGGCTGGCTCTTTCTCGTATTGGTGGTCTCTGGCTGCAGAAAGAGGTTGTGGCATGGTGGTAGCTGTGCCTCTCCCTGCAGCTGGTCCCCCCTTCCCCCCCGCACTGATTGACAGCCCCAGAAAGGGGCGGCCCAGTCCGGACACCTCTTCTTTCATACCTCCCTTTCAATCAGCTCCATAGAGCGCTCGTGGGGCCTCCTCCGCGGGACCTTCCTCTTCCCGTCCTCGCCACTGCATGCCAGATGCCTCATCCAGGTGTGTGGGGACCGCTCCACTGAGCACTCCAGTGGGGGGGTGACGGCTGGGGGGAACGCGATCTGTATCTCCGGAGCAGTGGGAAATATTTTGCTCTGACTGCTGGAATCTCCTCCCCTTCTCCCCCACTTCTCCTAACCCGGACAACACAGCGCTGGCCCGCCTCCTCCCTAAGACACAGCCACTCTCCGTCCTCTCTCTCCACTGCCTGGCCATGGAGCACACAGGAAATGTTAAATCACTCCAGGTCAGAGCTTAACGCCGCAGCGGCATTGTTGTCAGCAAAGGCGGCTCTTCACTTCACTGCGCCCCCCCACCCCCAATAAATTGTACCGCCCAGGGCATCCGCCCCTTCCTCCCCCCTTGTACCGGCTCTGGTTGTCACAATATGAATAAAAACATCCCGGGCTAACTTGCACACAGACATTCACTTCTCACATACACGGGAAGGGGGGGGTGACTAGATGTTTGACAGTCTGGGAATAGGCATCCCGTAATGCTAAGTACTGGGGAGCATGAAGTTCAAAGATCCCTTGATTTAACTGATGAAACAAAAATGTCACAAACTCAGAGACAGAAATGCCACTCTGGAGAAACAGCCACAGTGATCCAGCAGTATGGAAAGTGCTGAGATGAACTGTCTAATAGTTATTCATGTGGATGTATGCAGACAGATCCCAAATGGAGATGGTGCAGACATGGACACTGTCAGTGAAAGAGCATATAGGTGGAGCTGGATTATCTCTGATGAGTGCAGCTGCAGCAATATATTGATTTGAGAGTCTATATAATCAAAACACAGTGTGAAGATATAAAGCTGGACAAACTGTCCCATGGATAGGTCTCACCCATCATGCAGTCTGCTCCAATGGTCTGTCCATGACCATGAAATGTTACCACCAAAAAGCTCACAAGGTCTCCCAATTAGTCTGTCTTACGTTCCATGACACCATTGGAATGAACCTCATCCAGGTATATTGCTTGGAGCTCTATTACACTGGGACTGTGCAGTGAGGCTGTATAGTAAACTTCTGTGGTGCCGTGATGCCTGAGCAGTTCTGTGCTATGCAGGGTGAAGTGGGGGAAAAGATCGCATGTGCAGGACACCGAGATGTCAATGCATTTCGCTCAACTCTGCAAGCTTCGTCAGAACAATGCAGTGGGCTTTTTGGCATGCTTATAACAGGAATACGCCTCCCCTTTCAGGATTTTTCACCTTTAAAGGGCCACTGCCTTACAACTATAGTGCCAAAGTTAAAAATCCTTAATCTGATCCTAGGATGGTACCTCTCTGATGATGACAAATGGAGTATTCGTCAGATGGTAAATTCTTGGAGGTTTACAGAGAAATGCCTGGTTCAAAAGTTAATTTCACTTAAAGATCTTTTTTTAAAACATTTAATGGCAAAGAATTTTGTGAGTGTGACAGAGAGTGGATTGGACATGTGAGGGTAAAGAATGACATCAGGAGTGCTTATATGTGAGTTTCCAGGGCCAGACAACCAACGAAAAGTAAATCATGCCATCTACAGGACAGAGAAGGGAGGGCAATTATATTGGTAGTATCTGAGAAAGTAAGCATTCATTTGCAAAACAGAGCACAGCATGTTATTGTATTAACCTCCCTGGTGCTATGATTATTTTAGATTTTTGCTTCTCAAAGTGGTACAAATATTTTGCATAGAAATTTGGCGTTTTATATTGTAGGCCTGTAATTCTTAGCAATAACACACTTCAATCTGTCCACCAAGAGTCTAGTAGATATCCCAGGTATGATGAAGTTTGAAACACAAAATCATAAATTATAATATAATAAATAAATATAAATAATTATAAAAAATAATAATATAATAATAATAAAATCTACATTATGGCAGCATTGCAGGCTATGGGGTTTCCTTCACACTTTCTCCAAATGATCTTTGCGCTTTTGTGCTGTCCCCCACAGCCAGAATTAGGGTTAATGGCTGCCTGTCGAACGCCTTCTCGGTCTCAAATGGCACCCGCCAGGGATGCCCCCTATCCCCTCTCATCTTTGTTCTCACCTTAGAACCCTTATTACGCAAATTTAGGGCTAATCCCAACATTAAAGGCATCGATATTCGAAACAAGCAATACAAAGTAGCAACGTACGCTGACGACATCCTCCTCTTCCTCTCTGACCCTTTGATCACCATTCCTAATCTGCTACAGGATTTTACCCTCTTTCACAAATTATCCAACCTGCAAATTAATTTTACAAAATCGAAAGCCCTCAACATCTCCCTCCCATTAACGTTAGTATCTCAATGCCAAGCAAATTTCCTTTTTATCTGGGAACCACATGCCCTCACCTATTTAGATATTCATATCCTCACTAAATGAGAGGAGCTCTACGATAGAATCTATGCACCCATACTCCAAATTATACAGAAAGATCTCCACAAATGGACCTCAAGCCAGTTCTCCTGGTTTGGGCGAAAAGCAAAACTAAAGATGAACATTTTACCCCGTATCTTATACATTTTACAAACCATACCAATTAAACTCCCAATATCATTTTTTAAAACCTACAAAAGACTATGTAGGAACTTTATCTGGGCCTCCAAATCCCCCAGGATCTATCAATATCTCAGCACAGAAAAACAGCTTCAAACTATACTCCAGATGGTACCGTACTCCCGAAAGTCTACACGTATTCCATCCAACTGTTTCACCACTGTGCTGGAGATGTAACTCTAATGTAGGTTCCCTACTCCATATCTGGTGGGATTGTGTACACATAAAACTTTTTGTGGAAAAAATTGTATAATACAATTACCAGAATTACGATATACACATTAGACTTCACCCCAGCACAATATCTGTTACATCACACATCGCTACCTCATTCTACCTACAAAAAATCCCTTATGCTCCATCTCATTAATGCAGCTAAACAATGTATACCACTATATTGGAGAAACACCTACCCCCCTAAAATAACCGATTGGCTTAAACACATTGAGAAAATTGCAGAGATGGAAGACTTAATCCACCAAGCTAAAGACAACCCGATGAAATATCGGACCACCTGGGCCTGCTGGCTACACTTTAGAGACTCCTCAGAGTTTCAGGAGTTATTACGCAATTCATAACTGTACCTCATAGGGGAAATAAATTGATGCTTCCTGTTTACTTTCCCTCCTCATCACGGTTAGTGTACCCGCCATATCCATTTATTCAAACATCTTCCCACTTAGTAAATCCTCCACCACACATCAACGTAAAACACTTTGACCCCAAACTAATAGGACATGCACACCTTCTCATCCGATACTGGACTAACCCTCGATCATGAGGCCAAGCCCACGACTTTACCAGATTGTTCCTCCACAACTAAATCCCAACACACTTCCAGAAATGGGATATACAACACATTATACCAGAGGTCAAGGGCACATTATACCACCTCGTGGACCTACACTGATGTAACTCCACAAGACGACACTACTACCCCCTCCCTCGCACAGTAAGTTCCCATTAGGGGTGTGTGGGGTGGGGGTGGGCCCGCCTTGGTCTACCTGATCTTAACAGGAAAACCCCCTTGACATCCACCTGCGGTGACCCATGATATGTCTAGAAAAGTTATATTTTATTTTACTCTATTTTATTTAATTTTGTTAGATTAATACGATACAGTTATACATTATTCAATATTCGCTTGACCTGTATATGGCAACTGTTATACTGCGATACGATCATCAGCTATTCTAACTGGAATTGCTATGACTACTTGTACCAAGTGCATTGAATATACTTGTTATTCCTGTCTTTCTTGCCTGTAAATGTTTTATTATTTCCAATAAAAATTATTTGAAACAAAAAAAAAATAATAATAAAATAAATTTCCCCACAATGCACTATCGCTCAATTCTCTGCAAGTGTTCTAATTTACTATCGCTGTTTTCTAGCTGGTCTAAAACCACTTTTGACGTAAAGGGACACTTTTTGGTTGCCATGGACAATCTCCAGTTTCCAGGTAGAAAGAACAGTATATATCATATAAAGCTGCATGCAGGGCATTGGACAAAGCACTGGGGACAAAAGGGATGTGAATTGATTTCATACAGTAATGTAATCTGTAAGATTACAGTGTACTGTATGTGTTATGAATTTTCACTTTTTTGAATTTGCCGCCAGGCTCCGCCCCCGTGTGTGACGTGACGATCGCAGGGAAGGAAGTCCGGCACACAGGACATCGGGGCAGAGGACAGAGCCCACAGACACAGCGGGGGGACATTGCAGGATCCTGGGGACAAGGTAAGTATACTGCACCAGGATCCTGAGATGTAATCCCGAGTGTGGCTCGGGGTTACCGCTAATGGTGCTGAAATTTAACCCCCAGCCACACTCAGGAAAACTGCCAGGGAGGTTAAAGTAGATATATACCTGGGCAAGACAAAACAAAAATGCTATTAAATTAATTTTAATATTCAAAGTGCACTGACCCAGCCATGTCTCCATGCTTTACTTTGATGAGAAATCACTTCGAAAAACACCCCCTTTTCTAGAAACAGTCATCTTGAGTAAGTTTGGGCAGATGATTCATGTATCATTTACTTCCTGCAATCCATTTGCCCTAAGCTCAGGCATGCAGGTAGGAGGGTGTGCTTAGCTAAGAAAGCCCCTCCTCCGCTTCTCCAGATGAAAAATGCCCATGAAGACTCCTGGGATGTATGACATCATTTTGGCCTAGGCCAAAAACCTTGAAATAACTGAAGAAATGTAAAGAAAAGTTTAAACATGCAAATATAATATACTTTTCTATCTGCGAAGGCTAGCAGCATAAGGATTAACCACTTGACCCCCAGACCAATTCTGACATTTCACTATTACATTGTTAGAAAAAACCCAAACATTATATATTTATTTTTAAATAGAGGCCCTAGAGAATAAAATGGTGGGTATTGTAATTTTATATGTCATATAATATAATATTTGCACAGTGTTTTTTTAAACATAAATTTTCTTGGAAAAAAATACACTTTAATAAGTTTTAGTGCACACAAACACAATAAATCATGTTTTTAATGTCCCCAGTGAGGCTAAGTGTACCACTAAACAAAAACTGGGAAATATGTAAAATTCCTTTTCTTTTCAAGTGTCCTGGTTTGGAAACTACTGTCATAAGTAAGGGGCTATCTTAAAAGCAGGATCATAGACAGTAATAAGAACTTCTAAACTTTCTTCATTCAAGAATAAAAAACAAAAAGCTGGAGTTTTTTTTAACAGGTAGTGAAAGAACAGAATGTGAGAGTTTTTTTTTTTCGTATCCTATTTGTCCAGCTTTGTATCCTAGAAAAACAAAGTGCAAATTCTTCAGACTTATGTTTTATTTTTCATTTAGAACATTACTACAAGCCATTATTGCATTTACATCACAAAGTACTTACATTTGTAGATTGGCGGAAGATGCTTTTAAATTTCATCTAATTGAAAACCACTCTGAGTGATTACAATCAAGTGAACCTAAAGGTGCCAATGATGAGTAGGGAGGGGTTGAGTCATTACAGGGTAACATTTTTCAGAAGAGAGAAATTATGTCTGTGGTTGAGGTATATATATGAAAGGACAGGACACAATACGATTAGCAAAGGGGAAAGGAATAAGATGTGAACGGGTAAAGAAAAGTGAGCAGGTAAAGAAGAGAAAACACAAATTAAGGCAAGAAATGTTTTTTTTTTTAATGGCTTTTAAAGAACAGAATGTATTTATAACAATCATCGTAATGAAGGGTTATTAAGGTTTTCAGGAGAGAGTAAAGGGATCAATTCCGAAATAACAGACCTAGGATCCAGAAGAACAACAAAAAAAATTAATCAATCACTCAAACGTATACCGAAATTAATTGCATCTTTAAAGCAAGAATGGCCTGGATGTACTCCACTCTATTTACTATATGTCTTTTCATAGCCTGCGGAGGTAAGTACTTTTTAAATATGTATGTGTATACATTATGTAATTGCACTTTTGTGTGGGAGAGACAGACTGGTTAAAATATATTGGCCTGAGCATGTGGAATGTCCATCTTTGTTTATCTGACAAATCTATCTATCTTATCTATCTTATCTATCTTAATTATCTTATCTATCTTATCTATCTTATTTATCTTATCTAGCTTATCTATCTTATCTATCTTATTTATCTTGTCTATCTTATCTATCTTATCTATCTCAGCATCCAGTGCAGTTTTTTTTTTTTTGGAAGAGGCCCGATGTTTGCCAACAAACTGCTTTATTTTTTATTTTAAGTATAGTATTTATAGGTAAATAAAATTAGTTGGAACTAACATTAAGCACTAAAACTCTCAGAGCCTTTAAATTGATTTGTTTCCCCTATCATTGGCTATATGCAAATTTCAGACCATTCTTCAGGTGCTTATATTTCATACAGTTCTCCTGATTTGATTTTCAATATATCTAACAGAATTCTGTGTATGTGTATTTGTTGTCATATTTGTTGAAGTAGTTTATACACAGGGATTCATTCTCTAAATTAGGCTGTTTGCTTGTAAGGGAATTTTCTCTCTTAAGTTAGTGAATGAGGTAAAGTTTTGCTGACTTCCATCATTTTAATCATATGCAAGCAAAAAAAAAATGTTTTTTGTCCTTTCTTGTGATTGGGTATTCTTTGGCAACTAAATTTCCAGCCTATTCACTAAGCTAGGATGACAATTCCTTTGCAAAGTGATCAGCCTATTAGTCTTTAGTAAATCAACCCCTTAGACTGCAAATCGTTTATTTTGTTTGCTATAATATATGATGCCTTTATGTAAGGCCGGAGAATAGAAGAGAAGATAAAAATGCAGAACGCAACTTATGGAAGGCTTGCTAATTTTTTGATGGATGGATACAACAAGGCCGTGAGGCCTGTGCTAAATTGGAAGCAAAAAACCACTGTGGAGTTAGATGTCACTTTGTATGTCCTCTTGAATGTGGTAAGAAAATAATTTCCATTAATTAATTGTACTTTCCTATTCTCATATTTTCCTTATGCTTTTACTTGCAAATATGTCCTTTCAGTATGATACAAGGAAATAAAGAGCCAACCACCAGATAGGAACTAAGCCATAGGTATTTAAATGTTCTGAGTATGCTTAGAAAAGCTGCTACCTTAACATAACATATCAAAATGTATTTAAAATGAGAGGAAACTCATTTGAAAAATGTACACAGGAAAAGCCACCAAATTAGACCACACACATTCTTTCCAGTTCAAAAGTTCATAACTGACTAACTTTGAATTCAATATGAAATAAAGAAAACAGAAGCTGATTACACAAATAATGACAACAGTTTGCATTGCACAAGTTTTAATTTGTGTTTCATTTCAAATGTCAAAAGACTATCAGTTTTGTACATGTCTACGAAACACTAAATATGGTCAATGCAGTTACAACACTATTCATAGTTCATAATACACACATACACTATATTGTCATAAGTATTGAGACGCCTGCCTTTACACACAAATGAACTTTAATAGCATCCCAGTCTTAGTCTGTAGGATTCAACATTGAGTTGGCCCACTCTTTGCAGCTCTAACAGCTTCAACCCTTCTGGGAAGGCTGTCCACAAGGTTTAGGAGTGTGTCCATGGGAATGTTTGATAATTCTTCCAGAAGTGCATTTGTGAGGTTAGGCACTGATGTTGGACAAGAACCAGTCCGGTCGAAATGTCTGCTTGTGTGTACGTGGCATTATTCATCTCAAAGGTGTTCTATCAGGTTGAGGTCAGATCAGTCAAGTTCCCCCACCATAAACTCGCTCATCCATGTCTTTATGGACCTTGCTTTGTGCACGGTGGTGCAGTCATGTTGGAACAGGAAGGTGCAATCCCCAAACTGTTCTCGCAAAGTTGGCAGCATGAAATTGTCCAAAATGTCTTGATATGCTGACGCCTTAAGAGTTTGCTTTGCTGGAACTAAGGGGCCAAGCCCAACGCCTGAAACACAACCCCACACCATTATCCCCCCTTTATTAAACTTTACACATGGCACAATGCAGGTAGGTAGGTACCGTTCTCCTGGCAATCACCAAACAAATCCCCCTTCCACCAAATGATTTGGACCAGTGCACAAAGCAAAGTCCATAAAGACATGGATGAGCGAGTTTGGGGTGGAGGAACTTGACTGGCCTGCACAGAGTCCTGACCTCAACCTGATAGAACACCTTTGGGATGAATTAGAATGGAGACTGTGAGCCAAGCCTTCTCGTCCAACATCAGTGCCTGACCTCACAAATGTGCTTCTAAAAGAATGGTCAAACATTCCCATGGACACACTCCTAAACCTTGTAGACAGCCTCCACAGAAGAGTTGAAGCTTATATAGCATTAAAGGGGCAACTCAATATTGAACCTTATGGACTAAGACTGGGATGCCATTAAAATTCATGTGCGTGTAAAGGCAGGTTTCCCAATACTATGTAGTTCATAATATGTACATTATGTAACATTAAAATAAATCAAATGTTTTCTAACTTAACATACTGACAATTAGATAAGTGTATTGGGGTTATTATTTTATTTAAAGGGTCAGTTCACTTTACCAAAAAACTGCCTATGCAGATAAGGGATGCCTTAAAACAAACTGTACAGCTTTGACCTAAATTGAATAATGCCATTTACATACTTCACAAAGCCTGACTTGGAGACTTCCATGACATTGTACCAGACATACTGTATATTGCCTCTATGCCCTAACTTGCGTTTGGCTTTTGAGCTTTGGCAAACTGTCTTACTTCTCAAATAGCACCCAACTAATGTTCTTCATTGGATAGTTACAGGGTTTAAGAGTTTCTCTCTTGGCAACACTGGCTTTCAGTGCAACTGTCTGGTATCTGACATGAGTAGAGTGTAAAGAGCAGGGAAGGGTACCAATGAAGAAGTCCCGGGAGCCGAACATCTCACTAAACCCTTTTTTTCACAGATTTTTAATTCATAGTTTTCAGTCACTTAATTCTTTGCACACCTAGCGCAAATTTTTCTTTTAGATAATCTCACTAAACCCTCATATAAAGAGTGAAAGCAGCCTCAGGCTAGACTCCATCCAACCCCAATATGTTTTGCCCTGCCCATGGGGCTTAGTCATGTGTTTTCCAATACTAACCCCTGTAAGCAGGGCAAAACATGTTGGAGACTTAGCTTTGGATTGAGTCTAGGCTGAGGCAGTGCCGTATAGCAAACATTGCCTGGACGGGAAGGGGAGTAAATCTTCTGGAGTGGTTAAATGAAGTCTCAAGCCGCAATGAAATCGGCATAGCAAATCGCACTGATGTGCTGCCCTGAGGTACTGCTGCCTCTGACTTCAAACGATTTGTGTTGAGAGATGTGAGTTAGAGTTGGTGATGTCTCTACCTCTCTGCTTATTGTTCTCCTTGTGGTAGAGGAAGCTGTATCTGAGAATCTGCAGTGCAAGGATTTCTCTGCTTCTTATTGTATTCTGGGAATCTTTTTTTCCGTACTTCTCCTGTTACTGTTTCCTGAATATTACCTCACCTATCATCAGATCACCATTGATCAGGGGGGGCAGTCCTCCTTAAAATGGCATAACTTGTTTTATATCTATGTTACATTTAAAAGTAAAAAAAGCTCCTGCTCCAAACCCTCTTCCATATAACGGTCAACAGGGACGCAAAGTTGGTCCTATTGCATTGCCCAATTCCCAGCCTATACACATCCCAGCATAAGCTGGCTACTTTATCTTTTTATTTCTGCTAAACAGACCATAGACCAGTACTGGAAGACCTCACACGTTGCCTTTCAAGGGGTGAAGTCACGTATGACTGCCTTGATGCTCCATGGGCAGATGTCTAGCATCATGGATGACTCACACCCCAAATACCTCAAAGTCTGGAAACCTTGGATTTCCTATGAGTTTCCCTCACTCCAACCGGCTTGTTCGGGCCTTCTCTGACTGCTTCCGGCGGCGTATCTGAGTCTGAGTTCTTTTTCCTTCCTTTTTCTCCTTCCTTCTCTAGACTCTGTCTTTTCTTACTCCCTCCCTCTTACCTTCTTTCTGGTTCTTCTTTCTTCTTGTTCTTACAGACTCCATCCTTTGGGGTGGTCTCAGGAATGGGACCACCCCTGGAAGGACTGTGAGTAGGTTGTGGTGTATGGCCTTTTCCCCTTCCCTTTCCATTTCACCCTTATTATCCTTCAATATCATTCTAATCGCAAGAAGGTGTCACTATGATTGTTATGTTTGTATTCCTTTTGGAGTCCTCTGTAATTCCTGATCATTCCCCTCCGAGGGTGACCTTAATGCTTGCTTTTGATTTCTTACATTGTGGCTTAAACCAATAAATACATTGAAACAGAAAAGTTAAAAAAGCACACATTTGTAACAATTGTCTTTTAAAACTTTTTTGAATTAAATGAAAGGTTCTATTTTAAAATCAATAATTTCATATGCATTGCAAATAGATTTGAATTAAAGACCTGAACAAATACACTATACATGCTTTTAATCAACTTACCTGCATTTCCTTTTTCTGCTTTGTAAAATGTTGTGTTATGTTATTATCTTTGTCATCAATAATCATTATTTTACTAGGATGAAAAAAATCAAATAATCTCCACTTACCTCTGGTTTAATCAGGTAAGGCCATTTACTGTATCTTCTTAACTTTAACTTTCCGGGCATGTAAAAACACCAGTAACGTCATAGTGCTTCTGTTAACATACAGAGGTTGGTTTACTAAAATAGTTCAGAATCTTCACTCAATAGATGGTGTGAATATTCACTTCAATTATTCAGTTATGCAAAAAGCAAATTCCTGTTAGAGATAGTCAGTTCTGCTAAAGGGGAGGCCAAGGGTGTACTTATGTTTTTCATGGTTCACTATTATCGTTTTTACTATTAGTTACTATTAACTGTTAATATTTTTGTTGAATAAATGATTGAAAAGGCAATTTTCTTTGTCTTTTATTCAAATATATCACCTTTATCTGTACTCACCAATTGAACTATGATCTAATGTTTGCTTGGTGAAATATGTTAAAAAAGGCCACACCTTCCATGGAGCGTACTTACTTTTTCACATGACTGTATACAATCCTTGTCAGTGCATATAACCAATTATATCTAAAATCAACTGGGAAATTAAATATAAAATATTATAATATATTTTAAATATAAAATGTAAATGGCAAATTGGATTCCCTAAATGGCAAAGTTAACTTTTTAGCAAAACATAATAAATGGGCATATTTATGCAGGTTAAAAAATTGTAAATTTATTATTTTTCCTACAGGAGGCTGCAAAGCATTGCACCTGCGAACAGTTGATTGCAGGTGCAATGTCAGGCTGTTACGTGGGGCCAAATTACAAAGCACAAGCACTGTGCTGTATAACTTGCTTTAAGGGAACAGGATCAATATATATATAATTTTTTTAGGTTAACAAACGCTTTAAGGACCAGAAGGTTTTACCCACTTCCTGACCAGGCCATTTTTTTTACGATACGATACTGCGTTACTTTAACTGACAATTAAGCGGTCGTGCGACACTGCACCCAAATAAAACTGTCTTTTTTTTTCCCCACAAATAGAACTTTTATTTGTTGGTATTTGATCACCTCTGCGTTTTTTATTTTTTGCGCTATAAACAAAAACAGAGTGACAATTTTGAAAAAAACACAATATTTTTTACTTTCTGTTATAAAACATAAAAAAAAATAAAAAATCTAATTTCTTCATCAATTTAGGCAAATATGTATTCTGCTACATATTTTTGGTAAAAAAAATCCCAATAAGTGTATATTGATTGGTTTGAGCAAAAAAGTTATAGCATCTACAAACTATGGGATATTTTTATGGAATTTTGTATTTATTTATTTACTAGTAATGGCAGCGATAAGCGATTTTTAGCGGGACTGCAACATTGCGGCGGACAAATATGACACTAAGTGACACCTTTTTGGGAACCAGTGACATTATTACAGTGATCAGTGCTAAAAATATGCACTGTTACTGTACTGACACTGGCAGGGAAGGGATTAACACCAGGGGCGATCAAGGGGTTAAGTGTGTTCCCTTGGAGTGTTTTCTAATTTTTCTAACTGTGTGGGGGATAGACTGACTGGGACAACACAGAGATCCGTGTTCCTGCTCAGAACGACAATCTGATTTCTTTACATAGGCAGATTGCCATTCTGCCTCTGTGGTGGCCGGCGGTCATCGCGTCCCCCTTTGGCCAATCGGCACATGCGCACCCACGTGGGCTAGTGCACGAAGCGACATACAGGTACGTTGTTTCGTGCAGCCGTGCCACCTTGCTGCAGTAAATCTGCGGTGTGCGGTCGGAAAGTAGTTAAATGTGTTCACAGTACACCCCTGACAGTTTGAGTAATTAGCATTAAACAAATTTGCAGACTGAGAATTTGATGGGGTGATCCAATCTCCTTCTGTAGGACAAGAGAATTCATTTTGTCAGAAAACATCTCATTTGGTACAATTACCTTATGAAATATAATATGGATCTGTGGTGAGCTGAATGTTTGGAATTTTCTGAGAATTTAGGATACTTTTTCAAGTAGAATACGTAAAACAACTAGATTCTGAATAATAATTTGCCACGTGTGGGAATTCACTACTAAATATGAATTTTTGAGATTTACCTTGTCAAAATTTACTTCTGTACAAGGGGCATCCCAAAAGTTCATGGAAGGAATGACCTGAAACAGACATCAAACTTTATCACCACACCAAGCCACTCTTCCAGGTGTTCGATGCTGAAAATGGCACATATGCTCTATCCAGTTCAGCTCTTTGGGCATACTATGTACGTCCAAAATGTGAACCTTTGGTCACAAGCTGATGGCTGCAGTAGTTACTATCAGCCGGTGTGGGTTTTGTAGAGCTTGAGACTGGCTTCAAAGTGAAAGTGATGCAGCAGCTCCATAGCTGATCACTTTCACACAGCCGTCCGTCCGTGCAGTGCCCCCTCCCTATCCTACCGGTGGCCCGCCCTCCTCCTGTGGTTCCTGGGCTGTCCAGTGCTTACTGATGCCTAGGAACACATCTGCCAGCGGAGGAAGAAAGACTGCAGTGAGACTGAGGCAAATCCATGCCTCAATCTCACATGCAAACAATGAAACCGGAAGTGTCACTTCCGGTTTCATATGCACTATTTCGTGGCCAGTACAGCCAGGAAACACATTTAACCAAGTCGATCTGTGCTTGTTTAGATGGTGTGAAGGGCAGGGGAGAAATTGGGGTCTACTAGACCCCTAATGTCTCCAAAAAAAGTAAGTGTCACCTGCCCAATGATATCACATAGGGGTTTATTAACTCCTTGTGATAGCAATCACGCAAAAAAAAGTAAAAGAAAAAAAAAAGATACACAAACACAAACGCAAGTCCAGGGTGCGTACATGGGGTGCGTACATGTATGTAAACCGCGGTCGTACCACACATGTGACATATCACCACGAGTGAGAACAATAATTCTAGCAAAAGAGCTCCTAGTTAACTCTAAATTGATGAGCTGTAATAGCTTTTAAAACGTCACCTATGGGGATTTTTGGGCACCATGATTTTTGACGATATCAAGAGCGCACAAAATTTGAAAATGGAATGTTAGTTATCTATTTCTTTGACGCAACCTCATCTTTTATATTTTAACTGAACATAGGTATTATATGGTGTGGTTTTGCACTAAAACTAATTTTAGTATATTTTTTCAAAAATATGCGTTCAATAAACAGTTGTGCAAATATCACGTGAAACAAAAATTTGCAACTATCACCTTTTTATTCTACAGGGCCTCTGCTTTCAAAAAATATATATAATGTTCTGGGGGTTTATGTAATTCTATTGCCAAAAATTAGAATTTTTACATGTATGCAACAAAGAAAAAAATTGCTCTGGAGCGGAATATACGGTTTTCATGTGCTCCTTGCAAACAGTTGGCACCCCCCCATAGTCGAGTTGAATATGGAAAAGTGGAAGAAGAAAGATGGGAGTGTTCCATCAACAGGCAAAGTGATAGTGACAGTCTTCTGGGATTCCGGGAGCTGCACTGCTGCACATCTGAAAGAGTGGCTAGAGCATATTTACCCACTTGCCGCCCGGGGGCGCGCATCGTGGCGATCGTTGTTGCAGCATGTCAGTCTAACACACCTCAACTCTGACAGAGACTCTTTATCACGTGATCAGTCCTGTCCAATCACGGCTGATCAAGATGTAAGCAGGAAGAGCTGTTTATCGGCTTTTCCTCACTCGGTCTGACAGATGCGGGTAGAGGAGAGCCGATCGGCTGCTCCTCTGACAGGGGGGTCTGCGCTAATTGTTTATCAGTGCAGCCCCCCCTCAGATGCCCATCCAGGACCACTAGGGATTCCACCAGGGATGGCCACCACTGATGACCACCAGGGAAGGCATCCCTGGTGGCCATGGGTGGCAATGTGTACCCACATATGATGCCAATGTGTGCCCACACATGATGCCAATCAGTGCCCACCAGTAATACCTGCCAGTGCCTCCTAGTCAGTGATGCCAATCAGTGGCATCTATCAATGTCACTCAGTGCCACTCAACAGTGTCCATCAGTACCACCTATCAGTGACCATCCATGCCCATCACTGCCCTCCTATCAGTGCCCATCAGTGCCGCCTATCAGTGGCCATCAGTGCCACCCATAAGTACCCATCAGTGCCGCCTTTTAGTGCCCATTTGTGTCACCTATGAGTGCCCATCTGTGCCGCCTATGAGTGCCCATTAGTGCTGCATATTAGTGCCCATCAGTGCTGCCTATCAGTGCCCATCAGTGTCGCATATCAGTGCCCATCATCAGTGCCACCCCATCAGTGCCACCTCATTGATGCTACCTCATCCGTGCTAATCAGTGCCACCTTATCAGTGCCCGGAAGTGCAGACTCATCAGTGCCCATCATTGAAGAAAAAAACGTACTTATTTACAAAATTTTATAAGAAATTTTTTCATAGGAAAAACTTTTTTTTTTTTCAAAATTTTCGGTCTTTTTTTTATTTGTTTAGCAAAAAATAAAAACCGCAGAGGTGATCAAATACCACCAAAAGAAAGCTCTATTTGTGGGAATAAAATGATAAAAATGTTTTTGGGTACAGTGGAGCATGACCGCGCAATTGTCATTTAAAAAGAGACAGCGCTGAAAGCTGAAAATTGGCTTGGGCAGGAAGGGGGGAAAGTGCCTTGTATTGAAGTGGTTAAATAGGGTATTCCAGTGGGCGCAACTACACTATATTGCCAAAAGTACTGGGACACCGCTCCAAATCATTGGATTCAGGTGTTCCAATCACCTCCATGGCCACAGGTGTATACAATCAAGCACCTAGGCATGCAGACTGCTTCTACAAACATTTGCGAAAGAATGGTTCGCTCTCAGGAGCTAAGTGAATTCAAGCGTGGTACCGCAATAGGTTGCCACCTGTGCTACTAAATATTCTACGGTCAACTGTTAGTGGTGTTATAACAAAGTGGAAGCAACTGGGTACAATAGCAACTCAGACACATGCTGAAGCTCACAGTGCACAGAAGTCACCAACCGTCTGCAGATTCAATAGCTACAGACCTCCAAACTTAGCACAACAACAGTGGGTAGAGAGCTTCATGGAATGGGTTTCCTTGGCCGAGCAGCGGCAACCAAGCCTTACATCACCAAGTGCAATGCAAAGCGTTGCATGCAGTGGTGTAAAGCACGCCGCCACTGCACTCTAGAGCAGTGGACAAAAACCTATTTGGGGGACACACCCTAAAATGCTTTTAAATTCAAGATGGTGCTGCTAAAAGACCAACACACAGTACAAAACAGATTACAGCGCACACATTCAAGAATGACATTTATCCTGCAAGACTAGTTAAAAACACCTGAACATATTAAAAAAAAATAAGGCCGTTTAGTCACACTATATGGTCATATAGTGCTAAGCCCACTTACTGTGACAAAGTACCCCGATTAGTGGGTCCTACCCTAGTAATAGAATAAAAGATCCTGCATCTCAACCATGAGAGCCAAACTCCTCTATGTGGGAGAACTGAAGGGATTCCTTCTATACTTGCTTGCCTGCATTGTGCCAAGTGTAAAGTTTGGTGAAGGGGGATTATGGTGTGGGGTTGTTTTTCAGGGGTTAGGCTTCTCCCCTTAGTTTCCAGTGAAGGGAACTCTTAAGGTGTTAGCATACCAAGACATTTTGGACAATTTCATTCTCTCAACTTTGTGGGAATAATTTGGGGATGGCCCCTTCCCGTTCCAAGATGACTGCGCACCAGTGCACAAAGCAAGGTCCATAAAGACATGGATGAGGGGGTTTGGGGTGGAGTAACTTGACTGCCTTGCACAGAGTCCTGACCTGAACCCGATATAACACCTTTGGGGTGAATTGGAGTGGAGACTGCGAGCCAGGCCTTCTCGTCCAACATGAGTGCCTGACCTCACAAGAATGTGCAAACATTCCCATAGACACACTCCTAAACCTTGTGGACAGCCTTCCTAGAAGAGTTGAAGCTGTTATAGCTGCAATGGGTGGACCAACTCAATATTGAATCCTACGGATTAAGACTGGGATGCCATTAAAGTTCATGTGCGTGTAAAGGCACTAATACATTTGGCAATATAGTGTACCGTATATACTCGAGTATAAGTCAAATTTTTCAGCACATTTTTTAGTGCTGAAAGTGCCCCCCTCGACTTATACTCGAGTCAAGCACTTTTCTGCAGCAAAAAAATTCATTTTCTGAACCGAATTTGGGGCCCCGTATCTCAGGGCCACTTGGTGCTAGGAACTCCAAATTCGGTGTGCAAACCCAGTGGACCTGGTACCACAACATATCCAAAGCTGAAGTTCCTAGCACTAAGTGACCCTGAGATACGGGGCCCCAAAATTGGTTCGGAAAATGTCATTCTCTGCTGTAGAAAAGTGCTTGACATTTTCTGAACCGACTTTGGGGCCCCATATCTCAGGGCCACTTGATGCTAGGAACCCCAAATTTGGTGTGCAAACCCAGTGGAACTGGTACCACAACATATCCAAAGCTGAAGTTCCTAGCACTAAGTGGCCCTGAGATACGGGGCCCCCAAACTGGTTCAGAAAATGTCATTCTCTGCTGTAGAAAAGTGCTTGACATTTTCTGAACTGATTTTTGGGGCCCTGTATCTCGGGGCCACTTGGTGCTAGAAACCCCAGCTTTGGAAATGTTATGGTGCTAGTTCCACTGGGTTTGCACACCAAATTTGGGGTTCTTAGCACTAAGTGGCCCTGAGATACAGGGCCCCAAATTCGGTCAACTGTGTCCATCTGCTGCAATGTCATTTCGGGACCCTTTGGGTTCAGAGACCCCAAATTTTGGCTGCAGCTAGGGGGCATCTAGGAACCCTTAACTACCGAGTTTGAAGTTCAGGGGACCTATGGCTGCAAATGGGCACAGTGAGGCTGCAAATGGGCACAGTGAGGCTGCAAATGGGCATTGTTGACCCTCTTTTTCCACTTACAGTAGCTGTGCATTTCTCACCCTCGTCTTATACTCGGGTCAATAAGTTTTTCCCATTTTTTTGTGGTAAATTAGGGCCTCGACTTATACTCGGAACGACTTATACTCGAGTATATACGGTATGTTAAGGGATCGGAGACCTCAGAACACATTTTCTCCAAATAGAATGCCTTGCAATGAGTTATGAGAATAATGCATTTTGAACTTACATTTTTGTAAACAGCAGCAATGCAGTTTGCAGTTTTTTTTAACATCATTCTAATCAATTTACTTCTGCATACATATAAGAAGAAATAAGATTATAGTTTACATCACTTTATTTTACAATGTCTCCTTTTATGCCTGCTAGAGCTGGGTGGATGAATTTCTCTCATGGGAGCCTATGCAATTTGACAATGTGACTAAAATTTCCATTCCTGCACACCACGTCTGGCAGCCAGATACTATAATTACTGAATCGTAAGTATACATTTTTTGTTTAAAGTGTATTTTCTAGACAAAAATACTTTTGCTGGGTTTGGATAGAGTGGAGGAGGATTAAACTCTCTGTTAAGTTTTTATTGCTGTCTGATTCATTACTCTAATGCCACGTACACATGATCGGACATTCAACAAAATCCATGTTTTTTTTCCAACGGATGTTGGCTCAAACTTGTCTCGCATACACACGGTCACACAAATGTTGTTGGCAATTCCGAACGTCAAGAACACGGTGACGTACAACACGTACAACAGGTAAGACGAGCTGAGAAAAAAGAAGTTCAATAGCCAGTGCGGCTCTTCTGTTTGATTCCGAGCATGCGTGGAACTTTGTACGTTGGAATTGTGTACACACGATCAGAACTTCCAACAACGGATTTTGTTGTCGGAAAATTTGAGATCCAGATCTCAAATTTTGTTTGTCAGAAATTCCGATGGAAAATGTCCGATGGAGCCTACACACGGTCGTAATTTCCCACAACAGGCTCCCATCGAACATTTGTTGTCGGAAATTACGACCGTGTGTACGTGGCATATTTGTACTGTGTGACCATTGCCACCAAATTACGAAAGTCAGTGGAAATGCAAGATGTTACCTCTTAGAGCAAGAGGTAAGGGAAACTCTACCAATGAGGACACCTGTTATGGGGACAATTTAGATTGGAATCCACTTCACTTCAGGAGATTTCCTCTAACTTCTTGTTTATTTCCGGGAGAGGAGGTGAAGGAATATTTTCCCAATAGTACAAAGACAAATTTTTGAATTTACGAATTTTTGAATTTACGAATATTTGAAGAAATCAGTTAAAAGAGTTTTTGTTGGATGTTTCCGAATTAACAAATTTGTCTAAATTAGTTAAAAACGAATTTGGAACGAAACGAATTGCACATGTCTATTTCAGATCCTTACCGCTCTGACAGTAAAGAACCCTCTACGCAGTTTAAGCTTAAATCGCTTTAAGGTGTTCCTTAGAGCAGAACTAAACTGTGTCTGAGCTCAGCAAACTGAAAACGCTATTTAAAGCGGGGGTTCACCCACACCGTCAAAAAAAAAAAATATTAAAAGCCAGCAGCTACAAATACTGCAGCTGCTGACTTTTAATACATTGCCACTTACCTGTCCCGGGGTCCAGCGATGTCGGCAGGGGACGCCGAGAACCCGCTCGGTTCTCAGCAGCTGCCGCCGCCATCCTAGGTGAGGGAATCAGGATGTGAAGCATTGCGGCTTCACTTCCCGGTTCCCTACTGCGCATGCGCGAGTCGCGCTGCGCGTCCCTAGTGGTCCCTGCTCTCTGCTGGGAGCTGTGTGTTCCCAGCAGACAGCGCGGTCGAGACGGGAAGAGGCATAGACTCCCATGGGAGTCTATGCTGGAAGTGGGTGCAAATACCTGTCTTTGACAGGTATCTGCACCCCCCTCCCCCCTGAAAGGTGCCAAATGTGACACCAGAGGGTTCCGAAAAGCGGAAGTTCCATTTTTGTGTGGAACTCCGCTTTAATCCATTTTCAATATCCAAAGCTAGACATGTGCAGATTCAGAAAATGTGTTTAGATTAGTTTAAATAATTTTGTTTAGTTAAATTTGTTTTCGGAAATTGTTTCCTTTATTCGGTTTCAGAATTCGATTAAAAAATTCGGAATTCAAATTTGAATCGGCATTCAAATTCGAATTGATTTTATTTGAAATTTGAATTTCGGAAGATTTCAATTATTTTATATTCTAGTCTCTTATTTTCTTTTATATTCTTTTCCATTCTATTCTAATCAATTCTATTCAAAATTCTATTCAAAATTAGAATTTTGAAAGATTATTGTTTTTTTCTATTCTCTTCTAATCTATTTAAATTCAAATTTATTCTATTCAAAATTCAAATTTTAGCCGGTTATATTCTTTCTATTTTATTCTATTCTATTGTGCTTTTTCTATTCTATTATTTTATTTTCCTTTCTATTCTGTTCTTCTATATTCTACGCTAATCTATTCTATTTGAATTCAAATTCATTTTTTCAAAATTCAAATTTCAGGTTATTTTCTTTCTATTTTATGTTATGCTTTTTTTTCCTATTCTATTCTACTATTTTCTATTCCATTCTATTCTAAACTATTCTATTCAAATTCATTCTATTCTAAATTCTAATTTCGGAAAACAATTATATTCTTTCTATTTCATTTTATTCTGTTCTTTTGTTTTTTTTCATATTTGATTCTTTTCTATTCTATTTTATTATATTCTGTTCTATTCTCTTCTGTTCTATTCTTTTCTATTCAATTCTAATCTATTATATTCAAATTTGACATTATTTTATTTGAAATTCAAATTTTGGAAGATGGTTATACTGTATTCTTTCTATTTCATTCTATTTTATTCTATTGTTTTTCCTTATCTATTCTTTTCTAATCTATTCTAACTAGCCTATTCAAGTTCGAATTTTGGAAGACAGTTATATTCTATTTTATTGGATTGTATTCTATTGTTTTTTTCTATTCTATGCTTTAATTTTCTATTCTGCTCTATTCTATTCTTTTTTATTCTAATTGATTCTATTAAAATTTTAAAGTATTCTATTAGAAATGTAAATTTCAGTTCTTTTCTTTTCTACTCTGTTCTATTTGAAATTAGAATTTTGGATAGGGATGAGGCGAACACCCCCCGGTTCGCTTCACACCAGAACATGCGAACAGGCAAAAAGTGCTAATTTTAAAGGCTTATATGCAAGTTATTGCCATAAAAAGTGTAAGGGGACCTGGGTCCTGCCCCAGGGGACATGTATCAATGCAAAAACGTGAGTGAGTTAGTGGGTAGAGGGGGTGGGGGACGAAGCAGAGAGTTAAAGGTTGAGAAGAGCCGACGGGGACTGGATGACAAGGAATTAAAAAGAGAGACAACGTAGGCTTATTTGACAGCATTGAGGCATGAATTGTATTTTAGAAGGGCAGATTTATATAGGATGAAGTCTTGCAGGCATTTGGTTTTAGGCCACAGTCGTTCAAGAGCACGGCAATGTCTCTTGAGATTTCTAGTGTTGTCAGTTTGCCAGGGTAACGGTCGGGGCCTGATTCTGCGTGTGGTTAGAGGAGCAAGTGCCTCTAGTGATGATGAGAGTGATCTGTTGTAGACAGAGATGGCCAGGTCAGGACAGGACAGGGGAGAGATTATGTCATATAGGTGGTCAGTAGCAGAATAGAGAAGAGAAGGGTCCAAGTGGTGAAGGTTTCTACAAGTAATTGTTTGCTGCTTGGAGGGATGGGTGGTTGGAGGCAAGGATACAGTGAAAGTAGAAAATGTCAACAATTCTGTGTTTTTCTGTCAATATGGGGTGCTGTGTGTACATTAATGAGGAAAAAAAAATGAACTTAAATGATTTTAGCAAATGGCTGCAATATAACAAAGAGTAAAAAATTTAAGGGGGTCTGAATACGTTCCGTCCCCACTGTATATATATATACAGTATCTCACAAAAGTGTTCACATTTTTGTAAATATTTTAGTATATCTTCTCATGTGATAACACTGAAGAAATAACACTTTGCTACAATGTAAAGGAGTGTGTATAGCTTGTATAACAGTGTAAATTTGCTGTCCCATCAAAATAACTCAACACACAGCCGTTAATGTCTAAACCGCTGGCAACAAAAGTGAGTGCACCCCTAAGTGAAAATGTCCAAATTGGGCCCAATAAGTTTGGTGTTATTGCTCTCACGCTCTCACTGGAAGTTCAACATGGCACCTCATGGCAAAGAACTCTCTGAGGATCTGGAAAAAATAATTTTTGCTGTACATAAAGATGGCCTAGGCTATAAGAAAATTGCCAAGACCCTGAAACTGAGCTGCAGCATGGTAGTCAAGACCATACAGCGGTTTAACGGGACAGGTTCCACTCAGAACTGTCCTCGCCATGGTCGACCAAAGAAGTTGAGTGCACGTGCTCAGCGTCATATCCAGAGGTTGTCTTTGGGAAATAGACCTATGAGTCCTGCCAGCATTGTTGCAGAGGTTGAAGGGGTGGGGGGTCAGCCTGTCAGTGCTCAGACCATATGCCACACACTGCATCGAATTGGTCTGCATGACTGTCTTCCCAGAAGGAAGCCTCTTCTAAAGATGATGCACGAGAAAGCCCGCAAACAGTTTACTGAAGACAAGCAGACTAAGGACACGGATCACTGGAACCATGTCCTGTGGTCTGATGAGACCAAGATAAACTTATTTGGTTCAGATGTTGTCAAGCATGTGTGGTGGCAACCAGGTGAGGAGTACAAAGACTAGTGTGTCCTGCTACAGTCAAACATGATGGTGGGAGTGTCATGGTCTGGGGCTGCATTAGTGCTGCCAGCACTGGGAAGCTACAGTTCATTGAGGGAGCCATTAATGTCAACATGTACTGTGACATACTGAAGCAGAGCATGATCGCCTCCCTTCAGAGACTGGGCCGCAGGGCAGTATTCCAACATGATAACAACCCCAAACACACCTCAAAGATGACCACTGTCTTGCTAAAGAAGCTGAGGGTAAACGTGATGGACTGGCCAAGCATGTTTCCAGACCTAAACCCTATTGAGCATCTGTGGGGCATCTTCAAAGGGAAGGTGGAGGAGCACAAGGTCTCTAACATCCACCAGCTCCGTGATGTCGTCATGGAGGAGTGGAAGAGAACTCCAGTGGCAACCTGTGAAGCTCTGGTGAACTCCATGTCCAAGAGCGTTAAGGCAGTGCTGGAAAATAATGGTGGCCACACAAAAAATTGACACTTTTGTCCCAATTTGGACATTTTCACTTAGGGGTGTACTCACTTTTGTTGCCAGTGGTTTAGACATTAATGGCTGTGTGTTGAGTTATTTTGAGGGGACAGCAAATTTACACTGTTATACAAGATGTACACTCACCACTTTACATTGTAGCAAAGTCTAATATCTTCAATGTTGTCACATGAAAAGATATAGTAAAATATTTACAAAAATTTGAAGCATGTACTCACTTTTTTGAGATACTGTGTATATATATATATATATATATATATATATATATATATATATATATATATATATATTTTATATATTAAATATATTAAATATACTGCCCACTAACTAACCTGCTTGCCTAATCTAGCTCAATCTATCTCCATTCAAACACTATACACGGCCGCTATGTAAGCAGTCTTATATAGTGTGGGGCATGGACTTAGTCCCCTGAGCCATGATTGGCCAAAGGTACCGTGCCTTTGGCCAATTTTGGCTCTCGCAGCAGAAGGCAGGTCAGGTGCATGCTTTGGCCAATCATCAGATGTCAATGCACTGGGATCTCGCAGTGCATTATGGGGAGATCCGCGGCGCTTGGATTTGCCGCAAACACCCCATATGTTATTTTTTATTATTCATCAAGGATAAAGGTCCAGTATAGATGAAGAAAATCCCTGGCCGTTTGTTTACAAACAGAAAGAAGCAGACAGAAGCTGTCATTTACAGTCAAAATAAATGGCAATATTTTTGCTTTTAAAAAGACAGTTTTGCTGTACTAGTTTGCATAAATTGTACAGATTCACCATGTCACAATCAAGTAAAGGACACCCCCCAGACATGTTATTTAAAGGAAATTTGCATTTTTACAGGCATACCCCACTTTTAAGTACACAATAGTGTTTATTGTTTCACTTTATTATTAACAACTTCAATACGGGGCACTTTTACTCCCTTCCTGCCCAGGTTAATTTTCATTTTTCAGAGCTGTCACACTGTAAATGACAATTGCGTGGTCATGCAACACTGTACCCATATGACATTTTTATCATTTTTTAGACAGATAGAGCCTTCTTTTGGTGGTATTTTATCACCACTGGGTTTTTTATTTTATTTTTTTTTGCTAAATGAATAAAGACCAACAATTTTGAAAAAAAGTTTTTCTATTGTAAAATTTGACAAATAAGTGATTTTTCATCCTCACTGGTGTGCGCTGATGAGGCTATACTGATGAGGCTATACTGATGAGGCTATACTGATGAGGCGGCACTGATGGGCACTGATGAGGTGGCACTGAATTTTGTTCAAAATTATTTAACTTTTTTACCTACTGTCACCAGTGCTGTACAGCATCATCATATAACTGGTGTGACAGTGATCAGGGACACTGACTAATGACGGTATATAAAAATAAATAAATATTTTTATTTATTTATTTATTTATTTTTTATTACTTTTTTTTATTTATTTATTTTTTTTGTGTTTTACATACGGTGACCAGAGCAATACAGTGTTTTTTTTTACAAACTATGATTGCTTTTAACAGTGAATTCAGCTGTTACAAGCAACCATTTTTCTGAATGAAATGCATTCATTCATGGTTCAATATTGTGAATAGCTGTGATTGGCCACAGCTAATCACATGGTACAGATGGGCTGTGATTGGCCCTGTCTGTACCAGGTGATCACTGTGACCAATCACAGCGAGCAGCACACATTTTGCAATGAATGTCATGAATCAAAGCCATCCACTGTATAAGATTGTCATGTGATCAGCTGTGACTGGTTACAGTGATCACATGGTACCGGCAGCGAGTCGGTACACTAATCTGTCATCGATGGACACAGTAGGTGACGGATAGTGCTGCAGTGCGGCCTTTGGGGCCCATGTGAGGTGTGTTCTGGGGAGGACGTCACATGATGTCCACCCAGAACGTGGGAACTTCCCCCTGACTGTCATTTGTCTAAAGGCCGGGTGGGAAGCAGTTAAAATTCCTGCTACCTTCCATTTTTTATTTTTTTTTGCTTTGATTTACATACTTCAGGCCATTGCCCAGCCCTCCAATGTCACTTGTTTGACAATGCCTTGCTTATTAGCCTAAAAAATGACCATTACTGTTTTTGCTCCCATTGACTTCAATGTGGTTTGTATTCTGCATCAAAACTTGGGTACAGTTCATCAAGCCCACCCTTAACAGTCTAGTACATTCAGTTCATCATTGGTTTACAGATTGGGATTTCAAAAGCATTGCTAACTTCTTCAGACTCTAAACATCCCATGAACAGGCATATTTCACCATTGTGGACATAATCAGCACACAATATTGATTCATCTGGTTAGTCTGTGATTTCATTGCTGTATAGTTTTTATGTAGTTAGAAATTAAGCAATATTCTTTCTCACTCACAGTATATTGTAATTCCATGTGTCCTCATTATGCTTTTATTTCTCATTGGGCAATTGCAAATAAAATAATTTGAAATATAAAAAAAAGTGAGGGAAGTAAGGGAAATTTTTTCTAATGGAGTCCTGAATAGCAGTAAAGACCCTAATAGGTATTCTAATTCTTTTCAATTTTATCCAAAACTAGAAAAAAATATTTATTTGGCATGACACACAATTTACGTTTGTTTGTCCTTAGTGCCCATCAGAAAGGGGATTGGATAGCCTGCTATGTATGGTAACATGCAACTTATATTTGCAATCCGTTCTTATATTAGTTACTTGAATTAAATCACATTACAGAAACGAACAAAGTCATAAAAAATATATTATGTGTAGCTATATTTCTGCCCCTATTTGGGATTATTACAGGAGATATTTATCATTATTGGCAACATTATTGTTTACATTTCATCAAATTAAAATTCCAGTGCATTATATTTTACGGCCAGAAATTAAAGTATAACTAAAGGCAAAACTTTTTTTTAGTTTTAGGTAGTGAAGAGAGATTAGAATGCTTGTCAGTTTTTATTGCTGTCTGTGTCCCCGTTAAGGAGATTCACCCTCTCTATTTGTCCTGTTTACTATTATCATTAAACGTGAAAGTAAAAGAAAATCCCAAATTTTGGGTTCTCCCCTAAAAAGTAATTGAGGGGAAATCTTCCAATAGAGATGCTAGTTCTGGTGATCTGGGGTCCCCAAGGAATTCCCTTAATTGGCAGGGATTTCCTCTCACTTCCTGTTTGGATATAGGACAGGAAGTACAGGGAAATCTCCATAATGGGACACAGATGGCAAAAAAAAAAATTGACAGGGGTTATAGCCCTCCTTTACTCTATCCAAAATAAAAAGTTTGCCTATAGTCCTACTTTAAGAGAATGATTCAATTTATTCTATACATTTACTTAATATATCAGCACTATATACATGTATGAGTTACGAATATGCATCCTTTAGAACATTGAATTATTTCTAAGTGCAAAGGTATAATTATTTGTTGATGTATACTCATGATCTAATAATGAGAGTTACACATTCACACACTTTGGATTGCCAAAATATTTGACTGCAGCTTTACCTGATTTACATACAATCAAGCTATTTAGGAATCCAGACAATTGTATTTCATGAATTTTAGAACAAAGTTCAATGAATATTCTGTGATGATTCACCTGATTTGCAAACTGATTATCCAATCACTATTGATGTACAGTACTTGCTTTTCTACAGACATATCCAGTAACTCGCATATGGTTATTTTTCATTTCAGAGTAAATGAGGAAAAGACCCGTGAGATCAGTTATGTCACTATAAACAGTGATGGCAGAGTTTTCCAGTACAAACCAATGCATGTAGATTCTGCTTGTGTCCTCAACATCCACAGTTTTCCGTTTGATTACCAGAACTGCACCCTCACATTCTCAAGCTGGGCTTACACAAGTATGTCTGTTGTCAATGTCCTAAGTGGTCTAAAATTTTACAATAATTCTAACATGTGGTGAGACTGCAATTCTGATGCATAAAGCTCAAAGGACTTTATTTATAAAAAAGAAAACAAAAGAAATATCTGTGAATTTGCTCCACTGATGTCTGTGATGCAGTACATTAACAATACATATTGGGGTTAAATGCTCACTTATATTGCTGTATATGCTAAACCATCTGTAAACTTTTTTTTTTTCGTGGCGCATAATTGACTGATTGAAAAAAAAAGCATCCCAACCATATACGAAATAAGAATAATCTTTGTTAAGTAAATACTCTCCATTCCTTTAGTAAATAAACCCTACTGAACCTAATCAGCCAATATGATTTGAATGCCTTGCTGTTGAACATTCCAGTCCATCTTTATGGTAACTTGTAAACTGAGTAAAGCAACTAACGGTTGCTTTCCAAATTCCATTCTTGCTCTTGTTTTCCTCTGCCCTACATTATCCTGCTGTGTAAATTTAAACAGAATCAACCATAAAAAATACAATAAAGCTGCTGCTTTCATATAAAAAAAAAAAAAATTGCTGTTGGTATAAAATGTAGGCACCTGGAGGTGTGTGCACATATCTGTAGCAGCTTTCCATCATTTAAGAATCCCCAGCCTTTCCAGCAAACAGAACTTTGGCACTCTCTGAAGTCAAAGTGCCAAAGCTTGCCTGCCCCTTCCCATCTCCTAAACATTCCTGTTGACCAATAAGACTGGTCATCAAAGTGATGGGCCAATGGGAATATATGGGGGGTGGGTCTTAACTGCAAGCTCCTGCACTACATGCCAGGGAGGGTATATGCAGAAGTTCCCTGTTTACAAATAGTTTCTAGTTATATGCAAAGAACAATTTGGATCTTTAAACTGGGATGCAGAATTTGAATCACTAATTGATTCACCAACTTTCTATTAACAAAAACACCCCTGACCATTAACAGGTGGAACTAAAGTCCTGTTCACACATACTGCAGTGACCTGCAAGATGCAGGTCAGCACAAGGACACCTACAATACAATTGTTTTTTATGAGTCCTGGTTACAGCACAACACTGGTGTCATGTGCAATGTATTGTGTTTTATTATCTTGTCCCTTACAAAGACCATACAGCAGCCATATTAGAGGGGGGGCGTAGAGTGTGTGCAGTGAAGAGCTGTCTAGTAAGGCGTCCCAATGGCAGGGTTTATGGAAATAGTTGAGTGACATTGTAAATCCCGGTATAAGGTCCACTTTGTGTGAGCAATAGATGCACCCAATAGCACCATTTGGCTTGCCCAAATCTCCTGATCTGCCTCCTCCTTCTCAATATACTGTAGCTAGTGCTATCACAATGATTAGGGCTGTTACACTTGACATCCTGTTTGCCAATGCCTCTCCAACACAAAAATATGTTCCTCTCTGTCTTTCTCTGTTTTTTTCCCTCACTCCTTCTCTCAATTCACAAACAGGAAAATTATGTGATGTCAGCGGAAATACCATAGCAATTTAATCCATCTTAAACATTAAAACACATGTCAACATATGTCAAAGGAAGGACAATGCACACCAATTTTTCCAGCATTTTTATGCATTTTATTGCATGTTTATATATATGTAGCGGTACCCCCGTAAGGGTTGCTGATTTGGTTACCAGCAATCCGCCAATCACCCTGCTGCCAACCCCCATCCATCATTTTAACCACTTCCAGACCAAACCAGCCTCGTTTTGGATTTTAGGTGTTTACATGTTTAAAACAGTTTTTTTAGCTAGAAATATACTTAGAACCCCCAAACATTATATATGTTTTTTTTTCTAACACCCTAGAGAATAAAATACTTTTTTTTGCACCGTATTTGCGCAGTGGTCTTATAAGCACACTTTTTTGGGAAAAAATTCACTTTTTTGAATAAAAAAATAAGACAACAGTAAAGTTAGCCCAATTTTTTTTTATATTGTGAAATATAATGTTACCCCAAGTGAATTGATACCCAACATGTCGCGCATCAAAATTGCGCCCGCTCGTGGAATGGCGTCAAACTTTTACCCTCAAAAATCTCCATAGGCGACGTTTAAAAAATTCTACAGGTTGCATGTTTTGCGTTACAGAGGAGGTCTAGGGCTAGAATTATTGCTCTTGCTCTACCGGTTGCGGCGATACCTCACATGTGTGGTTTGACCACCGTTTTCATATGCGGGCGCTACTCACGTATGCGTTCGCTTTTTCGAGCGAGCTCGTCGGGACAGGGTTTTTTTTTTTTTTTAAATTAAATTTTTTGTATTTATTTTACATTATTTTATTTATTTTTACACTGTTTTTAAAAAAAAAAAAATTGTGTCACTTTTATTCCTATTACAAGGAAACATCCCTTGTAATAGAAAAAAGCATGACAGGACCTCTTTAAAATGACTTTTTTTATTGCATTTTAGTGTAAATATGAGATCTGAGGTCTTTTTGACCCCAGATCTCAAATTTACACTAAAATGCAATAAAAAAAAGTCATTTAAAAAAATGACATTGAAAAAAATATGCCTTTAAGAGGCATGGGCGTTTTGACGTCGCTTCCGGCCAGCAGTGTCATGGAGACGAGTGGGCGCCATCTTAGCCTCGCTCATCTCCAGGCACAGAAGGGAGACGGACGCGATCGCCTCCGCCGCTACCGACGGCTCCGGTAAGCGGCAGATGGCACCGGATCGTGGCGGTAGGGGGGCCCTCTCCTGCCACTGATAAAAGTGATCTTGCGGCAAATCCACCACAGGGACCACTTTTATCAGAAAGCCGGCCACCGCACGAAAACGGGGATACCAGGGTTATGGCAGCTTTGTAAAAACGGCCGTTTTTAAAACTTTTTTTTGCATTGATACATGTCCCCTGGGGCAGGACCCAGGTCCCCAAACTCTTTTTAGGACAATACCATGCAAATTAGCCTTTAAAATGAGCACTTTTGATTTTGAACGTTCAAAATCAAAAGTGCTCATTTTAAAGGCTAATTTGCATGGTATTGTCCTAAAAAGAGTTTGGGGACCTGGGTCCTGCCCCAGGGGACATGTATCAATGCAAAAAAAAGTTTTAAAAACGGCCGTTTTTTCGGGAGCAGTGATTTCAATGATGCTTAAAGTAATAAAAAAAAGTGAAATATTCCTTTAAATATCGTACCTGGGGGGTGTCTATAGTATGCCTGTAAAGTGGCGTGTGTTTCCCGTGCTTAGAACAGTCCCTGCACAAAATGTCATTTTTAAAGGAAAAAAAGTCATTTAAAACTGCTTGCGACTTTAATGTAATGTCGGGTCCTGGCAACATGGATGAAAATCAGTGAGACAAACGGCATGGGTACCCCCCAGTCCATTACCAGGCCCTTTGGGTCTTGTATGGATAATAAGGGGATCCCCGCACCCAAATTAAAAAAGGAAACAGCAGTATACAGGCTCTGTACTCTGAACAGCAGTTTACAGGCGGAGCAAACAAGATAGGGACTGTAGGTTTGTTGTTAAGTAGAATCTGTTTGTAATTTTGAACTGGTACATTTTTAACATGTTTAGCTCCAGCCAAAAAATCTATTTTAAGCTTTTTGGAAAACATAGGGAAGGGTTATCACCCCTGTGACATTTGTTTTGCTGCCTGTGCTCCTCTTCAGAAGATTTCACCTCACTTTTTGTTCCAATGACAAATGTTTTTTGAAAATTTGGGTTTTTTTGTGAAACAAGGATTGGTGATGAAGCATCAGTGGAAAAGAGAAATGTTTTTCCCATATTAACTCTTACAGGAGAGAATTTCCCTTCCTAGGGGTAGATTTCATCTCACTTCCTGTTGTCTCCTTCTGTTTGCAAGTAGGAGTCGTTTGTAAGTTGAATGTTTGAAAGTAGGGGCCTGCCCTATATACTCAGCAGAAATTTGGGCCTTATGTGTTGTTGTGGCCACAACACTATAAGCCCTCACAGGGCCCTGCTGTGAAATATTAGATCAAGAATTGTAATTACATGCCTAACAGGGGCAGAAAAATTGGGCCTTTGGTGGTGGTGCTGGTGCCAAAACACTGTAAGTCCTCACTCGCTCTTGGTGGGTGCAGAAACGGGCCCTGCTGTGAAATATTAGATCAAGAATTGTAATTACATGCCCCTGTTGAACAGGGGCTGAAAACTTGGGCCTTAGGCACTGGTGCTGGTGCCACAACACTGCAACCCCTCACAGATACTCTAGTTGGAACGCAGGAAAGAGCCCTGCTGCAAAGTATTGCATCAAAAATTGTAATTACACGCCACTGTTAGACAGGGGCTAAAAAATTGGGCCTTAGGCACTGGTGCTGGTGCCACAACACTGCAACCCCTCACAGATACTCTAGTTGGAATGCAGGAACGAGCCCTGCTGCAAAGTATTGCATCAAAAATTGTAATTACACGCCCCTGTTAAACAGGGGCTGAAAAATTGGGCCTTAGGCACTGGTGGTGGCGCCCAGAACTAAAAATGTTCTTACAAGCTATCAGCATGCTAGTCAGAAAAAGTGGCGCTAAATGGCGGTGTAACTCCTAGCTGGTGCGAAAAATAATAATCTAGTGTTCCAACAAACAATGTGTGCACATAAAGTGACAAACATTCATGGAAAATCTCATCAGTGTGAGAAAAATAAAAAAATACAAAATCCCTGTAAAGGTGTATCATACACACAGCAATATATACTAGATTATTATTTTTCGCACCAGCTAGGAGTTACACCGCCATTTAGCGCCACTTTTTCTGACTAGCAAGTACCATTACAGCCCAGGATTACTTGTTAGCAATAGAAAGGTTTGCACAGTATATATATTTTTTTAAAGTGGCAGCTCTATAGTCATTTTATTAGGACTTTCTCTTTTGTAGGGGGTAAGCACCCTTCTACCTGGCATTTGAGCGCAGTGGTGAAGACTCCAGAGGGGCGCGCATATCTGAGTTTTCTCATTTGTCACAAGCTATCAGCATGATCATTGAGAAGGAAGAGGATAATTACTCAGGATAGTCACTCAGCATCAGCATAGGCAGTCTTTGAAGGGATCTGAGATTTCAAAAAAATTATTTGGTTACATCAGGTGCTTGGTAGCTGGTGGTGATCCAAGACTGATTCAGTTTTATGAAGGTCAGTCGATCGACCGAGTCGGTGGACAGACGCACCCTGTGATCGGTTACAAAGCCTCCAGCAGCACTGAATGTGCGTTCTGAAAGAACGCTGGACGCAGGACAGGCCAGTAGCTCAATTGCATACTGTGCAAGCTCTGGCCAGTGATCCATCCTCAAGACCCAGTAACCCAGAGGATTTTCGGTGGGAAAGGTGTCCAAGTCAGATCTTGCCCCTAGGTATTCCTGCACCATGTAAAGCAGACGCTGGCGATGGTTGCTGGAACCGATCATACCTTGGGGCTGCAGACTAAAAAATTGTCTGAACGCAACGGTCAGACGGCCACCTTCTCCACCGCTCCTTCTTTAACTGACCGAAGCCTCAGCATCACGTTATCCAGAAACAGGAGTTTGTACCCTCCCAGTCTCTGGGAACGCGTTGCACAGACCTTTCTGCAAGGCCTCCCGAAGATGTTTCATCCTCTGCTCCCTCTGTGATGGCAAGATAAGGTCCGCAACCTTACCCTTGTAACGTGGATCAAGGAGGGTTGCCAGCCAGTATTGGTCCTTCTCCTTGATACCACAAATACGAGGATCCTTACGCAGGCTATGCAGGATCAGGGAGGCCATGCAGCATAGGTTAGCTGAGGCATTTGGTCCGGAGTCCTCTGGGTCACTAAGGACGACATGATCCACAGCCACCTCCTCCCAGCCACGTACAAGTCCATTTGTTTCTTGGGAATGATCCCTTAAAGACTGCTGCTGATGCTGAGTGCCAGGCTCCACCTCCATACTGACACAATCCTCCTCCTCCTCCTCTTCCTGTGTGATCGGCAGGCATGCAGGAACACTGTCTGGATAAAGGGGGCCTTGATCAGCTAAGGAAGTCCTCCTCTTCCTGACTCTGTTCTGCCTCAAGTGCCCTGTCCATTATTCCATGCAGCGTGTGCTCCAACAGGTGGACAAGGGGGACAGTGTCACTAATGCATGCACTGTCACTGCTCACCATCCTCGTGGCCTCCTCAAATGGTGACAGGACAGTGCATGCATCCCTGATCATGGCCCACTGGCGTGGGGAAAAAAAACAAGCTCCCCTGACCCTGTCCTGGTGCCATAGTCGCACAGGTACTCATTGATGGCCCTCTGCTGCATGTGCAGCCGCTGCAGCATGGCCAACGTTGAGTTCCACCTGGTGGGCATGTCACAGATTAGGCGGTTCTTGGGAAGGTTAAACTCCTTTTGGAGGTCAGCCAGCCAAGCACTGGCATTATATGACCGGCGGAGATGCACACAGACTTTCCTGGCCTGCCTTAGGACATCCTGTAAGCCCGGGTACCTGCCTAAGAACTGCTGCACCACCAAGTTAAGGACATGAGCCAAACAGGGCACATGGGTCATTTGTCCCTGTCGGAGGGCAGAGAGGAGGTTGGTGCCATTGTCGCAAACCACCATTCCTGCCTTAAGTTGGCGTGGCATCAACCACCTCTGAACCTGCCCCTGCAGAGCTGACAGAACCTCTGTGGCTCCTGTCCCCCAAGCACATCAGCTCAAGTACCGCATGGCATCTTTTGGCCTGCATACTTGCGTAGCCCCTTGAACGGCTACGGAGCACCGCTGGTTCCGAGGACAAAGCACAGGAAGAGGCCATGGAGGAAGAAGAAGAGGAGGGGGTGGAGGAGAGAGGTGTGTCACAATCATTAGTAGTGGCATTTTGGAGGCGTGGTGGCGGAACAGCCTCCAACACTACTGCACCTTGTCCTGCATCCTTCCCAGCTGCCAGCAGAGTCACCCAATGCGCGGTGAAACTTAGGTAACATCCCTGTCCATGCCTGCTGGACCATGAGTCAGCGGTAATATGCACCTTACCACTGACTGCCCTGTCCAGCGAGGCATGGACATTGCCTTCCACATGCCGGTAGAGAGCCGGAATCGCCTTCCATGAGAAAAAGTGGAGTTTGGGTACCTGCCACTGAGGAACCGCACATTCCATAAACTCACGGAAGGGGGCAGAGTCTACCAACTGAAAAGGCAGCAGTTGAAGTGCTAGCAATTTTGCCAAGCTAGCATTCAACCGCTGGGCATGTGAATGGCTGGGAGCAAACTTCTTTTGGCGGTGCAGCAGCTGGAGCAGGGAAATTTGCCTGGTACAATCTGACGTTGGTGTACCGAAAGCAGATTGCCCACAAGTACTTGGCTGTGACACACCTAATTCTACACCTTCATTCCTCTCAGTGCAGGTCTCAGAGAGGACTGAAGGTATAGTGGGGTTGGAGATCTCAGCTGATGAGGAGCAAGGAGAGGTCCTCTTTGTTCTTTGGTGTGAGTCTTTTAGATACGCTTGCCAACGAACTGCATGGCAGGTCAACATATGTCTGGTCAAGCATGTGGGAGATGTTTTGGCCACACGAGATACGCTTGAGACATATGTTGCAAAAAGCAGCGGTGCGATCTGATGCACTCGTCTCAAAAAAGGCCCACACCAAAGAACTTTTGGAATAACGCGCAGAGACAGCAGCGCCCTGCACATGCGGAGCTTTGGGGTTTGATGCAGTCAGTGTGCTGCCGTTAGGCTGGCCCCTGTAGGGCATCCTGGCTCATTGGAAATTTGTGCCTCTTCCTCTCTCCTATCAGGCACCCACGTTGAGTCAGTGACCTCATCATCCCCTCCCTCCTCATCACTGGAGCAAACCTGGCAGTATGCTGCAGCAGGGGAGCATGACTGCCAGATTGCTGTCTTTCTTGGGCACCCCCTCTGTCCATGCTCATGTTACTGCCTTCATCTAGCTCAGTATCATCATCAGAGCCTTCTAAACGCTGGGCATCCTCCTGGAGCATATACCCAACACTGTGGTCAAACAGTTTGAGGGACTCCTCAGGAGGACATGGTGGGGCTAGGGAAGGAGTCACTGATGCCATTGAGCCGAGGGAAGAGGCCACGTTGGCAGCTGCTTTGCCAGACAAAGTACCCTGAGCATGGGTGAGAGAGGATGAGGAGGATGAGGACGGCTTGGTCATCCACTCGACCAAGTCTTCTGCATGTTGCGGCTCAACACGGCCAGCTGCCGAAAAATAGGCCACGCGTGTCCCACGGCTACGTGCTGATGAGGATGCACCGTCTCCATGACCAGCACTGTTGCCTCTAGACACAGAGCCTGATTGCCCTCTTTTATTGGCTTGTGACTGTCTGCCTCTCCTTGTTGGCCTTCCAGACATACTAATGTGGAGCTGGGATATATATATATATACACTGATACTGCAGCTAGCAAAATCAACTCCCTGCCTGTAGTATGAGAACACCCCCAACCTTCTAAAGGTAGCTTTAGCTGAACACTGTGCAGAGCTCACAAAAAACACTAACTTGTAGCTTATTTAGCTGCCTGCGTTAGTGATAGGATCAGGAAAACACCACCAACCTTCTACAGGTAGCTTTAGGTGAACACTGTGCAGAGCTCGCAAAAAACGAACTTGTAGCTTATTTAGTTGCCTGCGGTAGTGATAGGATCAGGAAAACACCACCAACCTTCTACAGGTAGCTTTAGGTGAACACTGTGCAGAGTTCGCAAAAAACTAACTTGTAGCTTATTTAGCTGCCTGCGGTAGTGATAGGATCAGGAAAACACCACCAACCTTCTACAGGTAGCTTTAGCTGAACACTGTGCAGAGCTCGCAAAAAAAAACTTGTAGCTTATTTAGCTGCCTGCGGTAGTGATAGGATCAGGAAAACACCACCAACCTTCTACAGGTAGCTTTAGCTGAACACTGTGCAGAGCTCGCAAAAAAATAACTTGTAGCTTATTTAGCTGCCTGTGGTAGTGATAGGATCAGGAAAACACCACCAACCTTCTACAGGTAGCTTTAGGTGAGCACTGTGCAGAGCTTGCAAAAAACTAACTTGTAGCTTATTTAGCTGCCTGCGGTAGTGATAGGATCAGGAAAACACCACCAACCTTCTACAGGTAGCTTTAGCTGAACACTGTGCAGAGCTCGCGCTACACTAACTTGTAGTTTTAGCTGAACACTGTGCAGAGCTCGCAAAAAACGAACTTTCAGCTTATTTAGCTGTCTGCGGTAGTGATAGGATCAGGAAAACACCACCAACCTTCTACAGGTAGCTTTAGGTGAACACTGTGCAGAGCTCACAAAAAAATAACTTGTAGCTTATTTAGCTGCCTGCGGTAGTGATAGGATCAGGAAAACACCACCAACCTTCTACAGGTAGCTTTAGCTGAACACTGTGCAGAGCTCGCAAAAAACTAACTTGTAGTTTTAGCTGAACACTGTGAGGAGGACGCACTACACTAACTTGTAGCTTTAGCTGAACACTGTTCAGAGGACGCACTACACTAACTTGTAGCTTTAGCTGAACACTGTGCAGAGGTCGCACTACACTAACTTGTAGTTTTATCTAACACTGTGAGGAGGATGCACTTCACTAACTTGTAGCTTTATTTGAACACTGTGAGGAGGACGCACTACCCTAACTTGTAGCTTTAGCTGAACACTGTGCAGAGGTCACACTACACTAACTTGTAGCTTTAGCTGAACACTGTGAGGAGGACGCACTACCCTAACTTGTAGCTTTAGCTGAACACTGTGCAGAGGTCACACTAAACTAACTTGTAGCTTTAGCTGAACACTGTGAGGAGGATGCACTACACTAACTTGTAGCTTTAGCTGAACACTGTGTAGAGGTCACACTACACTAACTTGTAGCTTTAGCTGAACACTGTGAGGAGGACGCACTACACTAACTTGTAGTTTTAGCTGAACACTGTGCAGAGGTCACACTAAACTAACTTGTAGCTTTAACTGAACACTGTGAGGAGGACACACTACACTAACTGTAAATAGTCTAGCTGCCTGACTGTGGTACTAATAGGATCAAAAGAACACCAGCAATTTACTTCAGGTAGCTGTAAATACTGTAACAAGACAAGCCTGCCTGTCAGTAGGAAAATAACCGGAACGGATCTAGCTAAACTGAATACAGTGTATATATATATATATATATATATATACAACACCTGGGATGCATATATATATACACAATACACTGTAAGTGCAGCTAACTCACTGACTGTCCTGCCTAATCTAGCTAACTCAAATGAAATGACACTGTCTCTCTCTCTCTCTAAGCACGCCAGAAGACACTACACAGGTCCGCCGTGCAGGCGGCCTTATATAGTGTGGGGCATGTTCTAAACCCCCTGAGCCATAATTGTATAATCAAAAAAAGATTGAAGACCCCTGATGTTGCCAATCCAGCACCGGTGTATATGAGCTATTCTAAGAGGTTTGCCAAATACCTACTCAAATATAAACACCTGTATATATCGCCGCCCCAGATTATGAATCGTGAACAAATCACATAAAACGGGGTGATTGTCCTCTGAACTTTAACCAACAGCATACAAAAAATATCGGAAATAGATTCCAAAAAGCAGTTTCTTCAAAGAGGACACACTGATATATTGCTTAACTATCTTTATTAGAAAACCCTCAAGTAAAAGTGCATATCTAAACAGATTAACAACAATACACAAGGTAAGGATGAAACTAATCCTCCCTCCAGCCAGAATTAAAAATAAGACTGACGGGGACATTGGGTGGCCACCTTACCCTATATACACACCTCCATCAATTACTCGTCTTGCATACACGTACAGACAAAAGTCCTTGACCCGGGTCTTTATGAATGAATATCAATCAAATGTTGCTCAGATAAGTAGAGGAGTGAGATAGAGGACCATGGGTGTATACACGGAACGATTGTCTGTATCAGGGCTGCGTTAAAGGCGAGAAATCCACCCGTAGGATAGACCTGGATGTATTGAGATTGGACAGAGATCCCTGCAGTGTAACACTATTGAGCACGGGGGTCAGCAGTTAATGAACTATCAGACCAGAGTCCATTGATGTTTTTCCATAGAAATACATGTACTGATCGCTCACCGTTTAGGCGTCTTGGTCTGGGTATCTCATGGTCCGCGAAGTGCCCGTGCTGATGCCGTCTCCTGGCTTGTCAGTGAACCGTGCTGATAGCTGTACACTTCCGGCAATGCTGATTCCTCCAGGCTGCGCTTACGGTAGATCGCAAGGTACAAAGATAATCAGCTGGGCTGTGGCAATCGGCTGTGTAAGCGGTATTATAGACAGCCACATAAGGAGGCGGCAGAGAAGCAGGATCACTGTTTAAATTTAGCGGTATTGGTCTGTCCAAGGGTGGAGATAGGCTGAGGTGGTTCCGGGCTATTTGGTGGGCATCCAGAGGTCCCAGCCACCACACGAGTGATGGCGAGATGCTTACGCGTTTCACCTAATCACAGGTTTCCTCAGAGCATGAGGGTTTTCTAATAAAGATAGTTAAGCAATATATCAGTGTGTCCTCTTTGAAGAAACTGCTTTTTGGAATCTATTTCCGATATTTTTTGTATCCTGAGCCATAATTGGCCAAAGCCACCCTACTATCTCTTAAAGCTTTTAAAGCAGAAATACCATAACATATTCCTAAAATGGCAATACATGGAGCTGAATAATTACACAACACAAGTAATGTGGGCACAAATTGCTCGGTGACATGTATAAGTTAAAGGTATTGGAAAAGCATATCATTCAACAAATGGATTTCCTCTTTTAGATTCATGTAGATACATGTACTGAAATGTAGTGTGAATTATTCCTGCGCTACCATGATGGAGAAATAAAAGAATAAAAAGATGAACGTATGAACAGCTGCACGCACCAAATGGGGTCAAACGGAACCCAAAAGAGTGAAGAGAGACAAGGGGAGGTGGGTGCTGCGCTATCCAAAAAAAGTGGCTGCTACAAATAATATAAGTAGAGGGCTGCTGCAAAGTGGTGAAAGCCACTATAGGTAGATCTCAACTTAATAACGTGCTATTACCCAATTAAGAAGTGAACGCATAAATGCAATGCAATGTGACAATGTCCTCTAAAATGCAATACAAAAAATCCAAACCACATAAAGTGAAGTGCCTGGAATAAAATTAATCTGTGTCCTCTTCGTGCATAAATCACACTAAAGTAAGCAGTGGACCCTTACCTAGCGGTAATGGGTAAACCGCAAAGAAGTAAATACAGGTGGCTGTGGTCTTTACTTGGGGTCCTGGACCAGCGCGGGTCCTGTTTCTGCATCCATGCCTCAATGTGGGTGAAACCGATAATAAAGGACAAGGAGGTACCAGATAGTGTAGTATGTTTTTAGGCAGAATAGAGCTTTATTCAGAAACCATCAAGATGTACTCACATTAGATGTAAAAGAACAATACCTACCTCCTACGAGCGGCGAGCTCGTTAGCCTCAGTCAGTATGAAGTGCCCATTCCGTCCCTACGCGTGACGTCACCAATCACGTGACTTCATCATTTAGAGGACATTGTCACATTGCATTTTGTGCTTTTTCACGTATGCACACAGATGCATGTTATCCGGACCTTCCCTGCTACTAGACCATATTGGACCTCTTACTGTTGTGACACTGTGTGATTTTATTGGAGTATTTATGTCACAAATCACTATGCACTTTCTATGCGTTTTTTGCATGTCCACACAGGAAGTTTTTTACAAAATTGTGGTTGCACACTGATTCTGTGTTTTTGCATATTTTAAATTCATTGCTAATTTCTTTGCATTATTTATTTTAGTTTTGGTAGCCCCCCTGGCGGTTTTCCCGAGTGTGGCTCAGGGTTAAAATTCAGTCCCATTAGCGGTAACCCCCAGCCACACTCGGGATCGCATTGCAGGATCCTGGTGCGGCGTTACTTAGCATACAATAGAAAAGGTCGACCCCTATATTGCTACAGGGATCAAATAGTGGCTACTTGAAGCAACAATAAATCAACACCAGGATATGTATATATATAAAAACAAATATATTTATTAATTTAAAACTGCTTCAACATGCATCAAATGCATCCATATGCAGGGCTTGTAGCTCATGCATAAGATGTGCATCACCAGGTGCAGCGATAGAACACTGTCCTGGTGGGCACTGTGGTCAGTGAATAATCATCAAACAACAGGAAAAACCACATAAACCAGAACACATAACAAGACAACAAACAAGTGACACATATATGACACAACCACCACACAGACAGTCCGGACGCCGGCTTGATGCCTTTCACAGTGAGGCTGGATGACAATACCCCACTGTGGCTACCATGAATACCCCAATTGGGTAGGAGACATGGGGATACACACCGTGTGTTGTATCAGACTAGGGTATTTCCAGTGTCACTGTGAAGACTACCCCAGGAAACCTAATGGCTATTGATGATGCTGGTGAACGGGGGCTAGTTGAGCATGTATTGCTGGGTAGGGGGTACTGACGCCCAAGTGTGACTGGAATCAATGGACTGTACCCTGTCACAGATTCCAGAGGCTCTACCCGAAGGCCCTCACAAGATATAGCGTGCAGCAGCTAATAGCTGTAGTTGCCTCTTAGTTCACCAGCTGATTGATTCAAGCACACAAGGCAGTCCAATCTCCCCGCTGGAACATCAATCAGTCCATTATTTAATCATACAATATGTAAACGTGTGTCACTGGGCATGATGTGCCCTTAGTGCTGGTATGAGCTGATGCTGCACCCGCAGGTACAGTTGGACAAGTGTCTATGAGTAAAAGTAACAAGTGGAGACTGAGGGGGGTTAAATGGAAGCAGAGTCTACATTACCACCCAATCGGTCAGCATGCACGGATCACTTTGTTGATGTCTTGATCCCCTTCACCACACTTTGGAGTTATCCTTAATGCTTGTGTATGGTGGTGCTGTCTTTGCTTATAGCTGTACGTTCGTTGGCAGCGCGGGGTTGCTGGAATTAACCCACCGTGGCTCCAATATGACAGTAAAGCAGAGGGACCGGTAAGGGTGCTCGTCCACTCTGTTTCCCCTCTGTTTCCCCGGCGCTCGTCTCCTGCTCCGTGACGGTAACCAATCGGGGAGTAGTAGGCGTGTCGTCCGGCCGGCGTCACATGACCGCTGTGACGTCAACGCGTTTCGCTTGACCAATCAGCATAGCTTCGTCTGGACTAGGTGTGGTTAGGAGCTGTCATCCTTTTAAAGGTATCCTCATCGTTATAGCTCCGCCCATAGTTGTCATCAACATTATGAGTCCGGGCAGTGCCTCCGCCTCCTGATTGAGATGATTCACCTGCATACACAGAGCACACGAATAGGATCCCTTCACCCACCATCTATTCTATTCATGCCTTTTTAAGGGAGTATTTTTCACTGAGTTCAAAGTCCTTCATTTCATTCTTTGACAGAGCCTGCTCATAGTCGGTATAGGCTAATGATGGTTACAATCACTTTTACATTATTCTATTTAGTACCGTTTGTGCTCATTTATTTGCAGATAAGCACATTGGACTATTTCTGGAGGTATTTCAAATTATATCCATTCTTTTGTTTAAAGGGACACTCTCAGAGGACCACAGAGAAGACAGGACTTACATAGAGGATGTCAACAGTACCATAACAAAAGACATATAAAGATGCAAGAATGCAAAGAAGCAAAAATGCAAAAGTGCAACACAGGCATAGACACACAGTATTATTCCAGTCTAAACCATATAAATTGAATCATATAGGTCAAACTGCAATCATCAACCTGTAGTCTTTATGGATCATACAGTGCGGGGGGCAAATAGATCATTTGGGCCTATCCTACAGGCATAGGCGGCCAGCGTACTGGCTGTGGTGTACGCTTATTAAAGAGGTAAAAAGGCTTCTGGGCTGTAATGAAAAATATATATAGTATAATTAATGAGTTCCAGATAATAAGATGTAAATCAGGAACTGTAAATTAACATATATCTGGTAACGGTACATCCCCAGCCCATTTTATTGGAAGTTATTACATGCTGAATAAGTCACTCACCACCTTGGGGCCTATGGCTCTAAATTAACTTTTGAAATATGTATATTAGTCCGTAGATGGAGTGTGTTGCTCACCCTATCTCCACCTACCCCACTCACAAAGGGACTGCCATAACCTCCATGTTACCATGTTGCTATGGTTCCAGGAAGGCCTGTAAATTTAATTCAGTGTTGAGTCCCCGTGGAGCAAGGGACCCCAACCGATAAATCCACCTCTTCTCCTTCTGTAGGAGGATACGATTAAAGTCCCCCCTCCTCGGGGACAGTTTGAGTGCATATATACCCTTTACTTTTAGACCATCTGGTTTGCCTTCATGATATAAAGCAAAGTGTTTTGCAATTGGTTTTTCTCTGGTTTTGGTAGGGTCCCTTTCTTTTTCACCTTTGATCTCTCGTAGATGCTCACCTATCCGAGTCCTAATGGACCTCTTGGTTTTACCAATGTAGATCTTCGGACAGGGACAGGTGAGCATATAGATCAGGTCCCGTATTTCAAAGGACTGCTGCCCCGATACATCATGGAATACCGCGGTTCTATCCACATAGGGACATACCTGACATCCATTACATGGGTACATGCCCTTGCTTCTGGGGTAGTTCGACAGCCAGTTCGAGTTTGATTCCGTCACGTATTCCGATCGTATTAGTGTATCGCCCAAATTTCTGGCTCTTTTGGCCACCAAAATGGGTGTTGGTCCTACAATCTCCTTAATACCTGGACCATTCTCAAGTATACCCCAATGTTTTTTGAGGATACTTCATACGGACTCCCACTGTGCCCCATATGGTGTAATTAGCCTTACAGGGCCGGGGTCAGTGTTCTTTCTCTCCTTTGGTGTAATTTTCAAAGTCAGCAAACTTTCCCTGCTTCTACACGCCGCTTTAACCCTTGCCTTTCGGATTTGCCCATGTGAGTACCCTCGTTCTCGGAACCTCCTGTATAGGTCCATGTTTTCTTTTTTAAGGTCATTCCTTCGGGTACAGTTCCTCTTAATTCTTAAAAATTGGCCAACGGGAATACCATTTTTAAGCCAGGGGGGATGGTGACTGTCTGCCCTTAACAGAGTGTTTGCCGATGTTTCCTTCCGGAAAGTACTAGTGCAGACTTTTCCATTTTCAATGGAAATCAGGAGGTCTAGTAAGGGTATCTGTTTCTCATCAGTGATGTAGGTCAGGCGGATGTTTCGATCGTTCCTGTTTAATGCATCAATGAAGGCACACACTTCCTCCTTTGTGCCTCTCCATCATCAATGTACCTCAGCCATGTATGCACATGTTCTGAGTACATTGGTGATTGGAAGACCTCCTCCTCCTCCCATAATCCTAAATGGAGGCATGCGTATGCAGGTGCCCATGCTGCCCCCATGGAGGTGCCTCTAATCTTCTGATAAAAATGGGAGGAGAACTGAAAAAAATAGTTTTTAAGGGCAAATTCTAAGAGTTTTAATAAGAATTCGTTCTGGGATCAAAATTCTGGATATTTTAGTTCGAGAGAAGTTTTTACTGCTTGGAGTCCACACTGATGTGGGATAGAGGTATATAAAGACTCAACGTCTATCCCTACCAGCAAACATCCCTCAATGTTTTCCAGTACCACTAGTTTAGATAGCACGTGACGAGTGTCTTGCACATACGATCTGAGGTCTGTGACCATTTCCTTGAGGAGCGAGTCCAAATAGATCCCCACTCTCTCTAATGGTCCCTTAATGGCCGAAACAATCGGCCTACCCGGCGGTTTCTCTAAACACTTATGGACTTTAGGGATGATGTAGAAAGTAGGGATATTGAATTCCCTCACAAGCAAATGGTCAAACTCTCGTTGGTTTAATACAGCCGCCTCCTTGGCCTCCAAGAGGATGCCGTTTAGTTTTTGTACCACATTGGGGAACGGGTCACGGTCTAATCTCCTGTATGTCATGGAGTCTGCCAATAGTCTCTTTGCCTCCATTTTATAGAGTTTGTCGTCCATTAAGACGACATTCCCTTCTTTGTCACTTTTTTTGAAAATTACATTTTTTGCATTTTTTAATTCAGTAAGTGCCTGTCTCTCTTCCTTTGTTAGGTTGTCCTTTCCCCTTTGGGACCAATCGATTTTCTTCAAATCGTCTTGGACCATTTCTAGAAAGAGATAGAGCCATCGGTTTTTACTCAGGGAGGGCATCTTTGTTGAACGTATCGTCAGATCAGCTATTCGTCTGGTGGGGCAACTAGGGGCAACTGGATTCTCATTTTCCTCTAATAATGCATTTAGTATGTCAATAGCCTGTTGGTCATCCATGTCCAGTTGGGTGTCTACGGGAGGTGTACCTTATTTTGGTATAGAGACCTATAGAAAACCTTCCTCAGAAATAAAGCCACGTCTTTGTAGACCGTAAATTCATCCATACCTGTTGAAGGTGAAAATGACATGCCTTTTTGGAGGAGATTGATATGGTTTGGGGAGAGGGGGAAAGTGGAAAGATTGATCACCTTCATATTCACTTCTGAGGGTTCATGGGGCCCGTTTATCTTCTCTGACTCCGTGTACGTGATCCTCGCTGCGCTGTTTTGGTCTGTTCCCTGTTTCTGTTGTTTTCCTTTGAGTTTTGTTGAGTTCTCTGGGGGAGGGGGAGGTTTCCTAAGACAGCCTCCCCCTCCTGTTCCAAAAAAGTCACACTCCTCATGGTCCCTTCCTCACTCCCTTCCTCCCCTTGCTTTTCCTGTCTTCCCCTTGAATGGGATCTATATCCTCTCCTTCTTGACCCGCTTCTTCCCCTCCTAACCGTGAGGTCAAAGACTTCACCCTTTTCATGTCCCTCCTGAATTTCGATTGTTTGGTGGTTTTAAGGTTGGTTTGTATCCTCTCTATTTCTTTCTTAAGGATGTCATTCTGCCTGGTGAACTCTTCCAGACTTTTTAAAGGGTCTAAATCCTGGGCACTAGTGTCTATCTTCTTTTTCAATTCCTGCAGTTGTATTTTCTCCTCTTCCACAATGAGACCCATTACCACCAATCCGTGGTTTATGCATAGTTCCTTCCATTTAGGAAGGAACCTCTCATTGTGGAGATGTTCAGCCGGAACTGTATGGTCTCTTAGCCCTCGTGGGATAATTTTATGCTCTATGTAAGTTTCTAGAAAGGAAATGTCCCACTTTCTATTTAGATATTTTACAAGTAATTTTTTGTGTTCTCTGAATTTGTTTTTAATATCCTCCTCTATACTAGTAGATTGTGCTAAATCCTTCCGGAAGGCAATTCTGATCTCTTGATCTATTTCATCTCCCAAAACAAATGCCATATTAAACTAATATAAGTTAACTGAATATGTATTTAATGAAACCAATATACTTAATGTGAAGCTTAGAGTATAATAGTAGGAGCTGGTTAAAGAAAGGACCTTAAGAAGTCCTGCCAAGCATATATAACCAAAAAGAAGAAAATAAAACCAGGTCCTACTTTATATACAACCCGGTGATAGGGACTTAAAATAATATTATACCCTATAACCATTCACTGAAGTCTAGTGATGTTGCTATAGCCAAACAAACCGCAGCATACAATAGAAAAGGTTGACCCCTATATTGCTACAGGGATCAAATAGTGGCTACTTGAAGCAACAATAAATCAACACCAGGATATGTATATATATAAAAACGAATATATTTATTAATTTAAAACTGCTTCAACATGCATCAAATGCATCCATATGCAGGGCTTGTAGCTCATGCATAAGATGTGCATCACCAGGTGCAGCAAAGGTTACTTACCTTGTCCCCGGGATCCTGCGATGTCCCCCGCTGTGTCTGCGGGCTCCGTCCTCTGCCCGAAGCCTCTCCGTGCCAGGCTCCGTTCCCTGCGAGCGTCGCGACGCACGGGGCCGGAGCCTGGCGGCAAATTCAAAAAACTGTAAAAATCATAACACTTACAGATTACAGTACTGTATGAAATTATTTCACATCCCTTTTGTCCCCAGTGCTTTGTCCTATGCCCTGCATGCAGTTCTATATTATATATACTGTTCTTTCTGCCTGGAAACTGGAGATTGTCCATAGCAACCAAAAAGTGTCCCTTTACGTCAAAAATGGTTTTAGACCAGCTAGAAAACTGCGATAGTAAATTAGAACACTTGCAGAATTGAGCAATAGTGAATCGTGGGGAAATTTATTTTATTATTATTTTATTTTTATTTTTTTAATTATTTATTTTTATTTATTATATTATAATTTATGTTTTTGTGTTTCAAAGTTTATCATACCCGGGATATCTACTAGACTCTTGTTTGGACAGATTTAAGTGTGTTATTGTTTAGAATTACAGACCTACAATATAAAACGCCAAATTTCCATGCAAAATAATTGTACCGCTTTCAGCACCTAAAATCCGAAAGAATCATACCGCCAGGGAGGTTAAATGTGTTTGTTGGATTTGGCACATGCATCTATTTATATTTATATTTGCACAAGAGTACACCTGATTAATTTTTCATTGTATATTTATTGTCAGATTTTGCACATAATTTATGCGTTCACTTCTTAATTGGGTAATAGCACGTTATTAAGTTGAGATCTACCTATAGTGGCTTGCACCACTCCACTTTACAGCAGCCCTCTACTTATATTATTTGTAGCAGCCACTTTTTTTCGATAGCGCAGCACCTACCCCCCCCCCCCCCTTAGATACATGTACTGCTGTTCGGCAGCTCCCCCAGGCACTGCGACGTACCTGTATGTTACGGTGCACATGCACACTACATGTGCCCCCTGGGGCAATCTGCAACCGCTGTGTCCAGTGGACACAGTGGATTGAGGTGCTCTGTATCAGGCCACTGTGAACCACCCAGATACCACATGAACGCTGTGTGATCACATGTCACATAGTAAACAACAGTCATGAGTAGAATCTATTCATGACATCATTGTTTTTTTACTGTGTGTGATCACATGGTACCTAGGCCAATCACAGCATCATGTACCATGTGATAGCTGTGATGACAGTATGTAAAGAAAAAAAAGGAAAAAAATGTTAAAAGAAAAATATATTTATTTATTTATTTTACATATGGTCACTGGTCAGTACCACTGATCACTGCTGCACCAGTCATATGTTGACGCTGTACTGCACAGTGACAGTATCTAAAAAAAATGGTGAACTATTTTTATTTAATTTTATTTAATAATTTTTCCAAAAATTGCCACAAAAAAATTACAACTTACAACAACTACAAAAACTTGCCATGCCTCTTAGTAAATACCGTGGACTGTCTACTTTCCATAAAGGGGTTATTTGGCCGGTATTTGTACTGTCCTGGCATTTTAGGGCCTCAAGAAATGAGAGAGGCAGTCATAACATCAGGATTGATCAATTTTTAAATATACATTGTATACATAGTTACATAGTTAGTCAGGTTGAAAAAAGACACAAGTCCATTTAGTTAAACCAAAAAACAATAAAACAAAAAAACAATCCCATATCCACAATCCTTCACCCACAGTTGATCCAGAGGAAGGCGAAAAACCCCAGCAAATCATGTCCCAATTTGCTAAAGCGGAGGAAATACCATCATTTGTAGACGCTATAAATTTCACACAGACTGAATAATATACACTGATTTGTGGTATGTTTACCAAAGAAATGTAGCAGACTACAATTTGGCTTAAATTTATGAAAAAATGTATTTTATATATAATATTATATAATATTTTTTCCAAAATTTTTGTTATTTTTTAATTTAAAAGCAAAAAAATAAAAAACCCAGTGGTAATTAAATACCACCAAAAGAAAGCTCTATGGGTGTGAAAAAAAAAAACAATAACATTTTAATTTGCGTACAATGTGGCATTGCCAGTTAAAGTAGAAAAGTGCTGAATAGCAAAAAATGCCCTGGTTATGAAGGGGGTAAAACCTATCAGAGGTCAAGTTGGTAAAGTGTCAATGCGGGAGATACTGTCAATAATGAAAGGAGGGGGGGGGAGTAATGAATAAAGCCTTAGATTATTAATGCTCTTTCAAATACCTGTTAGTGTCCTGAAATTCATGTTTACTTGTTGGATATTCCCTTACTGTGTGCACCCACGGTCTACAGTAGGGAAAATAATTATTTGATCTCCTGCAGATTTTGTAAGTTTGCCCACTTTCAAAGAAATGAAGGGTCTAAAATGTTTATCATAGGTGTATTTTAAATGATAGAGACAGAATATCAACCAAAAATTCAGAAAAAACACATGATGCAAATGTTATAAATTGAGTTTCAGTTCAGTGAGTAAAATAAGTATTTGATCCCCAAGAAAAACATGACTTAGTACTTGGTGGAGAAACCCCTGTTGGCACAGAGGTAAGACGTTACTTGTAGTTAGTGACCAGATTTGCACACATCTCAGAAATTAATTTGGTCCACTCTCTTTTACAGATCTTCTCTAAATCCTTAAGGTTTCTTGCCTGGCGCTTGGCAACTCGAAGTTTCAGCTCCCTCCCTAAAGTTTCTATAGGATTATGTTTTGGGTCATTGTCATGCTGAAAGACCCATCTGTGACTCATCTTCAGTGTTCCGGCTGAGAGAAGGTTCTCATTCAAGATTTTACAATACGTGGTCCATTGGCCCTCAATGTGGCAAAGTCGGTCTGTACCTTTAGCAGAGAAACAGCCCCAAAGCATAATGTTTCCACCTCTGTGCTTGACTGTAGGGATGGCGTTTTTGGGGTCATAGTCAGCATTTTTCTTCCTCAAAACACAGCGAGTCCCCCTCCTCAAGAAAGCACACGTACAGTCATGCCAATGAACATCTAAATGATTCAGAGAAGGATTGGGAAAAAGTGCTGTGGTCAGGTGAGACCAAAATTTAGCTCTTTGACATTAACTCGACCCGCTGTGTTTGGGGGAAGAAAAATGCTGACAATGACCCTAAGAACACCATCCCTACAGTCAAGCACGGAGGTGGAAACATTATGCTTTGGGGTTGTCTCTCTGCTAAAGGTACCATGCATTGTAAAATCTTGTTTGAGAACTTTCTTCCCTCAGCCAAAACACTGAAGATGGGACGTGGATCGGGCTTCCAGCATGACAATGACCCAAAACATACCACCAAGGCAACAAAGGAGTGGCTCAAGAAGAATCACATTAAGGTCATGCAGGGGCCTAGTCAATCCCCAGACCTTAATCGTATAGAAAATTTATGGAGGAAGCTGAAACTTCAAGTTGCCACATGACAGCTAAGAAACCTTAAGGACTTAGAGAAGATCTGTAAAGAAGAGTGGACCAAAATCCCTCCTGAGATGTGTGCAAACCTGGTCACCAACTACAAGAAACATCTTACCTCTGTGCTTACCAACAATGGTTTCTCCAGCAAGTACTAAGTCATGTTTTGCTTGGGGATCAAATACTAATTTTACTCACTGAACTGTAACTTCATTTATAGCATTTGTTTTATGTGCTTTTTCTAGATTTTTGGCTGATTTTCTGTCTCTATCACTTAAAATACACCTATGATAAAAATTATAGACCCTTCATTTCTTTATAAGTGGGCAAACTTACAAAATCTGCAGGGGATCAAATAATTATTTTCCCCACTGTAACACTCTTTTTTTCATTACAAAAAATATTATTTGTAGATTTATTTAGTGTGTGTTTCTCTTTTCTAGTTGAGGATATTGATTTTGCCTTTTTGAAGATTGGAGCAGCATATTTCCCAGACAACCTTAAGAATGAGGGGGAGTGGGATGTTAGGGATGTTATTCCCAGACACATACATCACCAAGATAATGATTTACAGTATGGAGAAGTCCTCTATTATGTAAGTATATAGTATTTTTTATTATTTAGAGCTGAACTCCAGGCAAACAGCTAAATACCCAGTTGAAAAATGTTGTGTGTTATGGATTTGTTGTGTTCAACTAGTTTTCACATTTACACAGCTCTGCCAAGCAGCACAGCCTGGTCTAGCAGGGCAAGGTACCTGATTTTGCTCTACTGCAGCTAAGTGATATTCACAAGTCTTGTCTGTCACTTGGACTGCGACTGGGCAGTAAAAGGAGAGGCAGCAGCTTGATGAGCTCATCTGTCTGTCACTCTGTTCTCTCCTTCAGTATATCCCTTCTTAATGCATGAGCCCCACAGCATAGTTCACTGTTTTTTTTGTGCTACTTTTCCCTTTTTCCCCAGTTTGAGCTTTACTGTACAGGGAAATGCAATAGGCAGATAAAAATATTCAGGTACTTACACACTTGCATCAGTGTACCAGCCTGCTGGCGGTACCATGTGATCGCTGTGATCAACCACATTAGATTACATGTATACCAAAAAACAGTGCTGCGCTACTAAGTGACTCAAAAGATCTAAACCATAAATGCATTCATAGTACATATATATATATTTATATATATATATATATATATATATATATATATATATATATATAGTACATTGAATGTGAAAAATATCTCAAAAAGTTTGTGCAAATAAAGAAATATGACTGATCGAAGAGAATCCAACCGAACATCAATTCACCAAAGTGCAGACAATAATAAGTGCTCTCCACCACTGGTTTCCACAAGCTGCTCACCTCATACAAGAGAATCAGCAGTTTTCCCCTCCGGGGATAATGAAGACACTTGGCATAATATGGATGCAAAGACCTTCTTTGAAAAAAGGCTCCTTTATTAGGCTCCGTGGAACCCTGGTTGTCTTGCGCGTTGAATGTTGTATGCAAGAAAAAGGCAACATCTAGTGCTCTCCGTTTGAGATAATTTAATTGTAAATAAACTCACAAATAAGGTACAATCAGCTTGTGCTAGCTGCAAGGCATTGAAAACATCCCAGTATCGAGATGGCCGCGGTGTGACGTCAGTACACAGGCTCCGCCCCCTAGACATGTGTCGTCAGGGCTTTGACTTCTTCAGTAGGGGTCTTCAGTAGCGACCTCTACTGAAGAAGTCAATGGATAATGAACAGTGCAGCGCTGGACATAAATCTAAATAAATTATTATACCAACCAATGATAATAACACCAATGAAAATAGTGACAACAATAGAAGTGACAATATACTAATAAGATGCTGTGAGCAATCTATAATAATAATGAACCACCAATGTATAAATACCCATCAGTGGGAAATAGGTGCTCTTAGAACCTAAATATAATCTGAAAAAAAAATTAAATAAAGTGATAAAGTCCAAGAAAATGTCTAAAGAAGGTGTGAGATAAAGAGTGCAGGATCCAGATCCAATAATCCACTCGATAGTGCCACCCACCACCGGGAGAAAAATGGAGGCTTACCAGAAAGCCTGCAACTGCCCTTACTCAGGGGGGTCAAAACAGGCTTAGTAGATCACCGTTGATGTCCTGTTGGAATTGCAGCCGATGTCCCTCAGACCTCCTTCAGTGATGGCTTGTCAGCAACAGCAGGAGACACTCGGGAGAGTGTGGTCCCAGGATGGTTCATACAGCAAACATTCCAGCAAGGGTGAATCATAAAAAAGAAGAAGGGACTCCAATAGTGCAGAGAACCAAGTTCCATTTATTTAAAAAAAGCAGATAAAATAGCAGATACACTGCATAAGATCGCATATACAATGCCAATAAAAAAAGGCCAGTTTTTTTATTGGCATTGTATATGCAATCTTATGCAGTGTATCTGCTATTTTATCTGCTTTTTTTAAATAAATGGAACTTGGTTCTCTGCACTATTGGAGTCCCTTCAACTAATAGCGCCAGTTGGGCCAATGTAAGAAGCAATGGAATTGCTAACAACAAGTAGAGGGCACATTGAAAATAGTCCATAGAAAAAGGGAAACCAAAATGGCAATATGAGGTGGACTAGTGCTGTATTCTCAGGAGCATGCAGGCACAAGTTGAAGGTTGAGGGTGTAGTTCAGCCACCATGCAATATAAGCTAGCAGGAGGGTGGAGGAAGGGAAAGATAATTGATTAACTTCAACCTAGTATATAAGGGTGAGGAGACTTACACACAGCGGTGGTATCAGCGGTACAGTGAAACATAAGAGATTGGGAGCGGCGTCCCTGGAGCAGGCTCACCCAATCACTCGCTGATGCTCCTGTATCGCATCTGTGTAAATCGGCACTTCTTTGCATACAGCAAGGTCTCGTGGGATTCTAGTACAACCCCTCCCTTCCCCAGTCTGAGTGCTGCTGTGCTGAGTTTGAAAGAAACTGGTACCCAATCAGAGTCAAGTTGTATGTTAAAATACTGTTCATTTAATTAATTTGATAGAATACATAAATGCATTAAATAGTGCTGGTTCATACCTACCTGGAGTTGAGCTTTAGTTAATATTGCATGGCCTTGCAAGTAATCCATCATCAAACAAATGGTTTTAATATCCATATATCCTCCGATTTTTTAACAGATTATTATCAAAAGGAGGCCTCTGTTCTACGTCATTAATCTGATTTTTCCAAGTATGTTGCTCATGATCATGGATATTATTGGATTTTACCTTCCTCCTGAGGGTGGGGAGAGAGTTTCTTTCAAGGTTACTCTACTTCTAGGCTACTCAGTTTTCCTTATTGTCGTTTCAGAACAATTGCCAGCAACTGGGATGCCTGTTATAGGTAGGTGAAACCAAACTTTCTTACATATTACTTTTGAAAATTACCTTTTTTTCTATCCCAGCTACAAGGGGAAATCGGTTGCATGTAGAACAGAAAATATTTTAGCTTTAGTTTAGGAAAAGGTTCCTTACAGTAAAAGTGGCTAAGCAGTGCCTAAGGTAAGTTAGGGCAAAAACAATAATGGGATAAAAAAAAGGAACCATATGATTTTCTTGCAACTAATAATATTCTCAGTTATTATTACTGAAGGCTAATATAGCAATAGTTTGATCCAGAGTATTAAGCTGACCAGCCGGGAGGGGGGGTTAGTGTGGGGTTTAGAATAGTTTTACCCCGTGTGCCAAAATTAATATACAGTATATTACAGTGGTGAGCTATAATGATTTTTTTTTCCATTTGCATAGGTGTGTACTTTGTACTGTGCATGATAATGCTTGTTGTCAGTTTGATGGAGAGCATACTGCTAGTTCGAATAATCCACAAGGAGAGCCTACACCCTGAGGTTCCTAAGTGGCTAAAGAAATTTATCTTGGTAGTTGTGGCTCCCCTTGTTTGCTTGAAAGAATGGGTACACTTTACCTTACCTGAGGAAGAGAATTCATCGTCAACTGAACAAACAGAGAAAAGCACCGGTAAGGCTTTAAGGCAGGGGAAATTAAAATATATGAACACTTTTTAAACAGCAAGTCCCTCCTCCAGCTCTCAATTAAAAAGTACAAAAACAAAGCAACAGGTTTGCTTAATACCCCCTATCCCCTGCAGCATATATTTGCCTTTCCTTCATTTCCCTGCCACTTCATTTAGTGCTGGGAATCAATGGAAATACCAAGTACTTCTGGGTATGGCGGAGCATAGGACTTACACCCACTCTATTCTGGGCCAGTCAGCACTGTGAAATGGGCAGACCATAGCCTTTTGTAAGCTTTGATTCGAGAAACTTCTAGCTCATAATGGGCTTTGCTTTCAATCCTGACAGCTGAGCAGACTTCTGTTGCATTGAAGTGAACGTTTCCCTTCATGGCCTTAAAAACCTACACTGCTTGCCAAATATAGAAGTAATGTGGATAATAAGGTCACATTGTGGTCACATGATTGGAAAACACTCTGAATAGTTCCCCATCAATAATGGAGTGACAGCCTGGTGATAACTGATATAGCACAGCCGCCTTGGGATGCACACCACTCTACTAAATGATTGCCGGTCCTCCATAATGCCGGTGGCTGTCATACACAAGCCGCTATTTCAGCAGGCTCCCCGCTCTTCTCTTTCTTTCCTAACACACAGACACGGGAAGAGGAGCCTTTAGCTGGGTGGATTACATCTAGTGGCATCCAAACAGGGGTTCTGAAGGTGGATCCTCACAATTGTGTGATGAGCGTGGTGTCATTCTGGAAGCATGTGAGTGCATTAGGTGTCATTTTATCTTTGCTCTACTAGGGCATACGCTTACCCTGGTATGTTGTTTTTGTTTAGATTGTCTACAGTCCTTGTTTTGGCAGTTCAAGGGATGGCTGCAAAGACCATTATATACTGAAGGCTGCAACATTGGTTCGGAGCTTTTTTGGCTGGTCACACTTGAGGGCAAGAGTGGGATTAATGGTGATCTGGTTAATAAAAAATGTGATTTTTGTGATTAAACAATGGGTAAACAAGCAATGGGGTTTTGCTCCATGGAAAGTGATGATCATGATTGTTGTTTAAAATCTTCATTATGCTATTCAAATTAAAAAAAAATTTTGAACCATTTATTTTAATGTGGCCTGCGACAAGTTACCATATAACTTAAGTGGCCCACACTCTTCAAAAGGTTGAGCACCCCTGCTTTAGAAGGAGGCATCGTGCAGGAAAATGTTAGTCTGCAATGGCAGAAGCTGTTAAAAGCTCAACTTCAGCCAAAACATTTTGTTCATTATTAAAACTTAGGTAAAATGCATAATTTTTATTAGTTGGTCAAAGCCTTTCCTGGGGGGGCAGAAAAGAGGTTTGGGCTAGAGCTTTATACTTTTCTATGCTTGCATGTTTTTATATATCCATGGAAAATAAAATATAAAGGATTGTAATTGGGGCAATTACTACCACTTTAAAATGCTTCTAAAGGAGAAGGCTTTTTTTATATCAACGCATTCTATGCATTAAGAGAAAAAAACGTTCTGTGTGCTGCAGCTCCCCCACCCCCCCTAATACTTGCCTGAGCCCATCTCGATCCAGCGAAGTTGCACAAAAGACTCGGCTGTCTGGCACTCTCCCTCCTCATTAGCTGAGACAACAGCGTGCGCCATTGGCTCCCTTTGCTGCCAGTCAAAGTCAGTGAGCCAATAAGGAGAGAGAGAGGATGGAGCTGAGCCGCGGTTCTGTGTCTGAATGGACACACAGCGCAGGGGCTTAGCTTGGGTGCCCCCAGCAAGTTGCTTGCTGTGGGGGCACCCGGCAGGAGAGAGAGCCCAGGAGAGCAGGCGGGGGACCCGAGAAGAGGAGGCTCTGCGCTGCTTTTTTTTAAACAAACAAAAAACAAACAAAAGACTTTAGTGTCACTTTAAGTTTTACATGATCTTAACAAGCCATAAAATAGCTTTAACACAAACCGTCACTGACCTCTCTAGCTGCATGCACTGTGAAATAATCAATTCTCAGCGCTTCTGTTGTGAACTCGAAAGATGAATTTCTCCAAGTTGTTACCACAACAGGTTCGTCATTGGAAGATTACCTCTCTATTCATTATTCAGTGAAAACCCAAAACTTTTGGATTTTTTCTCACTTTCAGTCTCAGTGAGAGTTGTCACCAGAGCCGATCCACCCTATACAATCACTACGCAAGCTGCATAGGGCCCCGCAAATTACTCGAGGCCCCGCCTCCCCCTCGTGTCATAGCGCGTCAATTAATGTTTACAACATTCAGTGGCGGAACTTTAGCTGTCGCTGCAGTCGCATTTGCGACTGGGCCCTTCCGTTATACCGCTGTGGGGGGCCCCCAAGACCCAGCATCCCTCCCTGCACCCCTGGCTGGCCGTTTAAAGTGTAGTGGGGAGAGGTGGGAGGAGGTGGAATGTGGCGATCGGCAGCTCTATGGTGCCTGTGTGGGCGGCGGGATCTCCCTGGGGCTTGTAGTACTCTCTCAAGTGTCAGTGTATACAGTGGAGAGGAGAAGGGAGGGGCCTCTGACCCGGGCAGGTATCAGTTTCACTTTCACTCTGCTTGAACACTGTTGCTGATGCCCGGGTCAGAGGCCCCACCCCTCTCCGCTGTATACATTCGGAGATAGAACTACTAGCCCCAGGGAGATCCCCCTGCCTTTGGACACCATAAAGCTGCCGATCGCCGCCTCCCATCTCCACCAGCCAGGTGCAGGGGAACCTCTGCAAGGGGGGGAGTCAGCTGTTTGGGGACCTGATGTAAGAGGGGGGCTTTTTGGGGACACTATTGTAAGGAAGGGGCCCTCTGGGGACACTGATGTAAGAGGGGGGCCTCTGGAGACAATAATGTAAGGACGGGGCCCTCTGGGGACACTTATGTAAGAGGGGGGCCTCTGGGGACACTAATGTAAGAGGGGGGCTCTATGGGGACACTAATGTAAGGACGAGGCCCTCTGGGGACACTGATGTAAGAGGGGGCCCTCTGGGGACACTAATGTAAGAGGGGGGGCTCTCTGGGGACCCTGTGTAAGGAGGGGCTCTCTGGAGACCCTGTGTAAGGAGGGGCTCTCTGGGGACACTAATGTAAGAGGGAAGGCTCTCTGGGGACACTATTGTAGGGGGAGGCTCTCTTGGGACCCTGGTGTAAGGGAGGGCTCTCTGGGGACCCTGGTGTAAGGGGGGCTCTCTGGGGACCCTGGTGTAAGGGGGGCTTTCTAAGGACCCTGATGTAAGGAGGGTCTCTCTGGGGACCCTGGTGTAAGGGGAGGCTCTCTGGGGAACCTGGTGTAAGTAGGGAGGCTCTCTGGGGACCCTGGTATAAGTGGAGGCTCTCTGGGGACCCTGATGTAAGGGGAGGCTCTATGGGGACCCTGATGTAGGGGGAGACTCTCTGGGGACCCTGATGTAAGTAGGGAGGCTCTCTGAGGACCCTGATGTAAGGAGGGGCTTTCTGAGGACACTGATGTAAGGGGGTCTCTCTGGGGACCCTGATATAAGGAGGGGCTTTCTGGGGACCCTGATGTAAGGGGAGGCTCTCTGGGGACCCTGATGTATAAGGAGGCTCTCTAGGGACCCTAATGTAGGGGGAGGCTCTCTGGGGACCCTGATGTAGGGGGAGACTCTGTCAGGTGTTCACGGCAGGTAGAGGGTCCCTTAGCAGAATTTTGCTTAGGGCCCCAGATAGGTCAGGATTGGCACTGGTTGTCTCCAGGGCAAATAGAAAGTAAAAAAAAAAAAAAACAGCATTTGGCTTTAGATGGCTGCTGATGCAATTTTTAAGCATTTTTTAAGCAATTGCTATAGATTTTTATTATTAATTAAAATTAACTACCCCTTAAAACAATATATTATTGTTATTTACCAGTTATATAGCCCTCTAAACCTATTGGCTCCCTGTGAAAGCCACATGTGAAAGTAAATGTTAGCAAGAATTTATTGTAGCTCATCAGCCAATAGGACCATTGTCTTCAAAAACAGCTGAAACTCTTACTTCATCAGCAATGCACATCTATTATCAGTAAAGGCCCGTACACACAATACAAAAATCGGAAGTAAAATTTCATCAAACGAACGATCTGTTGATTTTCGGACGAACGTTGTTTGAAAATCTGATCGTGTGTACGAGGCTTTTGTCTAGGTTCACATCTATGCGGCTGCGCTTGATGCGTTTTTCAGGCATATTTTGCAGTGCGTTTTGTGTTTTTAAACCCTTGTTTTTTATGCGTTTTTGCATGCAGTTTCATGCACTTGGCATTTTACGTTTTCTTTTCTGTTTAAACACACTGTAAGCACACTGTATATAACTGGTTGCTAATGAATGGGCCAGGAAGCCGGTCGTTGCATCCTTAACAACCAATGAGTCATCAATTGTCAGCGGGTTTCCCGCTGACAGATGAATGTAAAAAAAAAATTTCCAGCAAAAAAAATCATGAAAAAAACAGCGTGGGGTACCCCCTCAGGTCCATACCAGGCCCTTGGGGTCTAGTATGGATTCGGAGGGGACCCTCCTGCGCCAAAATTGGAAACCAAAAAATGGCGTGGGGTCCCCCAAAATCCATCCAGACCCTTATCCGTGCATGCAGCCCGGCAGGTCAGGAAAAGGAGGGGAAAAGCGAGCGACCCCCCCCCAGAACCATATCAGGTCGCATGCCCTCAACATGGGGTGCTTTGGGGGGGAGCTCTGCCCCCCAAAGCACCTTGCCCCCATGTTGATGAGGACAAGGGCTTCTTCCCAACAACCCTGGGCTGTGGTTGTCAGGGGCCTGTGGGCGGGGGGCTTATCGGAATCTGGGAGCCTCTTTTACAAGGGCGCCCCAGATGCTGCCCCTCCCCTATGTGAATGGGTATTAGGTACATCGTACCCCTACCCATTCACCCCAAAAAGCAGTGAAATGTTAAAAAAAACAAGAGCCGGTTTTTGACAAGTCCACTCTCCTCTGTATCTCTGTCCATGTGCCTAGATATGTGTCAAAACCCAGCACTGTCTTAACAATGTGATTCCCTATGCAGGGGTAGTGTGTTACTTCAATTAAACCCTCAAACCCTAACCTCCTTGATTGCAAAGAAGGAAGAAAACCCCCTTGAGAATGGGAATTTGAAAGTGACTGGAAACAGCAATGTATTATAAAAAATATGTATAAAGTTTATTAGATATAGTACAAAACATTCATGGATTAAAAATTAATTCACATGGAATATACAAATCCAAGTAGAATGATAAATAGATACATATATACAAAACGGCTCTTTGTAAGACCCAATGATCGTTTTTGGCTTAATGCCCTTCTTAAGGGTATTTACAAATGTATAGAGCCAGGTGTCTAGTAAGAAAACAAATTATATTAGTATAAAAAACACACACATATATAATATATCTTGTGCAAATGCATTATACAGGGATAATTGGATACAGGCAATGTATTGGTCTTACATCAATAAAGATTCTGCAAGGTATCCCAAATGACAGAAGATCATGTGTGGCTAATAGGAAAAAGCTCCCTCCAGATTCAGCAATGGACGTTCAGTACATCCCAGCGAGGGTCCCTGCAAAATCTCCCAAGAGAAAACAACTCGCAAGCTAGAAATCTGCAAATGGTAGTAGAATACAATATATGTATTTAGAGAATCAAACAGGGTCTTGTAAGTGTTAACAGGTAGTGATAGGTAAAGCACTTACCTAGAAGGCAGATCTAAGGGGTATGAGAGGCAATCCAAGAAGGCTCGCTATACAAAAAAATGCATCCCAATATGGAAAGAAGGATCAAAGTAATCCAATAATCCGTGGGGTATACCTATGGGTGCAAATGAATAGTTGACATGAATACCTAAAGAAACCGCCAAAGTAACAGAGTGATGGTGTCAAAGTAGCAAGCAGTTTGTTTACCTGATTGTATTCTGAAGCCAGGGCTACGTGGATGTATTTCCGCGGGGTGAGCCGTCACAGCTGACATTCATTCCCTGCTGAATGGTTTAAATAGGGAGCTGAGGCATCCGAGCATGTGCAGTATGTTGAAAAGGCTGAGTGACATCATCACGAAGATGAATAACCAATGTCGCATCTAGATGACGCACCCATGTGTGAAATGGCATCGTGTCGTCAAGGCAACGGCCCGGGGTAGTAACATGAAAACATCGTGAAAAGTACACAATGAGATTGTATAGTATGACATATACAAAACAAAATGCCAGCACAGAATTGTGTGGTCAAATACCAGAACATTATACAAATGATAACTTCATAGCGACGGCGAGAGGGTGTCTCAAATGTGGAGAATGCGAGGGCCCCCTGCACAGGAAGCACACGGCGCCACCCCATGGAAGGAGTGATGCCCTGCGCCAAGTGTGCACCAACGCAGATTCATGGCAATAGGCCATGAGTAGACAGGGACGCTAGCGCCCTCAAAAATGGGGTGTCTGCATCCTTGGGTGCGCCGGGTGAGGTGTACTGAAAACTAAAAATTGAAACCTGGAACGGTTGTCCGAAAATCTGATTGTGTGTACGAGGCTTTGGTCTAGGATCACATCTATGTGGCTGCGCTTGATGCGTTTTTCAGGCACATTTTGCAGTGCGTTTTGTGTTTTTAAACCCTTGTTTTTTATGCGTTTTTGCATGCAGTTTTCATGCATTTGGCGTTTTCCGTTTTTTTTTTTCTGTTTAAACACACTGTAAACACACTGTATATAGATGGTTGCTAATGAAGGGGTCGGGAAGCCGGTCATCGCATCTTTAACAACCAATGAGTCATCAGTTGAATGTAAACAAAAAAATTTCCAGCAAAAAAACTAAAAAAAAACAGCGTGGGGTCCCCCCCCTCCAGGTTCATACCAGGACCTTCGGGTCTAGTATGGATTCTGAGGGGACCCTCCCGTGCCAAAATTGTAAGCAAAAAAATTGTGTGGGGTCACCCAAAATCAATACCAGACCCTTATCCGTGCATGCAGCCTGGCAGGTCAGGAAAAGGAGGGAATGAGCGAGCAACTCCCCCTCCAGAACCATATCAGGTCGCATGCCCTCAACATGGGGTGCTTTGGGGGGGAGCTCTGCCCCCCAAAGCACCTTGCCCCCATGTTGATGAGGACAAGGACTTCTCCCCAACAACCCTGGGCTGTGGTTGTCGGGGCCTGCAAGCGGGGGGATTATCGGAATCTGGGAGCCTCTTTTACAAGGGCTCCCCCAGATGCTGCCCCTACCCTATGTGAATGGGTATTAGGTACATCGTACCCCTCCCTATTCACTCCAAAAAGCAGTGAAATGTTAAAAAAAAACAAGTTTTTGAAAAGTCCACTCTCCTCTGTATCTCTGTCCATGTGCCTAGATATGTGGCAAAACCCAGCGCTGTCTTAACAATGTGATTCCCTATGCAGGGGTAGTGTGTTACTTCAATGAAACCCTAACCTCCTTGATTAAACCAAAAAGCAATAGTAATAATCAGTTCATAAATAAAGTTCATAGACAAAGTGCTAGTTCATGCAGTCTTCACAGTGCACAATCAAATATTCTAAAGCAGTGGTCATCAACCCTGTCCTCAGGGCCCACTAACAGGCCAGGTTTGCAAGATAACTGAAATACATCACAGGCGATATTAGTTGCTGCTCAGTGATTGCAGTATTTTAGTCTGCATCTCTCCAAGGTAGTAAAACCTGGCCTGTTAGTGGGCCCTGAGTACAGAGTTGATGACCACTGTTCTAAAGTGTAATGTGTGCTCCCCATAACGTGCAGATAAGGGCAATCGGGTGTTGTGCTCCCCTCCTCCCATAATTAAACTCACTTGGTGCCTTATCTACATTAAATTAGGCTCAGAACCTGTGAAATTCATATGTGTTTGGGTTTAAAGGGATGAGGTGGCAACCCTACTGTCAGTATTAGGCAATCCTTGGAATCCTCAGAATCCTGTGTTGCATCCCCAGAAGTTCTCCATGCGTCCCGCAGAGACAATCTCAGTGTTGGCATGTGAGAAGAATAATCAAGAGATATCCATAAGATAATCTTGTTTATATTAAAACATATTAAAATACAAATTGGACGCTCACAAGTAAACTCTTGTATAAAGCATAAAATGCTGGCTTGGAACACAACTCCATAGCGCGCGCTCCAAAAACCGGATGTGACATCACCGACAGTTTCCATCTAATACATTTAGCTCCTTCCTCGGTGTGTCTTCAGAGGTCTCTGAATTTCTTAATTCTTCATTAGATTATCACACTGTAGCGTGGGATTACTTACTATTGAATATGTGCCCTTGATAGCTTGCAGTTTAGTGCAGTTTGTTTGGTGCAGTTTGTTTCTAGTGATCTTTCCTCTGTGCCTACTTACATCATAGGCTAGCCATACATGCAGGCTGAATGAGGAAGATCTCACAGATTCCTCTATCCATGCTAAATAGCTTGGATGATGGAATCTGCTGCTGGCTATTGTATTTAGGCAGCCATGACACCTGTGGCTGGATGAACACCCTAATAGTTACTGCATCTGAAGGGATGCAGTTGGTGTGAAGCCTAAGGCTGGGTTCACATTATAGAATGCAGCAGCTCACAGCAGGAGTCTGGTGAGTCTCCATTCACTGTATCAGGTACGATTTCAGCCCGGATTCTGAAATGGACCAAAAGACGTAGAGCGCTCCTGTGCAATTTGCACTGGAACTGCTGCAGAGATGTGTGAACCGGCTCCACAGAGATCCAGTCAAAATCCCCTGACATGCAAATTGGATGCGGGGAAACCCATGTTCAATTCGCAATAGTGTGAACCCAGCCTAAACATTTTCACCCACCTAGTTCCATTTTTCTATTGAATTGTTTGTTGAGCTAAGTGGTGCTGACAGGGTCACCCACAGCTGGAATTTCAGCTGATTCAACAGGAATCGGCCAAAATTCAAACAGTGTATGGTCAGCTTTAGTCTTGAGTAGAATTACATTTATACATTTTACAGTTGCTAAGTAAATATTATGTCATTATTAAATATGTTTTGTGGAAAATCTTGGCTTTTTGTCTGCAGAGAAACTGACAATTTACAATAATGAAAATGTATTGGATGACACCAGGCAGCTGCAAGTGGGACACGATTCAGAATTGCTTCTTAACATACTAAAAGAAGTTGGATCCATTCGAGAACATCTGAAAAAAAGTGACGAACAATATGTCATCCAGGAGTGGCTTCAAATTAGCTACATTATTGACAAATTACTTTTTAGAATTTATCTCATATTATTGCTGGTATGTGGAGTTTCAATTGGATGTATCTGGGCACGCTGGTATAGTATTTGAATTTAATTGTATCCATGGAGAAGGTTTTACGCCTGATAAAGTTGTATTAAAACAAGGAGTGCACATAGAAAAGTTTCTAGAAAAATTTACAGTAGTTTAGACCAGTGGTTCTCAACCCTATTCTCAAGTACCCCCAACAGGCCATGTTTTGGGAATTTCTCTTAGATAAAATAGCTGTCCAAAATACCACGCCATTGACTCTGATTTAAAACACCTGTGCCTAATAAAGGAAAACCTGCAAACATGGCATGTTGGGGGTACTTAAGGACAGGGTTGAGAACCATTTGTTTAGACCATGGAAGCCAGAGTAGTACATCTATCTATATATTTTGATTTATGAGTAGGGGTGAGCATGGTACTTTCAGCTAAATTGATTTCTTTACATAATTACCAATTTTGATTATGCTTTTTTGTTTTACCTTTTTTTCCTTTTTGTAAAAAAAGTAAGACCTTGAGGCTAAAAGGTGTCAATTTTTTATACAAAACAATTGAAAGGAGCTTCTCTAACTTTTAGAAACCTTTTAAAGTCCATTGCACCCTTATTAAACCAACAAAACAACCTTCATTTTACCTTCTCTATTTATTTCCCTATTTAAATGTTGAAAATTTGCCAAAATATCTTGATTTTTGCAGATGTTTCATGAAAAGGAAATTTCTCGATTTTACTCATACCTAAACATGGACATTCCATTACTTTTTCAAATTATTTTATTAGCTAAATTAGTCAACCAAATTTTGTGTAGCAGAGAATCAACATTTTTAATATCGCAAATATAATATCTAGGCAGATAATTTTTCTGTAAGCATCCGGTTGGTGGCAAAAAAAACCCCATCAAGTTCTTCTTATAGACATTTTGATTAACAAGTTTCAATAAAAATTCACCTCAGCTTAAAGTCCACATATAGCGAAAAGTTTGATAACATTTTGGAATTTTTTTGAGTATTAGATAACCTTTGTAACATCATTAAAAACACATATTAAAATAAAAACGGAATGCACCTACTAATTTAAAAAATATATATAGTGCCACAAAATCTACACAATGAATTGCATAAAACAGATTCATGCACATTGGAAAATGTCTTTCAAAGGAGCTCCCATACGGTTGTACCACAGTAATCTGTGGTATGTTTTTAGACTTTAACCCCCCCTCCCCCTTCCAGACATACAATGTACAAACTCCATGCAGACAGCGCTCAAGGTAGGAATCAAACCCCCCAATGACAAGAGCTATAATTACTTTACCTCTATGGTGATATTTTGGTGTTTCATTTAATATTTTTTTCAGTGCAATTGTTGAATTGTGAACGTAGGAACACAGCATTACAGACTGAGTACTGATTAAAGCAGAATTCTACCACATTTTTTCTGAGTTTTGGATAAAAAAAGGAACAGAACCACTGTCTGTATTTTTTTTTTTGCCAAATCGAAATTAAATTTGGGTTTTGCCCTATCATAGGTTTTTGATGTTTGTTGATGATTGCCTGATAACTTTGCAGATTCCCCACCAAAAAAATAATACACAGTGCCTTTTGCCCGGTCAGCTGAAGCAAATAGTTAATAATTTGAAGAAATAGATAACCCAGTCCCCTCACTATGGAAGGCTTGCATGCTTATGGTCCTGTGTTGGACCTTTTAGGGAGAACTGACAATTCTGTATAGAGAAAGATTTTTATTTTTTTTTTTATGATTTTTTTTTTCCATTGACACATGTCCCCAATAGCAGTTCCCAGCTTCTTGTGCTTTTTGTCAGACAGGAACTTGCTTATTAGCCCTACCAATGGCTAGAATTGAATAACAAGATCTGCTCACTTTATAGGCTTCAAAGAAATTCACTATAAACTTTATGAACTTTAAACAAGATTAGGGAAACTGTTCGCAAATCAAACACAAACAGATTTTCTTATCCGTATTGTTGAATCCCTGTTGGAGGAAGTTCTTTTTAGTTCAGTTTTAGTTTAGTTTAGTTTTGGTGTCTGGTGCCACCGGGAGAAGAGTTACAGTGGAAATAAACACAGACAGCTATAAAAAAAACATTTTATAGAGTATAGTATTTCTTTTTTTTTGTCCTCTGTGACCCAAATCAGGACACAGACAGTAATAAGTAACATATATCAGTAGTGCTGCCCAATCCTAAGCCTGGTACACACCATGAGATTATCGGACGAATGATCGTCCACTTTTTTTTAAAAAAAGCTAGTCTCGATATCGAAAATTGAGAGGTTACTAAAGTTATGAAAATTCTCGTATGACAGAATAAAAAATTTGTGATGTAATGTACTGTATTGTATTTGTATTGTATTTCTGGATGAAAAGTGTACCACTTAAACGAAAATCGTACAATCTGGTATCATACAAAAACGATTTTTGTGCTTGTCCCTTTGGATAATTTTACACAACCTGTCCTGGTTGGTTTTTAAAAGCTGTATACTAATGATCAGATGATTGTACAATCGCTGGGAAAGCGGTATTTTTGTACGATTTTCTGATCTTGTTTACAAGGCTTTACACTATCAAAAACACCACCAAATTATTTTTAAACTTCTTAATTGTTCCCCTGCTGATTTGTATATAAGATAGATAGGTAGGTAGGTAGATAGAAAAGACCTGCACGTTGCAAGTTATTTTCAAATTAAAATACAAATATGAAAGCTTCACAAAGTATCAAGTTTATATATGATTACAGCTGTATTACATTGTCATACCTTGATTATAGTGATAACTGTGAGTGAAATCAATGTACCTATTTTTCACTTTATAGTTAGACCTACGTGTGTGTATATGAGTGAAAAAGTATAAACATCAATTTTCAGAAAGAAATATATGTATACGTGACTTACTATTGTGTAAGAGAATGTGTGTATGTATTGTATAAGATTTTGTTATGGATTGCATAGCATATGCCGGTCCTGATTGTTTATGAAATGCGCAGTATTCTAATTTATTTGTAACTACCTATTTCAAAGAATGTATTGCTGTTTTTTAGACAAAAATACATCATGTAAAAATATTATAATGATAAATATGAGAATGTATTAAAACATAGGTATTATGATCTTTACTTCGCAGTATGCACCTATTTTTTTTCTATTTCAAAAATAAGTGAAACAAACTCTAAAATAAAATATGGTACACTAAACACATACAGTAGATGTAAGATTTACTATGTCGTGGCATGCAAAGTTTAAGAAAACTCTTTTAAATTGCTTGTGAATGCTTATTGTATTTCAAGATAGACAGTTTTGTGTTTATCCTTGTCAGCCTGTATTTTTGGTAAGAACGTTGCCTTTTTTACTTTACATGCATAATGGGGAAAAAAACATATTTTAAAAGAAAAAATTGTAAGAGTACTTATGATTAAAGTATTATGATTGGTATTTTGCAGAATAGCTTAACTATGAATTAGATTATTTGATTATTCTAAATGGAACTAGGAGGAGTCAGGGGCCTTGTCTGTTATCCAACATTTGAGGATGACATCACACAGAGGAGTTTACTGCTTGACAGGTTTATATAAGAAAGCTAATGCATACAGAAACAAGAAAATGATGCAGCTAATTTGAAAAGAGGAAGACCTTGTGCAATACTGCAGAAGAAGGGATGAAGAACCCATAACATCCATAGATAACCTATATACCAAATCAATGCCCCAGCATAATGGAAAAAGACCATACCAGATAATTGATTCTGACGTAAATTGGTGTGAAGTGTGTGGATGATTAACTACATCTTCAAACTTTTAATTACCTCAGAAGAAGGCGTAAATGAGGTTTATTTTTACCAAGAAAATCCTATTTTTGTGAGGACTATTTCATGTTTCATGAGAACTTCAAAAATGGTACCTGCCTGGATTGTCCACTGCGTGTTTATGGGATGGCTCTTCACAGTCTGCACAGGTGTGTTATCTATATATACCTGTTGAGATAAGAATACATTGTCCATAACTACATTGAAAAACAGCCAGAAAATCAGTTGAGATAGACCTGTAGTTAACAAACTTTTGTTTTGCTTTAAATATAAAGTATGGCGTATTTCATTGAGCTAATATATTGAGCTATTTTTGCACTATACACTATTGCACTTACTATAATAATAATCTTTGCTTTCATATTTTACAAGCTTGTTCTTTCATTTTTTTACCTATGTATTAAAAAAGTGATGTTGTATCTTTTATAAAAACTCCAATCCATGGGAGCAATTTTTTACTGGTGCCAGGTACCTTAAAACTTAGCCTATTTTTATGAAATTCTGTATCCCACAATTTTAAAACAGTGGCAAGATATGTTGGCTGTCACTGCAAAGTAAAATTTTTACTGTATTTAAAGTGTACAGTATGTAACATATTTTTTGTTTATTTTAAATAAGAATGGCGTATGGATGGGTTAGGTCAGTTGTCAAGTTTTTATTGCTGTCTGTATTCCGGCGGGGGAAATTCAACCTTTTATTTGTTCTGGTGACCATTATCACACAAAAAAGTGATTGGAAATCCAACATTTTAGAACTATCAATAAATAAACAAAATCAATAAACTCAATAAAAATTTTGAGGGAATATCCTTCAGTTGGGAAACTTGTTCCTGTGACAACTGTCTGAGATGGAAGTCTTGTCTCTTTGGAGAGATTTCCTCTCATTTCATGTTGCATCACCAGAAAAAAAGTCATGGAAAATCTTCTCAGTGGAGGCAAACAGCAAAACAATAACCCAACACCTTTCCCTACTCTATCCAAAACAAAAAAAAGTTTTGGCTTTACGTGGACTTTAAGTACAGAAGGATTCTAAATGTTCAAGTAGAAGTAAAGTTGTTTTTAATCAAATGGCTGACAGGCAGGGCATTTATGATAGAAGAGTCCCTATTGGTCTCTCCTGCCTTAAATGCATTCTTCTGCCTGTCAGCTGTCATGTTCACTGAGCCACGCATGCACGGAAGACCAGGCGAAGATAAAAGCACAGGGGGCCCGCCGGATCGGTCCCAGGGCTATGCTGGAGGACACCATATGACAGATAAGTCTGCCATAATGTACTGATATGCTGTGCATACTAGTACATTATGGAATAACCCACCTGGGGGCCTTAAAAAAAAAATTATAGCGGACTTTACTTCCGCGTATAAGTATCTAGTAGCTAATGTAACAGAAACCCAGCTAGGGCCATTCTTGTGAACCTGCGTAGAACAAGATTTCTTTAATGTCGCCTCTGCAGCCGATATGCTTACCTTCTTTCTGCTTCCCCTTCTGCTCCATTCAGCCTCCTTGAGGGATGAAATTAAGTTATGGGTAGGCTTCAAGTTGCTCTAGTTGGAGTTTACACAGAGTTGGGCTAATGGTTCGGGCTGAGAAAAAGTTCAGCCCAAACATCGCCTGTTTGGCCATTCCACGAACACCCGAATTTGCAGGGTGTACGTTGGGTGCTCGCCACGCCAAACTCCCTGCAATGTACCGCGAGCTGCACAGTGCATTCTAAGCCCCAATCAGGGTGCAGTGAATATCTGGTTGCTAAGGAGTGGGCCAGGAAGCCAGGCTGCAACGTCCTTAACAACCGACGAGTCATCAGCTGTTAATGGGCTTCCCCGCTGACAGCTGAATAAAAAAAAACATTGCCAGCATTAAAAAAATGTAAAAAAAAAATGCGTCTGGTTCCTCTAAAATCCATACCAGACTCTTATCCGAGCAGGCAGAGTCTGCCCCCCCTGAACCACACCAGACCACATGCCCTCAACATGGGGGGGTGCTTTGGGATGGGGGCTCTGCCTCCCACCCCTAAGCACCTTGTCCCCATGTTGATGGGGACAAGGGCCTCATCCCCACAACCCTGATGGGGACAAGGGTCTCATCCCCACAACCCTGGGCTGTGGTTTTGGGGGTCTACGGGCAGGGGGCTTATAGGAATTTAAAAGCCCATTTTAACAAGGGGGATCCCAGATCCCGCCCCCCATGTGAATGAGTTTTAAAAAACATTGTCCCCCAATGTAGATCCATCGTCAATCACGACGCCGATGCCACTGCCGTACCTGAAAAAGAAAACAAAATGCTCAGCCGTCAACTAAGGCAAGCCGCCAAATGCCTGACTTGTCGTTTGACAGTTCCTATATAGGTAAGGGGTGGAGCCAACTGGCGAGGTCACCTGGTGGCACCACCCCCCTTGTGACGTACCCCATACCCATTCACATGGGGGCTGAGATATGAGGGCCCCTTTGTTAAAGGGGACTTCCAGATTCCAATAAGCTCCCTGTCCGCAGACCTCCACAACCACAGCTGAGGGTTGTGGGGATGAGGCCCTTGTCCCCATCAACATAAGGACAAGGTGCATTTAGGTGGGGTGGCAGACCTGAAGGGCCTGGTATGGACTAAAGGGGGGACACCACGCCGTATTTTTAAAACTTTTTTCTATTGCTGGCAATAGTGTTGTGCTGCTGGCAATTTAAATATAATTTCAGTCTTTTTTTTTTTCAGAAATGTCAGTTTTGCTGCAGCAGGTTCTATACACGGTACAGATGTGCCACTTTACAGGCAGACTGAGGCGACCCCCCCAGGCATTATATTTAAAGGAATTTTTCATTTTTATTGTTGCTCTTTAACCACTTGCCGCCCGCCCACTGTCAAATGGCGGCTGGACTGTGCAGCTCTCGTTCTGGGTGGACGTCATACGACCGCTCTCGTGTGCCCCCAGGGGGTGTGCAGTGAGGAAATCACGGCCGCGCGTGTCCTATCAATGCAGCGTTGCCATAATCACCTCGCTGCACTCCCCCGGGGGCCGCGGCTCTTTAACCATGTGATCGGCTGTGTCCAATTAAACACGGAGATGCTGATAATTGGCGCTCGTCGCCTCACACTGACAGAGTGTGAGGAGAGGAGAGACGATCAGCAGCATCTCCTTACAAGGGACAACTAGGTATGTAATCAAGGCACTGATCATCAGTGCCCTGATTACAATTAAGTGCCCACCAGTGCTAGCAATGATTGCCCACCACTGCCAGCAATCAGTGCCAACCAGTGCGCACAAGTGCCAGCAATCAGTGGCCATTAGTGATGCTAGTCAGTGCTGGCTATCAGTGCTGCCCACCAATGCTCATCACTGCTGCCCATCAATGCCCATCAGTGCCCATCCATCCTGCCTATCTGTGACCACCAGTGCCGCCTATCTGTGCCCACCAGTGCCGCCTATCTGTGTCCACCAGTGCCACCTACATATGCCCAGTGCCCACCAGAGCCATCCATCAGTGCCACCTATCAGTGCTCATCAGTGCCACATATCAGTGCCACCTATCAGTGCCCAAAAGTGCGGCATATTGGTGCCTCCTCATCAGTGTCACCTAAATCAGTGCCCATAAGTGCCACCTCATTAGTGCCCATAAGTGCCACCTCATCAGTGCAGCCTATCAGTGCCCATTGGTGCCGCCTCATCAGCGCCCATCAGTGAAGGAGAAAAATTACTTATTTACTGACAGAAACTAAGAAAAACTTTTTTTTTTCAAAATTTTTTGTCTTTTTTTAGGAAAAAATAAAAAGCCCAGGAGTGATTAAATACCACCAAAAGAAAGCTCTATTTGTGTGAAGAAAATGATAATAATTTCACATGGTTACAGTGTAGCATGACCGCGCAATTGTCATTCAAATTGTGACAGCGCTGAAAGCTGGAAAATGGCCTGGACAGGAAGGGGGTGTAAGTGTACCGTATTGAGCTGGTTAACCACTTGCTGACCAGCAACCATTGTTATACGGTGGCAGGTTGGCTCTACTGCGCAAATCAGCGTAGCTGTATGGCAGCTCGCACAGGCGCAACAGCGAGCGAGTGCACGTCCGCGCCCCATACACGCTGCGGGAGTGTGCCCTTAATAGGCGATGTTTAAAAATTTCTACAGGTTACCAGTTTTGAGTTACAGAGGAGGTCTAGGGCTAGAATTATTACTCTTGCTCCAACGATCGCGGCGATACCTCACATGTGTGGTTTGAACACCGTTTTTATATTCGAACGCCACTCACGTGTGCGTTCGCTTCTGCGCGCAAACTCGACGGGACGGGACGCTTTAAAAAAAAATTTTGTTTTTCATATTTATTTTACTTTTAATTTTTTATTTTTGACACTGTGTTTTTACATTTTTTTATTTTGGGTCACTTTTATTCCTATTACAAGGAATGTAAACATCCCTTGTAATAGAAAAAAAGCATGACAGGACCTATTAAATATGAGATCTGAGGTCAAAAAGACCTCAGATCTCAAATTTACAATAAAGTGCAATAAAAAAATAAAAATAAAAAAAATGTCACTTGAAAGTATGTACCCCATACTCATTCACAATGGGGGGCGGGATCCGGTAAGCCCCCGCCCACAGTTGCAATCCTTGTAATATACATAGATCATCCAGAGGGGAATGTTTCCAAAAGTGGAGTTACTCTTTAAAGAAACAAATCTTAATTTTTTTTGTAAATAAGGCTACTATGCTTTCTACCAGAACCATACATTTGGTGTCATGATAAATTGGACTAATTTTAGAAGTAATATAATACATAAGACCCCTTTCACACCGAGCCGCCTATAGCGTCGGCGGTAAAGCGGCGTTTTACCGTCGGATTTGCGGCGCATTTCGGCCACTAGCAGCCGAGAAAGGGTTTAAACCGCCCGCAATGCACCGCAATAGCAGCGTTTTGCTGGCGGTATCCCAGCGCTGCCCCATTGATTTCAATGGGGAGCAGCGGTGGAGGAGCGGTAAACACCCCGCTCCTTCACCGCTCCAAAAAAGCTGCTGACAGGACTTTTCCTGACGTCCTGCCAGCGCAACGCTCCGGTGTGAAAGCCCTCGGGCTTTCACACTGGAGATAATGCTGCAGCTGTTTGAGGGCGGATTGCAGGCGCTATTTTTAATGCTATAGCGCCTGCAAAACGCCCTCGGTGTGAAAGGGGTCTAAGATTCAATTTACAAAGTTAACACAGAAGAATAAGATTCTTATTTTCAGAAAAGCAACAGTTATTCTCCACTGCGCCCTATGAGATTTGAAAGTTTAGCATGGCTAAAAATAAAGAACCGTATCCTGATCATCAAGAGAGGAGTGGGCTAGCAAATGTCATTTGGGCTTGATTGTATGAATAAAGCCTGCACTGTTTGCAGGCTTCTTTCATAGATACCTTATTACAGTGTAACAATTGTTAGTTCATATTTTTAGTGCTTACGTGCACTTTTCAGTTGATCTGCACATAATATCAGTTCTAGCAAACCTGCAAATATATAAAAAAAAGTATTAAAGTTGTTGCTATTAAACACCTTACTTCTCATCTCCCCTTAGCTATTTCCTTTTTTGTTTTTTGTTTATTTATTCCTTTTGCTATTGGCATGTTTTCATTTTTTTTTTTGTCTACTTGTTTTTAAGGGTTGCATTATGTCCCAAATAAAATAATTGACATAACTACAAGAGTCAGAAGGCTACTAAGGATACTCAGCAATGTTCAGTAAAGAACATCTAAATATTTGCTAGGAATACAGACAAGCAGAAGAGACAGTGGTCACACTTGTCCCCTAATAGAGACACCAGGAAAGTTCCTTTCTAGACAATATTGACAGTATAGCCATATTTTCTCCAAGACATTTCTTGACTGATGCTCAAAGGAACTCTGCCACTGGTTTGGCAAACCCTGGAAACTTCAGGATCATTGAACCCCACTGCATAGAGCAGCAGACTGGAGGTACAAAGGTTTTTGCATACCCTTTAAACAGTCCATTGACATTGCTTAAAACATTTGAAGTCACAAACATTATGCCACAGATTTGTTTTTATGTTTTTCATTATTGTTACTCTGTCTTCTTCTACTCCTATTGACAGCTCTAAATTACAGTTCTTGTTGCATTTTTTGCAAGGCGCACCAATACACATCTATGGTGTGCGTTGAGCCTGCCTGATCAATGCAGAGCAGTGCAGCTCAATGCACCTGTTGAACAAGCCCGAATAGTTTAAAGGCTAAGTTTATCTTTAAAGAAAAAGTAATAAATTTACATTTTTTTGCAGGAAAAATGTGCATTTATTATTTTTTCTCACAGGAGCCTGCAAAGCATTGCACCCGTGACCAGTGGATTGTAGGTGAAATGTTAGGCTCATTCACACTCTTCCACCAGCTTTCTGCCCATATCTCCATATGGGCTTTCAGTTAGAAAGATGGAGGAAGTGTCAGTGAAATACAAATGTTCTGAAGACCGCACTCATGTTCCACTGAGAACTACATGTCCATCTGCCACAATGGCAGACAGGACTTGTAGTTTATTCAGGAGGAGCTCTAGTCTCCCCCCAACAAAAATTTAAAGTCAGCAGCTACAAATACTGTACAAATACAAATACAATTACAAAAATGCTGACTTTTAATATAAGGACACTTACCTGTCCAGGGATCCAGAAATGTCAGCACCGGAGCTGATTCTTTAAGGGAAACTGGCAGTGAAGCCTTCACGCTTCACAGCTTATTTCCTGCTGCGCATGCGTGAGTCATGCTGCGCTTTGTGAATAGTCCCCGCTATCTTCTGGGACCCGTGTGTCCCAGATGGCTGCGAGGGGAAGAAGGAGGGGTCGGACATACTCGAAGGTCACCACGGCGATTTTACCCAGAAGAGGGAGCTGGTACCTGTCAAAACCAGGTACCCACTCCCCCTCAAAAAGTGGCAAATGTGGCAATGAAACAGGGGAAGATGCAAACAAGCAGAGCTTCCCCTTTTGGGTGGAGTTCCGCTTTCATTTACACCCACTGTACACTGTCACAGGGAGGGGACTGTAACATGTTGCTAAAGGTGTACTTTAAACTTGATAAAATAATAAATGCTGTTCAAACAAAGGATTATTTGATATCCAAAACATTTATATAACAATTTTTTTGTTTGTTTTGAATTGAAAAAGGGTAGGGTTAGAACCCATGTCACATTTTTATTGCTATCTGAGGCTAAGTCTGAGAAATTTTACCGTACTTTCTGTTCAAAAGATGTTTTACCAGTGAAAAAAATATACAACAGGAACATTCCATTCCATATTCTTCCAATATTTTTTTAACAGCATAATGTGACATTTTAGAAAAATATGGGAGGCCTGATATATTAGGCAGACTTTGAGTTTTAGTGCAAGGTCCATTTTGAGTATTTCCACCAACAATATATCTATTTAAAGTGACCCTGTTCCAAATATTGTAACTCAGAAATAGGGATGAGCGAACACCCCCCCCCTGGTTTGGTTCGCAGCAGATCATGCGAACAGACAAAAAATTTGTTCGAACACACGAACACCGTTAAAGTCTACAGGACACGAACATGAATAACCAAAGTGCTAATTTTAAAGGCTTATATGCAAGTTATTGTCATGAAAAGTGTTTGGGGACCTGGGTCCTGCCCCAGGGGACATGTATCAATGCAAAAAAAGTTTTAAAAACGGTCGTTTTTTCGGGAGCAGTGATTTTAATAATGCTTAAAGTGAAACAATAAAAGTGAAATATTCCTTTAAATTTTGTACCTGGGGGGTGTCTATAGTATGCCTGTAATGTGGCGCATGTTTCCCGTGTTTAGTACAGTCCGAGAGCAAAATGACATGATAGTACTCACGGCTATAATGAATTGTCGGTCCTGGCAATACACATAAAAGTTAATTGATAAAAATGGCATGGGATTCCCCCACAGTCCATTACCAGGCCCTTTGGGTCTGGTATGAATATTAAGGGGAACCCCGAACCAAAATTAAAAAAAAAAATTGTGTGGAGGTCCCCACAAATTCCATACCAGGCCCTTCAGGTCTGGTATGAATATTAAGGGGAACCCCGTGCCAAAATTAAAAAAAAAATGGCATGCGGGTCCCCCACAAAATTCATACCAGACCCTTCAGGTCTGGTATGGGTTTTAAGGGGAACCCGCGCCAAAATTTTAAAAAAAATGGCGTGGGGTTCCCCCCAGAAATCCATACCAGACCCTTATCTGAGCACACAACCTGGCAGGCCGCAGCAAAAGAGGGGGGATGAGAGAGCGCCCCCCCCTCCTGAACCGTACCAGGCCACATGCCCTCAACATTGGGAGGGTGCTTTGGGGTAGTCCCCCAAAGCACCGTGTCCCCATGTTGAGGGGGACAAGGGCCTCATCCCCAAAACCCTTGCCGGTGGTTGTGGGGGTCTGCAGGCGGGGGCTTATCGGAATCTGGAAGCCCCCTGTGTGAAATGGTAACGGGGTACAAATGTACTCCTACCATTTCAAAAAAAAGTGTGAAAATGGTAAAAATGACAAGACACGGCTTGGGGACAAGTCCTTTATTAAGAAATAAAAAAATAAAAATGTCCCACCTAGTCTTCTTCTTCTTCTCTTGCTCCGCCGACAGACCGAAAAAAAAAAACCTGCACGCCGCCAGCGACACCATGACCGGGTGGCCCCGCCCCCTCTGACGCTATGGGGAAGCCATAGGGATGTCCCCATGCATCAGAGGGGGGCAGACTGGGTGGCCCCGCCCCCTCTGACGCTATGGGGAAGCCATAGAGATGTCCCTGTGCGTTAGAAGGGGCGGGGGCACCCGAGGACATCACCGTGTGGCCCAGCCCTCAGTTATAAACGAACTGTCACCTGTGAGGACACGTCATACGGTGGGTGCCTCCCATTGAGGTGGGTCAGTGCGGCTTTTTTTTTTCTTTTACGGTCCCTCGGCAGAGCAAGAGAAGAAGAAGAAGATTTCATGGGACAGTTTTATTTTTAAATTTTTTAATAAAGGATTTGTCCCCAAGCCGTGTCATGTCATTTTTATCATTTTGACTTTTTTTGTGAAATGGTAGGAGTACATTTGTACCCTGTTACCATTTCACACAGGGGGGAGACTGGGATCTGGGGGTTCCCTTGTTAAAGGGGGCTTCCAGATTCTGATAAGCCCCCCGCCCGCAGACCCCCACAACCACCGGGCAAGGGTTGTGGGGATGAGGCCCTTGTCCCCATCAACATGGGGACAAGGTGCTTTGGGGGGCTACCCCAAAGCACCCTCCCCATGTTGAGGGCATGTGGCCTGGTACGGTTCAGGAGGGGGGCGCTCTCTCGTCCCCCCTCTTTTCCTGCGGCCTGCCAGGTTGCGTGCTTGGATAAGGGTCTGGTATGGATTTTTGGGGGGAACCCCATGCCATTTTTTTTTTAATTTTGGCGCGGGGTTCCCCTTAATATCCATACCAGACCTGAAGGGCCTGGTATGGAATTTGGGGTGACCCCCGCGCAATTTTTTTTTTTTTAATTTTTGTTCGGGGTTTCCCTTAATATTCATACCACACCCAAAGGGCCTGATAATGGACTGTGGGGGAATCCCATGCCATTTTTTTCAATGACTTTTATCTGTATTGCCAAGACCCGACAATTCATTATAGCCACGAGTAGTTTTAAATTATTTTTTTCCTTTAGAAATGTCATTTTGTGCAGGGACTGTTCTAAACACGGGAAACATGCGCTACTTTACAGGCATACTATAGACATCCCCCAGGTATGAAATTTAAAGGGGTTGTAAAGGTAATTTTTTTTTTTTTTAAATAACAAACATGTTATACTTACCTTCACTGTGCAGCTCGTTCTGCACAGAGTGGCCCTGAACCTGGTCTTCTGGGGTCCCTCGGCGGCTGTTTCAGCTCCTCCCCGCATGCATTCACCACCTTAATGCGAGCTCCCTCGCATGGTGGTGAGTGCTTGCGGGCGCGCTCCCGTGATACAGCCGGCGGCTATAGCCGCTCGCTGTATCACTCGGCCCCGCCCCCCGGCGCGCCGCGCCATCGGATGTGATTGACAGCAGCGCGAGCCAATGGCTGCGCTGCTTTCAATCCATCCACTGCAGCCAATCAGCGACCAGGCTGAGCTGCAATGAAGATGACGAGAACGAGCAGCGAAGATTCGAGGCTTCAGGTAAGTAAAACGGGGGGGCTAGGGGCGGCGGTATTGTCAAAAGTTTTTTCACCTTAATGCATAGAATGCATTAAGGTGAAAAAATTTTTACCTTTACAACCCCTTTAAAGGAATATTTCACTTTCATTTTTTCACTTTAAGCATTATTAAAATCACTGCTCCTGAAAAAACTTTAAAACTTTTTTTTGCATTAATACATGTCCCCTGGGGCAGGACCCAGGTTCCCAAAGACTTCTTATGACAATAACTTGCATATTAACCTTGAAAATTAGCACTTTTGATTTCTCTCCTAGACTTTTAAAGTGTGTTCCGCGGCTTTCAAATTTGCCGCAAACACCCCAAATTATTCGCTATTCGGCGAACGGGCAAACAGCCAATGTTCGAGTAGAACTCATGTTCGACCCGAACATAAAGCTCATCCCTACTCAGAAAACACTACCTACTCACTCACTGCAAAGGAGATCGCCAATCACTTCAAACATAAGATTGACACAATTCCTGAGGGGATCTCTGCTGACTTCATGCCCACAGGTACAATAATTACATCCCTCATTCAACCCCACTGCTATAAATGAGATTGCTAAACTACTTGCTAATGTCCAGCTAACCACCTGTCCTCTGGATCCTGTTCCCCCGCAAATGCTATGTTCACCCTCTGGCTTTCGCTCACCCAACAAAGTAAATTCAAAATATCAGCAACAACTTATAAAGCCATCCACAACTTAGCTCCCAGCTACATCACTAGCTTAGTCTCAAAATACCAACCATAATCGATCTCTTCGTTCCTCTCAACACCTCCTGCTCTCTAGCTCCCTCGTCACCTCCTCCCATGCTCACCTCCAGGGCTTTTCCTGAACCTCTCCAATCCTATGGAACTCCTTACCTCAATCTGTCCGATTATCTCCTACTCTATTGGCTTTTAGACAATCGCTGAAAACCCTCCTCTTCAGAAAAAAAAACCCCTCACCTAAAAACTATATTTTCATTTTCTCCATCAGCTCATCCCCCACAGTTATTAACTTTTGTATCACTTGACCCTCCCTCCTAGATTGTAAGCTCTAATGAGCAGGGCCCTCTAATTTCTCCCGTATTGAATTGTATTGTAACTGTACTGTCTCATGTTGTAAAGCACTGCGCAAACTGTTGGCGCTATATAAACCCTGTATAATAATAATAATGGTCATTAGATAATAAAGGTCATTTGTAAAGCTTATTGCCGGGAAGTATTTATGCTGATTTCTGTCATATCTGGCTGAACTGGCAATGCTCCACAGGTCATAAAATCGCAGCTGGGTGCCTCCACTTTGTATGGTATGTGAGTGGCACCCAGAAGACCTTATATAACTAACCCATATGAGGGATAGATTTTGCATATGCACAGGAGTAATTGTAAATAAAGTGGGAGTGAATGTCCTGTGAATGGCTGCAATGTGTAACTGTAAATAGAACATTCGAGGCTGTGTAAGCAGACAGCGTCCTATGCACTGAACAAAAACCATCCTGTACCTTCACCTTAATATACTGAATCTTCCAGTGTACTTCACCCAGTGCAATGGACACACACCAGAAGTCAATGCTACAGTAAAATCTGGTGCATCTGTGCATAGTAGCCAATCAGCTTCTAATGTCAGCTTGTTCAATTAAGCTTTGACAAAAAAAACCCTGGAAGCTGATTGGTTTCTATGCAGACCTGCACAAGATTTTGCACCCTCCAGTTTTAGTAAATCAACCACATTGTATCTTTTAGGCCCCTTTTATACATGGGGACAGTTTGTCTTTTATTTATCCATCTGTTGACGAATGAAAAACAGACATCAATGCATCTCAATAGAAAAACGGATGTAAATGGATGATCATCCATTTACACCCATTTATATTTGCTTCCATCAACATCCATTTTTTTTTTGGAATGGATCAAAGCCCCATTTTTCTTCTCAAAAAAATGGATTGGATGAAAAATGGATGTAAACGGACAAACGATCTGTTTTTGCATGAAATAATGGCTCTGGGATTTAAGTGGTAGCTGGCAGATGTAAAAAACTGATGTAAAAATGAATGAAAAACAGATGAAAAACTGATGACAAATTGATGTAAACTTCATACGTTTTTGCTTTGAAAAAAAAGTGACTGAACTGATCAAACGAACAGTCCGCATGTGTGAAATTGGCTTAATGCCCCGTACACACGAGCGGAATTTCTTTTGGAAAAATCTTGGATGGTTTTTCTGACGGAATTCCGCTCAAGCTTGGCTTGCAAACACACGGTCACACAAAAGTTCTCCGAAGTTTCGACCGTCAAGAACGCGGTGACGTACAAAACTACGACGAGCCGAGAAAATGAAGTTCAATGCTTCCGAGCATGTGTCAAATTTTTTACGTGCATGCATGTTTTTTTGCGTGTCAGAATTGTATACAGCAGAACAAAATTTCCGTCAAGAACTTTTTCCGTCGGATAAATAGAGAACCAGCTCTCAATCTTTTGCTGGCGGAAATTCAGACAGAAAAAGTTGGATGGAGCATACACACGGTAGGAATATCCGACCAAAAGCTCACATCACACTTTTTTTGACAGAAATTCCGACCGTGTGTATGCAGCATAAGAGGTGAGAACCATCACACATGTAGTCCACGCCACATTTCAATCACCTCTTCTCCCCAGTCATGGATGCTGTTACAAGCTGTAGCAACAAAGCCCACAAAAGGAGAAGACAGAATGTGGCAATAGTGTAGTATTTTTATTAAATAAATGCATACATTCCACTACATTGTGAATTTTCCATGGAACAAATGAAAAATAGGTGCTCAACACATACATCTAAAACCGGTGCCGACAGGATGGTACAGTGGCAAGACCTCAGCCATGTAAAGGAGTCTATGTGCTGACGTCATGCCGGTGCATGATCTTGTCGGTACCGACTTTTTACGTATGTGTTGAGCGGTTCTTTTTTTTGTTCCATGGAAAATTCTAAATGCAGTGGATTTTATGCATTTATTTAATAAAAATATTGCACTATTGCCACATTCTGTCTGTTCTTTTTGTGAACTTTGTTGCTACAGCCTGTATCGGCATCCATGTCTGGGAAGAAGAGGTGACTGGATGGCTCTTAACTCTAAAAGATACACTGGCTGTAGCACTGACATCTGGTGAGTGTCCATTGCATTGGGTGGCGGTGTGTGCCCATTCACTGGAAGATTCAGTATTCATTTGGATCTGTTGGTGGAGGATTAATTATTTTGTATGCACATGGATGAACTTTAATCTTAAGAACGTTTTTTCTGCATACATGTGTATATGCACTTTAAGTGGTTCTAAAGCTTTAAGGTTTTTCAACCAAATGCATTGTATGCATTAAGATGAAAAACCTTCTGTGCTGCAAAATCCCCCCAGCCCCCCCTCTATACTTACCTGAGCACAATCCAAACCAGCGATGTGCACAAGAGCAGTGGCCCCAGCTGCTGTCTCCCTCCTCCATGGGCAAGTTGATAGCAAATAATCAAATTCTGTGCCAAGAGAGTGGGGGGGCGGGGCTGAGTCAATAGACGCAGACAGGGAGGCTTGGGAGCGAGCATGCACAGGTGCCCCCATGAAAAGCGGGTTTCTATGGGGGCACTGGGTAGGGTGGAGGAGTCTGAAGCACCGGCGGGGGACCCCAGAAGAAGATCGGGGCTGCTCTGTGCAAAACGATTGCACAGAGCAGGTATGTATAGCATGTTTGTTATTTTAATTATAAAAAAAGGAGTTTTAATGTCACTTTAGGTGCACTTACTGCACTTTGCACTGGATACAATATTTTTTTTCATTTTATTTTATATGTAAATACTTTTTATTACATAATGTTGTCCATATAATGGTAGATTTTCAAACAAATGTTTGTACAAAAAAAATCTCCTCAATACATTCAATAAGGCCAACAGAGACGTGTCAAATTCAAAAATATTTCAAAATTGCATTTAACATTCAGGCTTGGTATCAATTGAATTTCTTGAAGGAATATGACATACAATGTTAGAAATGCCTGTGTTTGAGAAAAAAATTTCAACCTGCTTCTTCACATTTTCTCATTGCTATCGTCAAAAATGAATGCTAAATTGACCCCACTATTAGAAAATCAAAAGAGCATTCTGAAAACAAAACACTTTGAATGAAACTACTAGTGTGTGTCCAGTTCAGAGAGAGAATGTGAGAGAAAGAGAAGGAGTGTATTGTGCAGTGTAATCAACATAAGTGCAGCGCTAAAAATATAAACATTATTGAAAGTCCATAAATAAAAAGTCCCAGGTGAATCAATAATATGAAGAAAACTGTATTAGACTTCCAGGAATCATTATGACAGTGCAATGTGCCAAAATACTCACCAAAGAGTGAATACCTTATTTATCGGTGTATAACACACACTTTTTTTCCCTTAAAATCAGGGGAAAATCATGGGTGTGTGTTATACGCCAATCCCCGCCGATCTCCACTGTCTGTGAGGGCTGCCGACATTGAACGAGCCGAGTGTACTGTGTACTCTGCTCCGCTCGCAGTCACGCCCAGTCCCGCCTCCTAGCCTTTACGGCCTGCCATTGGACCGGTGTTGTGTCCATTATAGGAGCCGGGCCAAGGGGTGGGACAGGGGCGTTACTGCGAGCGGAGCCAAGTACACGAGTACACTCAAATCTGCTCGGTCTATGTCGGCCGTAAGAGGAGCCGAAGATCTTGGCGGCAGAGGCGGTGGAGGCGGTGGAGGCGGCGGGGGCGGCGGGGGCTGCAGATGGAAGCTGTAAGGCTGCAGATGGACAGTGGAAGGCTGCAGATGGACAGTGGAAGGCTGCAGGTGGACACTGGGGGAAGCTGCAGGTGGACAGTGTGCAAGGCTGCATTGATGGGCATTTAAAATGTAAGTTTTTTTCCCTTAAACTTCCCTCCTAAAAGTTTTTTTACTTAAACTTCCCTCCTAAACTTGGGGTGCGTGTTATACGCCAATAAATACGTGTTTATATGTGCCTGAAATTCCAAAATATTCCACAGTGCTCCTTAGTGACTGTAACCCACTACCATTCTATGCACTCATCAGAGAGAAAGCCTTGGAAAGCCTTAAACTGGTATCCTGAAGCTTGGTATCGTCAGTAATGGCATCAGTGTGTAGGCCGTTTCCGACACATTTCGTGCAAAAGCATGTTCTCAAGGGATCTGCCTATCTATCTGCCATTCTCAAGGGAAATACCTAAGCATTTACTTTTAACATTTAGACTTGGTATGAATGGATTTCTTGAAGGAATATAACATATTCCTTGAGAAAAAAATTCCATCCTGCTTCTTCACATTTTCTCATTGCTACAGTCAAAAATTAATGCTGACTCGACCCCACTATTAGAAAATCAAAAGAGCATTCTGAAAACAAAACATTTTGAACAAAATTCTAATAGTGTATGTCAAGTTCAAAGAGAGAATGTGAGAGAAAGAGAAGGAGTGTATGGTGCAGTGGATGGAGGAATTGTAAATAAATTGTGATAGGCTAAAGTTGGGTTTATGAGAGGAGGGGGGAGGGGAACTGCGAAAATGGCATAGGAGATGGCTGTAATGTGCAAATGAAGGAGCCGGTATTGCAAGTGGAGGCGGCTGCATCAGCGGATGGGTGCAATATGGGACACGGGGGTTGATTTACTAAAGACAAATACACTGCGCACTCTACAAGTGCAGTTGCTCCAGAGATTAGTAAATGGGCAGAAGCTCTGCTGACTTCCCATCACTCAATCATGTGCAAGCAAAAATGCAATTTTTGTATTTTCCTTGCACATGATTGGGTACTCTTTGCAAAGTGAAGCTTAACCTCATTTACTAAGCTCTGGAGCAACTGCACTTGCAGAGTGCAACTGTACTTTGCAAAGTGCACAGTCTACTTGGCCCTTAGTAAATCCACCCCATAGAGTGCTTGCTATTCTAAACACTCTGAGGCAGTGTAGGTACAATCGCACAGACAACACAGGACACAGTAGATGTGGGAGATGGTAGAGAGCAGTAAAACACCTCTGGGAGGTGTCAAATTTGCCAATAAACAAAAAGGTGTTAATGGTCATGAAAAGGTCATTTTTTTAATACATATTAACTATTACCGTATATATTAATAACATGAAAATACGTTGGATTAAATGTACTTTGTCATCCTGATTTTTAATCACGAAGTACTCTCTGGTGACAGGGACTCTTTAATATGACTACACCATTATATTTTATTCAGAAAAAAATTCTTAATCATTTTATTCTTCTTACTTTTCAGCCCAACAAAACAATGGCTCAGACCTAACAAAGCCGACCCTTATAAGACTTTCAGACCACTTGATGGAGGGATATAAGAAGTGGACAAGACCAGTTCATAACTGGAGAAACACTACAATAGTGGATATTGATATTGTTATATTTGCCATTTTGGGAATAGTAAGTTTCCCTTCATTGTTTGTTCCATTTTGTCCTCTGTTTTTTTTTTTTGTTTTGTTTTTTTTTAATGCACCAAACCTTTTCTTTAACTTGGCAGTCCATGGCTTTTTCCTGTAAAGTTTTAGTGTGCTTGCTCATTGTTTGCATAGCTTGTCCTCTTTGGTAAAACCACTGACCACTGAATTGTAATAAAACAAATGAATATCTAAATACATGTCCTTATAAATTCTTTAGATATAATATTCAAATTTACAGGAAACCTCATGCAAACAACACAGACACTAACCACAGGAAGAGATTGACCAAATGTAAGATATTATTTAAATGATATAATATGAAACAAGGGAGCATAAAAGCAGTAATACATTTAAAGCATTTAGTGATTTGTTTAAGAAACAACAAATCCCTTTATTCAGTTTAGAAAGTTATGGCATGACTATATGAACCAGGAGGTGACATCCATTTTCTTATTTTCCATATTAAGAGATATGTATGTTTACAGATATTTACCAAATGCAAGTAAATATTTTGTATTAGTTATTTCACATTGAATAATTGGCTCCTTACTTCTAAAATCATATTCATTTTGCATTTTTTTAATCTGAATAACATTTGGTACTTTAAATGCCATACTACGCTTTGCTAGATTGCTACTAAGTCTTCCTTTTCAGGCTGTCCTAAGCCGTACTAAGAATACCAGTGACAAATATATATCTTATCATTGCCAGTTTCCCATCATTAGCTTTATTAGGATATTGAGCTTTGTAGAGTGTATAAGGTTTTTGCCACCATCCCAAATACAAATGTACACAAAAAGAAAAACCCATAGGTGACTTTAAGGGCGGAATGCAAACAGAGTAGTTGAAATAAAAAAACAACACCAATTTTTATTGTGAAGTATATAGTAAAGAGGACATAAGTCTAATAAAAATATCACATATAACAAACAATGTGTATATAAGAACAAACATTTTAATATATACATTATATTACCAAATGTATTGGGACGCCTGCCTTTACACGCACATAAAATTTAATGGCACCCCAGTCTTATGCCCTGTACACGCGATAGGATTTTCCGATGGAAAATGTGTGATAGGACCTTGTTGTCGGAAATTCCGACCGTGTGTACACAAATCCGACGCACAAAGTGCCACGCATGCTCAGAATAAATTAAGAGATGAAAGCTATTGGCTACTGCCCCGTTTATAGTCCCGTCCTACGTGTTTTACGTCACCGCTTTCAGAACGATCAGATTTTCCAACAACTTTGTATGACCGTGTGTATGCAAGACAAGTTTGAGCCAACACCCATCGGAAAAAATCCATGGAATTTGTTGTCGGAATGTCCAATCAATGTCCGACCGTGTGTACAGGGCATAAGTCTGTAGGGTTCAATATTGAGTTGGACCACCCTTTGCAGCTATAACAGCTTCAACTCTTCTGGGAAGGCTGTCCACAAGTTTTAGGAAGGTGTCTATGGGAATGTTTTACCATTCTTCCAGAAGCACATTTGTGAGGTCAGGCACTGATGTGGAAGAGAAGGCCTGGCTCGCAGTCTGCACTCTAATTCATCCCAAAGGTGTTGTATAGGGTTGCCAAAAGTATTGGGCCACCCCTCTAAATTATTTGGTGGAGGGGGATTATGGTGTGGGGTTGTTTTTCAGGGGCTGGGCTTGGCCCCTTAGTTCCAGTGAAGGGAACTCTTAAGGTGATTCCAAAACATTTTGGACAATGTCATGCTCCTAACTTTGTGGGAACAGTTTGGGGATTGCCCCTTCCTGTTCCAACATGCCTGCGTACCAGTGCACAAAGCAAGGTCCATAAAGACATGGATGAACAAGTTCAGGGTGAAGAAACTTGACTGGCCTGCACCGAGTCCTGACCTCAACATTCCTATAGACACACTCCCAAACCTCGTGGACAGCCTTCCCAGAAGAGTTGAAGCTGTTATAGCTGCAAAGGGTGGGCCAACTCAATATTTAACCCTACGGACTAAGACTGGGATGCCATTAAAGATCATGTGTGTGTAAAAGCAGGTGTCCCAATACTTTTGGTAATATAGTGTGTGTGTATATATATCTATATATCTATATATATAGATATCTATATATATATATATATATATATATATATATATATATATATATATATATACACACACACACACACACAGACAAGCAGTAAAAAATTATTTTCAAACAGCTGTTCAAAACTTACAATTTTTAATAGATATATAGATAATATAAAAACCATTATTAGGAAGCTAACAGATCCACTAGAGAAATCCACATTTTGCACTGTAGATGTGGCTTTCCAGCACTTGTGTGGAGATAGAGCCTGAAGCAAAGCGTTCACCAATTGCGTTATGCATAACAAGTGAAGAAAAAATATGTTTATCTAATTGTATAAGCAGCTTTATGGTCAGGAGGGCTCAGTATAAATCAAGTGTCATTGTATATGGCAAATAGAGTGGAGCACAAAACCAACAGCCCAAACGGTACACTGAAAGTCTCAAGGAACAATGACTATGCCTTAGCCTGTGGCTACCTTAGCACATAAAAAGTACTGTGATGAATGAATTGAATGGATCCCATACTCCCAGAGAGGAAGGAAACGCGGGATGACTTTTACAAGGTCATATACATTTTAATAGAAATGCACACGTTTATTAAGAAACTATTTTTCTTGAATTTTTGTATCAAAACATATAAATTGTCATTTAAAAATGTTTTAGGAAATTACATTTTCTTTCTTTTTTAACAGGAAGAAAAAAGTCAAGTGCTGAAAACTTACCTCTGGTTTGGAGAGGTAAATACCTGATTTTCTAGGAATATTTATTTGATTTTCAATGTCATGCTTTTTATTTTTATTTTTTTCATGCTTATCTTTCTGTTTGCTTTTTCTAGTCATGGGTTGATGAATTTCTCACCTGGGATCCAACAAAATTTGACAATGTCACTCAAATTTCCATTCCTAGACAACTCATCTGGATCCCAGATATAGTGGTCGTGGAGTTGTAAGTACTGATAATAAATAACATGAAAACATTTCACATCAGTCTTTAGCCAAAAATAAGCTTATGATCTAAAGCCCCAAACACAGTCAGATAAGCATATATGCCCTAGAGCCAGTTTAACCGGGGCCCAAATATCCTACCAGAATATTTTCTTGCAAGGAACCAAAACACATGGAGGAAACCTATGCAAACACAAGAACAGTTCAATCAATACAGAGTGCATGTATCCTAGAGGGAACTGTGTTCAGGACACAATATTACAAGCCATAATGCTAACCAAGTAGCCTATGCACCTTTCTTGATAGAAATACACAAAATATCAGTTACTCAGCTCAGCAATACTTTAAGAATACATTTACCTTTACCTTGTAAAATAACCCATTCAGTTTAACTACTTCAGTTCTGGAAGGTTTACCCCCCTTCATGACCAGACCATTTTTTGCAATACGGCACTGCGTTACTTTAACTGTCAATTGCGCGGTCGTGCGATGCTGTACACAAATAACATGTTTGTTCTTTTTTTCCCACAAATAGAGCTTTCTTTTTGGGGTATTTGATCACCTCTGCAGTTTTTATTTTTTGCGCTATAAACAAAAAAAAGACTGTCAATTTTGAAAAAAAAACAATATATTTTTTACTTTCTGCTATAAAACATACCCAACATAAAAAAATCTAATTTCTTCATCGATTTAGCCCAATATGTATTTGGCTACATATTTTTGGTAAAAAATAAGCGTGTATTGATTGGCTTGCGCAAAAGTTATAGCGTCTACAAACTATGAGATATTTATATTTATTTATTTATTTTACTAGTAATGGCGGCGGTCAGCGACTTATAGTGGGACAAATCGGACACCTAGCTTACACTTTTGACACTTTTGGGGGACCAGTAACACTAATACAGTGATCAGTGTTAAAAAAAAATGTCCCGTCACTGTACTAAGGACACTGGCAGGGAAGAGGTAAACATCAGGGACTATTGAGCAAAGGTCTCACCTTTGCACCTACCATCCGCCCAAACCCATTCATGTTATTCAAAGACCTTAATAAATTTATTTGAGACTTGACAGTGAAAAGATTCTACAATATCCAATCCTCTCTGAAACCCCCACCCTCGCAAGAACCCATTGAAACCATTAACCATGATGTCCTCCCAATAGATACAGACGCAGATTCCTCCCTCATCTTGGACCCAGATGAACTCCATACAGAATATCCCTTTGCAGATATGGAATTGTACACTCAACACTACCAAACATCCCCTCCGATTCAACATACAAAATTCAAACCCAAGTCCATCTTCAACCCAGTACATAAAAAAGGCCCCTATCTACAGACATTCTATCAAGTCATGTATACCGACCTTGTCCAAATGTGTAACTTGGCTCCCAAGAAAAGAGCTAACCTCTCTAAAGCAGAACAGAAGGCCCTGGATGAGTTAACCAACAACCATAATATCATCATAAAGGCAGCAGACAAGGGAGGCGGCATTGTAATACAGAACAGTTCAGACTACATGGCGGAATCACTCAGACTATTATCCGACACCAACACTTATTCCAAACTCACTCATGATCCCTTACCAGAATTCACCCAGAAAGCCACAAAATTAGCCCACAGAGCCCTAGAAGATGGTATTATTTCCAAAGCTGAACTGTCATTTCTCATCAAAGGTTTTTGTAAAACTCCCTATTTTTACCATTTACCAAAAATCCATAAAGACCAGTCCAACCCACCAGGCCGTCCCATAGTAGCTGCTATGGAGAGCATCACCAGCGGGTTTTCTATGTACATAGACCATTTCCTTCAACCCCTTGCGCAACACCTCCCATCTTATATTAGAGATAGTACCCACCTATTGGAGATGCTTTCCTTCTACACCTGGGAACCCACCTACCAGTGGGTATCCTTGGACGTTACATCTCTATACACTTCCATCCCCCACGCAGTAGGCCTCAGAGCAGTAGAATATTTTCTCTCTGAGGACCCCCTCATCAATCCCAGACAGGCACAGTACATCCTGGAGGCTACACAATTCTGTCAAGAACACAACTACTTTGAGTTTGACCACACCTTTTATCTACAAACTCAAGGCACTGCCATGGGTGCCAATTTTGCCCCAAGCTATGCCAACCTGACTATGGGCTCCTGGGAACTACAATACGTCTCACATAACAACCCTTTTGCCGCCCATATCATATATTATGGGTGCTACATCGATGATATAATTCTGATCTGGGAGGGCACATCAGAGAGTATAGAGTCCTTTGTCAAGCATTGCAACTGCAACTCCCTAGGGCTATCCTTCACCCGTATCATAGACCCTGAAAAACTAATCTTCTTGGACTTAGAACTTTTTCATAGTGAATCTGAAATACATGCTACAAACTTTGTCAAACCCACCTCTGGAAATTCCTATATTCACTACCAGAGCTGTCACCATCCAACATGGATCAACAACATACCGAAGAGCCAATTCCATAGAATTCGGCGGAATTGCACCAAGGACGAAGATTACCACATACAGGGTAAACTCCTTTCCAATAAATTTCAAGAAAAAGGATACCCACCACATCTGGTACAAAAGGCCTTCCTCCAACAGCCAAAGAAACCTCCACCCAAACCCAAAACTTCAGATAATCCACAATCAACACGTTTCACTACCCAGTTTCATGATTGTCACAAGAAGATGGAGAACATCTTAGCCAAACATTGGTGTATCTTGCTTGGAGACCCCTTTCTAGGTTCTTCCCTCACCCAACTACCCAAGGTTTCATATCGTAGAGCAAAAAATATTAAAAGTAGGATAGCACCCAGTAAAATCCGTAAAGTCCCACTCACTCCAGCCTCACACATCCCCCTAATTCCATTAGTGGGAATGTACCAATGCCGGAAAAAATTATGCCTAACGTGCAAATTTGTTGACCATGGACAAAAAAACTTCACTGTTAAAGACAAAACATACACCATAAAAGACTTTTATAATTGCTCCAGTGAATACGTGGTGTACTGCCTGACCTGCCCATGTGGTCTCTTTTATGTGGGCAGGACCATACGCCCCCTACGCCAACGTTTTGGCGAACACAGGCGTTTCATAGAAAAGGGCTGGGACAAACACAGTGTCCCTCTTCATTTTTTGAAGGAACACCAAAAATCTACCATGGGCCTCAGAGTCTGGGTCATCGAGGCAATGCCCAGAGGTCTTCCTGCTGCAGAACATTTTAAACGCCTGTGTCAGCAGGAGGCCTACTGGATATATTCATTGGGTACTCTCTCGCCAGGGGGACTCAATGAAGAATTAGAAACACATTCTTTGTTGTAGTTTACTTTCCTCCCCCCCTTCCCCTCTCCAATCATACATTCATTACTTTCTTAATATATGTATATATATATATATATATATATATATACATATATATATATATATATATATATATATATATATACACCTTGCCCATCACTATACAAACCATGTAGAAGTTTCTTACAACATAAAAATACCCCCATGGTCCATTGCTGTCGTATCATCCAGTCACCTGAGGGACGGCTGTCCCCTCATGGACCCAGATAACAACCCCACCGTTCTATATAACAACTTCTTCCACGCTTCAGAGTGGTCAGCGTGGAGCTTTCCATGCACTGGATGCAGCGGTTCAGCCTGTGTACAGACTCCACACCCAGACGCCTGAAGGAATGAAATCCGAGCCGGAAACAAGATAACAGCACATCCCAGGACACTTTCCATCTCAAAAAAACACCCTGCGAACAAGTAAGTGTAATTGTTACACTAACTTTTATTTTTGCATAAACAAGCTACCACAGTTGGCGCCTCCACACCCCTCCTTTTTTCAACATTGATTATCACAGAGGTAATGGACACCCTCTGAGGATGGCTGCCTCCTCATTCTAGAATTTACCTGCCTTATTTTAATGTGCTATTATAGCTACCATTGTACTATTTACCTTAGACATCACATGTTGCGGAGCGCCGGAAACCCCCCTTTTTTTATATTTTATGCACTGCAGATCACTGAATCACCTGCCTGCCTGCAAGTGTATTTGAAAACATACACCAGGAACTACCTGCAGTCAGATATAGGCTTGGCTAGACTAGAATGCAGTGGATATATATGTAGGAGACTGTATATATATTTTATGCACTGCAGATCACTGAATTACCTGCCTGCCTGCCTGAAAGTGTATTTGAAAACGTACACCAGCAATGGCCTGCAGTCAGATATAGGCTTGGCTAGACTGGAATGCAGTGGATATATATATGTAGGAGACTGTATACATATTTTATGCACTGCAGATCACTGAATCACCTGCCTGCCTGCCTGAAAGTGTATTTGAAAACGTACACCAGCAATGGCTTGCAGTCAGATATAGGCTTGGCTAGACTGGAATGCAGTGGATATATATATGTAGGAGACTGTATATATATTTTATGCACTGCAGAACACTGAATCACCTGCCTGCCTGAAAGTGTATTTGAAAACATACACCAGGAACTACCTGCAGTCAGATATAGGCTTGGCTAGACTAGAATGCAGTGGATATATATGTAGGAGACTGTATATATATTTTATGCACTGCAGATCACTGAATTACCTGCCTGCCTGCCTGAAAGTGTATTTGAAAACGTACACCAGCAATGGCCTGCAGTCAGATATAGGCTTGGCTAGACTGGAATGCAGTGGATATATATATGTAGGAGACTGTATACATATTTTATGCACTGCAGATCACTGAATCACCTGCCTGCCTGCCTGAAAGTGTATTTGAAAACGTACACCAGCAATGGCCTGCAGTCAGTTATAGGCTTGGCTAGACTGGAATGCAGTGGATATATATATATGTAGGAGACTGTATATACATTTTATGCACTGCTGATCACTGAATCACCTGCCTACCTGCCTACCTGCCTGAAAGTGTATTTGAAAACGTACACCAGGAACTACCTGCAGTCAGATATAGGCTTGACTAGACTGGAATGCAGTGGATATATATATATGTTGGAGACTGTATATATATTTAATGCACTGCAGATCACTGAATCACTTGCCTGCCTGCCTGAAAGTGTATTTGAAAACACACACCAGCAATGGCCTGCAGTCAGATATAGGCTTGGCTAGACTGGAATGCAGTGGATATATATATGTTGGAGACTGTATATATATTTAATGCACTGCAGATAACTTAATCACTTGCCGGCCTGAAAGTGTATTTGAAAACGTACACCAGCAATGGCCTGCAGTCAGATATAGGCTTGGCTAGACTAGATTGCAGTGGATATATATATATGTTGGAGACTGTATATATATTTAATGCACTGCAGATCACTGAATCACTTGCCTGCCTGCCTTAAAGTGTATTTGAAAACGTACACCAGCAATGGCCTGCAGTCAGATATAGGCTTGGCTAGACTGGAATGCAGTGGATATATATATATGTAGGAGACTGTATATATATTTAATGCACTGCAGATCACTGAATCACCTGCCTGCCTGAAAGTGTATTTGAAAACATACACCAGGAACTACCTGCAGTCATATATAGGCTTGGCCAGACTAGAATGCAGTGGATATATATATGTAGGAGACTGTATATATATTTTATGCACTGCTGATCACTGAATCACCTGCCTGCCTGCCTGCCTGAAAGTGTATTTGAAAACGTACACCAGGAACTACCTGCAGTCAGATATAGGCTTGGCTAGACTAGATTGCAGTAGATATATATATGCTGGAGACTTATATATATTTAATGCACTGCAGATCACTGAATCACTTGCTTGCCTGCCTTAAAGTGTATTTGAAAACGTACACCAGCAATGGCCTGCAGTCAGATATAGGCTTGGCTAGACTGGAATGCAGTGGATATGTATATGTAGGAGACTGTATATATATTTTATGCACTGCAGATCACTGAATCACCTGCCTGCCTGATTGAAAGTGTATTTGAAAACGTACACCAGGAACTACCTGCAGTCAGATATAGGCTTGGCTAGACTAGAATACAGTGGATATATATGTAGGAGACAGTATATATATTTTATGCACTGCAGATCACTGAATAATAGACATGTGCAATTCGTTTCGTTCTGAATTCGTTTAACGAATTTCGACAAATTCATTAATTTGGAAATATCCGAATTAACAAAAACCCGTTTAATGATTTTTTTCGAATATTCGTAATTTGGAATATTCGAAAATTTGTAAATTCGTACATTCGTAAATGCATACATTCATAAATTTGTACATTCGTATGTTCGTACATTCGTGGATATATATATATATTCCAGTCTGACTGTATATGTATATTAAATACACTGCAGCTAACTGAATCAACTGCCTGCCTGAAGTATATTACAAACAGTACAGCAGGAACGGTCTGCAGTGAGATCTAGCTAACTGAATAAACTGCCTGCTCAAAGTAAATGAAATGACACTCTCTCTCTATCTCTCTCCGCCAGCAACACACTACACAAGGCCGACGTGCACGCGGCCTTATATAGTGTGGGGCGTGGTCTTATCCCCCTGAGCCATAATTGGCCAAAGGCACCCTACCTTTGGCCAATCATGGCTCTCTTTGCTGACGGCCCTGTGATTGGCCAAAGCATGAGGGTCATAGTGCATACTTGGCCAATCATCAGCCAGCAATGCACTGCGATGACGCAGCGCATTATGGAGCGTGACACGCCGCTCGAATTTGGCACGAATGCCCCATAATGTTCGACTTAAACTCAAAGCTCATCCCTAGTAGCATACAACCAGCCCTGAAATGGACAAGTATGGCTCTGTGTTCAGGATAAAATCCACCTATAGACCATCGTGGCTCAGATACATGGAAATATACATGATTCATGTATTATGCAGTTATTTTACATGTTTACAGCTATGTCCTGGTTGTCCAATATTTTAGAGTGACGACGTTGTTCTCTTTTTAAACACAATTTTATGGTGCTTAGAGGGTATTTTTTTTATCTTTATATTTTTTGCTTTAATAAAGTTTATTTGGCATATGAATACCATGGTTTGGTCCTCCATTTAACTACTTGCCCCTTTCCTGTTTCTTTTTCCAATTTTTTTGAACTAATTACCTAAGTTGTGGAGGTAACCCATATATACTAGACGAATTTGTTTCTTTTTTACCCCCCAAAAAATCAACAGTAGTTTGAGATCCATCTTTTAAGTTTGTTTTCTACTTACATAGGGAGATCGCCGTTCTGCCTGTCTCCTGAACAATCGGCGGGTCCCGGCAGACATTGCATCTGCCAGACCCGCTGGTTGGCTCCTGCATGTGCCCCAGACCCAGACGTGTCAGATCACGTACTAGGTATGTGATCTGGCACAGAGCAGCCGCCCTGCTGCAGTATATGTGCATGGGGCGGTCCACATGTGGCCAAAGTGGCTATTTTCTCTCAAATAATAATATAAGACAAAACCTGCCTTGTTTGTTTCTATTTGTTGCCTATTCAAGCAATCGCATACTGTGTTGACATTAGCCAACTCTACAATCACATACCTGAAGTCTGTATTTGGAATACTTTGGGAATAATTGGGATTATGGGGTTGGAAGGGGGAAGGGAAATGTAGGGTTGTGTTTTTTAAGTGTTTTTGTCTACTTTGATTTGACATTGTATTAAACTTTTAACACAATGCGGAGTGGTTCTGTGAAAAAAAGCGCACTAACTATAGTATGAAACTGCTTTGACACTGGCCAAGTGGTGCAAAGTTAAGGGTTTTAGCTTTATTCTTTTTAAGAGTAGACTTTTCTACAGCTTTTAGATTTGTTGTGGCTGCTACTTTCACTGGTCAATTCAGGCTTCTTACTGCCGGATAAATAAAAATTAGCTGTTGCAGCCAAATCTTTAAAAATAGCATTTATTTCAAATTGCAAATAAACAGATTGGGGCTCTGCTGCTATTTACAAAAATCAATTACACATCCATTGTGATGCCACAATATGGTGTCACTAACACTGTCTGTGAGGATTGTATAGTTACCTAACACTACATACAACTTAAAGGCATCTCCCATGGTTAAAGTACACAAAATTGGCCTTTTTAGGCATGTACAAAGTAACAAAACTATATTTAAAAGACTCAATGTCAAGTGCATTGTACATGGAGCAATTTAAAAAAAGAAAGCAGTGCTCGTACATAAAGCATTATGGCCGATATAGTATATTACTAATTTGTCACCATGTTCTATCTAATACCCGATAATCCCATATGCTCTCTTGACCTCATTGGATAAACCATCCATTTTTCAATTTCTTGAATGAAATCAGGTGACCAAAAACACTTATCAGCCACTTGCATATGATCACCTGGATAATCTACCACTTGACCTTGATGAAGAAGGTGCTTCTAAACACATTGGACTATTCCCATTCAGGAAAATTGGTAGTTTATCCAGTTAGACCAAGAGTACATATGGTAATATTGGGTAGTAGAGGGGACACGGTGACATATCCATAATATACATCAGCCATATCGTTTTATGTAGAAGCACTGTTTTCTTTTTTGTTATTGCTTCATGTACAATAAAACTGATATTGATATAGTCTTTTCATTGTAGTTCTGTTACTTTGTACATGCTTAAAAAGTCCCCATTTTGTATACTTTAACAATGTGTAGAATCTAAAGGATGCTGGTATGACACAGCACATCATCTCTGATACAGCCCATGGAATAAAGACACCTCCCAATCAGGTAATTGAACAGATGGCTATTTTTCTCATGTCAAAGTTGTATTAAAAGGTGGGTCTTTTCAACATTTTTATTTTTGTTTTTTCATTGGTACATGTCTTCCATGGCCAGCTTCCCATGTACTTTTTGACAATCCCTTTCCTATTAGCATTGAAAATGGATAGAACTGATTTTTAAGAATCACTCTCTCCCCTTAGATTCCAATAGGGATTTAAGTTTACAATATTTAGACTTCATGACGGGTTCAACAAAATGTCCCATGAACCAAACCCAGACATAATTGCTTATCTCTAATGACCATTTAGGTCGCAATTTGTGATCAATCTAGCTATGAGTGAACCCAAACAAATGATCTCTCACCCATTAAAAAATTGAATGATGCCACACACAGTATTGTTTCACATATTTTGATCTGGAAATATTGATGAAAATGCAATCTATCAGTTCATAGATGGAAGTGATCTATCAAAATCAATGATTTAGTTGATCTGAATTTTGATTTGTGCTCTGACACACATGTGAAACTTTGATCAATATGAAGCAATCAACTGAATCGTGCCATGGCAGATTGACTTGTCGCAATCATTCAAAAGCTCACTAAATTGATCTTATAGAGGGTTTTTGGCTTTCAATCTTTATTCAATTTGATCAGGTTAGTAGTATTGCATGATCCATTGAATGGTTCTTGTTGTGTTCGTGGCCAGTGGCCACCATTATGGAACTATCATAATCACAGCAACTAATCATATTCAAACTCTCAGATTCCAACTGTCATTTTTGAGAGCAGACTTAAAGCTAATTGGTATCTGTTGGGGGAAAAGACAGTTCTCAGTAAGGACATATTTTACAAAGTTGATTGGATTGTTTCTTCAGAACTTCAGGACATATAGGCAATATTTTGATATGCTTTTCACCTATTGATGTGGTGATTGTCGGGGTGCCTATAATAAAAGTTTATTCCTTTCTATTCAGTGTTGAAACAGCAATGGCTTTAGATATTCCTTATGTGTATGTGGATTACCGAGGAGTAGTAAAAAACCAAAAACCCTTGGTTATATCAACTGCCTGCAGCCTCAATATCTACTATTTCCCATTTGATATACAAAGGTGCTCCATCTCCTTTACCAGCTGGCTTCACACACGTATGTAAAAAATATTTTCCATTTAGAATAAGCAGTACAAAATAATACAAACTCATAAGTATGTCTTATTCTTTTGTACATACTAGATAAGCCTGGATGTATATTTTTGGGTGTATCAAGGTATTTTTAGATACTAGATCCAGTGGCGGCTGAAGATTTAGGATGGGGGTCGCCAGACCAAGCCCTTCCTTTTTGACCCCTCCCACTTGACAAAATGGGCGTGGTTTTGGCAAAATAGTGGGTGTGACTTAAATGGGTGTGGTTAGCATCTGAGATGAACGGGGGATGGAGGGAGAGGGCGGGAGAGAGGGATGGAGGGACAGCAGGCCCAGATCCTACACAACAATAAAAATATGTGTATTCCAGAAAGTTTAACAATCAGCAGATAAAGATACTCCAAACACCTGGTGTTAGCACTTCAATAATCCCGGCACCATGGTTGTTATTGCATCAGGGCGATTGAAATAGCATTATTTCTATTATTAGATTGTAATATAAAATGAAATTATTCAACTCACCATTATGCAGAATCATTGGGAGCCCTGAGCGTGTCACCTTCCATGTTGCCTGCCACCAGATGCCATCAGGTGTCCCCAGCAGAGTCCGTCCTTACATCATGTGCCCCCAGTGGAGTCCGTCCTTACATCAGGTGCCCCTAGCAGAGTCCGTCCTTACATCAGGTGCCCACAGCGGAGTCCCTCCTTACATCAGGTGCCCCCAGCAGAGTCCCTCCTTACATCAGGTGCCCCTAGCAGAGTCCCTCTTTACATCAGGTGCCCCCAGCAGAGTCCCTCCTTACATCAGGTACCCCCAGAAGAGTCCCTCCTTACATCAGGTGCCCCCAGCAGAGTCTCTCCTTACATCAGGTGCCCCAGCATAGTCCCTCCTTACATCTGTGTCCCCAGCGGAGTCTCTCCTTACATCTGTGTCCCCATCAGCGGAGTCCCTCCTTACATCTGTGTCCCCATCAGCGGAGTCCCTCCTTACATCTGTGTCCCCATCAGTGGAGTCCCTCCTTACATCTGTGTCCCCATCAGTGGGGTCCTCCTTACGTCTGTGTCCCCATCAGTGGAGTCCTCCTTACATCTGTGTCCTGATCAGCGGAGCCCCTCCTTACATCTGTGTCCCCATCAGCAGAGCTCCTCCTTACATCTGTGTCCCTATCAGTGGAGCCCCTCCTTACATCTGTGTCCCCATCAGTGGAACCCCTCCTTACATCTGTGTCCCCATCAGCGGAGTCCCTCCTTACATCTGAGTCCCCATCAGCGGAGTCCTCCTTACATCTGTGTCCCCATCAGCGGAGCCCCTCCTTACATCTGTATCCCCATCAGCGGAGCCCCTCCTTACATCTGAGTCCCCATCAGCGGAGTCCTCCTTACATCTGTGTCCCCATCAGCAGCAGAGTCCTTCTCACATGTGTCCCCGGCAGCAGAGCAGAGTCCTCCTCACATGTGTCCCCATCAGCAGAGCAGAGTCCTCCTCACATGTGTCCCCAACAGCAGATCAGAGTCCTACTCACATGTGTCCCTGGCAGCACAGCACTCCTTCATGCCACGGCTGTCTCTGTCCCTTTCATCGGCAGCTAGTTCCCGGCTTTCTCCGTGTGTTCAGTTCAGCAGCTCCAAACCCCGCCAATGAAGTGCCTCGTTTGCAATCTCGTGATTGCATAGACGTGGCACTTCCCATTGTGCAATGTGTCTGGTGCCCAAAAACAGTGCACTTAAGGACTTTTTTTTTTTAAAGGGCCATGTTGAAAAAAAAAGTTTTCATAGTTTTTGTGACTGCCTGGGGAGGGGGGGGCGGTGCCCGGGCGCCCCCTATGGACGGGCCACCACTGACTAGATCCATGCTAACAACCAATAAGCCATGTCTTGTGTACTGGTGCTGCCATTGCTTACCTCCTTCTCAAGATGCTAGTTAACTGACTGTTATGCTAACTCTTTGGATTTAATGCTTTCAGATTCGCTGTCTTGATATAAGTATGCTGAACAGGAAAGTCAGAGAGAAGTTAGAATCCTTATCTATACACCTGTTTCTATTTGTTCAGTATAAAGGCTTAGCATTATAGCCAAGCAAAAATTATTTTTAGAAGGGGAACACGGCAATGGCTGCCTTTGCGTTTCTCTGATGATAGATTTCCTTTAGACCCCTACTATTTGAAGATATATTTTTGGTGTTGGTTATTTTTAGCACATTTCTCAAATGAATGACCTTGTAGCTCCCCTGAAAAGAAAAGAGCTAACACGCCCCTCATGAACTCCTAAATTGATCCCTTAATGCATTGCCCATCACCACTTGAAATGAAACTAAATTCACCAACTTAACTGTTTCTCAAAACAGTTCAATTCAAGAAATGGTTATCCCCAGCCTAGAAGGCATAGATAGCAAATACAATATTGTTAGAAACCCTGTCTCACTCTACTAAAAACATGTTTTTGTTTTTGTCTGTACCCCTGTTGGAGATATTTTGTGTCACTTTTTTCTTCATAAAAATTTTTGAATTACAAATGTCCATATACTGTAAAGAAAATCTGAACTTTGCAAGCTGTGCTCAAAAAATTGTAACTCGGGATCTTATAACTGACAGCGAATATTCAAGCAGCAGCAAGAAAGTACAGATTTAACAAATGGATGAAGCAAAAGCAGGAAGATCCTTGCACTGCAGGTCCTCAGGCACTGCTTCCCCTCCATGAAGGAGAAGAGTGAAGTTTACTGAAGACATTACCAAAATCTCATAAAAGTAGCAATCAGAGGCAGCGGTGTGTTAGATGATCATACATTGTAGATGTGTAGCTATGAAGCTTTAGGCACAGGAATGCCAAGGCACAAGAAAACACTGCTAGTTTTAGGAGCAATTTTATAAATTTTTCTTGGTATTTCTTAGACACAATTAACTTCTCCACGTACTCCCTGTGAAGAAAATTTATTGGGTTTGGGTCCACTTTAATTCATCTATGCAAATTGGTTTTATGTGTAATAGTACCAAATGTTATACATAACCTTAAATGCTGCTTTGCTTATCTTCAGTTGAAGATGTAAATTTAGATTTTGTGGGAAAAAAAAGTGAGCCGAAGCAATTCAAGAGTAAGTACATGAGTGACGGTGAATGGGATCTTATCAATGTTTCCTCAAGTTACAGAACTCTCAAAGATCGTGGAACAACCTATGGATTTGTAGAATATATTGTAAGTATGAAGTAGTTTCAACTATTGATAGATAAAAGGAAACTTTTTGCTCTAAAATACAATCCCCAAACTAAACAAAATGATACAAATGAAAACAAATTAAACCAATCCCCAGCTTCTACACTGAAATTAGGTCTACTTGATGCACACCACCACAGGACAGAGTCTGGTGACATCACAGAGGGGTGGAGATTCAGCAATGAACTACAGTGGTATCACGTACCTGGTGAAGGTTGTGGAGCCCTCTCTTGCACCTCCTGCTCAAAACTCCTGAAGGTGAAGACAGAGCATGTGAGGGCATGGAGTGGCATGAGTGCTAGAGTAGCTGACTGGTAATGTCCGCTCATTAGGTCGGTAGAGCTGGTAGTCACAGTCCTCAGGACAGGATGCAGAAGCAGCTTGGCACCAGAGCAGAAGATAGAAGCAGGACCAGGACACAGGCAGTGGTCAGCGACAGCCAGACAGCCAGCGACCAATTCAGCAGGCAGAGCAAATCTAGGAAGTAGGCCAGGGTTGGTAACAGCCAGGCAAAGCAGTGCAAAAATAGCAGGCAAAGACAAGTCCAGTAAACAGGCTGTGGTCAGAATAATCAAAATGAACACAATGGAGGCCAGTGAAGTCCTAGGGGAAGCCATAATATACACAGGTAAGCAAGGAACAGCAAATCAGGTCTCAGGAACACAGAGACAAGGTGAAGACCATTCAACATCTACTCATAGTGACAATCCAGTTTAAATGGGCCACTGGGTGCCAAGTGCGCATGCTAATTGGTATGAGCACGTGAACGTGCATGACAAACTGGAATAATACATCTAACATTGCCCTTTTGTTTAGAAGTATGAGCATGTGGGCAATGCGCCCAAGCATAAGCATGAGTATGAGCATAGGTCCGCAATGGTTTTCTGGTGCTGGGAATCCGGTTTACCAACCCGTCCCCCACAGCCTGTCTAAGGCATTCCCCATGTACAACACAGGGTTAATATCCCTGCATTGTACATAATGACACTGAGGCATCACACACAGACTGGAGCTTTCAGGAAAAAAGAGCATCACTGAAGCCTGCTGGAGCAGAAAATCGGGTAAGTAATCCTGCCTGTTCCTGTACCCCATAGACATTAAATTAGCATATCATCTTTGCAGTAGAGGGGTAGGGCACAGTTTTATTGTGATGAGTACTGCCATGGAGGTCTTAAAACATTTTACCTTTCCTTAAACAGAAAGGTAAAAGAGTTTGGTGAGTGGCATTTCAGTTTTAGGTGGAGGATATGTACTCCCTTGATGAGTACACTTATAAAGATGTGTTTCAGTTCCTTATTATTAAAGTGCTAGTAAACTCAGAATTTAAAATTTGCTGCCTTATAATCCCTACTATAATTATATATATATATACATATATATATATATATATATATATACACACACAGTGGGGACAGAAAGTATTCAGACCCCCTTCAATTTTTCACTCTTTGTTATATTGCAGCCTTTTGCTAAAATCATTTAAGTTCATTTTTTTTCCTCATTAATGCACACAGCACCCCATATTGACAGAAAGACACAGAATTGTTGACATTTTTGCAGATTTAAAAAAAAAGAAAACCTGAAATATCACATGGTCCTAAGTATTCAGACCCTTTGCTGTGACACTCATATATTTAACTCAGGTGCTGTCCATTTCTTCTGATCATCCTTGAGATGGTTCTACACCTTCACTTGAGTCCAGCTGTGTTTGATTATACTGATTTGACTTGATTAGGAAAGCCACACACCTGTCTATATAAGACCTTATAGCTCACAGTGTATGTCAGAGCAAATGAGAATCATTAGGTCAAAGGAACTGCCTGAAGAGCTCAGAGACAGAATTGTGGCAAGGCACAGATCTGGCCAAGACTACTAAAAAATTTCTGTTGCACTTAAGGTTCCTAAGAGCACAGTGGCCTTCATAATCCTTAGTGGCCTCCATAAACGCCAACGTAGCATAAAATCATTAACCAGATAGTTTTATTGAATAAGTAATGCACTTACATCAATATGGATAGATACAGGCACTGTATATATGTAATCACAAAGGAGGATAGTATGGAGCGCGATAACATGGAGCCAGCACAATACGTCCCAACGTTTCGTCCACTAAGACATCATCCGTTAGGACAGTAGGAGCATGGAAAACAGGCAAATCAGATACAATATGGCTTGCACACTCTTTATAGAGTAACACTAATGCAAAAGAGCCTGGAGACTCAGAATACTATGATGGTGGTTTTAAAGGGGGTGCACCTAATATTCAGCATGGTCCTGTAAGTCTTCAGGAGCAGCACTGAAAATGGCACAGCATGCATCCATTGAAGATAAAGTCTTACTCTATTAGTGTAATATTGTAGAGGCCGAAGGGGTGAAATCAATATTTTAATGAGAAACAAGCATACTTCAAATAATTTTAATTTAAAATAATGTGAAGGCAAGATGGTCATATTGGTCTTAAAATGTATCTTTTAAACTGGATTAGGACAGTAAAACTAACATAATCCCCAAGCATATAGGGATACAATCTATGCAATTGAAAGTCATGATTTACTTAAGCACACCAGGAGTCTTGCTTAACCACTTAAGGACTGGAAGGATTTGCCCCCTTAATGACCAGGCCATTTTTTGCAATATGGCACTGCATCGCTTTAACTGACAATTGCGTGGTCGTGCGACGGTGTACCCAAACAAAATTTTTTTCCCACAAATAGAGCTTTCTTTTGGTGGTGTTTGATCACCACTGTGGTTTTTATTTTTTGTGCTATAAACAAACAAAGAGTGACAATTTTGAATTTTGATCCAAAAATATATATATATAAAAAAACACATTTATTCATCAGTTTAGACTGATATATATTTTTCTACATATTTTTGGTTAAAAAAAACCGCAATAGGCCTATATCGATTGGTTTGCTCAAAAGTTATCGCATCTACAATCTATGGGATAGATTTAGGCACTTTTATTTATTTTTATTGTTTTTACTACTAATGGTGGCGATCCACGATTTTTAGCGGGACTGCGACATTGCGGCAGACAAATATGACCCCAAATGACACTTTTTGGGGACCAGTGACTTTATGACATTGATCAGTGCTATAAAAATGCACTAATCAATGCAAAAAAGACACTGGCAGTGAAGGGGTTAACACTAGGGGCGGTCAAGGGGTTAACTGTGGTGTTCCCTGGGTGTGTTCTAGCTGTAGGGGGGATGGGCTTACTGAGACATGACAGAGATCACTGTTCCCGATCACAGGTGACTGACATGTCACCTGTCAGAACGGGGATCCACTTGTTTACACTGGCAGATCCCTGTTCTGCCTCTGTACTAGGCGATCGCGGGTCGCTGGCAGACATCGAGTCGGCCCGTACCACGGGCATGCTCCCGCAGCGTGGTGGTGGTGCACGCCCGCCCGCAACTGCGCCTTCGTGAGCCTTTGTACAGGTATGGCGATTCTCACAGGAGAGCCGACCTGCCGCCGTGTAATGACGGTGGCTGGTCGTCAAGTGGTTAATAGGTAAGCTCACAGGTAACACAATAATAGAAACAAGCCTTTATAACACTTAAAACCTCCTATCACAATCTATCAAAATGAGGAAGTGGCGTATAGGTCTCCCTTTAGGGCACAGTTTACTCCCACACGGGGTGCATGGAGGGAAAGACACTGTACGCTACCTCGTTGCCAAACTCGAAAACTAACTCTTCGTCAACTTCCTTCTATGGAAGTGGTCAATCTCATTTGATAGATTATCTCTGTTAATATATTCCATTGCATGACAGACAACGCCCGTCATTTGTTTGTATGTTTGTGTTTTATGTTTTTCCTGAAAAACTTCAATAAAATAATAATGTTGAAATAATGTTGAAAAAAAAATTATAAATATTTTATGCAAATCTAAGGATTTATATATATAGTAAGATCCACTATACAGGTATAAATTAGTTTAAAGGGTAACTCAATTTTAGTAGGAAAAAATAAATAGTAAAAAAAAATTATAATATACATATACAATTGCGAATCAAGTCATATTGTAATTGAATGTTATTAACCACTTGAGGTCCGGGCCATAGCCGAATGACGGCCACAGTGCGGACCTCAATTTCCGGGAGGCCATCATAGGATGTCCTCCCCTGTGCACGTGCCCCGCGCGCACCCTGCAGGGTGCGCGATGCGCGCGCTGTGATCACCGAGTCACGGAGACTCGGGTGATCACAGATCCAAATAAGGGGCCGATCCCGGCCCCTTACCATGTGGTCAGCTGTCAGCCAATGACAGCTGATCACATGATGTAAACAAAAGCTCGGTAATCGTTTTTTTTCTCCTCATGTTGACAGCGTGAGGAGAAAAAAAAGCCGATCACCGGCTTATGTTAAAGGGACATTGGTCCCGAAGAGGAAGCAGGCACATATGCCTCATCTGTGTCTGCCAGTGCCACCTGCCATTGCCACCTGCCAGTGCCCACAGTGCCCAGCAGTGCCACCTATCAATGCCCACAAGTGCCACCTATCAATGCCCACCAGTGGTGCCAATCAGTGCCACCTAGCAGTGCTACCATCAGTGTAAGCAATCAGTGCCCATTATTGCCACCCATCAGTGTCCATCACTGCCACCCTTCAGTGCCCATCACTGCCACCTATCGGTGCCCATCAGTGCCGCTTCATCAGCGTACATCAATGAAGGAGAAAAATTACCTGTTTGCAAAATGTTATAACAAAATATAAAAAAAATATAATTTTTTTTAAAAATTCAGTCTTTTTCAATTTTTTTAACAAAAAATAAAAACCGCAGAGGTGATCAAATACCACCAAAAGAAAGCTCTATTTGTGGGAAATAAATTATAAAAATTTCATTTGAGTACAGTGTTGTATGACTGTGCAATTGTCATTCAAAGTGCGACAGCGCTAAAAGCTGAATATTGGTCTGGACAGGAAGGGGGTTTAAGTGGCCAGTAAGCAAGTGGTTAAAAAATACCTTTCCTTTTCAATCTGCGGCTCTGTAATTTTCTGTAAAATGCAATGGCTACCTGGATTTGTTCTGTACAAAAACAGAATACCTCCTAAAAAATGTAATTTCCTGCTTGTGTGAGTGGCTCACTGATTTTCCCAGAAGTTTGCACTAAGATACAACTCAGATTTTTGGCATCTCCTGCATCAAAAATTTAAGGAAAACACATCTAAATGGATGCAGACCCTGCAATTTTCCTCATTAGAGCCCCATGGGTGATTGATAACTGTTCATGTTAAATGGTTTGTCTCAACCTTCTAACTTCTACTTTGGTTTGACAACTTGGCCAGGTAATAAAACTATGTTACGGGGGGGGGACCCAGAAAAACAAAGACTAATGTATTAATGCTATTGACAGATTACTGTACATCATATATGTCATTTTTTTTTCTTTGCCCATCGTTCTACTTTGAGCTACTCCATTCCTAAAGACAAAATCCTGTATGTTTATGTTCTGCATTGGTTTAAGGCATTACTTTTCTACTGTATGTTTGACCTGTAATATCTTTAACTTTTGTGTTATAACAGATAGTTATCAAAAGAAGAGCCCTCTTTTATACAGTAAGTCTAATTATACCCAGTCTATTTATCATGGTAATGGATGTTGCTGGATTCTATCTCCCACCAGAGAGTGGTGAAAGAATATCATTTAAGATCACCCTTCTTCTTGGTTACTCTGTCTTTCTCATGATGGTGTCTGAAACATTACCTGCAACTGGAACTCCCTTAATAGGTAGGAAATTTCATTGTGCTACTCCTTTTTTCAGAACCATGAGTCTTGAACTAACATTGATTCTACTTTTGGCTGAACTTTTAATGTCTTCCATTCTCACACTCTCTCTCATTGCTGTAAGCAATGTTGTTAAAATAAACCAATAGAGAATATGGAAGCTTTCGTTACTGACCTCTCTTTCTGTAAAAGCTAGTTGCAGTCATGCTAATCCAGTGGCTTCAATACTACTGACTAATACACATCAAATTCAGGTTTTCTGACCACTCTAGTTCAAGGTCACCCTTGTTCAAGGTCAGTGACTTGACTGCATTAAAACCAGAGACTGCAAAGCAACTAGTGCTCTAAAAAGTAGGTAAAAAATGGCAGACTCCATATTATTCTAAGTGCAGTTTTTCTTTAATTTTCTCTATCAATATCAAATGTATTGCATGGTAATATAATACAGTATACAAATATAGTACTGTGCAAAAGTTTTAGGCAGGGGTGAAAAAATGCTTTCAGAAATATAAGTGTTAATAGTTTATTTTTTATAAATGAACAAAAAGAAAGTAAATGAACAGCAGAGAAATTCAAATCAATATCTGGTGTGAACACCATTTGCGTTCAAAACAGCATAATTTCTTCAATTCTTCTAGGTACACTTGCACACAGTTTTTGAAGGAACACAGCAGGTAAATTGTTCCAAACATCTTGGAGAATTACCCACCAATCTTCTGTTGATGTAGGCTGCTCAAATCCTTCTGTCTCTTTGTGTAATCCCAGACAGACTGTATAATGTTGAGATCAGGACTCTGAGGGAGCCAAACCATCACTTCCAGGACTTCTAGTTCTTCTTTACACTGAAGATAGTTCTTAATGATATTGGCTGTAGGTTTGGGGTCGGTGTTCTGCTGCAGAATAAATTTGGGGCCAATCACACGCCTCCCTGATGGTATGGCATGATGGATGGGTAACTGCCTGTATTTCTCAGCATTGAGGACATCACTGATTCTGACCAAACCTCCAATTCAATTCGCAGAAATGCAGTCCCAAACTTGCAGAAACCTCCACCATACTGTTTTTCTGAACCCCAGTTCTTATGTTTTGGTGCATAGGACATGGAAACATGGTTAAGTGACTCAACTATGCGTGAAAACATAGAAACTGGTGTGCAGAGTAAAGACCTTGCTGGGGACTATTAGTTGTGCAAGTTGCAGAAGGGAACTAAGTGCCAGAGCTTGCTATTTGGACTGCTGTTGTAGAGTTCTGGATATACTGGCCATACCCTATTACCTCCAGAAAAGCTGCTATTGGAAGATTAGTGGGAAGTTTGTCCTCCTATTGTTGCTACTGACATGTTTGGAGTATCCTGTGACCCTAAACCCCCTTCCAGTTGATGTTTTTCAGCAATAAATACTAAAAAGACATCCCCTAAACTTAGCCTGAATTGTCAGTGTGCTTGTGTGACTGGTAGCCTCTGTACTAGTAAGGGAGACTGGGAGACCTGGGTACATTGAGTGCTCTCTAATGCCTCATTTTAGCTGTCTCATCTATCTTGTCTTCTTAGGCCTCATTCACACATGCGTATTTAAGCGTACACCCGCATTAGGGCCATGTTTACCTGCACAAAGATGCATGGGTGTTCTGTGCATCCCTGTGCAAGCAGTCCCAGTCACGTCATGACATAGTCTGCATTTAGGGCCATGTACCTACAGCCACACAGATGTCAAAATGGGAGCAGCGGATGTATCCATGGAGGCGTTGCGTCCCACTTGGGATGAATGGGATTGCCTGCATGAGGATGCACGGTACACTGCATCCACATGTGGGTAGGCATGGCCCACACATTAATGCACGCTGTAATAAGCCCATGTGCATCCATGTGAATAAGGCCTTAAAATGGATAAAACAGATCTTGCTTTTTTCCCAATTTTTCACATATGTATCAGCAAATTAAAGCGGTTTGAAACCCTCGTGTTTTTTCACCTTAATGCATCCTGCATTAAGGTGAAAAAACTTCTGACAGTGACCGGCCCCCCAGCCCCCCGTTTTACTCACCTGAGCCCGTTTGTTCCCTCGGCGGAGACGCACTCTACTTCTCTGCCCGGGGTGCTCTGCTCTTGATCGGATAGATTGATAGCAGCGCAGCCATTGGCTCCCGCTGCTGTCAATTAAATCCGTGGGGTGGGGCCGAGTCCGGCATTCTGTGTCTATGCATGCAAATGCTGGACTCGGGAGTGCGCCCGCAAGGTAACCACCTGGGAGAGAGCTTCTCCTAGGGGGTGTACCGATGCGAGGAGGAGCCGTGAGCGCCGCTGGGGGACCCCAGAAGAAGGTAATCGGGGACACTCTGTGCAAAGCGAACTGCAGAGTGGAGGTAAGTATGACATGTTTGTTATTTAGAAAAAAAATGAGGGTTTACAATCACTTTCAATGAACACAGATTAAAGGCAAGACTGAAAGAGTTTGTACATTTGAGCAGGGCTTTTTTTCTCAGAGAATAGGTGCAGGAACCCCCCCAACCCCCCCTCTTCTGAGTCACTTCTTGTCTCCACCACCTACCCACTTCTGAGCACCGTTCCTTGGTTTCACCCCCCATCCACCTCCCAGTACTGCCCCTTTTAGAGAATACAGAGCCAAGTATCATTTTGTGGTGTAATTTGTATGGAATTTGTTAATGATAGCAAGAAAAGTATTAAAATAGATCCCCCACAGCCAGCAGCAATAGACCCCCAGAAACAATAGATTTGATCAGAAACAATAGACCCCCCCAGCAACAATGGACCCCCACAACAAAATACCAACCCAGCAGCAACAGATGCCACCAACATCAATAGACTCTCCAGCAGCCAGTAACAATAGACCCCTCTTTGTCAATAGTAGATCTCTTCCAGCAATAATTAACCCCCAGCAACAATAGATCCCCCACCAGCAACAATAGACCTCCGCAGCAACAATGGACCGCCACTCAAAAATAGATCTGCTCCAGCAACAATATATCACCCAGCAGCCAGCATTAATAGACCATTCAGCCCACCCCAGCACCCCTTGCCATTACATACAGTACACAGTGCTGGAGGTGCCGGAACTGCGTTCCCCCGCATTCCCGCTGAAAAAAAACCCTGCATTTGAGTATCATCATTTTGTTCTAAAGTCTTCAATCTAAAGAGCAACAACCTTTAACACTTTGGCAGTTAGACTTTCGTCATCAGAGCCCCAGCCTGCAGTAAACTAAAGAACTTGTTAAATAATTGCTTTTTGTCACCAGTAGGGATGAGCCGAACACCCCCCTGTTCGGTTCGCACCAGAACATGCGAACAGGAAAAAAATTCGTTCGAACACGCGAACACCGTTAAAGTCTATGGGACACGAACATGAATAATCAAAAGTGCTAATTTTAAAGGCTAATATGCAAGTTATTGTCATTTTAAGGGGAACCCCGCGCCAAAAAAAAAAAAAAAACGGCGTGGGGTCCCCCCAAAAATCCATACCAGACCCTTATCCGAGCACGCAACCTGGCAGGCCGCAGGAAAAGAGGGGGGGACGAGAGTGCGGCCCCCCCCCCTCCTGAACCGTACCAGGCCACATGCCCTCAACATTGGGAGGGTGCTTTGGGGTAGCCCCCCAAAACACCTTGTTCCCATGTTGATGAAGACAAGGGCCTCATCCCCACAACCCTGGCCGGTGGTTGTGGGGGTCTGCGGGCGGGGGGCTTATCGGAATCTGGAAGCCCCCTTTAACAAGGGGACCCCCAGATCCCGGCCCCCCCCCTGTGTGAAATGGTAAGGGGGTACTTACCCCTACCATTTCACTAAAAAACTGTCAAAAATGTTAAAAATGACAAGAGACAGTTTTTGACAATTCCTTTATTTAAATGCTTCTTCTTTCTTCCTTCATCTTCTTCTGGTTCTTCTGGCTCTTTTGGTTCTTCCTCCATGGCATGGGGGGGAGGCTCCCGCTCTTCTCTTCATCTTCTTCTCTTCTTCATCTTCTTCTTCATCTTCTTCTTCTTCTTCTTCTCTTCTTCCTTCTTCTCTTCTTCATTTCTTCTCCGGGCCGCTCCGCAGCCATGCTGGCATGGTGGGAGGCTCCCGCTGTGTGACGGCGTCTCTTCGTCTGACGGTTCTTAAATAACGGGGGGCGGGGCCACCCGGTGACCCCGCCCCCCTCTGACGCACGGGACATAACGGGACTTTCCTGTGGCATTCCCCGTGACGTCACAGGGAAGTCCCATCAAGTCACCGTGCGTCAGAGGGGGGCGGGGTCACCGGATGGCCCCGCCCCCCATTATTTAAGAACCGTCAGACGAAGAGACGCCGTCACACAGCGGGAGCCTCCCACCATGCCAGCATGGCTGCGGAGCGGCCCGGAGAAGAAATGAAGAAGGAAGAAGAGATGAAGAAGAAGAAGAAGATGAAGAAGATGAAGAGAAGAGCGGGAGCCTCCCCCCTCATGCCATGGGTGCGGAGCGGCCCGAGGAGAAGAAGATAGAAGACGCCGCGGAGGAGATGCTGGACGAGAACGCCGGAGGAAGAACCAGAAGGGCCAGAAGAACCAGAAGATGAAGGAAGATAGAAGAAAGAAGAAGTATTTAAATAAAGGAATTGTCAAAAACTGTCTCTTGTCATTTTTAACATTTTTGACAGTTTTTTAGTGAAATGGTAGGGGTAAGTACCCCCTTACCATTTCACACAGGGGGGGGGCCGGGATCTGGGGGTCCCCTTGTTAAAGGGGGCTTCCAGATTCCGATAAGCCCCCCGCCCGCAGACCCCCACAACCACCGGCCAGGGTTGTGGGGATGAGGCCCTTGTCTTCATCAACATGGGGACAAGGTGTTTTGGGGGGCTACCCCAAAGCACCCTCCCAATGTTGAGGGCATGTGGCCTGGTACGGTTCAGGAGGGGGGGGCCGCACTCTCGTCCCCCCCTCTTTTCCTGCGGCCTGCCAGGTTGCGTGCTCGGATAAGGGTCTGGTATGGATTTTGGGGGGGACCCCACGCCGTTTTTTTTTTTTTTTTTTTGGCGCGGGGTTCCCCTTAAAATCCATACCAGACCTGAAGGGTCTGGTATGGAATTTAGGGGGAACCCCACGTCAATTTTTTTTTTAAATTTTGGCTGGGGTTCCCCTTAATATCCATACCAGACCTGAAGGGCCTTGTATGGAATTTAGGGGGACCCCCACATCATTTTTTTTTTTTTTTTTTTTTGGTTCGGGGTTGCCCTGTGGGGAATTCCCATGCCGTTTTTATCAATGAACTTCTATGTGTATTGTCGGCAATGCAATAGCCGCGGGTAGTTTTAAATGTGTTTTTTTCTTCAAAATGTCATTTTGCTGTCAGACTGTTCTAAACACAGGAAACATGCGCCCCTTTACAGGCATACTATAGACACCCCCCAGGTACGAAATTTAAAGGGATATTACACTTTTATTGTTTGACTTTAAGCATTAATACAATCACTGCTCCTGAAAAAACGTCAGTTTTTAAAACTTTTTTTTGCATTGATCCATGTCCCCTGGGGCAGGACCCAGGTCCCCAAACACTTTTTATGACAATACCTTGCATATAAGCCTTTAAAATGAGCACTTTTGATTTCTCCCATAGACTTTTAAAGGGTGTTCCGCGGCATTCGAATTTGCCGCGAACACCCCAAATTGTTCGCTGTTCGGCGAACTTGCGAACAGCCAATGTTCGAGTAGAACATGAGTTCGACTCGAACTCGAAGCTCATCCCTAGTCACCAGCCTCAGCCTTCTCAATATATTCCTATTGAACATATACAGAAAGCTGCCGTTCTAAGCAAAGAAACATAAAACATCTCATTTACAATTTAGTCTAATGGACTTGGACGTATAGTTGATATTATTACTTATAGAGTTGTTATTTCTACAGCAGTAGCTACTACTACTGACAGATATTATTCATTGGACCTCATGCACATGGGTGGTGAGAGGCTGAAAATAGGTCTATTGAAAAATTCCAGGTATTTTTCCATGCTCAGGAAGCAGCAGGTGCAGTGTACAGCCTGCTATACAAGTGAATGGCTGTAAGTGGCACCTGAGGCTCCCAGGGTGCAAGAAAACACCACGGCATATTACCCTCAGCATATTTTCAGCCTCTCGCCATCTATGTGCATTATATCTTAGTAGTTGTTAGCAGTAGCAGTTGTAATTATGATAATAATAACAATACTATTAAAAGTAGATGTAAATTAATTAAATGACTTAAATCTCATGTAAGCTTACTTTACAACGTTTTTAAATCTGCAGCTTTCATTTAAATAATACCTAGTAATCCTGCTCCAGCACTTTCAGTTATAAGGGGACAATGCTCTGTCCCTGTCTCCCTGCTTTGTCACCCTATCACTTGGGCTTCTGATAGAGACTACAAGTGGCCATTCTACAAATATTATACATAGATGGTCCAATGTCCTCACCATTGGGAAACCCAACCTAAAATACAACGCAGAAATCTCTGGACTGTATATATATATGGAAAAGGACCTGGGGGTCTTAGTAGATGATAGGCTCAGCAATGGCATGCAGTGCCAAGCTGCTGCAAGCAAAGCAAACTGAATGTTGGCATGCATTAAAAAGGGGATTAAATCCAGAAATAAAACGATAATTCTCCCGCTCTACAAGACTCTGGTCTGGCCGCACCTGGAGTATGCTGTCCAGTTCTGGGCACCGGTCCTCAGGAAGGATTTGCTGAAACTGGAGAGAGTCCAGAGAAGGGCAACAAAAGGTATAAAGGGACTGGAGGGCCTTAGTTATGAGGAAAGGTTACGAGCACTGAACTTATTCTCTCTGGAGAGGAGACGCTTGAGAGGGGATATGATTTCAATGTACAAATACCGTACTGGTGACCCCACAATAGGGATAAAACTTTTCTGCGAAAGGGAATTTAATAAGACACGCGGCCATTCACTAAAATTAGAAGAAACGTGGTCTAACCTTAAACAGCGTAGAGGAATCTTTACTGTAATGCCCCGTACACACGGTCGGATTTTCCGACGGAAAATGTGTGATAGGACCTTGTTGTCGGAAATTCCGACCGTGTGTAGGCTCCATCACACATTTTCCATCGGATTTTCTGACACACAAAGTTTGAGAGCAGGCTATAAAATTTTCTGACAACAAAATCCGTTGTCGGAATTTCCGATCGTGTGTACACAAATCCGATGCACAAAGTGCCACACATGCTCAGAATAAATAAAGAGATGAAAGCTATTGGCTACTGCCCCATTTATAGTCCCGATGTACGTGTTTTACGTCAAGGCGTTCAGAATGATCGGATTTTCCGACAACTTTGTGTGACCGTGTTTATGCAAGACAAGTTTGAGCCAACATCCATCAGAAAAAATCCTAGGATTTTGTTGTCGGAATGTCCGATCAATGTCAGACTGTGTGTACAGGGCATAACAGTGGCTAGGATGTGGAATTCTCTTCCACAGGCAGTGGTTTCAGCTGGGAGCATCGATAATTTAAAAAAACTATTAGATAAGCACCTGAACGACCACAACATACATGAATATACTATGTAATACTGACATGAAATCACACACATAGGTTGGACTTGATGGACTTGTGTCTTTTTTCTACTATGTAACTATGTACCTATGTATATGTAGACAAGGCATGGCTGAAAAGAAGCTGCAGGAGCTTCAGCAAAAGATGGAAATGTAAAAACAATATGTTCTTAATAATGGTGTAGCGAGGTCCCAGGCCTCCTTTAGTCTAATGAGAACCTCCAGAGCCAGGGACAGTTGACACCCCTCTATATAGAGTGGGTCGCAAGGCATAGTGGGTGTAATGCAGGTTAGATTCATGTGTGCCAGACACTTCTTGAATGCAAAGAGATTTATTTTCTCTTGAACAGAACTGTGGAGGAGAGGGTTTAGGGCCAAGACCCCCTTAGGTAGTTGCAAGGTTATTTGGCAGACTCCAAGACTTCTACAGCAATGCAGGGAAAGGCATCCAGCAAGACATCTGCATGTGTAGGAGCGCTGTCTCCTATGGCAACAGTCTTAGAACAGTTCCTAACACAAGTTGTAATGAACTCCTTTACTTTCTAAACAATCATTTCTTGTAGACTCCCAGTCCACTGAGCTCCCAGTCTCTCTCACTAGACTTGCTGATTCACTGCCACTGAATCCTATGAGCTCTTCCAATCTTCTTACTTTAGTATTTTCCTTAAGCGTCACCCCCGCTTCCCTGCTGGGTCCCTGGCTAGGAACTCCAGATACTCCTTAAGTGTCACCCCACTGGCCTGCTCGGTCCCTGGCTTGGCACACAAAGCTGCTCTGCAAGCATCACCTCTGCTGGCTGGGTCCCTGGCTGGACACCTGCTGAAGTTTCCCAATTCTTCACCGTCCCCGGTTGGTGAGAATACTGCTCCGGTACTTGCTTCAGCTACTCACTGTGGTCCCTGGTAATAAGGTGGTTGGTCCCTTAGTGGCGGGAGCTTCCCCTCTACCTCCGGTCTGGAGAACCATCACTTCTTGTTAGATTACAAGCCACAGTCCACACCCTATGCTGCTCTGTTGCTTCTGGATAGGACCTCAGACAGCCTAGCAGCCACATATGCCCGGGATAGACCCAAACTCTGGCCTAGCAGCCCAGGCAGCTCAACACAAGTCCACCCAGACAGCCGTCCAGGTGGCACAGAACCGTGATCACCTGACTCCACCCAAATATATAGGTTCTTCCAGCAGGCCAAGAGATTTAAGAAAACCCCTGCCCATTGGCTGAGATACCCCATATACTCCTAATCTGTCCTTGCTTTGCCCTTGTCTTATCTATTGTCACCAGATACATCTAGTGACAAAGAGAGAAGTGCAACAATTCTAGATTTAGGGCGAAACCACTTGATCTCTAACAATGAGCCAAGGTAACTACACCTGGCAGGTAAATTTAGGAGCAACACTGCCTAAACATCAGGGTGCTACATCGGCATTTGTTCATGATACACAGTGCTTTAGCATAAACTGAATGCCATTCAGTTAGGGTAAACTGTACTTGGTGCTTACAATAAATAAATGTTTCCTTTTTTGATGTTTTAAGAATGGCAGATTTTAGTAAACTATCATTGCATAGTTATCATTGGACAGTGAATGTGCAGCCATTACATGATATACTAAATGTACACTTGTTGAATTTTTACTTTTTTTGTTATCTCAACCTTTAAGGTATCTACTATGTAATGTGCATGGGACTTCTTATGATCAGTTTGATAGAGAGCATCTTTATAGTGCGGATGGTCCACCAGCACAATGTCCATGCAGAAGTTCCCAAATGGCTTAAACATTTGGTTCTGGAAAAATTAGTTTCTGTACTGGGTATCCAAAATAAAATGTTTGAAGAACTCCGGAATAAGCCCTCATATAAACCTCAGGAGGAGGAGACAGATGGTATTGGTACGTTTCAGAAATGCTTTTAAAGGCTAAGTAGAAGTGTCAAAAGAATCTTCTCTGTGGTATTTCTAGGATTCTGGTCCCAAGCTATACCTAGTTCTACCCATGCCTTTACACCAGATTTTAGCCTACAAGAGGTACCTAAAGCCAGCCATACATGGATTGAAATTCAGCCGGTTCAGCAGAGACCAGCCAAATTTTGATCCATGTATGAGCGCCTATGGTTGTACAGAAGTTGATCTACCGATTGATTTATGTACAACCAGCCTGTCGGGTTATTCCTAATCGATCAATGCGCTGGCAGCCGGCAGTACTGATCATTGCATTTTGTCGTGGGGAAGGCTCCATGCCGTCAGCCGACAATAACACAGCGGGAGTGATTCCCTAGTACACGTCAAATGTGTGGATGGGGAATCAGATGATTTTCTTTGTTCAACCTACTGGTTGAACAAAAAAAAATGATTAATGTGTGGACCCCCTTAATCTTTTATGTGGACACACAGAGCCATTATAGATCATGCAGATCAATATATTGACACACCTAGATGCTGATGTCTACAATATAGAAGTCCTGATAATAACTGCAGTATAATACACACGGTCGGAATTTCCGACAACAAATGTTCGATGTGAGCTTGTTGTCGGAAATTCTGACCATGTGTAGGCTCCATCGGACATTTGTTGTTGGAATTTCCGACAACAAAAATTTGAGAGCTGGTTGGTGCAATAGTCAAGGTGGGAGATAACAAGGGAGTAAATGAGTAGTTTGGCGGTTTCATTAGTTAAAAAGGGGCAAATTTTAGAGATGTTATCGAGGTGACGTCTACAAGAATTTGACAGCGATTGGATTTGGGGCTGAAAGGACAGGACAAAATCTAGGATTAAACCTAGTACCCTGGCGTGAGGGAGGGACTGATAGTGGCATTATTGATCTTGATGGAAAAGTCATAGAGGGGGGCGGGGGAGGGGGGGATATTTTCAGCTCAATTTTAGAGACATTTAGTTTAAGGAAATGGTGTGACATCCATGCTAATATCTCAGTTAGTAATTTAGTAATGTGGGAGGAGTCTGAAGGAGTGAGGTGAGGAATAGACAGATAGATTTGTGTGTCATCACGTAGAGGTGGTAATGGAGCCATGGGAGGTTATCAAGTGACCAAGGGAGGAGGTGTAGATAGACAAGAGAAGGGGTCCAAGAACAGAGCCTTAGAGAACCCCTACAGAAAGAGGAAGTGAAGAGGAGGAGGCAGAGTTATAGGTAACACTAAAGGAGCGTTGTGAGAGGTAGGAGGAGAACCAGGGTATAGCAGAATCTTGTAGGCCAAGGCAATGGAGTTTAATGAGAAGGAGCGGGTGGTCAACAGTATCAAAGGCTGTCTAGTAGTAAGAGTATTGACTATTGACTATTGGTTTTAACAGTTAGTAAATTGTTAGTGAGTTACAGTAAGTGAATTTCAGGAGAGCAGTTTCTGAGGAGTGCTGCAAGCGAAAGACAGACTGTAAGTGGTCAAGAAGGTTGTTTTCATTCAGATAGGAGTGAAGACGGTTGTAGACTAATCTTTCTAAAAGTTTAGAGGTGAATGGGAGCAATGTGACGGGTCTTAAATTGTTCAGGTTGGTGGGATCCAGTAAGGACTTTTTAAATATGGGAGTGAACTGTACATGCTTGAGAGGGTAGGGGAAGGTGCCAGTAAGAGGGAGAGATTGAAGATGTGAGTGAGAGAGTATAGGATAGAAGAAGAGGGCGACTGTAGTAGTTGCGAGGCAATAGAATCCAGGGGACAATTAGTTAGGTGTGCATCTGAGAATAGTTTGGTAACTTCTTCAGTAGTAGCCAGTTCAAAAGAGGAATTTTTGAAACCATAGAACTGACACCCAGACACAACATTTGGGACTTATTCCATGTAGCAGTTTAAACCTAAAGCACATCTTGAATCAAATGGTAAGGTCCACTTCTTCATTAGATCCCTGCTTCTCACCCATGAAAAAAACACTGTATTAAAAAGGAAAACAATACATTTTGGGGATAAGTTGGGTATAAAGTATGTATATATATATTTTTTTTTTCATAAAGTTAGATTTTTTTGTCCCCTGTTTCATCCTGCACTTTTGCTTGTTGGGGAGGCAGTCAAGTGAAAAATAAAAATTTTGATCCAGGGTCTGATTTAAACACACTTGTATAATATATTTTATCAGTAATAACGTTCTGGTTTGGATTTAAAATAATTTTTGAACACTAAAAGGAACAAGAAAAACCGTTAATGAACTTTCCTTTCCCTACAGGAGAAATAGGGAACAGTATCTGTCCAAGAGAAAGCCCAATGCTGAAGGATGTGACTTTGCCAGTTGCAGAAAATTATCGTCTCTTATCCAAGATTCTCCAAGAAATTGTGTCCATCAGGGAGCATGTAAAAAACAATGATGATGTTATCACAAAAGAATGGCTGCAAGTTGCTTACATACTAGATATGTTTATCTTCCGTGTTTATCTATTTGTAATGATCATGTTTGAAGTTTCATTGGTTGCTGCTTGGTCCATCAAGGTATAGGTGTAAAACACTCTACTGAGTGTCATTGCTCTCAAAGTGGAAGCAAGGTTCTATCAGTTCCATTCTATATAACATAATTGTGACATTGATAGATAATGATTTGTGGTATTAAAAATCATAAAATGTTCCCTATTTTGCATACAACCACTTCAGCCCCGGAAGATTTGGCTGCTCAATGACCAGGCCATTTTTTGCCATACGGCACATGCGTTGCTTTAACTGACAATTCGCGGTCGTGCAATGCTGTACCCAAACAAAATTGACATCTTTTTTCTCATACAAATAGAGCTTTCTTTTGGTGGTATTTGATCACCTCTGCGGTTTTTATTTTTTTGCCCTATAAACAAAAGAAGAGCAGCAATTTTGAAAAAAACACAATATCTTTTACTTTTTGCTATAATAAATGTCCCCAATTTAAAAATAAATAAAAAGTTTAGGCCGCTATGTATTCTTCTACATATTTTTCGTAAAAAAAAAAAATTGCAATAAGCGTATAGCATCTACAAAATAGGGGATAGATTTATGGCATTTTTATTTTTTTATTTTTTTTCTACTAGTAATGGCAGTGATCTGCGATTTGTATCGGGACTGCGATATTGCGGCGGACACAATTGGACACTTTTGACAATTATATAGCGATCAGTGCTATAAAAATGCACTGATTACTGTATAAATGTCACTGGCAGGGAAGGGGTTAACACTAGGGGGCGATCAAGGGATTAACTGTGTTCCCTAAGTCTAGGTGTGTTCTAACTGTATGGGGGATGGCAATAACTAGGGGAGGAGAGAGATCTGTGTTCATATTTAGTATGAACACACAATCTCTCTCCTCTCCCCTGAGAGAATCGGGATTTGTGTGTTTACACACACAGATCCCGGTTCTCGCTCTGTCATGAGCGATCTCGGGTGCCTGGCAGTCATCATGCCCGCTGGGCACTCGCATCGGCTCCAAGCACATGCTGTGGGTGCCCACCTCCTACAGCGTCTTAAAGGGCTGACATAGGGTTATGGCAGCTCACCCAGGGTAGCCAACCTGCCACAGTACAACTGCGGTGGCCGGTCGGGAACCAGTTAAAGAAACATTATACTAGTACAGTAATATTTTGGATGGCTACTGAAACAAAAGTTACAGTATCTCACAAAAGTGAGTACACCCCCACATTTTTGTAAATATTTTATTATATCTTTTCATGTGACAACACTGAAAAAATTACACTTTGCTACAATGTAAAGTAGTAAGTGTACAGCTGGTATGACAGTGTAAATGTGCTGTCCCCTCAACATACAGCCATTAATGTCTAAACCGCTGGCAGCAAAAGTGAGTACACCCCTAAGTGAAAAGGTCCAATTGGGCCCAAAGTGTCAATATTTTGTGTGGCCACCATTATTTTCCAGCACTGCCTTAACCTTCTTGGGCCTGGAGTTCACCAGAACTTCACAGGTTGCCAATGGAGTCCTCTTCCACTCCTCCATGACGATATCACGGAGCTGGTGGATGTTAGAGATCTTGCACTCCTCCACCTTCTGTTTGAGGATGCCCCACAGATGCTCAATAGGGTTTAGGTCTGGAGACATGCTTGGCCAGTCCATCACCTTTACCCTCAGCTTCTTTAGCAAGGCAGTAGTCGTCTTGGGGTTTTATCATGTTGGAATACTGCCCTGTGGCCCAGTCTCCGTAAAAAGGGGGTCATGCTCTGCTTCAGTATGTCATAGTACATGTTGGCATTCATGGTTCCCTCAATGAACTGTAGCTTCCCAGTGCCAGCAGCACTCATGCAGCCCCAGACCATGACACTCCCACCACCATGCTTGACTGTAGGCAAGACACACTTGTCTTTGTACTCCTCACCTGGTTGCCGCCATACACGCTTGACACCATCTAAACCAAATAAGTTTATCTTGGTCTCATCAGACCACAGGACATGGTTCCAGTAATCCACGTCCTTAGTCTGCTTGTCTTCAGCAACCTGTTTGCAGGCTTCCTTCTGGGATGACAGCCATGCAGACCAATTTGATGCAGTGTGTGGCGTATGGTCTGAGCACTGACAGACTGACCCCCCCACCCCTTTAACCTCTGCAGCAATGCTGGCAGCACTCATACGTCTATTTCCCAAAGACAACCTCTGGATATGACGCTGAGCATGTGCACTCAACTTCTTTGGTCGACCATGGCGAGGCCTGTTCTGAGCGGAGCCTGTCCTGTTCAACCACTGTATGGTCTTGGCCGCTGTGCTGCAGCTCAGTTTCAGGGTCTTGGCAATCTTCTTATAGCCTAGGCCATCTTCATGTAGAGCAACAATTCTTTTTTTCAGATCCTTAGAGAGTTCTTTGCAATGAGGTGCCATGATGAACTTCCAGTGACCAGTATGAGAGAGTGAGAGCGATAACACCAAATTTAACACAACTGCTCCCCATTCACACCTGAGACCTTGTAACACTAACGAGGCACATGACACCGGGGAAGGAAAATGGCCAATTGGGCCCAATTTGGACATTTTCACTTAGTGGTGTACTTACTTTTTTGGCAGCAGTTTAGACATTAATGGCTGTGTGTTGAGTTATTTTGAGTGGACAGCAAATTTACACTGTTATACAAGCTGTACACTCACTACTTTACATTACTTTACTTTACATTACACTACTTTACTACTTTAGCAAACTGTCATTTCTTCAGTGTTGTCACATTAAAAAATAAAATAAAATATTTAAAAAAAAGTGAGGTGTGTACTCACTTTTGTGAGATAATGTATATATATATATACATATATATATATATAATTATATATTAAATTATAATATATAATTATTTTTTATTCTTTTTATTGGCGAAGATACAAAATATTGGTACAATAACCAAAAAATGCTCAACATGTGCATAATGCGATATAAAGTACATTACACAAACATGAGGATAATTCCATACTAACATATGTATATTATAACACAACAGTCCTGATAAAGGTCAGTAACTAAATTCCCTCTTTGAATTATTAAGGCTAAAGGCAGTCAAATAATAGCCACACATAGAATAATCAAAGGGACACTCCCATGGACTCAATTGCCTACTGCCTAGTATATTTGACAAACATTTCAAGCATTGGTAATGGTGAAGGTAGAAGAGCACCATGAATCCCACACCCTATTGTATTTATGAGGGCATCCCCTGTGTTAAAAAATTAGCTTTTCATAGGGCAACACCTGATTCACCACCTGTAGCCATTTACAGACAAAAGGGTGAGTAGATTGAACTCACTTAAGCGCCACAGCTTTGTGGGCTAAAAACAATGTTTCCCCTAATATATATATATATATATATATATATATATATATATATATATATATATGTGTGTGTGTAATATATATAAGTCCTAGAGAATAACATTTTGGGGGTTGGAGGATTAGAGCCCCCTCTGCTGCATTTAACAGCAAATTCAATGACTATTTAGCCACTGGGAGTAATTTTACATTAAACAGCATTACTGGCCAACAATTTGGTCAGCTACAGCTACAGGCATTATCCCAGTATAACCACCAAAACTCTAGGACATCATTCGACGTCCTGCGGTTGGGAAGTGTTTAAAAGAATAGCAACCTCTGAGAAAAAACCCAGGAAAGAACATTTTATATAAAACTGTCTTCAGACATGAGATGATAGTTTCCCTGATCCAGTCAAAAAAAAAGCAGCGCTGGATGACAATGCTGTGTCCATGGGGTCAAACAGATATCTTGTTTCCCCCTGAGAGATGTGGACCCAGCCCCATCTTCTACACACCCATCTGCAATGCTCTATTCTTCTTTCCATAACTATTATTATGAATGCTCAGCCAAGGAAAGTATTTGTGTTTAATTTGCATGATGGGCATCAATGGTGTCTGTGGTTGGTCAGGTCATGTCTTCATGGTCTACAAGGAACTTGAAGCATCACTAAACTCTCTCAATCCACATTTTTAGTCATTATGCTGCTAGCCTTAGTAAATAGACAGAAAGGCAGTGGCGGCCCATCCATAAGGGGCGCAGGGGTGCTGGCCCCTAATCTCCACGCATAGAGTTCTTTGAGGTTTTTTTTTGTTTTTGTGAAACACATGATTAGAGCCGGAGGCTCGAATTGGCTTCAAAAAGGTGCACCCTGAGCCCACCCACTTGTGACATTTGGGAACCAACATTTGCTATTGTCTTCCTGCTTCTCCTCCTGGCCAATCAGGACAGGAAGACCGGACTAAGACCGCATTGGCCGGGAGGAGAAGCGACCAGATTGGCCGGGAGGAGAAGCGAGCAGGGGGGTGGGTGGGGGGTTTGTTTGCCGCCCCCCCACCCTAAAAAAAATGGAGCTCCAGCCACCACTGCAGAAAGGTATATTATATTTAAAACTTTTTTTTTACATTTACAATAAAGTGCACACTGCAAATTCAAAGTCATGAAAAATGTTTTGTTCCTCACAGTATCACATCATTTTCAAGTGATGCTCTTGAGTCATTCATTTCACTCAACAATTATTCTATGGATACCCTTTCTAGGGGGCGATAACAATGATTCATCGAAGAAGGTAAATTTCACAAATGGGGATTTCTCACTTCTAAAAACAAGATGAAGAAGAAGAGTGGGACAATATCCGTCCTTTTTATTGAGCAGTAGGAACAAGTATGAATGAAAATGTATAAATGCTTGTGCTGCATATTGGCCGAGAAATTCAAAAACTACTAAAAGATGCAAGAATAGAAAGATAACTTCTTAACCTTAATTTTCAGGTACTGGTAGGTAAGACAGGCCATGCACAGGCAGAAATCTCACCAATAATTGTTCATAGTTAGTTAAGCGGAGTATTTGCAATTTTTTCCCCCTATCTGGGCCAACAGGATGCAACAAAAATGTTTTACATGAGGCTGTTCTGTTTCATGGAGAAAAAAGCAAACAATCTCTAAATGAACTGGAAATTCCAGTATGTTGCCTGTGATAAGGAATACTTCCAACAGTGGTGCATTCTGCCTTTAGCTTTTTAGCAAATGTCTACATGGCTTTGTTATCAGATATGGTTAAGCCGAAGGCGTAGGTTAAAAAAAATGTCACTCTAATATAAAATGTGTCTTACTCCGTAAATATATTCAATATTTTACAGATTATTTTACACTTTTGCACTTGAGCTTTATAGCAATAAAGAAAGAATGTAATACTTAGTTAATTTTCTTTTCAATGGTTGTAACTCTAAAAACTGGACTTTTGTACCAATTTTACTTAGTACTGGGTGCTTTCATGGGGTTGCAACCCTTCTTTAAGCCAAACCCGGACACTTTAGCCACATGGACTGGGTGTAAAAGGCAAATCTGATGTAATGGGGATTTCTGCAGCCACCCCTCTGAACAGTTGGCAACCCTGGTAATTGGGGAGTGTCCAAGCACACCCGGCCCATGTGCACACCTATGCACTAGGCGGGTTATAGTACTCGGTTATGTTGGGAGCCACAGTCCGGTCTGAATAATGTGTCCGGATTTCAGGCAATCTGAAACTCAGACACATGATTCAAAACCCGGACTGTCCAGGTGATTCCCAGGCAGGTGGAAACTCTATGCTTTCATGACATTTTAGTTGCAGAGTGTGCTGAGCTTTCTCATGTGAATGCCCAGCACTATCTTTTACCTGCTTTGCCTCTTTACAAGTATAAGTAAAAATTCATATAGATCTATATGAGCTAGCAAGTGCAAGAAAGTGTACTTCTCTTATTTATTTAGCATTGCGTGTTCTAATTAGTTCTGATAAGCATGCATTTATAATATATGGTCTTCACAGCACAGAATAAAGCTTTTCAGAAAACCATAGCAACAGCTAACACACTACTTGCTTCCTACGAGGGGTACATTTGAAATATATATATTTTATAATATACAATGTGTGTATTTTAGGATTACATGTGTGAAAAGAAATAAAAAAAAAATAAAATCAAAAGAATAAAACTGTATTTTTCATTCAGCATGTTATCTCCAAACCATAAAAAACTAGAGGTGCAGGAAAAGAGGAATAGGGCAGCAGGGAGGGATCCTTCATGGTACAGTAGTAAAAATGACAAGAGACAGTTTTTGACAATTCCTTTATATAAATGCTTCTTCTTTTCTTCTATCTTCTTTCTTCTATCTTCCTTCGGTTTCTTCCTTCATCTTCATCTTCTTCTGGTTCTTCTGGTTCTTCCTCCGGTGTTCTCATCCGGCATCTTCCTCCGCGGCGCCGGCATCTTCTTCCCTTCGTCTTCTGGGCCGCTCTGCATCCAGCATGATGGGAGGCTCCCGCTGTGTGACGCTTCTCCTCTTCTGACGGTTCTTAAATAACGGAGGGCGGGGCCACCCGGTGACCCCGCCCCCTCTCACAAGAACACTGGAGGAAAACCAGAAGAACCAGAAGAAGAAGAAGATGGAGGAATAAACCGAAGGAAGATAGAAGAAAGAAGATAGAAGAAAGAAGAAGCATTTAAATAAAGGAATTGTCAAAAACTGTCTCTTGTCATTTTTAACATTTTTGACACTTTTTTTGTGAAATGGTAGGTACCCCCTTACCATTTCACACAGGGGGGAGGGCCGGGATCTGGGGGTCCCCTTGTTAAAGGGGGCTTCCAGATTCCGATAAGCCCCCCACCCGCAGACCCCCACAACCACCGGGCAAGGGTTGTGGGGATGAGGCCCTTGTCCCCATCAACATGGGTACAAGGTGGTTTGGGGGGCTACCCCAAAGCACCCTCCCAATGTTGCAGGCATGTGGCCTGGTACGGTTCAGGAGAGGGGGGCGCTCTCTCATCCCCCCTCTTTTCCTGCGGCCTGCCAGGTTGTATGCTCGGATAAGGGTCTGGTATGGATTTTTGGGGGACCCCAAGCCATTTTCTTTTAAATTCTGGCGCAGGGTTCCCCTTAAAATCCATACCAGACCTGAAGGGTCTGATATAGTTTTTGAGGGGGACCCCACGCCATTTTTTTAAAAGATTTTTGCTGGAATTCCCCTTAATATCCATACCAGACCTGAAGGGCCTGGTATGGAATTTAGGGGGATCCCCCACGTCATTTTTTTTTTTAATTTTGGTTCGAGGAATTCCCATGCCGTTTTTATCAATGAACATTTACGTGTATTGTCGGACCGGCAATTCATTAATAGCCGCGAGTAGTTTTAAATGACTTTTTTTCCTTTGAAATGTCATTTTGCTGTCAGACTGTTCTAAACACAGGAAACATGCGTCCCTTTACAGGCATACTATAGACACCCCCCAGGCATGAAATTTAAAGGAATATTACACTTTTATTGTTTCACTTTAAGCATTATTAAAATCACTGCTCCCGAAAAAAACTACCATTTTTAGAACTTTTTTTTGCATTGATCCATGTTCCCTGGGGTAGGACCCGGGTCCCCAAACACTTTTTATGACAATAACTTGCACATAAGCGTTTAAAATTAGCACTTTTAATTATTCATGTTCGTGTCCCATAGACTTTAAAGGTGTTCGCGTGTTCGAACAAATTTTTTGCCTGTTCGCATGTTGTGGTGCGAACTGTACAGGGGGGTGTTCGGCTCATCCCTAGTAGAGACCTATCCCAACAGACTAATGGCTGTAATTAAAGCAAAAGGTGCTTCAACAAAATATTGACACAAGGGGGGTGATCCTTTTTTCATCTCAGTGATTCGGTTTTTATTTTTTTCTGACATGTTGGTGTTATATCTTTTACTTGGATGTTATAAGTTGCACTGAGTAAATACAGCTGGATAAAACAAAAACAGTGTTTGTCTTAATTTCAGGCTGCAGAACAACAAAATGTGATTCTTTTCTATACCCACTGTAACACTGTTAAGAGCCAAAAGGCTGCAAATTCTTTCTAAAACCTTTATTTTATAAAGACATAAACATAAAAACATAAAAAAATGCAATCACAAAACTGTGCGCAATGCGCCATCTAGAAGATATCAATAAAATATCTTGTACTGTATTCTTAAAATTCAAAAATACAAATAACTAAAAATATATACAATAGTCTGACACTATAGAGTAAGAACATTCGACCAACAGGTGAAAAAATATGTGTGTATCTGCACTTTGCACATGTTATGGAGGTTCCTGTGCAAACGGTGTTCAGTTGAGCGAACCTCCAGCTGCAGTGTAAAGTGAAACATTTAGCAGTGGCATTATTACCATTACTAAATCTGACGATTTCCTTATGGTTATTAGAGAGCTGGCACCCACCGGCATCCTAAAAACAAGTGTCTCATCCCCACCCGACACATTCAGCTGTCAGCTGGAGATTCTAGATAGGTGAAGATAAACAAATAGCAGGGAGAGTGTAAAAAAAAGGTGTGGGGTCCCCCTTAAAATTTATACTACATCCTTTAGGTCTGGAATGGATTTTATGGGGGAAATCCATGAAAAAAGACAAACAAAATAGCATAGCCCCCCCCCCCCAATTTTTATACAAGAACCTTCAAGTTTGGTATGGATTTTAAGGGGGATCCTTTGCAAAAACAGAAAAAAAGCATGGGATCTCCCCAAAATCCATACCAGACCCTTATTCAAGCATGCAGCCTGGGAGCCAGGAAAGGGGTTGAATGTGCAATTGCCTTCCTGAACAATACCAGCCCACATGCCCTCAACAAGGTGGGGGTACCTTGCCAGGTTGATGAGGACAAGGGCCTCTTCCCCACAACCCTGGCCCAGTGGTTGTGGGGGTCTGTAAGCAGGGGCGTATCAGGATCTGGGAGCCCGCTTTAAAAATAAGGGCCCCCCAGATACCACCCCCCTCAAGTCAATGAGGTGTACATAGTACCCTTACTCATTCATAAAAAAGTAAATACTAAATAAACACACATAACTTCTCACAATGTGAAACCACTGTCAATCATGTCATATAGCAATGCAGATCCACATGAATAACAACAACCGATGCCTGCAGACCCACTGAAAGAAAAAAAAAATCTGCCGCCCCCTGACATGTCTGATCCAGTCACTTGACTCCAGCTGAATGTCATCTGGTCATTGCCTCCACAATGTAAACAAAGGGGTTGGGTCTCTGGGTTACTGACACATGACCATGCATGTCAATGACACTCCAGGGATTGTATGGGTGTAATTGACCAAATAGACATGAAGAGTCTGGTGTAGATTTTGGGGGAACTTTTTTGAGTACCTAAAGGACCTGGTATGAATTATGGGGGTTAACCCACAGTGTTCTTCTTTTTTTGTACACTTATTCCACTGTTTGTTTACATTCATTTGAATTCCTGGCTGACAGCTGAATGTGCCAGGTAGGGATGAGTCACTGGTTGTTAGGACACTGGCGGATGCCAGTTCCCTAGCAACCAAGAAGAAGCTAATGGTAATACTACTCTTGATATATAGCTCTTACAGCTGTTAAGCTCTTTTCTCTATTGGCTAAAACGATCTTATGGCTATTTTTCTCTTGAGATCGAATGTTAAGAAATGCTACATTCAGCCAGTGAAAGGCAACAAAGAAACTATAATGCCCCGTACACACGGTCGGATTTTGCGACGGAAAAATGTATGATAGGACCTTGTTGTCGGAAATTCCGACCGTGTGTGGGCTCCATCACACATTTTCCATCAGATTTTCCGACACACAAAGTTTGAGAGCAGGCTATAAAATTTTCCGACAACAAAATCCGTTGTCGGAAATTCCGATCGTGTGTACACAAATCCGGCGGACAAAGTGCCACGCATGCTCAGAATAAATAAAGAGATGGAAGCTATTGGCCACTGCCCCGTTTATAGTCCCGACGTACGCGTTTTACGTCACCGCGTTTAGAACGATCGGATTTTCCGACAACTTTGTGTGGCCGTGTGTATGCAAGACAAGTTTGAGCCAACATTCGTCGGAAAAAATCCTAGGATTTTGTTGTCGGAATGTCCGAACAAAGTCCGACCATGTGTACGGGGCATTACACAAATATTACAAACATTACGGATATAATTCATTATACTTGCACACATGTTGAGACATTCTCAAAGCAATTTTTTTTTAATACATAGACCCCAGAGTATAGCTAAAGCCAAACTTTTTTTTTTTTAGTTTTTCATACAGTAGTTTTTTTTATTCATCTTAGTCTCATTGGGGAGATTTCCTGCACTACAGACACAGCAGGAAGTGGGAGGAAATCCTCTCTTCATAATTTCAGAGCAAGAGAATGCCTAGAAGATTTTCCTCCTACTCCTGTGCAGGAGACAAACTCAGTATTTTGGATTCAAGTGGTTATAAAGCTATATATATATATATATATATATATATATATATATATATATATATATATATATATATATATATATATGTGTATATATATATATATATATATATATATATATATATATATATATATATATATATATATATATATATATATATATATATATATATGTAGGAAGGCCAGTATGGTGGCCTAAATTTATGGGAGGAGCCCGGGGGTATTTAAGCAGCCCGCTCACCTGTGGTGCTTGTCGGTTTCCTGTGCGCGATATATGTCACTAAGCCGACGATTCGAATGCCAGCTTCCGCTAGTTCTTGTCTCGCAAATTCCCGTTTTCGCAAATTTCCGTGCTCGAGAGTTTCGAAGTCCGTGTTACTGATTCGTAGTTCGTACCGCGCCTCTGGCTTGGCTGTCGCAGGTAGGGTCCCGTCGGACTTTTGTTTTTTACGCATTGTTAGATATCATGTCACTAAACCGTGATATCAAACTTACGAGTCACTCGCAATTTCACAAACGTAGCCGCAATTCATACCACTCGCACTTTCGTTATGTTACCATTTCTCGTTATCTGAAAAAACCACCGCGACATAGACGTCGCTTCATTTCAGGCACGTCTAATTATTAACAGGCGTCAGCAAACAGCCGTAGCGATTCGCAATTCCTTATCGAACCACGTCAGTTCGATACCAATCATTTCTCATTTTTTGAACATTTCTAAATACATTTCTAACATTTCAAACCATTTCGAATCATTTCTTTAATTTCAGTCACGTACCGCGCTCCGGTTCGAATCCAGTCGCATCTAAAGATGCACCGATTCGCTCCGGTGTGCCCCAGTAGTTATGGCCTCATTTCAGTACATGCTCAAGAGTCACGTCATTATCAGTCGTTTTCGACTCACCGACTCGTACCTCTGTCATGGTTTTTCATGCCACGTATCACGCTCCGTTACGAATTCAGTCGCATGGAAATGCACCGATTCGTCCCGGCGTGCCCCAGATATTGGCCACATTTCAGTACATGCTCCAGAGTCCAATTCACAGTCAGTCGCTATAGCGGCATGATCGATTTGCGCCTCTGTCATGGCAACAAAATGTTACACCTGCACTTACCGCGCTCCGGTTCGAATCCAGTCGCATCTTCGATGCACCGATTCGTTACGGCGTGCCCCAGGGCCCGGCCTCATTTCTGGACATGCTCCAGAGTCCGGTTCGTTGTCAGTCGTAGTTTGCGGCTCACCGATTCGTGCCTCTGTCATGGGAATCATTTCAACTGTCACGAATCACGCTCCGATTCGAATCTAGTCGCTTCCATGATGCAACGATTCGTCCCGGCGTGCCCCAGGTATTTTCGGCCACATTTCAGTACATGCTCCGGAGTCCGGTCGTTGTCAGTTGCAGTCGCGACATGATCGACTCGTGCCTCCGTCATGGCACGTGCCTCTACCATGACAAATCATTTCATTCATTTCATCATTTCACTCATTTCACTGTCACGTACCGTGCCCCGATTCGAATCCAGTAGCATCCGAGATGCACCGATTCGTCCCGGCGCGCCCCAGTTGTCTTGGCCTCATTTCATTCCTACTCCACAGTCTGACTAGTCATTTGGCGCAGTCAAAAAAAAGAAAAAAAAAATGTGTATGTGGATATATATATATATATGTATACAAAAAAAAAAATATATATATATATGTGCGTGTGTATACATATATATATATATACACGTATAAATTAAGTAGTATAAATTAAACGTTTCGGCCCCAGCCGAACACCTGCATCAGAACTTTGTTAGCTATCAGTTGCGGCATAACCAATTCGTGCCTTTGCCAGGACAACATTTCACGGTTACATACCACACTCCAATTCAAATCCAGTCGCATCCGTGATGCACCAACTTATTCCGGCATGCACCAGCGTTTCTTTGCCTCATTTCAGTACATGCTCCAGAGTCCGGGCCGCAGTCAGTCGCAGCTGCGGCACGATCGATTCGTGCCTCTGTCATGGCGAAACGTTTCTCATTCATTTCACTCTAAGGCAAACATTTCATTTATTTCGCTGCCGCATGCCGCGCCCCGATTCAAATTCAGGGCATCTGTCAGACATCCATTCATCCTGGCAAGCCCCAGTTGGTGCAGCCTCATTTGCGCAGTCATGGCACACCGATTCGTGCCTTTGCCATGGCACAAACAGTTCACTCATTTATTTAATGCCATGCACCTGTCGCTTAAACATGTCACAATTACCTTTCAAACCAGGTAGTCAAACACTCCACCGGTTCTCATCTGTCATTTCCTCTAGGTCAGTCAAAAAAAAAAAAAAGGGGGGGGGCACACCCCCTCTTCCTTCGAAGCTCAGTCATGGTCCCGATTTCATTCGTTGAAACCTTCGCCTCGCGACTATACCCCCTCATAGTCACTGCACATCCAAGTATAACTTCTTGCAATCATCGCAAATACGCATCCAAACACAACTTCTTGCATTTCATTGCAAGCACACATCGAAACATAACTTCTTGCAATTGTTGCAAGCACACATCCCATCATGACTTCTTGCAATCGTTGCAAGTACGCATCCAAACAGAACGTCTTGCAATCGTTGCAAGCACACATCCAAGCACAATTTCTTGCAATCATTTCAAACACGCATCCAATCACAAAACTTCTTGCAAACGTTGCAGGCATGCATTCAAGCATAACTTCTTGCAATCGTCGCAAGTACGCATCCAATTACAACTTCTCGCAGCCATTGCAAGCACACATCCAAGCTTAACGCTTGCAGTCTTGCAAGCACATGCAGCAATATGAACTTTTCACAGTCACTACAAACACATCTCCACCGACAGGAACTCCCCTGCAATCGTTGCAAGCACACATTCAAGCACAATCTTACAATCATTACAAGACACGCATATTAGCATAACTTCTTGCAATCATTGCCAGCACGCATCCAGTCACAACTTCTCGCAAATGTTGCAGGGACACACCCAAGCATAACTTCTTGCAATCATGGCAAGCACGCATCCAAACACAACTTTATAATTGTTGCAAACACGCATCCAAGTATAACTCCTTGCAGCCCGTGCAAGCACATGCAGTAATTCGGACTTCTTGCAGTCACGGCAAACACATCTCCATTGACACAAACTCCCTGGCAATTGTTGCAAACACGTATTAAGCACAACTCTTGCAATCATTGCAGGGTTCGCATCTTAGCATGACTTCTTGCAGTTAGTACACATTTCCAGTGGCACACAATCAGTCACACATCAATCTTCAGTGGCACTTAATCGGCCACTTGTCTCCAGTGGCATTTCATACGAGCCACTCATCAATTTCTGTATCATTTCTCGCTTAGGTCAGTTGAGTTCAGGTTCCACCCCGCACCAGGTATCGTATTGCCACACACAGCTGGCTCCTCATAACATCATCAGGCTATACCTAGCCAACATCCAGCATTTCTTGCCCTCACAGGACCCCAGAGAGTCATCTGTGTCTACGGCTCATACAGTAGAATCCTTTCTATGTGGCGTTCAGAAGCATCAGACCACAGCTAACGGCAAACGTTGCCCATCACAACTGCCATCTTCAGGGACATGTCAAAACCTCAGACATTCCCCAGTCTAGTCAAGCAGCCATCTACCTGGCCCTCTGTGGTTTCTACGGCCTAACAATTCACTTTTACTGGCACAGGCAGCCAGGTACTACGTAGACACAACTTGACTCGCTGGTAATACCATTATGTCCTTCAGCTTGTAGTCTCTAAAAACTTAATAAACCGGAACCGAGGTCTACAATAACCTCCTCCGAATTAACGAACACCACGCAGGCCAGCCTCCCCCTTGACAAACTGACCCATATCAGGTTAGTTCCCCAAGACTTCACCCATACACGGGTGTGTACTAACAAGTAGCTGCAGTCTTTCCTAAGAATGCGGACCTATCAATGTCGGAAGGTCCCGTACGACGTGGATCAGTGTATCAATGGTTATACCTTAAACTCTAGGGTCTTATCACCTACGTCGCCCTTGTCACCCCAGGTAACGAGAGATGCCACAGCCACAACAGGCATCGCGGCAATTTTTGGCCATCATAGGTTTACAAGTACATGGCCACTCCTAAAGACACTCCTAAACCCCGGGTTTACCCAAACTTCCTCCCTCTTCAAGTTACACCCAGTCATGGCAACCGCTTAACTCTAGGGTCTTATCTGGACAGGACAGGTCGTGGCTTTGCCACCGACATCCGGTCCGAGACGAGCCTCTTAATGAAGCCAGGTCCGCATTGCTCTGTTATGTCCTTCTTGCGCAGGCTGGTGTAATTAGCTTGGAAACACCAGTTTAATGTCCACTGCACGTTCGTTCCAGGCTGCCATCTTCTGGGACATGTCTACTATATTAACCAGTTCACTGTTGGGCCTTCTCCCCAGTTTGGTCATACAAGCAGCCATTTACTCGGCCTACCACGGGTTCTGGCGGCCCAGCGAGTTCACCCGCAGCAATCCCGCAGGCCAAATTCTGTGTAGTTGGCTCGCTGCCAAAACCATTTCATCCTCCACCCTGCAGTGTCCAAAACCCAGCAATCAAGCTCCAGGATAGTCATCCATCTCCATAAGGTAAACAACGTCTGGTGGCCAGTAACCATACTCGACCGCCTACTGTCACTCCTACCGGAACACTCAACCTATAGTCCCCTATTACCTTTCCGGGCAACCCTCGAGTGCCTGCCAGTTCATCAAACACCTGGGGGTTCTTCTACGCTGCCTACACCTCGACCCCAGTCAGCACTCCAGTCACTCTTTAGTATTGGGGCAGCCATGGCAGCATTTCGGCATGGGTCCCAGATCACGTCATCAAGAGACTCAGCAGGTGAAACTCTGCCTGTCTCGCCTGTACATCCCCACTCCTTAGGTGGAAACGGCACAAGCGTTCACCAAACTTGCTCAAATAAATAAAGCCAAAACTAATAAAACCACACCCCTACCTGAATGTTTTTGCCCCCTTATTCTGGCATACCGACCAAGGCACACTTTCAGGTCCATTTCATATGGTAAGTCCACACTTCCAGGTCTATTTCCGATGGTAAGTTTTATGTTAACTACAAATATTATCTATGTCCATATCGGACATAGGGCTCCACCCATAAGTAGGAAGGCCAGTATGGTGGCCTGAATTTATGGGAGGAGCCCGGGGGGTATTTAAGCAGCCCGCTCACCTGTGGTGCTTGTCGGTTTCCTGTGCGCGATACCCACCCTCCCATCCCCATTTCAAGGCATTCATTTCATTCATTCATTTCATTCATTTCTCTCTACAGAATAATCATTTCTTTAACTAGGGTATGCCCCCTTATTCTGGCATACCGACCAGCAGACCAAGGCACACTTTCAGGTCCATTTCATATGGTAAGTCCACACTTCCAGGTCTATTTCCGATGGTAAGTTTTATGTTAACTACAAATGTTACCTATGTCCATATCGGACATAGGGCTCCACCCATAAATATATATATATATATATATCAAACATGCCTATACTTGCCTGGTCTGTGCAATAGTTTTGCACAAAGCAGCCCTGATCCTCCTCTTCCTGAGTTCCCCTGCTGGTGCTCCAGACCCCTCCTCTTCATCGGGTGCCGCCAGGTAAAAACGGTTTCCCTGAGGGTACAATGCGTGCTCGCTCCCGAGTACCGCTGCTGCGTCCATTAACACAGACAGCGGGACTCTGCACCGCCCCCTGCTACCGTGTCACCAGTATTGATTGACAGCAGCGGGAACCAATCGCTCCCTCTGCTATGAATCTGTCCAATGAGGAGAGAGACAGCAATGGGAGCCGCTGCACTCATGCACATGGCTGGATCTGATGGGCTCAGGTAAGGAAAAGGAGGGTCTGGGGGTAGCTGCAGCACAGAAATTTTTTCTACCTTAATGCATAGAATTCATTAAGGTGAAAAAAACTTAAGGCTTTAGAACCACTTTCATCTTTGCTTCCAATGAAGATGGTTACTAGAATAAATGGAGAGAGAAGATCTTCAATAATAGCTTCAGTACAGCATACCACACCATGGGTGATGTTATGAATACAAAATGTAAAAGTCCTCCTCCCAGGATCTCATGGACTCAGTGTCCTCCAGACTTAGGCATAAGAGTCTATCACTGCTTACAATGGGACTGACCTATTACTACAGCGTCCAGTAGCAACAAAATGATCTGTTAAGCCAATACTCAAATCTATACTCATTGAGACAGTTGTGAAAAGGGTTACTAAACCCAGGACTCTGCATTTACTATATCTGGTCTTCCACAATGCACGGAAATGCAACTATTTTAGTAAATTTAATTTGCTAAATATCTTTTTTTTCATCAGCAGTATACTGTATAGTCATCTTGTGACTTTTATCAGTGTCTGGTTAAAGCTTGTAGGAGGAGTTTTCATTCTCCCCTGACTGTCCTATGAGGCGGCAGGACCCCTGACCCTCTGTCTGGACAGTGTTAATTGGGTGCTGATCACATGCACCCTCCCAAGAAAAAAAAAAAAAAACTCTCTAGCAATACACACCAGACTGAGCATGTGCAGAGTGTCCCCCGAGGATCTGTATTATCAAGCGATGAATTGGGGACTGTGGAAGAAGGGGAGGATCAGAGAAGAAAGGATCAAACAGCCTTTTTACACAATGCAGAGGATTAACCCCTTAGGTTCCACAGTGAGTATAACAAGCATGCTTTACTACATATACAGGCTGACTTTACTGTTGTGGATTTAGTAACAATTTAAGTCCTCCAAAAAAATTAAAAAGCGTTGAAAAGGGACATTTGATATTAATAGTAAAGGGATTTGAAAACAGTCCTAATGAGCAAAACTCACTGCAGGATCTGTGTGATTGGTATGCAGTAGCAGCTTGTTCTTTTTCTTTTTTCTCCATTCCTGTGATTTAGCTGTTAGCGATGCGGATATCAAAGTAAACAGTGCCTCTTCTCAAGACCTCCTAGTTGACCTCTCATGGATACTGCCAGGTGCAATCAATAAAAAAAACCTTTAGATGCCACTCTTATACTTATAACGTAATATCCATATGCAATTTAGTCATTTCTTTCTTATATCTCTTACAAACCACCCTGGTGTTATTTTATGAACAGCTATGACACCGATACCTGTATTTACTCTAGCAACGAAGATGGTTTTCCCTGTCTTTAATACATTTAAAAATAGAGAGAAAAAAGAATGGTATTTAATCAACAGCTTTAAGCATCACTTGTCACAACTAAAATCCTCTGAAATAATCTGCAATGCATTTCGACTGTAATAAAAACAATAAAAATACATCTTATGTTGCCTTTCATTTTGGAGAGGATATTTAATTAAGTGGTGCTGTTTTAGGTCATCTAGTGAGGCCTTAGGCAAGGAAAATTGAGAGCCACTGGTTTGGAAACTGCAGGCAAATATTAAAAAACAATCTTTATAAAACAATCTTTATACCATGAAAAAATATTACATACCCAATGGATGTAGCCAGACGTGTGCCATTTAGTAGCAGTATTATTGCTGCCTTTCAGTGACAGATCCCCGCCAGCTGCTGTGTGAAACTGTCACTGGAAATGATATCATCCAATAATATCACCCATTCCTGGGTGCTGTGCTTACATTTCAGAAGAGCCAGGGAACTGTCATTTGTGATGGGAGTAGCAGCAGGGCAGCATTATTGTGATTGACATGCATCTACATCGCTGGATGACGTGATTGATGTTGAATTTACATCAGGGCACATTGTTTATTTATTTACTGTTTTAAAGTGACTTTTTGTACTGTTTATGTGTTTTTTTTTGTTTGTTTTTTCACCATTTCCTTTTGTACACTCATTCATTGTGGGGGCAGGGCAAATATCTGGGGCCCCCTTATTCTAAGAGAGACTTTCAGTGTCCGATAAGCCCACCAGAGTTCCACATTACTTTCGGGGGCAGGATGTGGGGATGTGGCCCTTGGCCCCATCAGCATCTACTTTACTCTGATGTCTTATTATAGTTTATCTTTTTATAGATCTCTGCATCTTTCGGAAACCTCAGATGTTCTTATCTCTAAATATTAAAATATGCCATACAGAGCTTTACTTGGGAGATAGATATGATTATACAGAGTTACAGTGCTGTGCTAAAGTTTTTGGCATTTGTGAAGAAATGCTGTAAAAAATTGCTTAAAAAAAATATATATTATAATTTTTTTTATCAATTTACAAAATGCAGCGTGAGTGAACAAGTGAGAGAACAGAAGAAAAATCTAAATCAAATCAATATTTGGTGGGACTACCCTTTGTCTTCATGAAAAGGGAATTCTGATATGTAAGGTTTCAAAAATGTGTCACATCCAATGAGAAATAGAGAAAAAGAGAACCCCTAGGGGTGGGATTTTATAGGCACTACCAAAAGACAATAAAAATTAAGAATAATAATTTTAATTAATTTGTAGAAAAATGCTTGAAATATTGAACAAAGTCATGAAAATTGAAGAATCAAGATATGCAAATTGACGATACAAAAATCCTATGCCCAACACGTTTCGGAAATGAGTGTTGTCTCCTTCGTCAGGGGTTAACAGGAAATATATATAATCTATAAAATTCAAATACAGATAATCAACAGTAAGTTAGTACATCCATCCCGTAATGCATAGCCAAAAAAGGGCCTAAAGTGCTGGTAACTTACATCTTGTTCAATTGCACATACATGAGATCATCCATATTCATTTTAAAAGAAAGACACTGTTACATGGAGTCCTACAACCGTTCTGCCCACTTTATAGCTGCTTAAAGTGAATCTCTGTAATAGAGGTATCTCCAGCCCAGAGCATATAATGAAAAAATATATAAGGACTGTGCCCCAAATCAATAGAGAGGGGTTTTGTCCCTGCTTGTGGCGAGGCCACGTGTAATGGGGCCTACAAAACGGGACTCCTGTAAGAAAACACATATAGTGAAAAAATATATATATAAAGAAAAAGAAAAAGGATGTAGACATACACCCATAATCCAAAAAAGGCTATGCTATGGTCAAACCTACTTAAAATGTGAGGTCACATCAAACACCGGCAGCCAGGCTTGAAAGGACAGAAAGATCCGGAGATGCTGTATAGTGAGCCAATAAAACAAATCACTGTGGTATTTATGGACTATTCAAAGTCTCAAATTAGGAAAAAAGAGAAAAAAAATAATGAGTGTCAATAACCCTTTGTCTTCAAACCAGCATCAATTTGTTCACTTGCACTCTTTGTACACTAAAGCCCCGTACACGCGGGCCGAATGTCAGGCACCATTCGGCCCATGTGCACTGCAGCCGGTTCCGCCAGCTTCTGTCGAAGGGGCATGACCGAAAAAGGTCAGCCTACTGGCTCCCAATCCCCGCTCTTAGCCAATTGAACGAAAAAAAACTAGCAGTGTGTACTAGGCTTTACACAAAATCAGGGATTTTGTAGGATTGGAGTCAGGTGTATGATTAATCAAATAGATCAAGCAGGTGCTAATAATCATCAATTTCAGTCATTAACCGAAACAGAAAGATCTTTGTGGGGGGCTTAAAACTGGGTGAGGAACAGCCAAACTCTGCTAATAAGGTGAGGTTGTGGAAGACAGTTTCATATCACAGGTCATACACTATGGCAAGATTGAGCACAGCAAAAAGACACAAGGTAGTTGTAATGAACCAGCAAGGTCTCTCCCAGGCAATTATTTCAAAGCAGACTGGAATATTAAGATGTGCTGTTCAAGTTCTTTTGAAGAAGCACAAAGAAGCAGGCAATAGGGATGAGCTGAACACCCCACCCCCCCCCCCCCCCCGATTCGGTTCGCACCAGAACTTGCGAAAAGACAAAAAATTTGTGCGAATATGCGAACACTGTTAAAGTCTATGGGACACGAACGTGAAGAATCAAAAGTGCTAATTTTAAAGGCTTTTATGCAAGTTATTGCCATAAAAAGTGTTTGGGGACCTGGGTACTGCCCCAGGGGACATGTATCAATGTAAAAAAATTCAAACACTGGTGGACTCTCCATACTCTCAGTCACTTCACAGAGCAACAACAGGAGCACTGTCTCTTTAAGGGTCATCTCCCTTCCAGGTACACCACCTGCTGCACAGGCAGTTTCTGGCAATAGCTCACTGGTATACGCAAGGATCTTCAGTTCTGCCCGCATTCAAGCACCAATTGTAATATTGGGGGTTATTTAGCTTCAGTGTAGAGCTTACCAGTGAGCGGAGTCCACGTCAGATATGCCGTTTAAGGGCTTGTAGGCCCACTTTTATTAAAGAAAGAAAATGTTCATTCAGAATTCCCACGCCGGGGTTTCAACTTCACAGCAGTAATGTAATAATAAACAAAAATACCAATCCACCTGGCTCTCTGGTCAGCTCTGCTGCTCAGGCTTTGCTTCAGACCTTTTCGCTAATGGAGTTCGAGACAGACAGATGGACGGACGGACGGGGTATATATATCCCTCCTCCTCTGTCGGATCAGGCGTTGGCCTCGCATTCAGGGTGTAGGGTCACAGCCAACGTACGTCACTTCCGGTTTCTTGGCAGAGCGGCCGTTGACTGCAGCAGTCTCGTGGCGGTTCCTCTCCTGGTGCTCACGTCTGGCATCATTGGGGGGGGCGCCCACCCGTCTGTCCACCCACCTACTTCTCCCGGGCTCATGCTGGCATCCTAGAGGGGGGCCGCCTGCCGTCCACCCATTTCTCCCGGTGCTCATCTGGCATCATCAAGGGGGGGCTGCGCCACCGGCTTCTTCCAGTGCGACCTGCCGTTCACCCACTTCTCCTTCCAGGCTCACACCGGCATCATCAAGGGGGGCCACACGCCCTTCTATCCACTTCTCCAGGCTCACGCCGCCAAAGGTGGCTAGATTAGAAGCTTTCATTGCAATTTTCAAGAATCCTCTCAAAATACAAGAAACATGCAGATGTTGATAAAAAGCAAGAGTAGAAAGCAGTATCCACACAGTATGCCGGCCATACGGCTGACTAGCAATGGGCAAATCATTAGTCACTTATATGCTATTTAAACTCGAATAACAATCTTTTTATCAGGTGTGCTTCTGTCGTAAGCGTGTTCTGTCAAAAGCGTGTTCTGTCATAGCGTGTTCTGTCATATCGTGTCCAGTCTTAGCATGTCCAGACATAGCGTGTCCAGTCAGCATGTTACAATCACAGCGTGTTCCAGTCATATCGTGTTTAGCCATAGCGGGTTCCAGTCACAGCGTGTTCCAGGTACAGCGTGGTTCACTCATAGCGTGTTCTGTCATAGCATGTTCAGGCAGGGCATGTTCAGCCAGGGCATGTTCAGTCAGAGCGTTTTCAGTCAGAGCGGTTCTGTCTTAGCGTGTTCCTGTCAGCGGTTCTATCATAGCAGGTCCATCATAGTGGTTCTGTCATAGAGTGTGCTGTCACAACGGCTGCTGTCATAGCGGGTGCTCTCAATAGTGAGTTCTGTCATAGCGGGTGATGTCATAGCAGGTGCTCTCATAGCGAGTTCTGTCATAGCGGGTGCTGTCATAGCGGGTGCTCTCACAGCAAGTTCTGTCATAGCAGGTGCTGTCATAGAGGGTGTTGTCATAGCTTGTTCAGTCATAGCATGTCCAGTCAGAGCAGTTCTGTCATCGCGTGTTCAGTCAGAGCGGTGCTGTCATAACGGGTTTCTGTCACAGCGGTTCTGTCATAGTAGATCAGTCATAGTGGTTCTGTTTTAGCAGTTCTATCTCAGTGGTTTCTGCCATAGCAGGTCCATCAAAGGGGTTCTGTCATAGCGTGCGCTGTTACAATGGCTGCTGTCATAGCAGGTGCTCTCATAGCAAGTTCTGTCATAGCGTGTGATGTCATAGCGGGTGCTCTCACAGCAAGTTCTGTCATAGTGGGTCTGTCATAGAGGGTGTTGTCATAGCATGTTCAGTCTTAGCGTGTCCAGTCAAAGCTGTTCTGTCAGCAGTTCTGCCGTAGCGTGTTCAGTCAGAGCGGTTCTGTCAGCAGTTCTGCCGTTTAGTTAGAGCGGTGCTGTCTAAAACGGTTCTGTCATAGCGGGTTTCTGTCACAGCAGTTCTGTCATAGCGGATCACTCACAGCGGTTCTGTTTTAGTGGTTCTATCGCAGCGGTTTCTGTCATAGCAGGTCCATCATAGTGGTTGTGCTATAGCATGTGCTGTCACAACGGCTGCTGTCACAATGGCTGCTGTCATAGCAGGTGGTCTCATAGCAAGTTCTGTCATAGCGGGTGCTGTCATAGAGGGTGTTGTCATAGCGTGTTCAGTCATAGCAGGTGCTGTCATAGCGGATCCAGTCATAGCATGTTTATTCACAGCGTGTACAGTCAGAGCGCTTCTGTCAGTGATTCTGTCAGCGGTTCTGCCATAGCATGTTCAGTCAGAGCGGTGCTGTTATAATGGTTTTGTCATAGCATGTTCTGTCATAGCGGATTAGTCACAGCGGTTCTGTTTTAGAGTGTTCTGTCTTAGCGGTTCTGTCATAGCGTGTTTCTGTCATAGCGGTGATATCATAGCATGTTCTGTCGTAGCAGGTCGGTGCCATGCAGTTACGGCATACACCAACAGCCGTTTCATATTCGTTTGTTTCCATGTCTCATCGTACCTTTCATTCAGGTTTCCTTGTATACCTAGGTTTAGTTAGCTAGTGCTCACATCTCAGGATCTGTCACGTCTAAAGATCCATACGGGCTGAGGTTTCGTTTTTAAATGATTGTTTATCACAATCTTCTCGCCCGTATACCACACGTCATACGATGCACGTTTCATTTCATTACACCTGTAAGACTACCCACCACGGTCCGTGGGTACACTAGCCCTGAGTGTTCAGTTTTAATTACCTGTCTCTGCGCTGAAGGTTACTCAGGCTTACTTGCTTCATACACTAGCGCGGGGGCCGTCATCGGGGTCATTCACGCACTATGGTCTTGTCATTACTGCTTACGTCCTCATACTCAGGTAGGCACAGAGGTGTGGTGTGCTCATGTCTGGTTGTACATTGTCATTTTCTCTAGGTTGTGTTTCCTTGGGTTTGAGAATGCTGCATGTTTCAGAAGCACTTCAACTTCATGTTCATCCCTTCAACCTCATTTGGGGTTTCAGAGCATGGTAGCACACCGTCATTAAGGAATTGGTCCATACTCAAGCACACAGCGGAGCTTTGTCACAGGGGTTTTCCTTTCCCGGCCACAACCGGGAAGGCGGTACGCTTCAGATTGTTTCCAATTCTGTCCCAGCTACTCTTATCTACCAGCGTGGAACATGTTCTAGGCATTATTCTTTAACGCAGATTCATGTGGGCTAATATGCTCTCCACAACCTGTCATAGTTGCAAGACAGGATGGAGGTTATTGAAACTCGCTCGGTCCGAGGCGGAGTGTCAGTGCATCCCCCAGCTCCTGCTCTTCTTACATTCTAGCAGGCAAGTCAGCATCCCCTTAGTCCACCGGTCTTATCAACACTTCTGGTTCAATATGTCTGAGCCAAGTAATGTTCCTTGTCAGGGGATGTGTGGGAATCTCCCATCCAGTCTTCAGACAGCCCCTGCTGGAAGAATTTTCAAGCCTGCACACGGGCCTCATTCACTATCTCATCTGAGTGTTTCGTGTGTAGTATCTTGGTTGGTTGGTTGGTTGTAGTATCAAATACACTGCCTGTACTGACTGAATATAGAGTTTACACTGTGTATATAGGCTACACTCAATGCAGAGTATATACATATATATATAAATATATTATATTTATATATATATATATATATATATATATATATATATATATATATATATATATAACAAAAAAATAGTAAAAAAAAAAAAATAGTAAAGGTCTTGTGAGCTACCAAATCAAAGTTCCCCTATCATATAATAATATAATGACAGCTGCTAGCACTAATCACGTCCCATACTAACGTGTGAGAATCACAGATAAATAAATAAATCATGTGCTGTGCTATCCCCTTAATGATCTGCTGAACCTGCAGCAAAAACCTAAAAAACAAAATTGTTAATTAAAGCGATGTGCCTATAAATCAAATCCAAGAATATAATACATAAGTGCCTAAAGTCATCATTCAGCTTTCAACATCATTTAGCATGAATATACACACATATCATAAAATATAAATATTGGTACAAAAGTGATCCATAAAGTGCTCAAGTGCATATAAGTCCTTGATACTCTGACCACCCAGGATCAGTCTTCAGTGTCCTTAATACAGCAATAATAAACGTGACTTGATAGGTGACTGTGAATATAGCGATCTGCAGCAGTGATTACATTCAGGTGCTGCCCACCCCAAGGTAATGACCGCTGTGATACCCTATAATAGGGCTTTGTTTGCAGTAAATAAAATCTTTTAAAATGGTATCACACTATGAAGTTTCTTTTTGATATTTATATGTGAGGAGGCTACATCTTTGAGCAGTGTTTGGACCTTGCAACCTGACCTGGAATCCGTTTTGATGATTCAAAAGCGTGTATTGACCAAACTTAATTGCGAGATCACACGCTCTGAGGTGAGCGGCCATTACCTTGGGGTGGGGAGCACCTGAGTGTAATCACTGCTGCTGATCACTATATTCACAATCACCTATCAAGTCACGTTTATTATCTCTGTATTAAGGACACCTAATACAATTAAGTGTCCTTAATACAACTTAATGCCTATCAGTGCCCATCAGTTCCGCCTATCAGTGTCCATAAGTGTTGCCTATCAGTGCGCATCAGTTAAACCTATCAGTGCCCAAAAGTGACACCTATCAGTGCAGCCTATAAGGGTCCATCAGTGCTGCATATCAGTGCAGCCTATCAGTGCCCATCAGTGCTGCATATTAGTGCCACCTCATCAGTGCCCATCAGTGCCACCTCATCAGTGTCCATCAGTGCCGCCTAATGGTGCCCGTCAGTGCAGCCTCATCAGCGCACATCAGTGAAGAAGAAAAATTACTTATTTACAACATTTTATAAAAGAAACTAAGAAAAAAAAATATTCAAAATTTTTGGGTTTTAGCAAAAAATAAAACAAGCCAGTGGTGATTAAACACCACCAAAAGAAAGCTCTATCTGTGTAAAAAAAGGATAAACATTTTGTTTGAATGACAATTGCGCAGTCACGCAACGCTGTACCCAAAGTGTGATAGCACTGAAAGTTGAAAATTGGCCTGGACAGGAAGGGGGTAAGAGTGCCCAGTAGACGAGTGGTTAAAGAAAAGTTTGCAAATGAATACTGAAAAGGGCCAGACACAAGTAACAACACTCAGCTCCTATTGACTTCAAAAGGGTTCAATGCTATGTTCAGGTTTACTGGATGTTTTCCTGGGCTTGCCAAATTTCCTGCAAACCAAACTTTCATTGTTCACTCATTTATATAGCAAGTAAACAGTTCACATAAATATAAGTAATCTACACCTGTTTGCTGTTTGGCTTTAATTTCACTTAAATCCATTCATTTTTAGTATATATTAATAGTTACATATCTTACTTTGTTTATTAGTATATTGTAATTGTACAGATATATTCCTATTTTCTTTCAGACTTTTAAGTCTGTTGCATACTTTTAGGTATTTATGATACATATACAAAATCTCTCATCTACAATGAGTTGGACTGCCTTACAGAAAACATAAAAGAATAGTAATATGAATTATGTATCTAAGCAGCAATAATAAACATTTGGGAGGAGCCATATAAGGTAGCTTTGGTAATATTGCAGGAAGGGGGAAGTCAAGTGCAAAGGTTTATAAAGCATGGAAGAGCTTAAAATATCAGAGAAAGGAAGCAGAATGCAGAGATCACATTGGTGTTGACAGCAAGGCATGGACCTCACTATAACATTGGACTAACAAAACAAAAAAAACTAATAGGCATTGAATACTTTGAGGGTAATCTACACCCTTGATTTATCAAGGGTAACAGACTTGGAACAACGAAAGCTAATAGCTTTAAAGCAAATGTTATAGCAAAAAGGAAGATCTACACAAAAGAGTCGATGTCCCAGCAGATATATATTTAGATCAGAAGTTTAAAGAATAATCAAGATTCTGCTTTGGTGAAAAGTTAGGATTACCAATCTCAATGGATCACCTATGGATTGTATTTTCCTTTTTAACAACTCTAGGTGAGTTTATCAATATATATATATTCAGATTCCAAAGATAGATAGGAAAATAGAATGTAAACAGAAAATAATCCCATAACAATCTAGTTAGTTATAGGCTGTATTTTTTATCCAGTAAACCCTAACTGGATGTTTAGTTTTCTCCACCACTATGCACTATAAACAATTGCCTATTTATTAAAAAATACTGTTTTTCCCCTTTTTAATCCTTGTTTTGGGTCCCAGTGCTGATGATTTTCTCCGGTTTTTTTCAGACACGTAATATCTACATATGCTAGCTATAGCATTCTTTATAGATCATTGGTCTTGATCTTGGTGACAACAGTGGATACTGGCTGCACATTGTGTGTTGGTACAGCTGCTTGTAATTTCCACCAGGGGAGCATATGACAGGTTGTCAACACAGGGGCACCACTGGGAGACAGGGACAGAGTGTTGGTACCTGAACAGAGACTTTCATGGCAGGATTACAATCGTTATTTTAATGAAAGCTGCAGAGATTGAGCTGCACAACTGAAAACAAATATTACATTAACAATTTAAAATTTATGTGAGACTTTAATGACTGGGTTTAGATCTACTTTACCATCGTGAGCACCTACATTTTTTGATGTCGAGCAATATATTTTTTTTATTATAGTTTATCTTTTTGTAGATCTCTTAATGTTTAGGAAACCTCAGATGCTCTTAGCTCTAAATATTGAAATATGCCACATAGAACTGTACTTGGGAGACATATATGATTAGACAGATTGAGAGTTAGATGAACAACTAGATGGGTAGTAAAGTTGAGGAAATGAATTAGAGATGTGCTCTCTAAACCCAGCCATAGATTGATTGAATTTCAGCTGGGACCAGCCAAGATTCGATCCATGTATGAGCAGGGTGGTTGTCTTCAGTACAAGCCTGTTGGATTTTTGTAATGTGAATACTGTTAGCGGCTAAAGAATATATGCAGCCGCATATATGCATACCTGTCTTTGTGCTGGAAATGCGATCCACAGCATGCTCCCGACACAGAGACTGGGCTCTCCTGGTTCCAGGTCACCTGATTGGCTCTGATTGGCTTTCACAGTGATCAGTCATTGTGCAGCCCCCTCCCCCATGTGTTTAATGCCTCTTCTGAATTGCGAGAAAGACACATTGGGGGTGATTTACAAAAGGTGCAAGTGCACCCACAAGTTCACCCATAAGTGCAATGCAAGTGCACTTGCTCTAGATCTAAGGGGAACATACAAGGAAAATAAAAAACTGCATTTTTGCTTGCACATGATTGGATGATAGAAGTCAACACAGCTTCCCCTAAAATCTAGGGCAACTGCACTTCCTAGTGCACTTCTAGTGCACAGTATATCTGCCTTTAGTAAAGCAAAATCATTGTATCTTCCTCTTCTTGCAGGAGAGGAAGATGAAAACAAACAAAAGTTTGTTAAAAAAAAATTATACAAAAAAAAAGAAACAAAATAGCTAGATCAAGGTTAGATCTAGGTCAGAGCCAGGGTTGGTGTTGGGGTCAAGGCAAGGATCAAGGTTGGGGTCAATGGTCAGGGTCAGTATATTTTTGGTAGTTTTTTTTTTTTTTTAAAGCATTTTTTAAATTAGTATCAGTGTCAGTTAGTGTCAGTGTGTTTTAGGTAGGATAAAAAAGGAAAATGTTTCTGGGCTGTACAATGTCCCAATGGGGACAATGCAATCCGTCGATGACATAAGTGCTGTCACCATGACTCTTCATACGCAGATTTTCATTTGCCGTTTTGGAAAACCTCTTGACATATTTGGGTATGAAAAACTACTTCAAGATCCTTCATAGCTTAAGAAGGGGCTAACTGTTTTTCCTGTTTGTTCACTAGTCGACTGAACTTGGAAAAGGATTTCTAGGACAAGGTTGTGATGCTTTGCCAGCTCCTGGCTTACACCTACGACAATCAAAACATTGTCCAAGTAATGGCAGGGCCTTACCCTCAAAGACAAATTACTGCCATTACTGCCTTCAAAATGTTCAAAAAGTTTCTTGGTGCCGTGTCAAATTTTAAAAATGGCAAACACCTAAACTGGAAATGACAGCCAGTCAGTGCAAATCTCAGATGTCTCTGGTGTCTCAGATGTCTCTCACACTGATTGGTTTATGAAAGTATACGTCCGGCAGGTCGATTGACTCTAACTGGTCCTCATGCTGAACTGTCGCCATGACTGTTTGCATGGACACGATCTTGAAACTTTTGTTGTGTATGTACCCATTCGTTTTCTTTAAACTCAGACAGTAGGGAAAGCTCCTGAAGCCTTGGGTACTAGAAAAAAATGGGGAGAAACACCCAGATTTGTTCTTTTAGAGGCACTAGCATTATGGACTTGTTGCAGTATAATTCTTATATGTAATCTTGCATTAATTCTTTCTTCTTGAGATATGTTGGTCATGAATGAAAGGATTTGGTGATTGTACTCCCAGCTAACTGTCTTTGATGTTTGTAGCCCAAACCCTCCAAAAAGGAGGCTACACTGGCTCCCACTGGAAGACACTAGATGGGTCCACCTTCAAAAGACTTTCCAAATGTCTGGCAGCCTGCTCTGGATTGGATCCCATGTACACAGGAAGTTTGAGCCCCCATCATTGTGATCTGGTAAATTTCAGCCTGGCCTATTGGATTTGGCCTCCTGAACCCTTCTAAAGATCGACCGATTTGAGTAAAAAGACGACTGCTTCCTCTTGTTAGACTGTGACCACATTCTGGACATTTCTTCTGTCTGCAAGTCTGCAGGCCAGTTCACCACAATTTCTGAGTTGAAGAGGATTTTCTGCATGCACACATTTGAGGTGTTCCGGTGATTTTTCAATGCATTTGCCAGGTTATAGATACGTTCCATAGAGAAAAAATGCCACCTGTTCTCCTTTAGTTGACTGTACTGGAACACACAGTACCGGTGTGATGTAGGCCATTGGGATACATGGTAAACGCTGTTCATGCATTTTTGACTCTAATAAAAACGAATTGGACTGCATCCAGTGTGAACCAGCCTTAAGTACATTTTTTCAACCCGTGGGATTCCTGAAAGATATTAAAAGGCAAAGACACTTGCGCACCTGATGCTGGCAGGCCCCATCCACTCCTGGAAGTGCATTGCTTAAACATGCATCAGCCAGCTTCATTGGATAAAGCTTGGAGATCTTTACTGACTTACAACATGGTGTTAAATAACAGATTAGAACTGACTTCGCTCAGAGGCCAGTTATAGATACATACAAGTATTAAGTCAGAACTTTACACCTCTACTGTCCAGAGGTTCTAAGACTGTTTAAGCTGCTGCTTGGTGACTGGCGGTCGCTACCCCGCGCCACCTGTCTCTCTGCCCTTTATGATATCATCCACCCCCACTCTCAGACTGAAGATAAAGCCAGGAGAACGTCACGCTGCCTATACAAGATAGGAAAACCCTGATGAGGACATTGCAGAGCTTACTTATACCACACCAGTAAAATATTTGTGCTATCTAAGCAACTTTGCCCGTGACCCGGCACAAGGGATACCCAGTTTCCGGAGGCTTTACCGTCCAACATTCTGGGTCTTCCAACTCCATGAGAGGCTGAACATGGAGGGGCGGTGCGGTAGGGGGGATATCCTTGCAGCAAACAAACTACTTACCACTGCAATGCGCAGGTGGCCTGGAGCAGACCAAAAAAAAGAACTTGTCACTGGGGGAGGGGCTGTCTTTTATTCAGCTAAGAAAAGGTGGTCATGTGGGCGCCAGATGAGGCGTTAACCCATTGTGTGCTGACTTGAGGTATGACCAGCAAATAGACTTTACACTGTATATATAGGTTACGCTCAATGCAGAGTATATATATATATATATATATATATATATATATATATATCAGGAGCGTTGATAGGTCTGAAAAAGATCTGGGGCTAGAGCCCATAGCAGCGGTCACCAACCTGGGGGGGGGGGGGGCACGCCGGTGGTAAGCAATTTTTTGCGGGCAAAGGAAGGCTGGTGTTGGCGTTTCAATCATCATGGCACCATGGTTGATATGGTGTCAGGGTGATCGAAGCGCATTGTTTCTATTGTTATATTGTATATTGTTATATTGTATATATAATGAAGTGGAGCCCTGGGCGTGTCACTTGCCACATCACCTGTCACCATTTGCAGATTGTCACTTGCCACCATTTGCAGATTGTCTCTTGCCAACATTTGCAGATTGTCTCTTGCCAGGTCTCTTGCCACCATTTGCAAATTGTCACTTGCCATGTCACCTGCCACCATTAGCAGATTGTCACTTGCCATGTCACTTGCCACCATTAGCAGATTGTCACTTGCCACCATTTGCAGATTGTCACTTGCCATGCCAGCCAGTGCCACCAAATGTGCATTCTCGCTGCATTGGTGGCAGGCTGGCAGCACTGGCCCATTTAGTGAGGGCAGGAGAGCGGAGATGCGGGGCGGGCAGTGAGAGATGATGTAATCTCTCTACTCCCCACCACACCTCCGACATTGAAGAGGCCCGCGCTGGACTTCATCCAGACTGGCCAACTTTGACAGGTCTCACCCATGCCAGATCTTCTGGTCCCCCTTGCTCGTCTCTCCTCCACACCCACTGAGACTCGGGGCTATGGGCTCCACATTCGGGGCTGCAGCCTCGATAGCCACCCCCTGGCGATGCCTCTGATATATACTAATCTGACTGTATATATATATATATCAAATACACTGCCACTAACTAAGTAACCTGCCTGCCTGCCTGCCTAATCTAGCTCAATCTCTCTATCCCCGTCCACTATAACACACTATACGGGCACTGTGTAAGCAGCCTTATATAGTGTTGGGCATGGACTGAGCCATGATTGGCCAAAGGCACCCTGCCTTTGGCCAATTATGGCTCTTGCTGAGGAGCGTGCTGTGATTGGCCAAAGCATGCAGTTCAGGTGTATGCTTCGGCCAATCATCATACAGCAATGCACTGCAGTGGGTTGCTCAAATTTGCCGCAAATGCCCCGAACGGGCGAACACCCGATGTTTGACTCAAACTTACGTTTAACTCAAACTCAAAGCTCATCACTAGCAGGCAACATTGAAGACCGTAAGTGCAGTGGTTGGGTAAGAAAGCATAATGCAGCAGATGAAAGACACATCATGCTTACTTCCCAACATTGGAAGATGTCAAGCAGTGCCATCAGCACAGAACTGGTGTGACCCAGGTACACCCATCTATTGTCAGGAGAAGTCTGTCCAGAAGTGGTCTTTATGGAAGAATTGCGGCCAAAAAGCCATACAGTGACATGGCAAATATCTGAGGGCCCCCTTATTCTAAAGCCTCCAGACAATCAGGATGTGGGGATGTGGCCATTGTCCCCATCAACGTGGTAACAAAGTGCCCTGCAAGGGGGAGGATTGACCACCCCCTTCCTTGAAAGATACCCTCTTAAGGTTGAGGACATATGGCTTGCAATAGTTCAGGGGGGTACATGCTCACTTCCCCCCCCCTCCACCTCCTGGCAAGCAAGTTTGCATGCTTGCATACAGGACAAGTTTGGATTGTAAAGGTTGTAAAGGGAACCCCATATCATTTTTTTTAAATGAGCAGTACAGTAAAAAACAAAAGCAAAGGTCCGCTAGTGTAACGACAATGTCAATCATGTCATCCAGAGATGTAGATCAACATCAGTCACGATGAGCGATGCTTAAAGATATTGATCCACTATCACATTGATGCTGCCCTGATGCTACTCATTTACAAATGACAGATTCCTGTTACAATTGGAATGTAAAAAAAGGCCAGGGGTTCCAGGTTAGTGTCATTGGTTAATGACATCAACCAGGATTTCCATCCCTTTTGCTTACAAACAGACACTTAGAAGAATCTGTCATTTAAAGGCAGTAGTGATACTGCTGCTAATGACAGGTCCCCTAGTGTGTTGACCAACAGAAGTAGGCAGCAATCTGTCATTTAACAGTGGTACTGCTACTGTCACTACTGATGCTGCCACTAAATGACAGATCTCTACGTGCTGTTTGTATATAGAAATTGTCCCTTTAAAGGAGTGCATCGTACTGCATCTGCAACTCCCAAACTACCCAAACATAAACATAAGAAAAGTTGTATTTTCAATGTTTCCCTTTCAGCCACATTAACAGAACCACACCCCACTGAACAGTATTTTGTATACATTTTTTTTTTAATTTATTGGTATATGCCCCCATGGCAACACTCAGCTAAACATGCCCTTTTAACTGCTTAACTGCTTTACCGTATAGTAACTTGATGGACAGGCTGGAGCACTCTCGTTCTGGGAGGATGTCATATGACATCCCCCAATTCTCGCCGCTCATGCTCATCCAAGAGGGCGTGCAGTGTGCTGATCCCTGAGACACAGCGCATTACTGATCACGGTAAAGAGCCCATGACATAGGCTTTTTACCATGTGACCAGCTGTGTCCAATCACAGCTAATCACAGTGTAAACCGGAAATGTCAGTTATTGGCATTCCTCTCCTCACACTGACAAAGTTTGAGGAGAGGTGAGCCGGTAAGTGACATTCATCAGTGGGGACATCTGCACTGACAATTGGGCACCGATCATCAGTGTCCTGATGATCAGTGCAGCCTCAACAGTGCCCACCAGTGCTGCCAATCAGTGCCCACTAGTGCCCACCAATGTTGCCAATCAGAGCCCACCAGTGATGCCTTTAAACGTCCATCAGTGATGCCTTTCAGTGTCCATCAGTGATGCCTGTCAGTGCCCATCAGTGCCCAGCAGTGCCGCCTATCAGTTCCTATCAGTGCTGCCTATCAGTGTCCCTCAGTTCTGCCTATCAGTTGCCAGAAATAACACCTCAGTGCCATTTCTCAGTGTCCATCAGTGCTGCATATTATTGCCACCTCATCAGTGCCCCTCAGTGCCACCTCATCAGTGTCCATCAGTGCCGCCTATCAGTGCCGTCAGTGCAGCCTCATCAGCGCACATCAGTGAAGGAGAAAAATTATTTGTTTACAAAATTTTATGACAGAAACTAAGAAAAAAAGGGGTATTCAAAATTTTGGGGTTTTAGCAAAAAATAAATCAAGCCAAATGGTGATTAAACACCACCAAAAGAAAGCTCTATCTGTTTAAAAAAAAAATTATAAAAATCTTGTTTGGGTACAGAGTTGCGTGACTGCGCAATTGTCATTCAAAGTGTGACAGCACTGAAAGTTGAAAATTGGCCTGGACAAGAAGGGGGTAAGAGTGCCCAGTAGGTTAGTGGTTAAAGAAAAGTTTGCAAATGAACACTGAAAAGGGCCAGACACAAGCAAAAACACTCAGCTCCTATTGACTTCAAAAGGGTTCAATGCTATGTTCAGGTTTACTGGATATTTTCCTGGGCTTGCCAAATTTCTTGCAAACCAAACTTTGATTGTTCACTAATTTAAATGGCAAGTAAACAGTTCACATAAATATAAGTAATCTACACCTGTTTGGCTTAAAGTTCACTTAAATCCATTAATTTTTATTATATATTAATAGTTACATATCTTACTTTGTTTATTAGGAATATATCTGTACAATTACAATATACTATGTTCTTTCAGACTTTTAAGTCTGTTGCATACTTTTAGGTATTTATGATACATATACAAAATCTCTTGTCTACAATGAGTTGGACTGCTTTAAAGAAAACGTAAAAGAATAGTAATGTGAATTATGTATCTAAGCAATAATAAACATTTGGGAGGAGCCGTATAAGGTAGCTTTGGTAATAATGCAGGAAGGGGGAAGTCAAGTGCAAAGGTTTATAAAGCATGGAAGAGCTTAAAATATCAGAGAAAGGAAGCAGAATGCAGAGATCACATTGGTGTTGACAGCAAGGCATGGACCTCACTATAACATTGGACTAACAAAACAAAAAAAACTAATAGGCATTGAACACTTTGAGGGTAATCTACACTCTTGATTTATCAATGGTAACAGACTTAGAACAAGAAAGCTAATAGCTTTAAAGCAAATTTTATAGCAATAAGGAAGATCAACACAGAAGAGTCGATGTCCCAGCAGATATATAATTAGATCAGAAGCTCAGAAGCTTAAAGAAGAATCAAGATTCTGCTTTGGTGAAAAGTTATTGTGATCTCAATGGATCACCTATGGATTGTATTTGCCTTTTTAACACTTGTGATACCTCTAGGTGAGTTTATCAATATATATATTCAGAATCGAAAGATAGATAGGAAAATAGAATGTAAACAGAAAATAATCCCATAACAATCTAGTTAGTCATAGGCTGTATTTTTTAGCCTGTAAACCCTAACTGGATGTTTAGTTTTCTCCACCATTATGTACTTTAAACAATTGCCTATTTATTAAAAAATATTGTTTTTCCCCATCTTTATGCTTGTTTTGGGTCCCAGTGCTGATGATTCTCTCCAGTCTTTTTCAGACATGTCCTATCTACATATGCTAGCTATAGCATTGTTTATAGATCATAGGTCTTGATCTTGGTGACAACAGTGGATACTGGCTGGCTGTACGATGTGTGTTGGTACAGCTGCTTGTAGTTTCCACCAGGGGAGCACTGAGAGACAGGGACAGAGTGTTGGTACCTGAACAGAGACTTTCATGGCAGGATTACAATCATTATTTTAATGAAAGCTGCAGAGATTGGGCTGCACAACTGAAAACAAATATTACATTAACAATTTAAAATTTATATGAGACTTTAATGATTGGGTTTAGATCTACTTTACCATCATGAGCACCTACATTTTTTTTATGTTTAGCAATATATTTTTTTTTATAGTTTATCTTTTTGTAGATCTCTGTATGTTTAGGAAACCTCAGATGCTCTTATCTCTAAATATTGAAATATGCCACATAAAACTGTATTTGGGAGACATATATGATTAGACAGATTGAGAGTTAGATGAACAACTAGATGGGGTGTAAAGTTAAGGAAATTAATTAGAGATGTGCTCTTTAAAGCCAGCCATAGATTGATTGAATTTCAGCTGGGAGCAGCCAAGATTCAAACTAGGTATGAGCAGGCTGGTTGCACTGAAGTTGATACATTGATCAACTTCAGTACAAGCCTGTTTGATTTTTGGAATGTGAATACTGTTAGCGGCTATAGCATATATGTCTTTGTGCTGGAAATGCGACGCACAGCATGCTCCCGGCACAGAGACTGGCTCTCCTGGTTCCAGGTCACCTGATTGGCTCTGATTGGCTATCACAGTGATCAGTCATTGTTCAGCCCCCCCCATGTTTTTACTTCCTCTTCTGAAAGGTCGAGGAAGACACATTGGGGGTGATTTACAAAAGGTAAATAGTCTGTGCACTGCAAGTGCACCAACAAGTTCACCCATAAGTGCAATGCAAGTGCACTTGCTCTAGATCTAAGGGGAACATGCAAGGAAAATAAAAAAAACTGCATTTTTGTTTGCACATGATTGGATGATAGAAGTCAACACAGCTTCCCTTCAAATCTAGAGCAACTGCACTTCCCAGTGGACTTCTAGTGCACAGTATATTTGCCTTTAGTTAATTAACATAATTGTATCTTCCTCTTATTGCAGGAGAGGAAGATGAAAACAAACAAAAGTTTGTTAAAAAAACAAACTCCATGCCCAAGAGGGTTAAGGCAGTGCTGGAAAATAATGGTGGCCACACAAAATATTGACACTTTGGGCCCAATTTGGACATTTCACTTAGGGGTGTACTCACTTTTGTTGCCAGCGGTTTAGACATTAATGGCTGTGTGTTGGGTTATTTTGAGGGGACAGCCAATTTACACAATGTCATTTCTTTAGTGTTGTCACATGAAAAGATATAATAAAATATTTACAAAAATGTGAGGGGTGTACTCACTTTTGTGAGATACTGTAAATATGCACATGGACACATATAAGGTTCCTTTCCAAGGTTTTCAAGTGATTTCCCTGAAAAAATAGGGTAGGATTATTTTCTACACAGTCTCTGAGTACCCTTGAAGACCCACAAACTTGTATCAGCAGTACTGAAAAAAATCAAAATTTTTGCCAAAATGAACTATGACAGCACCAATAATGTCTTTGTTTATCCAAAAATGCACACCTAATATGTTTTTACATTAGAGAACAGATGATGTTTTGATTGGGCAAGCTCAGATAGGTCATTCAAAATTACTTAAAACATTATCTTGATGAAAAAAATGCTTTGGTCAAATTTTTGGGGCATCCTTGGCTTTTTATCTAATTTTGTCAACATTGTTTTTATCCTTTGAGTGCAAGAGTCTCATGAATTATTGACCAATAAATCAGCCATGGTGGAACTTTCACAATATTTGATGGATGGGTACAACAAGGGCGTAAGACCTGTGAAAAACTGGAGAAAGCCTATTACAGTGTATATAAAGATTTCCATATATGCCATTCTTGGAGTGGTAAGCTCTTTATTTATTTATTTTTATTTTTTTTGATTGACAAGCCCTTAAAGTCTGGTCTGCATAGTTTGTAAATGATAACTGGTCTAGCAGAAAAAATATTAGCTATGCTACAAGTATGTTTTTAATGATACATGTACAGCTAAATCATTTTATAACCAATACTTTATTTTATATATACAGATTTTGGTGATCTGATTAGTAGAAAAGGCAGTCAAATAAAAACTGAAGCAATTTAGGATAATAAATAAAATACATATGTAAACTACTGTCACTCAGGAAACACTAAAACTGTGGGGTTGAGTTACTAAAACTAAAGAGAGCAAAATCTGGTGCAGCTGTGCATGGTAGCCAATCAGCTTCCAGTTTTTTTTCTTTTTGTCAAAGCTTAATTGAACAAGCTGAAGTTAGAAGCTGATTGGCTAACATGTACAGCTGCATCAGACTTTGCACTCCCTAGTTTTAGCAAATCCATCCCTGTGCATACTTAAAAATGCCAAAGACAGATATATTGGAATTCTCACATGATTTCTAAGTGGGTCTGCAGCATGATTCTCTGATGTGCAATGTAACTCCTATTCTATGTGTTCATCTTCAATTAGGATACTAGCAACAACAGTAATTAGAATAGCAGGGCAGCCAGTGCATAAGGTGAATGCCAAAAAGAAAATTAAAGTTAATCAATTGGCTGCATAGGTGTGCGCAGCCTCTTGCATTAGGGTGTGCACCCGAAAGCTCAAATACATATGCATGTGTATATGTACTGATGGTGTCAGTAGGGCAGTGGACAGTGTCAGTAGTTTTATTTTTATTCTTTTTAAAGTATTTTATTTTGTAACTTTTTGGGATGAAATATCAATGGTCTAAACAGGGGGGAATATGCACCACACAAGGCGATTAGGGTGTGCCCAGGCACACCTGGCACACCCTGTGCGCACGCCTATGATTGGCTGAAATGTATTTTTTTTATTGTGTATTTTTTGAGTTTTTCCAAAGCAATACATAGGAAAAAATTAACAACAAAATATATAACACATGACATGGGCATTCCAAGTTAGGTAATATGAGGATACAGAGTGCTAATGGAACACGAGGACAAAGCAATGCCATAGATATTATAGAGGTGGACACCAGTAGAGCAGGCATTGTACGCATAAATAAGACATCACATAAACCTATTACAGCTCGTAGGTTAGGCCACATAGAGGCTTCTCAGTATGATAACATCAAAAGAATACATCAAGGGAAAGAAGATGGGGGGGGGGGGGGGCATGGTGTGAAAATAAAGGAGGCTCGAAATTATCCCAAAGGTGTTCCATACTATGTATATATACAATAGCCTGTAATAATTGGGAAAATGTGGGAGGAGAAACACACCAAGAAATTGGTTGCATTTATTTTTTTTAGCTGCTAAACGGGTTATACCCTCAGGTTGGTATTACCCATTTAGCAGCTAAAAAAAATAAATGCAACTAATTTCTTGGTGTGTTTGGAGATGCCAAAGATAGGTAATCCTAATAGATAGTGGACTGTGTCTAGGGGGAGATTTACCCCAAGGAGGCTTTGAAGAAGGGACTGGATTAAAGTACAAAAAGGTTGGATAATAGGACAGTCTCAAAATATTTGATAGTGTGCATCCACGTCTTGATGGCATCTCCAGCACAGCAGAGAAACCACAGGGTTGTATCTGTGAAGAACCTCTGGAGTTCTATTCCGAAGAGTAAAACGTATAAGTTGCCTCTCTCTGCTCCATGCATCTCCAGGCCCTAGAAACAGAGTCCCATATTTTCTGCCATTGTGGGAGAGAAATGGGTTGTTGGGGGATTTGAGCCCATTTTTTTCATGTAGGAGTGGAAGGAGTCAGTAAGAGGAATAGCATCATGAAGGATTTTATAAATGGATGTTTTAAGGTGAGGTTGATAGGGACCTTGGGCACATAAGAGTTCAAATGCAGTGGGTTTGTCCAGGGTTAGAGACGATGATTTAGAGGAGAAATAATGCTTAAATTGAAGAAATTAGTAAAAAAAGTTGCTTAGCGACTTGCTATTGAAATGTATTTTATTTTGGCACTAGATTATTATACTATGAATTTAAAAAAAAATCAATGACTGTGAAAAAAGTGATGTTGTCAGTGAGAATTATATGACCTGAATTACCCCCGCCCCGTTACTCTATCAATTAAGTTACTATATGCTTCCTTTGTGCATAATTTTAATCAGGCATCATTTTCAGATTTCAACCACTTTCAATCAGTTTTGATGGCAAAACAGGACCAAATGGATGAATATAACCTACTACCAACGGTAAATCTATCAACAATGTTGGTGGTAGGTTGCTTTATTTCATTTTTGGTCATTTTGCAATTGAAATCAGGTTGAAAGTGGTTAAAACTTCCTGAAAATCTGTGTTGTCAATGATAGGCTATTTGTTAGGGCAAGATCGCAAAGTTACAGGGGAGCCATCTCAACTCAGGCTCTGTAACAACCATTAGTAGTGCCTAAAAACTGTAGTAGTAGTGTAAAAAAGGAGTTGACAAGGTTTTTCCACTGTGTCCCCATATCACCATGAGCTGATCCCAGATGTTGCAGGTATCTAGTCATTTTCTGGAAATACATGAACTTTTCACTGGTTTCAGCATAATAAACACCAAAGTGCTGAGTTTAGGACTATAATCTTGATATTCTTCATTCATCTGAGGTTCAGATTTGGAATGAGCCAATTTCTGAGAACTGTATTTAATGCAAACACATGTATTTATTTTTTCAGGATGAGATAAACCAACTGTTGAAATCTTACATTTGGTACAACCAGGTAATATTTTCGGCACTTAAACATGTGTTAGTTTCATCATTTATATCTTTGCATAGAAAGAAATTGTAGGTGTCCATTAACACAGAATGATTGTAAAGGTGTATGCAGACATTATAAAAGGCAGTCTACAACAGTCATGCATGCCTTCAGGAGTAAAAGGTCTAAATTCTGTAAAATTCCCCAAAATAAGGCAGTAATGGGATTGTCTGCACGTCTTTCCCTTCTCCCTGTTATAAAGGATCATGCAACCTAATCATTCCTATTTAGGGCCGTAGGTGAACCAACACTTACGAATTCTTGTCTGATTGAAGGGCAACTAAATGAATATGGGGGTTTGAAGACCTAAATTATGAGGAATGACTACAAGCGCTAAATGTATTCTCCCTGGAGAAGAGACGTTTGAGATGAGATATAATAGCAATATAAATATACCTCAACGGTCATCCCAGCATAAGTATGAAACTTTTCAGTCCCAGGGCGTGTCAGGGAGGAAGACACAGGGCCACATGATGAGACTGGAGGAGAAGCGGTTTAACCTTAAACTGCGTAGGGTTTTTCACTGTCAGGGCCGTAAGGATGTGGAACTCTCTTCCACAATCGGTAGTGTCGGCAGAAAGTATGGATAGTTTTAAAAGACTCTTGGACTAATATCTTAGCAAAAACGATATACGTATCGAATAGATGTATCAAATTTCAACCTAATGATCAACTTCTGTTGATTAGGCTTGTTAGAACATTTTTCTCAACCAGTGACTGTAGCCGCTGCTGTTATGGCTGATCTTCCCCTAATTATGAAAATTTGAGCTCCCTGGTTGTCATGATATCCGATGGCTTTTGTATATTTTGGGTCACTGACCTGGAACTAGTATACAGATCAGCAGATGTGAATTGCCTGATATTAATACCTGACCCTGAAAGTGACTCACAAAACCAGGCAACTAGCATTTCAGAAATAATTAGAAATGGTGGCCTACATTTTTCTCCCAGTACACATTTTTTTAAAGTTTCTATCAGGTATTTAAATATTTAAAGTCCCCACAGTTGAAGACAGAATACTCACCTCTCTGGTGGTCTGTCTATATTACCTCCCCTCTGTACCAGCTCTGAAATCCTCTTCCATATTTAAAAGTCTTGGATGCCTATGTCCATCATCATGTGTGAAAGTAAACAATACCACGCTGTCACCTAAATACAAGACAGCAGCCAGCACAGCAAATGACAATCGCAGGTGAAAAAATATATATAAATGTGCAGCGCTAAATAAGAATGGTCATAATGAATAGAACCATATTCAGACAAAAGATTAATGTTAAACACTCTAAACAATAAACATGTGAAAACATCAATGTGTGTATAAAATAAAGTCCACACTGTAAAAGTGAATAAGTGAAAATAATCCACGCATAAAAGATTGAGCTGTGATTTTGATCCAGGTAGATGAATATCAACTTCCAGACTTCAATGAGAAAACAAATGTGAAGAGAAGCCACCACCAACATAAGAGAGGCTTACCAGAGCTAATGGACTCAACAAGGCATACGCCAAATGAGTCGTCAAGACTTGTGGTGACAAGGCACCAGTACACAGGGACATCCACGTCTGGAGATGTTGACACAGGAAGATGATCTTCACACTGTCCCTCAGGGAACTCACAGCAAGGAGGGAAACTCAGAGGTAGGTAGATCAAATTCTTTTCATATGCTCACAGGATGCAACCATAAATGAAATACAAATTCCACATAGTGTGAATCCGCATAACAAGGAAATGTATTTAAATTTTGAGGAGCACTCACATTTGAGCAGATAAAAAGGCGCTTGTAAAAAGACTGAAGATTAACGCAATGGCATCAGCAGGCTCGTCCCAATGTGAGTGTTCCTCAGATTTGAAATAAATTTCCTTGTTATGCGGATTCACACTATGTGGAATTTTTATTTCATTTATGGTTGCATCCTTTGGGCATATGAAAAGGATTTGATCTACCTACCTCTAAGTTTCCCTCCTTGCTGTGAGTTCCCTGAGGGACAGTGTGAATATCATTTTCCTGTGTCAACATCCCCAGACGTGGATGTCCCTGTGTACTGGTGCGTTGTCACCACAAGTCTTGAGGACTCATTTGGCGTATGCCTTGTTGAGTCCATTAGCTCTGGTAAGCCTCTCTTATGTTGGTGGTGGCTTCTCCCATTATCTTCTCTTCACATTTGTTTTCTTATTGAAGTCTGGAAGTTGATATTCATCTACCTGGATCAACATCACTCACATCTCAGTCTTTTATCCGTGGATTATTTTCACTTATTCACTATCACAGTGTGGACTTTATTTTATACACTCATTGATGTTTTCACATGTTTATTATTTAGAGTGTTTAACATTAATCGTTTGTCTGTATACAGTCCTATTCATTATGACCATTCTTATTTAGTGCTGCACATTTATATATAATATGTCCATCATCATAAACAAGTTCTTTTCTCTGACACCTACATTACAATATGACTCTACAGCGATGTAGAGTTAAGAGAAAAGAATAACACTTCATGGCAGGGGGCCTTTCCCAGAAGTGTCAATTGCTGAAGAGGTTTTCAGAGGCTGCTGTGTTGGAATAGAGGGTAGGTAAGGGACATGGGCCACTGGAAAGGTACAGTAAGCATATCCTGTCTTCAACTGCAGGGACCTGATAGTTTTAAATCCTAAGGTATTTAATGGGGTTTCTTTTAATAAGGGCATGTGTCTGTTGTCAAAATAAACTTTTTTTTTGTACAGTCTTGGGTGGATGAGTTTCTTCAGTGGGATCCAACCAAGTTTGACAACTTGACTCGTATTTCCATTCCAACACAAGCAATATGGCTTCCAGACATTATGATTGAAGAAGCGTAAGTATGATTACTTAACTTTTGTAATGTGCGGGCATAGTGTTTAAAAAAGAAATGAGTATAATGATAATGTTAAAGTAAATTAATACATAGGCGTTGATTTACTAAACCTGGAGAGTGCAAAATCTGGTGCAGCTCTGCATACAAACCAATCAGCTTCCAGGTTTTATTGTCAAAGCTCTCCGATAAAATTTCTCTCCTGAAATTTGTGTCGGGTGTGATAGACTCACCCGGGACAAAGGCTTTAGGAGGGGACTGAATGCCAGCCTCTTGCCTACTGACTATGGCTTTAAGGGAAAACTATTTTTTGTGAGGTGTATGCCTGGGGACCCTTGGAGTAATGTTACTTTGGATTCAAGTTCATGTCTCCCAAAGACACAAAGACTCTGGGATCCATGTTAAGGGCCTATATGCCACATTTCCAGCAAGGACTGCTCCTTACTGTGGGACTCATAGCAGATGCTGATGGGTGAACGGTTCGGCCAGAGCATAAGTTTGGGCCTAACTTTGGTTGTTCAGGTATTCCGAACAATATGCGGTGTTCGGGGGAAATTCGAAAGCTGCAGGAACACCGTTAAAGTCTATGGGACACTAACATGAAAAATCAAAAGTGCTCATTTTAAAGGATTATATGCAATTCATTGTCATAAAAAGTGTTTGGGGACCTGGGTCTTGCCCCAGAGAATATGTACCAATGCAAAACAATGTTTAAAAAACTGACATTTTTTGGGAGCAGTGATTATTTTAATGCTTAAAGTGAAACAATAAAAATGAAATATTCCTTTAAATATCGTGCCTGGGGGTGTCTATAGTATGCCTGTAAAGTGGTGCATTTTTCCTGTGTTTAGAACAGTACCAAAGAAAAATTACATTTCTAAAGAAAAAATTATCATTTAAAACTGATTGCAACTATAATGTAATGTCAGGTCTCTGCAATATAAATAAAACTCATTGAAAAAAAGGGCATGGGTTCCCCCCAGGAACCAGGCTCTTTGGGTCTATTATGAATATTAATCACTTGCCGCCCGTCATATAGCAAAATGACGGCGGCAAAGTGGTTTCAATATCCTGACCGGACATCATATGACGTCTTCAGTATATTAAGCCACTGCCCACCCCTGGGGGCGCGCATCGCGGCGATCGTTGTTGCAGTATGTCAGTCTGACACACCGCAACACCGATCTAGGTAAAGAGACTCTGACGGAGACTCTTTACCATGTGATCAGCCGTGTCCAATCACGGCTGATCACAGTGTAAACAGAAAGAGCCAGTGATCAGCTTTTCCTCACTGTCAGACGCGAGTAGAGGAGAGCCAATCAGCTGTGGTGATCGATTATCAGCGCAGCCCCCCAAGGATGTCCACACTGGACTACCAGGGATGCCACTAGGACCACCAGGGATGTCACTACCAGGTATGCTACCCTAGACCACCAGGGATGCCAATCAGTGCCCACAATGGATGCCAATCAGTGCCCACAATGGATGCCAATCAGTGCCCACAATGGGCATCACTGATTGGCAAGCATTATTGTTTGGCACTGATTGGCATCCATCAGTAACATACATTACAGTACATCAGTGCCCATCCATGCCCATCCGTGCCACCTATCAGTGCCCATCTGTGCCACCGATCAGTGCCCATCTGTGCCGCCTATCAGTGCCCATCCGTGCCGCCTATCAGTGCCCATCCATGCTGCATATCAGTGCCACCTATCAGTGCCGCCTATCAGTGCCCCATCAGTGCCGCATATTAGTGCCCATCATCAGTGCCCATCAATGCCACCTCATCAGTGCCACCTCATCGATGCCCATCAGTGCCGCCTTATTAGTGCCCGTCAGTGCAGCCCTATTAGTGCTCATCAGTGAAGGAGAAAACTCACTTATTTACAAAGTTTTGTAACTGAAACAAAAAACATTTCTTTTTTGAAATTTTCAGTATTTTTTTATTTGTTTAGCAGAAAATAAAAATCCTAGAGGTGATCAAATACCACCAAAAGAAAGCTCTATTTGTGGGATCAAAATGATAAAAATTTAGTTTGTGTACAGTGTAGCATGACCACGCAATTGTCATTCAAAGTGCGACAGCGCTGAAAGCTGAAAATTGGTCTGGGCAGGAAGGTATATAAGTGCCCTGTATGAAGTAGTTAAGGCAAACCCCTTACCAAAATGTAAAAAAAAAAAATGCGTAGGGGTCCCCCTAAAATCCATACCAGGCCCTTCAGGTCTGGAATGGAAATTAAGGGAAACCCTGCTCCAAATAAAAAAAATGGCATAGGTGTCCCCCCCAAAATCTATACCAGACCCTTATCCAAGCACGCAACCTGGCCACAGGAAAAGAGGGCAGGACGAGAGCGTGCCCCCCCTTCTGAACTATACCAGGCTACATTCCCTCAACATGGGGAGGGTGCTTTTGGGTCTTGTGTCTCCATATTATCCTCCACTCCCCCCTAGAGATGTCTTGTGGTCCCGTGCCCACCCTGACTGCTGCCTGCTTGGTCGCCCCCGCTGGACTGTCTACCACAGCCCCCGGTTGGAGATGTGTTCCGGTTTCTTTTGGCACCCTGTTACAGCACAGTTGACCGAGGGGCCTCAACCAGTAGGTACGCACTTCGGTGCTAATTGGGGTTCTACCCTACCCCCTTATACCTCTTCAATGATGACTGATTATTCCTCATATTATTCCCATTTTAGACGATCACGTGCATGCTCCTGACAAGTGGCGTTATCAGCCATGAAACACGTAGAGCTATCTGGTGCCGTGTTTTCATTTACTTATACCTAGATCTTCAAGCTACTATACAATTTCTACCTCCACAGACTCAGTGAGGCCCTAGGTCCTGCAGGCATTATCTCGCAACCATATTTGTATCTAACTTTGTCCTTGTTGAACTTTGAATTGTTTTATGATATTTATCATGACATTGTATCATCAATTTAATCACTTTATTATTATGTATAAACTTTTTATTCTTGACATCAGTGATCCCAATTTGAGATATTTGTGTTATCATTTATGGGTACTACAAGTGTGTATATAAATAAAATTTCCTTGTTCAGCTCAACCACCTTTTCGCTACAATGTGCTTCACTCAAAGTCCCACTTCCTTTGCTCCCCTTTACTCGATTTACTCCCAGCAGATCTGCACCCTCCTCATAATGCCTGTAAATTTGTGGGTTAGATTTGGTATACTATTTCATAAACAAACCCCCTTAATAGGTTTTTAATGGTATTAAAATCCATTAAGCTGTTCAGTGACCCTAAAGCTGAACTCTGGGATGAAATTTAACCTTGCAGTGGGCCCACCGCATTGCAAAGTTTAAATGCTCATTTAGTCTGGGGGTGCAGGGATAATCTTGATTACTTATACTATCCCATGCTCCAAGCCCCAGGTTGTAGGCGGTCTCTCGGCATCATCATGTGCAGCTCATGGCTATTAGCCCTGCATTGTATATGAGAAGGGGAGCAGGTGACCACAGATCACAGCACGTTAAAGAGGTGGCAGCTGGAGTTTAAATTTAAATGGGTATTACTGTACCTACTGTACCTACTTTCCTATACAGTAAGGGATACAATATTGCATGCATAGTCCTAAGTTGTTCAGTTGTACTACTTTACAAACTTAATTTAATACAAGAACATTTTAAATGAATAATGTAACAATTTACCTAGCCATTTTAACAATATTATCCGATGAATAAAATATTACTGGAAACACCCTATCTGCATAGGATCCAACTATATACAAAGATGGATCATCCTTTCCTCAACTCCCAGGTTTTACTAGAAGCTAAAATGATGCATTCCAGTAGAAGCAGTACTTCTTCTGGTAAAGTTTAGTATCTTATGTGACCATAATATTAGTTTTTTTTTTATGAGCACCATTGTAGGTAAATAGTTGGATATCAATCCACCATGTAAACAGCAGTGAAATTGACTTCTGATTATTCTTTACAAGGAGTGATGAGAGTTTGGAAGTCTTTCTTGTTACTCCACAAATGAGTTTTAATTTGTTTAAACTCAAAATTCCTTTCCATGGATATCAGATCCAAAAAATAAAACTATCTTGAACAGTTTAGGAGCCTTGGCATTATTCTGTGGAGCTGGCCAAGGTGCTGAAGATGCAGTGATCAGACATAGGAATTAAAAAACCTTCCTGGTGAAATGTTGCTACAATGCTAGTAAACCCTAGTTATAATAAATCTATTCTTAAACCATCTAAAATATTGGAATACCCTTTATGTATGCATACAACCCACTTGAAATCAATATACCAAACATATAACAATGGAACCAATATCTGCAATTAATCATATATAAATCAATCATCTTATGTGCAAATAATGGTGGGCACACATGTAACAAAAAGTGCTGTATTTGCGGTGTTTAATTTATCTTTACCTAAAGGCCCTCATCAAAAGTGCTTTGTATAATTACACACCATCAGTTGAGCCTTTTAATCATACACTGAATGCAATGTAACTTCATGGCAACTTCAGGGAAAGCCTGGGTAATATTCCTGTAATGTCGGATCCAAATCACATTAATTAAGATGAGGATCTAACTTGGAGGCAACTTCCATTAAAGTCTATGGGCACAAGTCGGATAGAAGTCACCTTGAAGTAGTACAGGAACCTTCAGTAGTGCTAACTAAGACAGCTCTCATTGACTAAAATGGGATTTCACATGTCAAGCGATTTGGAGTCTCACAAGTCAGATCCTAAGTCGCGGCAGTATGAACCGAGCCTAAATGTTGTACCTTCATTAAATCTAACCATACTGCTATACTTAGAGACACCTCTCTTCTCTTTTATACTCAGTTGTGATGTGACGCTACCCATATTGCAAGACCTTTCTCGTTTATCAAGTTAAAATTTATAAAAAAAACTTTGCCAGCCTTGTAAAACACCTGCAAACCAAGTTACTTGCAATTCAAGGCTTTACTGTAACATCATTTTGCAAACAGTTCATGTGTAAACATTTGGCTGCTGATTTCATGCTAGACTTTTATACGGTGCTACCATTATACCTGTATACATTTTAAGAAACATGCTTGATCCATTTGTATTTTAATTATTCTCTATTTCCAGAGTGAGCTCTAAAGATTCTCCAGATGTCCCTTACGTGTATGTAAATTACCATGGTAGGGTAATCAACAACATTCCTATACACATTACAACAGCCTGCAAGCTTGATGTTTACTATTTTCCGTTTGATGCTGTAAATTGTTCCATGTCGTTCAGCAGTTGGTTACACACAGGTAAGTTTGCATACAACTGTCATGCAGAATTTTACTTAGACCTCTAAGTTGCATACAACCACTGAACTACAGAGTTACCAGTTACAGTACCAGAGTGTTAGCGGTTTTTATTCAAGGGGTGGAGTCCTAGGAAAAAAAGCAGACCTTCTATTTTCATGCCAGGCCTTATTAACTGTAAGTTCATTTTCTATCGAAACAAATGACATTTTCTTACCCTACAGATCTTGGCTTACAAATTAGCCATCTGTTGGGAATTGGATTAATTACTTTATGAAATTCAAAGTATACTATATACAATATCTCCCAAAAGTGAGTACATCCCTCACATTTTTGTAAATATTTTATTATATCTTTTCATGTGACAACACTAAAGAAATGACACTTGGCCACAATGGAAAGTAGTGAGTGTACAGCTTGTATAACAGTGTAAATTTGCTGTCCCCTCAAAATAATTCAACACAGCCATTAATGTCTAAACCGCTGACAAGAAAAGTGAGTACACTTCTAAGTGAAAATGTCCAAATTGGGCTCAAAGGGTCAATAGTTTGTGTGCCCACTATTATTTTCCAGCACTGCCTTAACCCTCTTGGGCATGGAGTTCACCAGAGCTCCACAGGTTGTCACTGGGGTCCTCTTCCACTCCTCCATGATGACATGACGGAGCTGGTGGATGTTAGAGATCTTGCGCTCCTCCACCTTCCATTTTAGGATGCCCCACAGATGCTCAATAGGGTTTAGGTCTGGAGACATGCTTGGCCAGTCCATCACCTTTACCCTCAGATTCTTTAACAAGGCAATGCAAATCTTGGAGGTGTGTTTGAGGTCGTTATCATGTTGGAATACTACCTTGTGGCCCAGTATCCGAAGGGAGGGGATCATGCTCTTCTTCAGTATTTCACAGTACATCTTGGCATTCATGGTTACCTCAATGAACTGTAGCTCCCTAGTGCCGGTGGCACTCATGTATCCCCGGACCATTACACTCCCACCACCATGCTTGACTATAGGCAAGACACACTTGTCTTTGTACTCCTCACCTGATTGCAGCCACACACGCTTGACACCATCTGAACCAAATAAGTTTATCTTGGTCTTATCAGACCACAGGACTTGGTTCCAGTAATCCATGTCCTTAATCTGCTTGTCTTCAGCAAAACTGTTTGCAGGATTTCTTGTGCATCATCTTTCGAAGAGGCTTCCTTCTGGGACGACAGCCATGCAGATCAATTTGGTGCAGTGTGCGGCGTATGGTCTGAGCACTGACAGGCTGATCCCCCACCCCTTCAACCTCTGCAGCAATGCTGGCAGCGCTCATATGTCTATTTCCCCAAAACAATCTCTGGATATAACTCTGAGCACGTGCACTCAACCTCTTTGGTAGACCATGGCGAGGCCTGTTCTGAGTGGAACCTGTCCTGTTAAATCCCTTTCTTGGACACCATGCTACAGCTCAGTTTCAGGGTCTTGGAAATCTTTTTATAGCCTAGGCCATTTTTATGTAGAGCAACAATTCTTTTTTTCAGATCCTCAGAGAGTTCTTTGCCATGGGGTGCCATGTTGAACTTCCAGTGACCAGTATGAGAGAGTGAGAGTGATAACACCAAATGTAACATACCTGCTCCCCATTCACACTTGAAACCTTGTAACACTAACAAGTCTTATGATACTGGGAAGGGAAAATCTGTAATTGGGCTCAATTTGGACATTTTCACTTAGGAGGCATACTCACTTTTGTTGCCAGAGGTTTAGACATTAATGGCTGTGTGTTGAGTTATTTTGTGAGGACAGCAAATTTACACTGTTATACAAGCTGTACACTCACTACTTTACATTGTACCAAAGTGTAATTTCTTCAGTGTTGTCACATGAAAAGTTATAATAAATTATTTACAAAAATGTGAGGGGTGTACTCACTTTTGTGAGATACTGTATGCAGCTGCCCCTTTGTCTAATGCCCCGTACACACGGTCAGATTTTCCAATGGAAAATGTCCGATCGGAGCGTGTTGTCGGAAATTCCGACCGTGTGTGGGCTCCATCGGACATTTTCCATCGGATTTTCCGACACACAAAGTTGGAGAGCAGGAGATAAAATTTTCCGACAACAAAATCCATTGTCGGAAATTCCGATCGTGTGTACACAAATCCGACGGACAAAGTGCCACGCATGCTCAGAATAAATAAAGAGATAAAAGCTATTGGCCAATGCCCCGTTTATAGTCCCGACGTATGTGTTTTACGTCACCGCGTTTAGAACGATCGGATTTTCCGACAACTTTGTGCGACCGTGTGTAGACAAAACAAGTTTGAGCCAACATCCGTCGGAAAAAATCCTAGGATTTTGTTGTCGGAATGTCCGAACAAAGTCTGACCGTGTGTACGCCCTATTGGTGTATGCTTTCCTCCTTATTACTAGAAAGTAAATATATTTGTTCAAAATAAATCTATGCTGGCTACCACTCATGACATGTTTTCTAGCAGTTACTCATATATGTGGTCCACTATCGAACCCTAAAATATCTTCCTACAATGCAAAATGAACTTACAGATCTGTAGTTCAGTGTTTCTCAACCCTTTTTCAGCTAAGGCACCCTTTAAAATTATGAAAATTATGAACAGTCTTGTGGCACCCTATTCTAAAATTTAAAAACGATTCTAATAGTTTTACATAATGCAGCAACATCCACACATAGGGCACCCAATGTTAGAGGTGATTTATTCTTCCAAAGCAAATACACTTGTAGCAATGTGGACTACAATTTATAAAGTACAGTGATCCCCCGGTATTTCTATGCATCGCATGTCCCTCTAGTGCCCAGTGTTATCAACTGACATCATGTTTGTGAGCCAAACTAAAGGGGTTGTGGGATGAGTAGTTCCCCAGACTGATAATTCCTTTACATGACTCTGCACCTGGACTACATATCCCAGGAATCTTTGCTACCATCAGAGGGATTTCTGGGAGGAACTATAAAAGAAGCCAAAGCTCCACCCTGCGGTCTCTTCCTCCTGGGCCTGACGCAAGACGAACCACTCCGTGTATGGAGAGAGAGGTCGCGGCCTACCACGCAGTGTACCACATTCCAACCCAGATAAGAGGGGCCTAGCACTGCTTGCTGTTCGTCAGACATTCATCCAGCACCACTTCGGTCCCCTGCAAACCTGTGTTCTAAAGCTTCACATTGGGAGATCAATACGGCAGATCTGCTGCACGCGTGTCACTACAGGAGCTGCTGTCTGGAGGGCATTAAATCGCCTGGTCGTTGGTGAGAGGGCAATCGCCCACCCTTTACAAATCCTTTTCTCACGGTTTCACTGGGACACTTTGCACAGACATCTTGAACACTGTGCATAGACACTTTTAGCTTCTACCATTAACCGCTTGCCGACCAGCGCACGCCAATTTACGTCGGCAGAATGGCACTGGTAGGAAAAAGGGCGTACAGGTACATCCCCTTTAAGAAGCGGTGTTGCGAGCGCGCGCACGCTGCCGCGCTCTCCGTGACCGTGACTGTGAGTTCCACGGACTCAATGTCTGCCGGGTGCCCGCGATCGTGCCACAGAGAGGTAGAATGGGGAGATGCTTTTGTAAACAGAGCATTTCCCCGTTCTGCCTAGTGACAGGACAGAGATCACTGCTCTGTCATTGAGAGCAGTGATCGCTGTTGTGTCACTTGTAGCCCAGCCCCCCCACAGTTAGAATCACTCCCTAGGACACACGTATCCCCTTCACTGCTCCATTAGTGGTTAACCCCTTCACTGCCAGTGTCATTTACACAGTAATCAATGGCTATTTTTATCTCTGATCACTGTATAAATGACAATGGTCCCGAAATAGTGTCAAAAGTGTCCGATCTGTCTGCCATAATGTTGCAGTCTCGATAAAAATCGCAGATCGCTGCCATTACTAATAAAAAAAAAAATGTAAATAAAAATGCCATAAAACTATCCCCTATTTTGTAGATGCTATAAAGTTTGCGTAAACCAATCAATATACACTTATTGCGATTTTTTTTACCAAAATATGTAGAAGAATACATATCGGCCTAAACTGAGGAGAAAAATTCTTTTTTATATACTTTTGGGGGATATTTATTATAGCAAAAAGTAAAAAAAATAATGCTTTTTTTTTCAAAATTGTCGCTCTTTTTTTTTAAAGCGCAAAAAATAAAAACCGCAAATACCACCAAAAGAACGCTCTATTTGTGGGTAAAAAGGACATCAATTTTGTTTTGATACAACGTTGCACGACCGCGCAAAAGTGCCACAGTGCTGAATCGCAAAAAGTGCTCTGGTCAGGAAGGGGGTAAAATCCTCTGGGGCTGAAGTGGTTAAGAAACCTTATTGCTTGCTATTACACCTTATTGGATACAATTATTGAGCTGTCATTATTGCTACAAGGATCCTTATACTATTGCCATTAAGTCTGACCTCTCATTAGGGTTAAAGGTTTATAGGCTGGCCAAGGTTTCCCCTTTAGAAATTTGTCAGTATAACCATTTAACTTTGTTTATCCTGTCAGGTGCAAGCAGAACTCCACTATACACGTGCATATAATAGACTGTTTAACCTGCAAATATCTTGGCTTGTGTTATTCAGAGGAATTCCTATGCTGAGTTGGCGCTGTTGCCCAAAACTCAGCAGATTTTTTACCTCCTCTTTGTCACAATATCTTATTTGAAATGTTCTAGTAAACATTATCAGAACATAAACACACAAAGTTGTCTGACTTATTGCTTTAAGGGGGTACAAAGATGTCTGAACCCAGAGTGTCAGGTGGGTTGGAATGTTCATCAGGTCATGCAGTGCAGATGAGCAGGTAAATCCAAGCAGCCCCTTAGCGGGCAGTGCTACACACTGTTGCACACTGGTAGTGACTAGTATTCCTATTGTTTCTCTTGTCTCTCAATTTCTTTCCATCAGTCAGCTAATGTGACCACAATTCTGAGAGAAAGGGGCAGAGGAGGGTCAAACAAGGATGCTGTGGAGGCAACAGACATTCTTCTTATCAACTGATGACATCATTGATTGTTAGGATGCCAGTGCCTAGAAAGCCATAATGGTGCATAATGAAACCACATGGCTTTGTGTAACTAAAAGGCAGGCTTCATCCACCTGCTGGCTTGTATACAATTTTTGATACATTTTTAGGCATTTTGCCAAGCTACCCTTGAAGAAACCTCAAAGCACCCCAGGGTGCCCGGGCACCCGGTTGAAAAAGGATGCTGTAGTTAACAGGTGAAGACAGGTGAAGATAGTGATCCATTTTTTAATATGAGCACCACTTTTCCTCTCCAACTCCATTGGTAAAGATAAAAAAGCCTCTAAACATTTTTTAAATAGAAGTAGCTGAGCTCAACTTTTTGAGGATATGTGGGCGTAAGCCATCTAGTCCACGTGCTTTATTTCCTTTATTTTGTCTAACTGTTTTTGAATCACATCTGTTTGAGCCATTATGATGCATTTGAAGTTGTCTTCATATCGCCCCTATTTTGTCTATCAGCTCCATTGTGTTAATTTGAAGATGTTTAACAATGTTATTCTTTGTCTCCATCGATCAACATCGAGTTGTTAACTCTTTCCCATTATACAGTCGGAAATAGTATTAGTAATTTAAAATTATCTTACAGCTCAGGATATAAACATATCTTTTGCAAGAATGCCACATGAGTCTCATAACATAAACACACATGTAACTGAAGGAGAGTGGGACCTTCTCGAGGTGGTGCGGAACTACAAAGAATCCAATGAGCCGGACAGGATATTTGGAGAGATAACATATAATGTAAGTTTATTATATTTTTTTCAACAATATAAAAGCAGCTTTATCAGTAACGCCATTGCAAGTATAGTGTTTATTCATGAAGTACAGCTAAAGTTATTCTATTGGATATTTTTCTTTAAAGGGTAACTACTTTTGAGGGGAAAAAAATAGCAAAAAAACATTTTTTTATAGCATATACAATTGCTACACAAGCCATATTGTAATTGAATGCTATTAAAAATGACATTTCCTATTCCATTTGTAGTGCAGTAATTTTCTGTAAAATTCAATGCAATATGGCAACCTGGAGGCGTTCCATACTCCATTGTGTGTTTGGTTCCCCCACACTATTATGTGCTAACTCTATAAAATCCAATTATACAAAGGACGTGGCATGCTTCTATATACCAAAAAATGTTCCCACTTATAACAAATTGTGAATAGTAAGAATAAGTGTAGTGCTAGCCCTCTGTGATAGTTATATAAGTTGTATAATAGTGGTATAATTGCAAAAAACGGATAATGGTATTAATTTGTAAAAAAGGAACAAATACAACAATGGTGGAATCCCCCAATAACCAAAACTGCATAACTCAAAACAAAGTGAAAATACCTATAATGGTAGCATAAACACATACAAGCTGTGACAATTATAATAGATACAAAAAAAGTCATGGTGACACCTCCTAGCAATAAAACTGGGTGTATAAAGTACCATGTTATTAAAATAATTAAAAGTGAACAGTGTCCTTGTAATTAAATGCTCCCCTGTGTATACTCATTCTTAGTAGACAAACACCTTGTGTCCCTCCATCAGCCAATATATGCGCTCAACTCACATTCAGATCTGTTAAAGGTCTAAAAAAACCTTCCCTTTAGGGATATTTATCCAGTGGCAAGTAGCTTCTAGGGGATCTCAACTCCACTCCTGCCCTAGGGAGGCTTGCTTCTGATTGTGCAGTAATCTTCATGCAGGTAATTCTCAAAGGGTTAAAAAAGCCAATATAGTGCTGAACTGCATAAAATCAATGTTTTATTTAAAAACAATTAGTGCACTTGGGTAGAACAGTTGACACTTTATTGGGTGCATGGCTCCCTTAAAACTGATCTAGATATTTGCAGTGGCTTGGCTCAGGGAGATCAGGATAAACTTCCTGCTTCGGCATGATTATGTCACAAAACTCCACCAGACGCGTTTCGTCACTAGTCACATGACTTTCACATGAGAAGACAGTGTTTTGCATTACACAAATTATATCACTATCTCAGAGGGCTAGTGCTACACTTATTCTTACTATTCACACTGTGTTCTGTACACCACTGGTGTACGGAACACCCCCAGAAATGTAATTTCCTGCTAGTGTGATTGGCTCTCTGGTTTTTCCAGAAGTCTGCACAGATACAAGTCAGATTTTGGGCAATAACAATTGTATTTTTGGTGAGATCCTCCCAAAGGGTTACTCACTTATAAAGGGATGCAGACCCTGCAGACCACTGCAAGTGCATCAGCTTAATAATGAAAAATTCACTCCCATTTAGATTCACTCTACTGACAACAAACAGTTTTTTCTTCAGAGGAGAAACAGGTAAAACAGGTCAAATCCTTGCAATGTACATTGATTGCACAGAGGGGATTATTTTTTTCCCTCCCAAACAGCTGTGTAGGAGGCTTAAAACTGTGTGAGGAACAGCCAAACTCTGTTACTACAGTGAGGTTGTGGAAGACAGTTTCATATCACAGGTCATATACAATGGTAAGACTGAGCACAGCACGAAGACACAATGCACAGTGGCGTCACTATTGGGGTGCAGACCGCACCTCGGTGACACCCGCCAGAGGGGTGACACCATTAACCAGGAAGTGATATCCAACCATGATGATATCACCCCCATATATGTGAACCCCAAACTAGCCTGCTCAGCGCTATGCAGGGAACTGTGGCAGGCTAGACAGGAGAGAGCCCGAGGGGGGTTGTTTGACACCATGTTTTACCGCACCAGGTGACACCAACCCTAGTGGTGCCACTGACAGGGGAGTTATACTGCATCAGCAAGGTCTCTCCCTGGCAAAGATTTTAAAGCAGACTAGGCTTTCAAGATGTGCTGTTCAAGCTTGTTTGAAGAAGTACAAAGATACGGGCAATGTTGAGGACCACAGACGCAAAGCCAAGGAAACTTAATGAAGCAGATAAAAAACACATCGTGCTTACTTCTCTTTGACATCGGAAAATGTCCAGCAGTGCCATCAGGACAGAACTAGCAGAAACCAGTGGGGCCCGGGTATGCCCATCTTCTGTCAGGAGAGGTCTGGCCACAAGTGGTCTTCATAGTAAAAAGCCATACCTCTGATGTGGAAACAAGGCTAAGTGACTCAACTATGTATGAAAAAATAAGAACTGGGTTGTAGAAAAATGGCAGCAGGTGCTCTGAACGGATGAGTAAAAATGTGAAATATTTGGTCGTAGCAGGACACAGTTTGTACAATAATGAGTGTCTACAGGCAAAAGTGAAGTATGGTGAAGGTTCCATGCAAGTTTGGGGCTGCATTTCTGAAAATGGAGTTGGAGATTTGGTCAGGATCAATGGTGTCCTCAGTGCAGAGAAATACAGGCAGATACTTATCCATCCTGCCATACTTTCAGGGAGGTATGTGATTCTCCCCAAATTTATTCTGCAGCAGGACTACAACCCCAAACATACAGCTAGTGTCATTAAGAGCTACCTTCAACGTAAAGAAGAACAAGAAGTCCTGGAAGTGATGGTTTGGCCCTCACAGAACCCTGATCTCAACATCATTGAGTCTGTTTGGGATTACATGAAGAGACAGAATGATCTGAGGCAGCCTACATCCACAAAAGATCTGTGGTTAGTTCTCCAAGATGTTTGGAACAACCTACCTGCTGAGTTCCTTCAAAAACTGTGTGCAAGTGTTTCTAGAAGAATTGATGCTGTTGTGAAGGCAAACAGTGGTCACACCAATTATTTATTTGATTTGGATCTCTCTTTTGTTCATTTAGTTTCCATTTTGTTAATTAATAAAGATAAACTATTAACACTTCTATTTCTGACAGCATTCTATATTTACAGCATTTTTTCCACATCTGCCTGAAACTTTTGCGCAGCAGTGTATAGGTTACATGTTTTACCATTTAGGATTAGAAAATCAGTTCAATAATTGTAATCCAATCACTGGCTAAATCTTGCCGCCTTAACCTCAGCAACATCTCCAGAAATCGCCCGTTCCTAACTAATGACACAAAACAACTTATTCACTCCTTGGTTATTTCCCCCACCTAAACTACTAGCCTACCTTTACACATGCTATCCCCCCTTCAGTCTATCATGAATGCTGCTGCCAGACTAATACACCCTACTAACCGATCCATGACTGCTGCCCCTCTCTGCCAACCTCTCCACTGGCTTCCCCTACCCCATCGTATAAAATTCAAAATACTAACCACAACATACAAGGCCATCCACAACATCACCCCCAGCTACATCACCAATCTCTTCTGCAGATATCACCCAAATCAGCCTCTCTGCTCCTCCCAGGACTTCCTGCTCTCTAGCTCCCTTGTTACCTCCTCCCATGCTTGCCTACAGGACTCCTCCAGAGCCTTCTGTAGCATGATATATGCCCCATGAGTGTCACAGACCACTTTCATCTGCTCCATTTCCACCTTTTTCCCTTTTCCCTCCCTCTATTCCCCCAATACCTTCTTCTTTTCCCCCTTTTCCTCCCCCCCTTTCCCTTTCGCCACAACCCGCCCCCCCCGTGTGTGTTCATCATTTCTCTAGTGCATGTGTGTGTGTGTGTATATATATATACAGTGGGGACGGAAAGTATTCAGACCCCCTTAAATTTTTCAATCTTTGTTATATTGTAGACATTTGCTTAAATCATTTAAGTTCATTTTTTTCCCCATCAATGTACACACAGCACCCATATTGACAGAAAAACACAGAATTTTTGTTTTTGCAGATTTATTAAAAAAGAAAAACTGAAATATCACATGGTCCTAAGTATTCAGACCCTTTTCTGTGCCACTCATATATTTAACTCAGGTGCTGTCCATTTCTTCTGATCATCCTTGAGATGGTTCTACACCTTCATTTGAGTCCAGCTGTGTTTAGTTATACTGATTGGACCTGATAAGGAAAGCCACACACCTGTCTATATAAGACCTTCAGCTCACAGTGCATGTCAGAGCAAATGAGAATCATGAGGTCAAAGGAACTGCCTGAAGAGCTCTGAGACAGAATTGTGGCAAGGCACAGATCTGGCCAAGGTTACAAAAAAATTTCTGCTGCACTTAAGGTTCCTAAGAGCACAGTGGCCTCCATAATCCTTAAATGGAAGACATCTGGGATGACCACAACCCTTCCTAGAGCTGGTTGTCTGGCCAAACTGTGCTATCGGGGGAGAAGAGCCTTGGTAAGAGAGGTAAAGAAGAACCCAAAGATCACTGTGGATGAGCTCCAGAGATGCAGTCGGGAGATGGGAGAAAGTTGTAGAAAGTCAACCATCACTGCAGCCCTCCACCAGTCAGGGCTTTATGGCAGAGTGGCCCGACGGAAGCCTCTCCTCAGTTGCCAGACACATGAGAGCCCGCATGGAGTTTGCTAAAAAACACCCGAAGGACTCCAAGATGGTGAGAAATAAGATTCTTTGGTCTGATGAGACCAAGATAGAACTTTTTGGCCTTAATTCTAGTAAGATGGTAAGATTGGCTATTATTGATGGTGCGCTGTGCCATGGTTACATGGCCAGGGTGATCTTTTTGTGGGAGGCCATTGTTGGTCTCTTACTAGTTCTCCCCAAAATTGGACTTGATAAGGCTCAGTGTTCATACACTTCTTACTGCGGAGCCTGTACAGTAATAATTCCCTGCCCATCAGTTCTCAAATCTGCTGTACTAGTTGTGCATTTGTTTGTGATAAGGGCTGTGCCACCCATTGTGGGCGTATCCTTGTGGCCTCGGGCCGCCCACTGAAGTGGGAGGGTCCTTTAGGTCCTTCTGAGACCTCCTTGTTTGATTGATTGAGGGTGCATATATCAATATATAAGGACTGCTGAAGAAGGTCACACTGCTGGGCCCTGAGGAAGGTTATCCTTCGAAACGCGTCAGCCGGCAGTGGCCCCTGTTATCTCCTCCAAGACCTCTGGAGTTAATTATTTGTCCTACACCTATTGCTGTCATTCGGAGACTATTTACATTGCAAGATTCCTATAGATGTTTGTGAGTAGTTTTCCTTTTATCTACTTTTAATAAAATACATCCAAAGGATAATTCACAAGGCTGGTGCGCCCTTGTTTTTCTTTTCTTTTTGACTATTAGGCTATCCCTATCCTTGAGGGCAGCAAGGCCTGTGACATTCATCATCACGATATATAGACTGTCTGGTCATCCACTTGTGTGCAGGAATGTTTGTTTTCTGCTTCTCCAGAGCCTCTCCCATCCTCTGGAACTCCTTGTCCCAGTATGTCCGGTCAGCTCCTACCCTGTCCGCCTTTAGGCGATCCTTGAAAACTCACTTATATAAGGAAACCTACCCCACCTCCACCTAAGAACTGTACTTGAGTTCCCTCCATCAGATAATCCCCTGCAGTCATTACCTTTTGTACCAACTCCCCCTCCCTTTAGATTGTAAGCTCCACGAGCAGGGCCCTCCTATTCCTTCTGTATTGAAGTGTATTGAAATTGTACTGTCCCACTTTTTATTGTAAAGCGCTGCGTAAACTGTTGGTACTACATAAATCCTGCATAATAATAATAATAATATGTGCAGAGTCCTAGTCACAACACAATCCAGTGTGTTGCAACTGGAGGTTCATTGCGGCGCACTGCATTACGCAACCAATTCAAAATGAATGGGCTGTAATTCAGCTTAATGCACAATAAATTATAGGTCATGCTGTTTGTTTTTTACATCACAGTGCACCATGCACGTCATTTGTTGTGGTGTGTTTTAGTGTGCAGTAACAAAGCTGCGTTCTGGATGAGTTTAAAGCGCCATTCAAAAATGAAATGAAATCAGAATAAATGGAACCTCAATGCACTAACGTGTGCATAGTGTGCTACCGCTACATTGCAATAACACACAAGGCAATGTGGTAGTGAGTCCTAATTCACACAACACAATATAGCCAGGGGCATCTTTCTACTACAATCATAGGTGTGCGCAGCCTATTGCATTGGGGTGTGCATCCCAAAGCTCAAATACACATGAACGACACCTGCTGTCACAGGGAGGAGGCTCTGGTGGTGGGAGACAGTTGATTGGGAGCCTATTGCCTTAAATCCTAAGTATAGGTGTAATACGTTCCTACAGTTGAACCTAGCCTTTAATATAATGGGGGCATTTACACTGGCCACCGGCACCCCATCCACCCACCTGGTGCCACGCCTGGATAAGGCTAATGCACATGGGGTGATTAGGGTGTGCCCAGGCACACCTGGCACACCCTGTGCGCACGCCTATGACTACAATTGTACTTCTAGTTCAGCTTTACAGCTTTACAGCTTTGTTGATCACCTGCCTTCTTATTGGACAGAGGTGATGATAATGTTGATTCATTGTTCAATGCGCAGGCTGGAAAGGAAGACATGACATTGTAAGAGGTAAGACTGGAGCAAGAAATAGAGGTAACATCTGCCTGGCAATGCAATGTGACAAGGGAGTGCCAATCACAGGCCTCATTGCACAGAGTAACAAACTCATTGGCAGCTAAAACAGTTGTTTATTTGCTATAAGCTAATGGGAGTGCTGAGCTATCACTTTAAACAGGCTGTTAGTAGGCTTCAGTGACTGAAAATTCCATGAAATCTGTTAGTAGCTTGCTTACTGCAAGTGACAGTCAGCAGCACAATTAGGATCTGCAATTAACATTCCAAACTGGAACAAAAAGGTGCTTTAAAGGAATCCAAGAAAGCTACTGGAAGTATGTTGAAAGCTTTGGAAATGCCCCGTTAAAGCTTGCTATTCCAATACAAGCTGCTACCCAAGTGTATAAGGCTTTAATCTTGCAAAATGCGATGCATAAACCCACCCAGTCTGCCTTATCCAATGCTGCATTTATGAGCTTTAGAATAAGCTATATGAAATTAGTTATATGAATAAGTTATATGAAATTACCAAAACTCAGATATGCGCAACTTTCTTTTAACAGATTATCCTCAAAAGAAAACCTATGTTCTATGTTGTGAATGTTATTTTTCCCAGTGCCATTCTTATGATCATGGACACAATTGGTTTCTTCATACCGCCTGAGAGTGGCGAGAGAATATCTTTCAAAATCACACTGCTTCTGGGTTACTCTGTCTTCCTTGTAATTGCTTCAGAGACATTACCAGCAGTTGGGGCACCCTTAATAGGTAAGGTCAAATATTTAGGATATTATACTGTAGATATAAAAAGAAAAAAAAAACTGAAATAACATTTTTAAGGCATCATTGTTACTCAAATCTGGCCCAAACATCAATGTGATGCTCCTCCTTTCTGTCAGGAATCTTTGTGGGTCATCCTGGGTCATAGGGCATGTTTTCTTAGCCATCCCAATCTGCAGTCTTGGGCTCTAGTCACCATTTTGCCCACAATTGCTGCTTGAAAACAAAAACAAATTAAATGATTAAAACTATTAACACAATATAAATCACCACAAAATAATGCACAAAGAATAAGCTGAATGATATAGAGAGTCCGGCAATATTCTCAGCAAGATTATGTGGTTGTGTTTAATATCCCCAAATTCACCTTCCTGTGCCACTTACAAGTGTTATTGGCCTTATTGGTGTTTTCTCTTGACACTGCAAATCCTGACACTGAACACACTTTATATGTTCCCAGTATGTCTCTGTTAACTGGCAAGAGGACATCCTAGTTTTATTGGCTTATTTCTGGTATGCTACATCCTCTAGAGGTTTTTTCTTTTGCTGTTTACACCATAGAGGGGAATTTATCAAGGCTGGAGCAGCCAGAATCTTGAGCAGCTGTGCATGGCAACCAATTAACTTCTATCTTTCGTTTTCCAATCTCCAATACTGAACAAGATGAAATTAGAAGTTAATTAGTTAGTATGCACAGTTGCTCTAGATTCTGTGTGCTCCAGTTTTGATAAATGTCCCCCAAAGTGTGTAGTGGTCGAGCCATTTTTGTCCTTATGTCCCCATAGCATCTAGAGTTTTGCTCTGATAACCATATGCTGTCTAGCAATAGTACCCACATTCCCATAGATTCCAGAATGATCTTGGTCCATTTTCTCTATTTCTGTGGTGTCTATAATGATTATTATTATCATATGTGATTTATATAGCTCCAACAGTTTGCAAAGTGCATTACAAAAAAGAGAGACAGTACAGTTACAATATAATTTAACACAAGATGATTTAGGAGGCTCTTGCTCATACGATTGATGCAAAAAGGTAATAACAGTGAAAGTAAAAGTACAGTTTTAGATGGATGCAGGATAGGCTATCCTAAAGAGATTATTTTTTTGGGCATCATCTAAAGGCACACAGACTAAAAGATAGTCACACAGATTTGAGTAGAGAGTTGAGTAGAGAGTGCCAGTGAAACAGAGAGGCTCTGGAGAAAATCTGGAACCTCAATATTACTCATACCTTACGTTATCGGGGGTTTGGTGTGGTTCAATGTTATAGCCAAATCTTTCCTCTAACCTCATAGCATTAGTAGATTTGTGGTGTAACCTAATCCCTTACTTCAGATCTCACAGCCTTTGTGACCTTTGTTTCTCTTATTTTCATTGGCACAGCCTCACAAGAATTTTGATTATAGGGTTACAGCACCACCTTCAGTAGTAGGACATAAGGCAGGAAAAAATAAAAGCACCACCTATGGGTAGCCCTTACCAGTTGCCAAACTCTTCATCTTTTATAGGTAGCCCAGATTTTTGCCTAGTGTCTAAGAGTAAAGACCTGGTTCCCTGCTGGGGCCATTAGTTCTTCCTTTTTAGAAGGTTTAACATCTTTTTTTTAGTTGAATGATCCTCATTTATGCCTTTCTGCATTTAAATCTTCCCCCACATCTGCTACAAATGACAGAAGCTGAGGGGATTGCAGTCATTCTGGTAGCTCTGGATTTGACTTGTCAACCCTGGCTCCCAAAATGATGTGACTGATTGTGGCTGTCCCCTGGCATATTCCTCTGAGAGAGGACCATTTGTCCCTAGGACCAATCTTCCACCCTGCTTTACCATCGCTGCCTTTGATAGCCTGGCTTTTAAAAGGTTTTAAGAGGCAGGGAGTTGTCAGCCTCTGCTACTCCTACCATGTTGAAGGCCTACATTTCATGGTGACAGTCTACAGGTTTTTACCCATGCATCTTCTCAGTGGCTAGGATCTTTTAGCTTTTCTCCAGCAGGGTGATGATCAGAGACTTGCTTTGAGTACCATTAAAAACCTTCTGTTTTTTTTTTTTCATGTCCACTAGTTTTGCATTTAATTCAAGGGGTTAGACATGTAGGTTCTCCTATGCATTTTCTGTGCCGCCGTGAGACTTGAACATAGTTCTGTCAGTCCTGCAGAAGCTTCAGTTTGGAAATATTAGGAATCTTCCTTTAGTGACTTTTCTCAAAGGTCACCTTTTTGGTGGTCATCACCTCTGAGCCCTGGGTGTCAGGACTGGCAGCTTCGTCCTGCAAATCCCCCCACTTGGTCTTGCAAAAAGATAAGGTAATTCTTCATCTTCTTCTTTCTTTATTACTGAAGGTGGTATCTGATTTTCCCCTAAGTCCTTCTGTCTGTGCCCTTCACACCTTAAGGAAATTGGGCTTCATTTCTTGGATGTAGTTCAGGCGGTGTATGTGTATCTATCTGTTACAGCCCCTTTAAGCAAGATAGACTCCTATTTTGTGATTACGGATGGTCCGTGTAAAGGTTTGGTGGCCTCTCCTGCTACTATTTCCTGTTGAATTAGACAGACTGTTGTTCAGGCCTATGCCATCAGGGGTCACACTCCTCCCATTCCCATCACAGCACACTCCACTAAGGCTTTTGGTGCATCTTGGGCTTTAAGGCATCAGACATGAGTGTCTCAGTTGTGCAAAGCTACCTGATCATCTGTTCATACCTTTACCAAGTTTTACAAGATTGACGGTTTGGCTTCTTCGGTAAAATCCTGTTAATTTAATGACACAGCTCTTACCCCTCTGTTATTTTTTTCTGTACTGCTTTGTAACTAACTGAGCTGACTATTGCAGATTGGGGGTTTGGCCACTGGTAAAAGCTGCCCATAGATGGTGCTTTGCTATATTTTCTGCTTAGTGTCCTACTCCTGGATGTGGTGCTATAGCTCCATGGTCATGATTCTTGCCGGGCTGTGTCCTGCATTGAATTCAAAGAAAGGAGTTTTACAGTGAGTAGAAAAAAATCCAGTTTTCATAAAATGCCCGTTTTACCATTCTCATTATTTGTAAGCCATTCCAATCCATCTATACTTATTTAACCTAGACCATTTCTGGTAAGCTAAACCCATTCATTTCCATGAATGAGATCATCCTGCCAAGTGAGAGAAGGTGGTGGTTCAGAATGCTTTTAGTTCAATGCAGATACAGTTTAGGTACTATGATTATTATTAATGGTTATAGCGCTAAATACATGATAGGTATTAGATATGTTGATGAGGTTTTTTTTCTTAAGTAAATTAAGCCTAAACAATTTGTCCTGTTCTTGTAGGCATCTACTTTTTATTTTGTATGTTACTGCTAATGATAAGTCTGGCAGAAAGTATCTTCATAGTCAGAATTTGTCATAAGAAGAGTCTCTTCCCGCAAGTTCCAGGGTGGTTAAAAAAAATGGTACTAGAGAAGATGGCTCAAGCGCTCCTCATAAAAGACAAGATTTCTGCATCATGCAGCATTAAAAGAGGAACATCTGGCAAGACAGAAGAAGTAAATATTGGTAAGAAATAGAGATTACATCAGCAAGGTCAAGATAGTAATGGTAAGGGTAATTATAGATGACTGGATCAGCTAGCTCAATCTATTTTGCACAAGGTGGATATTCCCAAACGACTGCCAATTATCACATTATTTCTTGCCAAAAGTGTTGTTAATGTTGGGGATGACATGTGGCAAGCTCCTCTATTCTGCTATGCATTCATCCTTCTTTTTCCCCCTTCCTCTCCACCCTAACCACAAGCCAATCAGGAGAATTTGTGTCATCAGCATTTCAGTGTTGACAACCTACCAGATTGAAATGTACTGACATGATACCCAGAACTTACAGGGACAGCCAAGTTTTTACTGGCATTTGCAAAAGTTACAAAATACAGTTTTAAGTGCAAATTTCAGTATTTAGGCAACAAACAAGTACAATATGCAATTTACAATGTAATTTAAGGTCGATATTAGGGCAAAATAGATTTCATTTTTGATAAAATAGGTAAGTAGCTCAGGGACAGGACTCAGTAGGCCAAGAAATTAGAATGGGCGGCACACATACATGAAATTGACCCTCACGGTGACACTGCCAGCAGTGTGCAGCAGCACAGATGTTGATGATGATGACACCTCATCGACACGACACGTCCCCTCCTGAGTCACAGTGACAGCCTCTCCCCATGCCAGGAGGCCCATCAGTCCACTCCAGTCCAAACAGCATTGTCAGTCCCAATCCCAGCTTGCCTTGCTCCCATCCCACACATCCGCATATAAAGCTTCTGCTGCTCCACTTGGCTCCCTTGCACCATGTTATCACATGACACGCTCAGGCATCACTTCCACCAGACATCAGTACATCAATAGAGATGTTCATAACATTCACTAGTGATTTTTTTTCTCCCTCAGCATCATCTCACAACATCTCCTATGTGTTTCAGCAGTGCTGTACAGAACCTTCACCAGTAATCACTGCACTGTCACTCATCATCACATTGTGATTGTAATTTGCACATATATTTCTTATCTGCTGCTATTGGCCAGTAAATATTGACCATTCTAAATTGTTGAGGAATGCTAACAAAAATATTGTTATATACCTGGTTACACGTACAGTATAGACTCCAAGAGCCTGAAGTATAACTATATCTAATCAATCTTAAGATCCATAAAGTTAAAAATAATAAATCTTTTTAATTTTTCCCAAGCCCTACTCCATAAATATCACTGAAGAAATGGTGAGATTACATTACATATGGAGAGTATCAGTGATTACTTCATAGTGACAACATCCTAAATTGGAAACAAAAATTGGATTCCCCTAGGATTTGGACTTTAATGGCACTTAAATACATGTAACAATCATATATAATATGATTGTTACATGTATTTAAGTTGCTGTTAAATTCCAAATCCAAGGGGAATCCAATTCGTGTTTTTAGATTACAATACATGTTCAAGATAGTAATGATAAGCTGGAAATAGCTGTAGGTTGGACGTAAGGCTCTATGATATTGGACTGCTCTGAGCTAGTGGTTCAAGATGTACAGCTGACCAAGGCAGAAAGGAATGATGTGTATACCTCATGTACCATTTGTAGCTAGCAGGCATATTATTTCAAACAGAACAGCTGCTTTATACAGGCTTAAAGTGGTTCTAAAGGTAAGAGTTTTTTTTTTCCTTAAAAAAAACAACTTTTAATTGTGGCTTCCTCACCAGCCGCTCTAAATTCTCACCTGAACCCAAACTCGGTTTAGAGCTGTGCACATCTGCAGCAGCTCTTCTACTCTCTCCCAGCTCTCACAGGCTTGGCTGAGAGCAACATGAGCCATTGGCTCCTGCAGCTGTCAATAAAAACCTGTGAGCAGAGAGCAAGAGGTGGGGCTGAGCCAGGCTGTGGGTCTGAAAAGACTCAACCAGCCCATCTTGGGATCGAGGACAAATGAGTGCCCCCATGGTAAGCAGCTTCCTAGGCTCTAGCTGGGAGGGGGAGGGGAGCCAGGAGCACCAGCGGGGAACCTGGGAAAGGAGGACCCTGGCTGTTCTGTGCAAAAACCATTGCACAGAGCAGATAAGTATGACATATTTGTTGCCTTTTTTTTTCAATCAAGCTTTACAATCACTTAAAAAGGGTTCTTAAGGTTCAATGTATTTTTTTTTTACCCCAAAGCAGGGATATGCAATTAGGGGACCTCCAGCTGTTGCAAAACTACAAGTCCCATCATACCCCTGCCTCTGGGTGTCATGCTTGTGGCTGCATATCCCTGCCCTAAAGTATTCTATGCTTTAAGGCAAAAAAAATCTTCCTAAATACTTAAGGTACTTGAGCCCAATCTCGATCCAGCGATGTCCATGAGAGCAGAGGCTCTCTCTCCTCATTGGGCAGAGAGGCAGCAGCGGGAGCCATTGGCTTTCAATCACAGCCAGTGATGAGAGAGCGGGGCAGAGTTGCACTCTGTATGTCAATAGACACAAAGTTCTGACTCAGGAGCAAGCACACATGAGTGCCCCCAGAGCAAGCAGCTTGCTATGGGGAGCAGTCAGCAGAGGGAAGGAGCCAAGGGCACAGGTGGGGGACCCCAGAAGAATCAGGACTGCTTTGTGCAAAAATCATTGCACAGAGCAGGTAAGTATACCATGTTTGTTATTTTAAAAATGCATTTAGAATCACCCTTAAAAAGACTAACTGAAAACCACAACATCATCTACCAGTGTAAGGTACCTTTACATTTTAAAATGTTATAGAATTGTTGAAAAATATTAAAATGTTAGCTTTACAAACTTTCCCAAAAACTTAACATAACGTGCCACACATTTGAAATAAAAAAAAATGATCTAGAAGTGTCCAAGGAAAATTCAGATACTTAAGGCATTATATTGAACATCACAAGTAATGCCTCATGTCATGTAATAGTATCCCATAATTCATCAAAAGGGTCAAGTGCTATTTTTTTGCTTACTAAAGTTTTTATTGAGGTATTTAGACAAATACAAAAATATAATGAGCATAGAGAGTACTGCAAAAAATACATCAAAAAAACAAGTTACAAGTTATCTGGTGACCATCTCTCTACATCGCATCTAAAAAAAATAATAATAACAGGAAAAGAAAATAATAAAGCATGGATAGAAAAATACAATATTGCATCTGCATAATGGAAGGTTTGGCATCTTATAGAAGGTTATGCTATCAGGCATATCCATAGGGTGGAGATACTAACTTAAAGCTTATCTCTCTAAAGCAGTTCCAACATGGCTGGCAGATCCAGATAGGGAAGAATCTCAAACATAGTGTTTATCTAACAGGCTGACCAGTATTCCCATTTGCGGTCAAATATCCACATGGAGTCCATAAGAGTATGATGTATCCTCTCCATCAGTTTAATAGACCATCTGGAGAAGCACCTGAGACCATGGGGCTGATGGGGACCTCCAGTTAAGGGTTATAGCCCATTGAATAGCACTGAACAGTGTGTGTTGGCCAATTTCTGACCGGGGGGGTGGTGGGACATCTGGAAGATCAGTAAACAAAACACACATCTGATAAGACAATTGTATAGGTATGTCTATTATCTGCAACACCTTTGTAATGGTCTGTTGCCATAGAGACTGTAGAACTGTGCAACTCCAAAATGTATGAAGGAGTGTACCCCTCTCACCACACCCCCTGAAGCATGTATCTGGTATTAATGGGTAGATTATATGTATCCTAACTGGGGTCTAGTACTAGAGGGTATGAAGCTTAACCACAGTCTCTTTAATGACAACAGAGCGAGTACATTTATGCATGATAGAGACCATGTCATGTCAATCCTCTGCTGAAAGCTCCTAACCAGTTTCTGTTTCTGCATTGCTGTTGACTTTGCTATAGTATCATGGTCACTGAGGTACTTATATATATATAGATATAGGATTGAGATGGTCCCCTTATCTCAAGAACCCTCGCCACATAGATTTTCAAATGGTGACTTGGCCTTTTCCCCATCCTGTATGAGGATGTTGGAAAAGACGTGGCAAATCTGTAGATATTTATAAAATTCAGAACTGGGGAAGGCATAATTATGTTGAAGACATGTAGTAGTGAATCTAATGTCACCAAGCCATGTGCTGCCCAACCGGTAAATTCTAAACCTGCGTTAAAAGCTGGGGGGAACTTAAGGGTCACGTAAAAAGGAGGCCAAGCAGCTTGAAGTTCTCTTTATAGAGAGTCCAAAGGTAAAGTTATTGACTTACAATTCCATTAAGTGGCGTGATGTCTCTTGGGCTAATAGAGTGCGACCAGAGGAGACCCGGGAGGTAAAATGGGGTTATCGAAATCCTTTCAAATTGAACCCATGGTATGTGGGGTGGGGGAGTGTGCCATTGTGCTAATTGTATCAGTCGTGCACCCCAAGTTTAAGAGGGAATTTTAAGGAAAAAAACTTTTTGGAGGGAAGTTTAAGGGAAAAAAACTTACATTTAAATGCCCATCAATGCAGCCTTGTCAGTGTCATTGAAGCTTTCTCAGTGCAGCCTTGTCAGTGCAGCCTTGCCCCAGTGCAGCCTTGCAGCCATGTCAGTGCAGCCTTGTTAGTGCAGCCTTCCCCAGTGTCCATTGCAGCCTTGCCCCAGTGCAGCCCTGCAGCCATGTCAGTGCAGCCTTGTTAGTGCAGCCTTCCTCAGTGTCCATTGCAGCCTTACAGCCATGTCAGTGCAGCCTTGTTAGTGCAGCCTTCCCCAGTGTCCATTGCAGCCTTGCCCCAGTGCAGCCTTGCAGTCATATCAGTGCAGCCTTCCCCAGTGTCCATTGCAGCCTTGCCCCAGTGCAGCCTTGCAATGCCCGCTGATTTTTTGCAATCGCGCCGACATACACATCCGAGTGATATTTAAATATGGCGCCTCGGAGGGACTCGGCGGAGCAGAGATACACATAGCCGAATGTACTCTGCTCTTTTCGGCGCCGCTCACAGTCCCACCCAGTGGCGGGACTGTGAGCGGAGCCGGAAAGAGCCGAGTACACTCAGCTTTGCTTATCTCGGCTCCGCCCTTCACCGAGTCCGCCGGCGCCATATTTAAATCTGGCTGTGTATGTCGGCACGATCGCAAAAAATCAGCGGAGATCGGCAGGGATCGGCGTATAACACGCACCCACGATTTTCCCCTGATTTTAAGGGGAAAAAAGTGCGTGTTATACAGCGAAAAATACGGTACTTACCTTAGAACGAAGTCCCCGTATCGGAGCCCAGTCCACGCCAAGGGAGCTGACATCTTGCCCTTGGCGTGTCTTCCGGGTTCGCGGCTCCGGCGCTGTGAGTGGCCGGAAGCGCGATGACGTTACTCTTGTGCATGCACATGGGAGTTTTCTTCCCGGCAAAGTCCAGCAGCGTCTGCCAGACCTTCAGCTGGGCATTCAAACAGCATGCGCTTCTGACATCAGCGGCTGCATGCAAAGGGAATATCTCCTAAATTGTACAGGTTTAGGAGATATTAATTTTACCTACAGGTAAGCTTTATTATAGGCTTACCTGTAGGTATAAATGTCAAATTTGGGTATACAACCACTTTAACCACTTGCCGCCCGTATAACTTACTTATGCGGCGACAAGGTGGCACTGCTGTGCTGGATCACGTACCTAGTATGTGATCTGACACTTCAGGGTCTGGGGCGTGCATGCCCGCCACCTCCGACCTGCTTCCGCTGTTATTATACACATAGCTCCCAACTGTCCTTGATTTCAAGGGACTGTCCCTGATTTTGTCCATCTGTCCCTCTTTCCTCCTAATTTGTCCCTCAGTTTGGTCTGATCTATATAGTTGTATATAAAATGCACATGCACTTTTATATCTTTCAAAAAGTGTTTCCCAGTGTTAAACCTTTCATCCAAATTCTAAATTGCTGAATTGTTCAATTTTAAAAGCCAATATAAAGGAATAGTAGTGGTAAAAAAAAGTACTTGTGGATTTATTTAACCTATTTTTTGGTTATTTCCCCTTTAAGGGGGTGTAGCAGTGGGCGTGTCCTATGCCTACATATGTTTGCTAGTAGGTGTCCCTTATTCCCATCTCAAAATGTACCATGGACTCGATGTCCGCCGGCACCTACCGATCATCAAGCACAGAGGGAGTCTGTCAGTAGTGAAGACACAAAAGAAGAGAGCGCACCTGCTAGTTTTTTATTTTGTGTATGTATTTTTTGTTAGTAGGAAAGTCAAGGATCCTGTGTTCCTGCAAAGCAGGGTCATGGATCCATGCCTTCCTCTAGTAAAAGCACTTCCCACAGTACACAGACACACTACTTGACAGGCACACAGTTATCCCTTTGATAGCCCCCCATGTTTAACCCCTTCCCAGCCAGTGTCATTAGTACAGTGACAGTGCATATTTTTAGCACTGATGATCACTGTATTAGTGTCACTGGTGCCCAAAAAGTGTCAAAAGTGTTAGTGTCCGACTGTCCACCACAATATTGCAGTCCTGCTTTAGTCGCTAATCACCGCCATTATTAGTAAATATATATATATATATATATATATATATATATATATATATAGTTGGAGCCCTATGTCCGATATGGACATGGATAACATTTATAGTTAACATAAGACTTACCATCGGAAATAGACCTGGAAGTGTGAACTTACAATATGAAATGGACCTGAAAGTGTGCCTTGGTCTGATGGACGGTATGCCAAAATAAGGGGGCAAAAACATTCAGGTAGGGGTATAATATTTTATTGGTTTTCAGTTATTCATTGAGCCCATTTTGAAAATGCCTGTGCCATCTCTACTTGAGGATTAGGGATATACCAGGCGAAGCAGGCTGACTTCCATCTGCCTAGTCTTTTAATGACGTGGTCTGGGACCCCGTGGCGGGATGCTGCGGAGGCTGCTCCGATACGAAAGGAGTGTCCGGAGTACTGACTAGGGTTAAGGTGAAGGTTGCGGAGAAGTATCCTTATGTGTTTCACAAACTGACAGGCACTTAAGGGTTTAACTGGGAATGGTAGAAGAGGACTGGAGTCCGGCTGTTCAGGCAGGAGGGACAGAAGATGGTTGAGTACGGTGACTGGACACCAGCTATTATTGGTTTTGTAAAGGTGAATGTCCACTCCAGAGCCTGTTTGCTGGGTTTTAGAAACCTCGAGGTGAAGGACGAAGTGGTCTTGGTAGCGAACCAAGTGCCGTCTGCGTAGTACTTGGCCTGCGGGGTTGTTACAGGTGAACTCGCCAGGTCGCAAGAACACGTAGTAGGCCAAATATATGGCTGCTTGTAGGACCGTACTGGGGAGAAGACCAAATGGAGCAGTAGTCAGGATGGTCGACATATCCCTGAAGATGGGCCCCGTAATGGGTAAACGTTTGGTGCTGATCACTGGTTGGTGTTTCTGAATGCCACGTAGGATGGCTCGGATAGCGTGGGACGAGAACAGTGAAGACTTTGCAGGGTCCTGAAGAGTCAAGAAATGTTGTATGCCGGCTAGGTATGGCCGAATGGTATTATAAGATAAGGCCAGCTGATTGTGGCAATATGAAATGAAGGCCAGTACTTGCTTGACATCTGTTGTTCCTTTGCAGCAGGGTGCCAGGAATTTCCAAGCTGTCTGGTAGGCTTTGAGTGTGTTATGGGACAGTGAGTGGTTGATGAGCTGGGTTGCTCCTTGTAAATGTTCTACTACTCCAGGGTCAGCTGTGACCAAACAGGGATAGGGGCCGACACTGGATCGGTTCCGGGAACCTGTTTGAAAAAGGAGGTGGAATTAAAACGTGACAGTGCGTCAGCAGCTAGATTGTATTTACCTGGAATAAATGAACAGTGGATGTTAAACTGATGTTGTAAAGCCAGTTGTACCAATCTGCGCAGGAAGGACATGACTGATAGGGACTTGGACCTGCCTTTGTTGACAATGTCTGCCGTGGCAAGATTGTCGGTGGTGAAGACCATGGTTTGCCCTGTCCAATGATGACCCCAGGGCTGTGCGGCTGCCACTATGGGATAGAGCTCGAAGAGGGAGGATGTTCGGGTAAAGCCGGGTATCAACAGTATCTGTTGAGGCCAGGGTCCTGAAAACCATTGGTGGTCAAAAATTGCCGCAAAGCCTGTAGAAGCTGCAGCGTCTGTCACCACCTGGGCTGAAAGGGCCGAAACCATGGGTATAAATAGGGATATGCCACTCCAGGCGGACAGGAATTCCTCCTACATAGATAGGTCCGCTATTGCTGAGGAATCTAGATTTAGGATCTGATCGGGGTCTTGTGTTTCTGACAGAAATCTCAGCAGATGTGACACGAAGGTGCGGCCTTGTGGAATAATTGGCATGGCGAAATTAAGCATTCCCAGGAGAGATTGCAACTGCTTTTTGGTACACCCCCTGGTGTGGGTGAGTTTATGAAGGACCGCCCTAATACAGGTTAGTTTGTCGAGGGGGAGACTGGTCTGCATGGTGCAGGTGTCTAAATTGACCCCGAGAAAGGTGATGTTGTGTGCTGGGCCGTCGACTTTGTGCTCAGTGATGGGAACATTGAGATTTCCGAATACAACTCTGAGTTTATCGAGGTCTCCTGGGGGCCTGCTGGGTGGTTCTATTAGTAAAAAGTCGTCCAGGTAGTGGATGACTTCTTGGCACTGAGCTTTGTGCAAGAATATCCAAGCGAGGGACTGAGCGAATGTGTCGAAGAGCCAAGGGCTACTCTTGGAACCGAACGTCAGTTTTGTGGCAAAATAGTATGCCTCCTTCCACTTGAAGCCATGCCAGCACCAAAGGGATGGGTGGATAGGCAGGAGCTTGAAGGCATCCGAGATATCGGCTTTGGAGAACCAGGCGCCTGTACCTGCTTTGATGATTGCTTGAAGGCATCCGAGATATCGGCTTTGGAGAGCCAGGCGCCTGTACCTGCTTTGATGATTGCTTGGATTGCCATGACCACGGAGGAATATTTTAGGGAGAATTCTTCGGAGGGGATCAGGGAATTGAGACTGGGAATGTGGGAAGAATGAGACGCAGACAGGTCGTACACCAAACGTAGTTAATTTGAGAACTTGCCCTTGACAAGCCCAATAGGGCTGACTCTCCAAGTACTGAAATGGGGCTGAGTAAAGGGGCCTATAACGAACTCTCGGTCTACTTCTGTCTGTAAGAGCTGATCTATTGCCTGTTCGTCAGTGGCCGCTGAATGAAGATTCCTACATTCGCAGATACTGTGGGGTAGTGAAATGAGGCCGGTGTGAAACCCTACTGTGAATCCCTGGATAAGGTAGGTGGCCAGGGAGGGGGTGGGGTGTGAGGTGAGGTAGAGTCCTAGCCACAAGATGTTGATCCGGCTTAGTCATGCCCTCTTCTGTTGTTTGACTTCGCACAAGTTTCTTGGATGCGCTCTTTGGCATAAGGTGCAGATGTGGAGTAGGCGGCACTGACTGAAGTTGCAGGACCCATAGTTGTAATTGTTGCAGATGGCTACCCCTCTCACGGTTCGGACTGGGCGTCTGAATTTGTCCACCTAAGGCGTATGTACAGGGGCAGACTGACCCTGAAGTGCACCGGAGGTAGAGGGAAATTCAAAGGGACGTCTGATTGTCGAATTGGCGCACCAGGTGGCAGTGTAAGTGGAGGACTGGCAAATCGCACACAGGGGTGAGCATAAGCCTGAAAAATAGCGACAGAACAGCTCTGTGTCCATGAGCCTTCAATTTGTCGTCGTTTGAAACTGTGTGAGTCTGGCTGCTGCCTTTGCGCAAAAGGAACGGTGGTAGTCGTAAAAGGAAAATCCTCCATACTTGTAGCCCAGGTCTACTACAGTATGGAGGTATAAGTCCAGCTCTTCCCTTCTGCTGGGAGCGGCTGAACATAGAACATCCCTCAGCATGCCAAAGGCCAATGTGAACTCTGGGACAGATCATTTCCGATTCAGTCTGGGGTCTTTGGCTTTAAGGACCACCGATACGTCACCCCAGGTATAGGCCTTATTTTCTGCCAGATCATGGACAGAAATCAGGAGGGAGGCCAGGTTAACGTCCCTGCCATCCAAAATGTCCTTCCTGATGCTGGTTGGAACCAAATGGGAGGGGTAGACAATGGGGCTCCACCCTGTGGTACCTGCAGGAAGGGGTGTCAAAACTTGGGTTTCGGTTGGGTCGGGAATAGCCGCGGCCGGCCGAGCCTCCAGGAGTGCCACCCTGGTTTGTACGTCCGTGACCGAGGAAGACAGGGACGCCACCATAGTGTGAAGTTGTGAGATGGCAGAGGATATCGACTGGAGAGATGCCTGCTGGGTACTGGGTCCTGCTGCAGCTGGTGGAGGGAAGAGGAGCTTGAAGAGCTCACCTTTCCTAGCTGTAGCGGAGAAGGGCACGCCTCTGCGTCTTAGCTCTGCCGTCAACTTGGGGATAGTCCATCCCCTAAGGGACTGCACGCTGCCACTCTCTGAGACCGGAGAGGGTGACAGAGGGGCCGTGAGGTCTTCGCTGCCGGCCTGGGACATGGTTGATCTGGTTAAGGTATCCTGTCCTTGAGATTGTGTTTTTGGTTGACTGTAACCTATTGGGGGTGACATGAATTTCAAGTTTGCTTCGTTTCCCTAAACCATACTTAACCAACTTGTGTTCTCCCTTTTTTTTTTTTTTACCTGGGGGGATATCGTCCAACCTGGTGCAGGGTGGACCTACTGAACTTTGACTGACCTGGAGGAAAATGAAAGGTGATAACTCGTGAAGGGTTTGCTAACTAACTTGAAGTAGTAACTTGTACGGTGATTTGCGGTGTAGTGACAACGAAATGATTTGAAATGTTTGCCTTGATCATGAAATGAGTGAAATCTCTTGCCATGACAGAGGTCCGGCTCGGTAATGCCGCGACTGCGACTGACCTCGAACTGGGCTCTGGAGCATGTACTGAAATGAGGCAACCGAAAAAACATTGGTGCACACCGGGACGAATCGGTGCATCTTTGGATGCATCTGGATTCGAATCGGAGCGCAGTATGAAACAACGAAATGACAGAAATGTTTTTTACCTTGACCGAGGATCGAATTGGTTGTGCCGCCTCTGCGACTGACAACGAACCGAACTCTGGTACAGGTATGGATACAGCCGAAACAATTGGGGCATTCCGTGACGAATCGGTGCATCTTGGATGCGACTGGTTTCGAAACGGTGATGCGATATGTGGGAGTAAAATGAATGGTAATAATTCCCATGACAGAGATGTGGATCGGTCGCCCGATATCTGCGACTAACTACGATCCGGACCCTGGAGCATGTACTGAAATGAGGCCGAGCCCTGGGGCACGCCGTAACGAATCGGTGTGTCCTAGATGCAACTGGATTCGAACCGGAGTGATCGTGTAATGGTTTGTTTGCCATGACAGAGGCGCGAATCGATCATGCCGCTATTGCGGCTGACTACGAATCGGACTCTGGAGCATGTACCGAAATGTGGCAAATACCTGGGGCACGCCGAGATGAATCGGTGCATTTAATGCGACTGGATTCGTATCAGAACGTGATACGTGGCAGTGAAATGATGGCTATGACAGAGGTACGAATCGGTGAGTCGTAACGAGCGACTGACAACGAATGTGACTCTGGGAGCATGTACTGAAATGAGGCCGTAAGCAACTGGGGCACACCGGAGCGAATCGGTGCATCTTTAGATGCGACTGGATTCGGATCGGAGCGAGGTATGTGACTGAAATGAATAAAATGATTTGAAATGGTTTGAAATGTTTGAAATGTTTTAGAAATGTTTCTGAAATGAGAAATGACTTAGTATCGAACTGACATGAGTCGATAAGAAATAGCGAACTGCGAATCACAACGGCTGTCTACTGACGCATGGTAACAATTTGTGAGACATGCCTGAATGGAGCGACGTCTACGTCGCGGTGGTTTACAAACAATGAAAAACGGTAACATAACGATGGTGCGAGTGGTATGCATTGCGGTTACGTAGTGAAATTTGCGAGTGATTCGTAAGTTTGATATCACGGTTTAGTGACATGATATCTAACAATGCGTGAAAACAAAAGTCAGTCGGAACCCTATCTGCGACAGCCGAGCCAGACGCGTGGTACGAAAATGCGAATCCGTAACACGGACTTCGAAACTCTCGAGCACGGAAATTTTTGCGAATGCCGGAATTTGCGAGACAAGAACTTGCGGACGCTGGTATTCGAATAGTCGGCCTAGTGACGTATATCACGCACAGGAAACCGACGAGCACCACAGGTGAGCGGGCTGCTTAAATACCCCCCGGGCTCTTCCCATAAATTCAGGCCACCATACTGGCCTTCCTACATATATTTATATTTATGGTCGGAGCCCTATGTCCGATATGGACATAGATAACACTTATAGTAAAGATGAGACTTACCATCGGAAATAGACCTGAAAGTGTGGACTTACCATATGAAATAGACCTGAAAGTTTGCCTTGGTCTAATGGCCGGTATGCCAAAATAAGGGGGCATACCCTGGTTTAAGAAATGATTATTCTGTAAGAGAAATGAATGAAATGAATAGTTGAGAAATGCTGTGAAATGGGGATGGGAGGGTGGGTATCGCGCACAGGAAACCGACAAGCACCACAGGTGAGCGGGCTGCTTAAATACCCCCCGGGCTCCTCCCATAAATTCAGGCCACCATACTGGCCTTCCTACTTATGGTCGGAGCCCTATGTCCGATATGGACATAGATAACACTTATAGTAAAGATGAGACTTACCATCGGAAATAGACCTGAAAGTGTGGACTTACCATATGAAATAGACCTGAAAGTGTGCCTTGGTCTAATGGCCGGTATGCCAAAATAAGGGGGCAAAAACATTCAGGTAGGGTTATAATTTTTATTGGTTTTCAGTTATTTATTGAGCCAATTTGGAGAATGCCTGTGCCATCTCTGTTTGTGGATTGGGGATGTACCGGGCGAAGCAGGCTGATTTCCACCTGCCTAACCTTTTGATGATGTGATCTGGCACCCCGTGGCGGGATGCCGCGGAGGCTGCTCCGATGCGGAAAGAGTGTCCGGAATACTGACTAGGGTTAAGGTGGAGATTGCGGAGAAGTATCCTTATGTGGCTCACAAACTGAGAGGCATTTAAGGGTTTGACTGGGAATGGTAGAAGGGGACTGCTGTCTGGTTGCTCCGGCAGGAGAGATAGGAGTCGGTTGAGTACAGCGACTGGACACCAGCTGTTGTTGGTTCTGTAGAGGTGGATGTTCACTCCCGAGCCAGTTTGCTGGGTTTTAGAGACCTCGAGGTGCAGGATAAAGTGGTCTTGGTGTCGAAGCAAGTGTCGTCTGCATAGTACTAGGTCTGTGGGTTTGTTAGTGGTGAATTCGCCAGGCCGCAAGAACCCGTAGTAAGCTAAATATATGGCTGCTTGTAGGACCGTGCTGGGGAGCAGACCGAATGGCGAAGTAGCCAGTATGTTTGACATGTCCCTAAAGATGGGCCCCGTAATGGGCAAACGCTTAGTGCTGATGACTGGTTGTTGTTTCTGTATTCCCCTTAGGATGGCTCGTATAGCGTGGGATGAGAACAGTGACGACTTCGTCGGGTCTTCAAGCGCCATGAAATGTTGAATGCCGGCTAGGTATAACCGGATGGTGTTGTAGGATAAGGCCAGCTGCGTGTGGCAGTGTGCCGTGAAGGCCAGTACCTGTTTGATATCTGTTGGTTCTTTGCGGCAGGGCGTGAGGAATTTGTTGAAAGCCTTCCAAGCTGTCTGGTAGGCTTTGAGTGTGTTGCGGGAGAGGGAATTATTTATGAGTTGCGTAGCTCCGTGTAGATGTTGCACTAAACCAGGGTCAGTTGTGACCAGACGGGGATAGGGGCCGACATTGGGTCGGCATCGGGAACCTGTTTGAAAAAGGAGGGATAATTGAAACGTGATAGTGCGTCAGCTGCTGAGTTGTATCTGCCGGGTATAAATTCACAGTGTATGTTGAACTGATGTTGTAAAGACAGTTGAACCAACCTGCGCAGGAAGGACATGACTGCTAGGGACTTGGACCTGCCTCTGTTGATGATGTCTGCCGTGGCCTGGTTGTCGGTGGTGAAGACTACGGTTTGTCCTGTCCAGTGGTGGCCCCAGAGTTGTGCGGCTGCCACTATGGGATAAAGCTCAAACAGGGCAGATGTTTGGGAAAAGCCGGGTATCAATAGTATCTGTTGAGGCCAGGGTCCTGAAAACCAATGATGGCCAAAAATTGCCGCGAAACCTGTGGAGGCTGCAGCGTCAGTCACTACCTGGGGTGAATGGATCGAAACCATAGGTATGAATAGAGATATGCCATTCCAGGCGGACAAGAATTCCTCCCACATTGATAGGTCCGCTATAGCTGCGGAGTCTAATTTCAAAATCTGATCAGGGTCTTGAGTTTCTGACAGAAATCTAAGTAGGCGTGATACGAATGTGCGGCCTTGTGGGATAATTCGCATAGCGAAGTTGAGCATACCTAGGAGAGACTGCAACTGTTTTTTGGTACAGCCCTTGGTGTGTGTAAACTCGTGAATGACTGCCCTAATGCGTGTTAATTTGTCGGGGGGGAGACTGGCCTGCATTGCGCAGGTATCCAAGCTGACCCCGAGAAAGGTGATGATGTTTGCTGGACCGTCGACTTTGTGCTCGGCGATAGGAACGTTGAGGTTTCCAAAAATTACTCTCAGTTTGTCGAGATCTCCTGGGGGCTTGTTGGGCGGTTCTATCAGTAGGAAGTCATCCAGGTAATGGATGACTTCATGGCATTGGCCCTTGTGTAATAGTATCCAAACGAGGGACTGTGCGAACGTGTCGAAGAGCCACGGGCTACTCTTCGAACCGAAGGTGAGTTTCGTAGCAAAATAATACGCTTCCTTCCATTTGATGCCATGCCAGCACCAAAGGGTTGGGTGGATGGGCAGGAGCTTGAAGGCATCCGAGATGTCGGCTTTGGAGAGCCAGGCACCTGTGCCTGCTTTGATGATCGCTTGTATTGCCATGTCCACGGAGGAGTATTTTAGGGAAAACTCTTCGGAGGGGATCAGGGAATTGAGACTGGGTATGTGCGAAGAATGAGGCGCAGACAAGTCGTACACCAAACGCAATTTATTAGAGAATTTGCCCTTGACAAGCCCAATAGGGCTGACTCTCCATGTGCTGAAAGGGGGGCAAGTGAAAGGGCCTATTACATAGTCTCGATCTACCTCTGCCTGTAAGAGCTGATCTATGGCCTGTTCGTCGATGGCTGCCGAACGAAGATTGGCGCATTCGTGAGTACTGTGGGGCAGTGCAATGAGGCCGGTGTGAAAGCCTACTGTGAAGCCTTGGATAAGGTAGGTGGCCAGGGAAGGGGTGGGGTGTGAAGTGAGATACAGTCCTAGCCATAAGATGTTGATTCGGCTTAGTCATGCCCTCTTGTTTTGCTTGACTTCACACAAATTCCTAGGGTGTGCTCTGTGGCATAAAGTGCAGATGTGAAGTAGGCGGCATTGGCTGAAGTTGCAGGACCCGTAGTTGTAGTTATTACAGATGGCTGCCCCTCCCACGGTTCGGACTGGGCGTCCGAGTTTGTCCACCTGAGGCGTTGGTTCAGGGGGTGACTGGCCCTGTACTGTACCTGAGGTAGAGGGGAACTCGAAGGGCCGTCTGATCGCCGTATTGGCGCACCAGGTGGCAGTGTGGGTGGAAGACTGGCAAATTGCACACAGAGGTGAGCGTAAGCCGGCAAAGTGGCGGCAGAAGAGCTCTGTGTCCATGAGACTCCAATCTGTCGCGATCTGGAATTGTGCGAATCTGGCGGCGGCCTTGGCTGAGAAGGAACGATGATAATGGTAGAAAGCGAAACCTCCATACTTGTGGCCCAAGTCTACCACAGTATGGAGGTATAAGTCCAGCTCTTCCCGCCTGCTGGGGGTGGCTGAGCACAGGACATCTCTGAGCATGCCAAAGGCCAGGGTAAATTCGGGGACTGATAGCTTGCGGTTCAGCCTGGGGTCTTTGGCTTTAATGACCACCGATATGTCGCCCCAGGAGTAGGCTTTATTTTCTGCTAAATCATGCACGGAGATAAGGAGAGAGGCCAGGTTGACGTCCTTGCCGTCCAAAATGTCCTTCCTGATACTGGTTGGGACCAGGTGGGAGGGGTAGACAATGACGCTTGAGCCTGAGGTACCTGTAGGAAGAGGTGTCAAGGTCTGAGTTGCCGTTGGGTCGGGGACAGCTGTGGCCGGTCGGGCCTCCAGAAGTGCCACCCTGGCTTGGACGTCTGCAACTGAGGTGGATAGAGATGATACCATTGTGTGTAACTGCGAGATGGCCGATGATATGGACTGGAGGGATGCCTGTTGGGTACTGGGTCCTGCTGCTGGTGGGGGGAAGAGGAGTTTGAAGAGCTCACCTTTCCTCGCTGTGGCGGGGAAGGGGACACCTCTGCGTCTGAGCTCTGTCGTCAGTCTGGGGATAGTCCATCCCCTGAGGGATTGCACGCTGCCGCTTTCTGAGACCGGAGTAGGTGATAGAGGGGCCGTGAAGTCTTCACTGCCGGCCTGGGACATGGTTGCTCTGGTGAGGATCTCTCGAGCTTTATCTCCTGGTTGACTGTAACCTATTGGGGGTGAGATGGATTTCAAGTTTTTCTTTGATCCGCTGCGTCATACTTACCCGACTTGTTCTCCCTCTTTTTTTTTTTTTTTTTTTTTTTACCTGGGGGGATATCGTCCAACCTGGTGCAGGGTGGACCTACTGAACTTTGACTGACCTGAGGAAGATGAAAGGTGACAATTCGTGAAGGGATTGCTAAGTAACTTGAAGCAATGATTTGTATGGTGCTTGCAATTTGTGACAATGAAATGGTTCGAAATGTTTGCCTTGATTGTGAAATGAATGAACTGCATGACAGAGGTGCGGCCTGGTCGTGTGACGATTTGTTCGACCGTGGACCGGGCTCTGGAGCATGTATTGAAATGAGGCAACTAAAATACTGGTGCTCCTGGGTCGAATCGGTGCTTGTTTGCTGCATCTGGATTCGAATAGGAGTGCGGTATTGAATAAATGAGAGAAATGATTGTTTTGACCGAGGCTCGTATTGGTTGTGCCGTGTTAGCGACTGGCAACCAACCGAGCTCTGGTGTGGGTATGAAATGTGATCGAAACCTGTGATGCATGCCGTGCCGAATCGGTGCGCCTCGGATGCGACTGGTTTCGAAACGATAATGCGTTGTGAGAGTACAATGGTAGAAATTGCGTGACAGAGATATGGGTCAATCCCCGGTGTCTGTGATTCAGCTATGATCCGGATTTCTGGAGCATGTATCAGAAATGTGGCCAATCCTGGGGCACGCCGAGACGAATCGGTGCATTTTCATGCGACTGAATTCCTGTCAGAACGTGATACGTGGGAATGAAATGATAACCATGACAGAGGTACAAATGACTGATAAGGTAACTCTGGAGCATGTATAGAAATGAGGCCGATCCTGGGGCACGCCGAGATGAATCGGTGCATTTTTATGCGACTAAATTCATGTCGGAACGTGATACATGGAAATGAAATGATAACCATGACAGAGGTACAATTGACTGATAAACGTAACTCTGGAGCATGTATAGAAATGAGGCCAATCCTGGGGCACGCCGAGACGAATCGGTGCATTTTTTATGCGACTGAATTCATGTCGGGACGTGATACATGGGAATGAAATGATAACCATGACAGAGGTACAAAATGACTGATAAAACGTAACTCTGGAGCATGTATAGAAATGAGGCCAATCCTGGGGCACGCCGAGACGAATCGGTGCATTTTTTATGCGACTGAATTCATGTCGGAACGTGATACATGGAAATGAAATGATAACCATGGCAGAGGTACAATTGGCTGACAATAACGTAACTCTGGAGCATGTATAGAAATGAGGCCGTAATAACTGGGGCACACCGGGACGAATCGGCGCATCTTTGGTGCGATTGGATTCGAATCGGAGCGCGGTAGGTGACTGAAATGAGAAATGATTTGAAATGTCAGAAATGAGTTTTCAGAAATAAGAAATGATTTGAAATGTCCGAAATGATTTTTTAGAAATGTTTTTCCAGAAATGAGAAATGATTTGAAATGTCCGAAATGAGTTTTTTGAAATGTCTTAGAAATGAGAAATGATTGGTACCGAACTAACTTGATTTGATAATTTTACAAGCTGCGACTGGCTATGGCTGTCTACTAATACCGACATGCTAGAAATGATGCGACGTCAGCGTCGCTGTGCTATCGAATTGTAACATATCGAAAGTACGAGCGATATACATTGCAGTTTATGCGATGCGGGTGAAACGAAATTTGAACTCACGGTTTAGTGACATGATATGAAAAACGAAAAGTCCGACGGGACCTTACCTGCGACAGCCAAGCCAGACGCGTGGTACAACTATAAACGAAAACGCGGACTTCGAAAGTACGGAGTATCGAATACGGGAACTGCGAGGCAAGAACTTGCGGACGCTGGTATATCGAATAGTCGGCTTAGTGACGTATATCGCGCACAGGAAACCGACAAGCACCACAGGTGAGCGGGCTGCTTAAATACCCCCCGGGCTCCTCCCATAAATTCAGGCCACCATACTGGCCTTCCTACATATCTCATAACTAGTAGATGCTGTAACTTTTGCGGAAACCACTTAATATACCCTTATTTCGATCTCTTTACCAAAAATATGTAACAGAGTACATATTTACCTAAATTGATGAAGACATTATATTGTTTCCATTTTTTTCTTGGATATGTTTTATAACAGAAAGTAAAAAATATTGGGGTTTTTTTCAAAATTGTCTGCTTTTTTTTATAGCTCAAAAAATAAAAACCCTAGAGGTGGTCAAATTCCACCAAAAGAAAGCTCTATTTGTGGGGAAAATGGACATAAATTGTATTTGGGTAAAGCATAGCACAACTGCGCAATTGTCAGTTAAAGTAACACAGTGCCGTATCGCAAAAAATGGTCTGGTCATGAAGGGGGTAAATCTTCTGCAGGTCAAATAGTTAGGATAGGTTGAATACATCTTTCAATGAATTCTGAATGATCTTGGAAGCATCTCAAACTGATGTCCCAAATCCAGCCAAAAAGTTTTCGTTTTTACAGAGTGAGGAAGCTTTAGAACCTCTGTTATGTTTAGGCTGAATTCTATGTCTCCATTGGGAAGATTTCCCCTTACTTTTTGCCTTGGAATTTTGTACTGTCTTTGTATTCTTTCCTCAAAATGTCTTCTCTTGCTCTCAAAGGGACAGGGAAAGAGGAGAAATACTTCAAATGAAGTCAGGGACAGCCATCAAAAAAACTTGACAAAAATTTCCAAGTCTTTTTAAAATTTACAAAAAATAATTTTAATTGGAGTTGGGCTATTTAGGGAAATGTCTTGTGGGATTTTGTGTTTTGTTCCAACTTTAGAGGTCTTAACAACAAATGACCACTGGCAAGTGGAGCATATATGCCAACAGCGGTCACCAGGCCCTAATTCTCCAGATTGCTATCCAAGCCCTGAACTTCCAGTGAGAACATCATTCACCAGTTTTCCAACACTTATGCTGCGTACACACGACCAGTTTTGCCGTTGGACTAAACTCCAAAGGTTTCTCCGACGGAACTCCGATGGAATTCCATTCAAGCACTCTTGCCTACACACGGTCAAACCAAAGGCCGACCAAAGTCCGACCGTCCAGAATGCGGTGACGTACAGCACGTACGACGGGACTAAAAAAATGAAGGTCAATAGCCAGTAGCCAATAGCTTCCGTCTCGTACTTGCCTCAGAACATGCGTCGTTTTTGGTCCGTCGGAACCACATACAGACGAGCGGTTTTCCCGATAGGAATTGGTTCCGTCGGAAATATTTACAACATGTTCTATTTCTAGGTCCGTCAGAATTTTCGAAAGAAAAAGTCTGATGAGGCATACACACGATCGGAATATACGATGAAAGGCTTCCATCTGACTTTTTCTGTCGGACATTCCGCTCATGTGTATGCGGCTTTAGAAAAAACATTGCATCAGTTCATACATAGATGTGTGCATTCATCACCACGCATGGCTTCCTAATTCCACGTAGAACTATTTTACCATTTTGTTTATTCCTCTGTACACAGACAGCCTGTCTACCTACTGCAACAAAAGGACATATGACTGCAATATGCTGGAACAAGAGACAAGGAGATATACTGACCCCATAGAAGCAATGAACAGCATTGTGAAGGAGATTGAGACCACGTTGAAACATCTGAATAAGCCAGTAGAAGAAAATAACGAGTGGCTCTGTGTTGCATATGTTTTAGATACATTATTCTTCCGGCTGTATCTTACCTTGCTGATTGCCTATGCTTTGATTATGGTAACCCTTTGGTCTATATAGTCCACCACTTGAAATGGCCCAATGTAAGTCAGTTCATAAGAGCATACATAACTACAAAGTTCAGCAAAAGACAAATGGTCATAGAGAAACAAAAAAGCAAACAGATATATTAATAACTTTAAACTGGTATTTTGTGAAATGTAGATATATAAAAGTTTATAGAGGTGTGTTTGTGCTACCTACCTGTTCAAAGCATATTATCAATTTGTTATTTTAAATAAGTAGACTCTTTATAATTCTGATGCATGAAGAACATTGCATTTATAGTTTGAAATTAGGTACTGTGTGCGAATTGGATGCAGCCGTTTGTGCTATCAATGTATACATGCTGTGCTATCTGTACAGAACAGTGCTTGCTTCTTCTCCTATCTACTGTAAATGCAAGCCAATGTCTCAGTTTACATTTTATAAATATCACTGAAAGGACAATCTCTAGGTGGCTTATCTCTTAGATGATATTCATTCAGTAGTCATCCAGTAATGATGTTATTTGGACTACATTCTACAGGAAAAGTTATACACTATATTGTCAAAAGTATTGGGACGCCTGCCTTTACACGCACACAAATTTTAATGGCATCCCAGTCTTTGTCCGTAGGGTTCAATATTGAGTTGGCCCACCCTTTGCAGCTATAACAGCTTCAACTCTTTTGGGAAGGCTTTCCACAAGGTTTAGGAGTGTGTCTATGGGAATGTTTGACCATTCTTCCAGAAGCGCATTTGAGAGGTGAGGCACTGATGTTGAATGAGAAGGCATGGCTCGCAGTCTCCGCTCTAACACATTCCAAAAGTGTTCTATCGGGTTGAGGCAAGGACTCTGTGCAGGCCAGACAAGTTCCTCCACCACAAACTTGCTCATCCATGTCTTTATGGACCTTGCTTTGTTGAAAATTAATTCGTTATAACAAAAATCTATATTTTATTGTTTAATTGTTTTCGGATAATTCATTATTTATGTATATATATTTGTGATAATGATTCATAATTCCGACAGTCATTTGTTTATTGAACCAAGTAACACCCACAATGACAATATCTTTTCTGCTGCTTCTCAAAACTCATCTCCTCTTCTCAAATACAGTACAACACCCTTTTCAGGAATGCGCTTTGCCAGTGGTTGTGCTGTGTCACTGCTGCTGGTACCAGGAGGAACCTGATGTTTAGCGCTTGAATCCATTAGCACACAATGACAATATCTCTTCTGATGCCTCTCAAAACTCATCTCCTCTGCCCAAATATAACACCCTTCTCACTCAGTTCTCAGGAATGCACTTTGCCAGTAATCCAACCTCCAGCACAAAATGAATCAGCTCATTGGACTGTAAGGTTTATTCTGAGTCAACCTGCTATTTCATTAGACCTTTAACAAATTAACAAATCATGACAAATTCATTGGTTATTTTCGTTATAATTTCTTTCGTATTAGTTGAAATTCGTTATTTTTTTTCTTCGGACATTCGGATGCAAAATTTGTCCGGATCTTGATTAGTTACGAAACAAATTGCACATGTCTAATCAGCACAGATAAATCAGCACTGTCCAGACAGAGGGTCAGGGGTCCTGCAGCCTCATAGGACAATCAGGGGAGAATGACAACTTCTCCCATAAAGCTTTAACCAGTGCTCTGATGGACACTGATAGAAGTCACAAGACTTTTCTAACTGCTGATGAGAAAAGGTATTTATCAGTTTATATTTACTAAAATAATTGAATTTCCATGTTTTGTGTACTGTGGGAGACCAGATATAGTTAATGCAGGGCCCTGGGTTCAGTAACACTTTAACACATTTTTCTTTTTTTTTCTTCTAGTAATAAATACCACTTGCAAAATAACAACTTTATAATCTCATACATCTGAATTTAACATTCTCGTTTTTCAGTAATATATGCAAAACAATCAGAATGTATTGTGGTAAAAAAGCAGGTCATTACTGAAGTGGAATCAAATGGTACTTCCATGTACCTGACAAGACCAGCTAGGTATAATCACAGCAGTTACCACACTCACAAAACCCTCTCAGTACTGAGGAGAAAGCTTCTTGGTGAACACAAAAGAGATGAGAGAGAATCTATGTTCAAAGCTATCTGATTTAATTTTGGGCGGGTATACAACTTATATACGTTATCATTAGCCAATCATAGTAGGGAACAAGGGGGTGGTCAATACAGGGGTGTACATTTCATATCATTACATATCATTAATACTCAAATGCCCAACCCCTTAAACATGGCTGACAGAGCAACTATAGTAACCATGCCATCTGCTTCCATGACTTATAGCCATGCCTTTGGTGTTCCTCTTTACACAGGAAAGTGTCCCAGACAGCTTCTTCACCACACAAGCTTTATATAGAAAAGTACAGAACAAAGATGCTGCTGTAAGCTATATTTTCTTATTTGTGTGCTTTATAGAGAACCTGTTATTAACTAGTTGACTTTAACTAGAGTCTAAATATACAAGTTAAGATATATGAATCCAAAATGGAGTCACCTCTGTTTAGTCATATTACTACAATTACAGATCACTGTCATTTTTGTTGCGGTTTGTTGTCTGAGTTTAGGATGATCACTTACATCCCCTCACCTCTGTACCACGTACAATGAAGGGCTGTTCTGTACTGAATCAAAAAATTGGTAAAATGCATATAATGTTTGCTATTAAATCTTCATACATTTGCTATTAGCGCTCTACTGAATCAGCATCCAACTAGGGAACACTTATAAAAAGACAAGAGCTGAAGGGTCATTGCATATGCATGTTACTTTTTGGATATGTAAACTAAATAATTTTTTATAGTTCTTTTTTTGTCTTATCTTGTAACTTGTTGTTTTACATGTTTGAAATAAACTAAAACTAACTAACTAACTACTTCTTGAGTTCCTTTAGCACAGGATAGCACAGATAAAGGGTAATATACATATGCACTGATCTCACTACATTCTTCTGGGCTCAGTCTCTTAGGGAACACTCCACAGGTTGTAAATATGAGTGTTGGGCACCTGAGTTTAACACCCATTAATATGAAGATTAATAAGTGAGAATCCTCTGACCCCTAAAGTAAGAGGAAGTGTGTTAGCCAATTTCCTGCAAAAGACTGCGGCTCACAGTTCCCAATGCTGTACACAACAAAGAGAATCATTCCAGTGATGTACCCTCCTTCACTATATCTTAGGACGGTGGTAGCGAACCTTGGCACTCCAGATGTTTTGGAACTACATTTCCCCTGATGCTCATGCACTCTGCAATGTAGTTGAGCATCATGGGCAATGTAGTTCCAAAACATCTGGAGTGCCAAGGTTCACCATCACTGTCTTAGGACAATCACACCTACCAGCCTCTAATCAGCATCTTGGGAGCAGTCAACTGACCTTTCTGCAGCTCAGGCTTACAAGAGGACAAAGATTGTGGTTTCTGTTAGATATGGCTTTGCCACAATGTACAAGTTCCAACCTCACTTAAAGTAAAATTCTCATGATTCTGGGGATTTCAAACTGATGTGAGTTAAAATGCATTAGTAGAGGTTATTTTTGGTGCAAACTGTACATGAAAAAAATTTGTAGAGTCAGAGATATATTAGCAGTTGAATTTATATATAAACCCTCAACTCCATTATTTTTTCCCCAAACCTACTTATTAACCAGTAAGGCTGCCTATCAAATTAAGACTTATATGGAAGCTTGGGTGGCAGTAGGGGATGTGGGCAACTTTTACAAGAAAAGTCATGATTTTCATAAAGATTCTTTTTCTTGAGGAGTAAGAAGTCATACCCCATTTTAAGTATGCAATGGGGTTTATTTACTAAAGCTGGAAAGTGCAAAATCAGGCTCACTTCTGCATAGAAACCAATGAGCTTCCAGGTTTTATTACCAAAGCTTAATTGAACAAGCTGGGGTTAGCAGCTCATTGGTTTCTATGCAGAAGTGAGCCTGGTTTTTCACTTTCCAGCTTTAGTAAATAAACCCCATTGTGTACTTAAAAGTGGGTTATGCCTGCAATTTATAAGCATGACAACCAACTGTTGCCCTTGGTAAGACTTATATGTAAACTGTAAATCAACAGTTTCCAATTGTTTTACCCTGAATGAATCCTTGAAGTAATTTTCAGGACTAACGAAACCTCTGCACAAAAATGACTATATCTACAGCATAAAGTATGATTTACATGAGCATTAACTTGTATGTATATAATTAAAAAAATAAATACATAAATGAACCTCTTCAGTGTGAAACCTGTGCTGTTTATTTGCTGTTAAAGAATAAATTCACCTTCTGGAACATGTTCCACCCATTTTTGGGGTGGAATATGTAACATTTCCAATCCTACAGCCGCTCCCCAAACCCCGCACTCACCGTGACAACAGGTGGGGGATCTTCTCCCCATACCTTCTGTCACTATTTTAAAAGAGCACGATTGTGCAGGGCTTGTCCCACATAGCCACATCATTGATTAACAGATCCCTATGAATGAATATACTACAAGTGCCGACAGCTTTTGCTTGTAGTTCTCAATGAACTACCAGGGCACTCTTGAGCACTCAGGTAGTTCATTACAATGTATGGGCAGACAGCTTACACTGACAGTCTGTAGGAATCCATCATGGCACCTGTGATCTGCTGATCAAGGGTGTAATGCTTGCTAGGCTCCTACAAAAAAAAAGAAAATGCATTATTTTCTACCTGCAAACAAATGTACATGTATTTTTTTTTAAGTGAAGTTATCCTTTAAGTGTAATGTCCTAGTGGTCAGCAGAAAAGTGTTCCCTTACATTGGTGGCCACTGTGAGAAGGACCCTTTACATTAGTGGTTAATGGTAGAAGACCCCCCCACTCCCTCAATGTCAAGGGAAAATGGCTGCTTTACACTTTACATTGGTTGTCAATGGAAGGAAAAATGCTCATTAGGGCTGGTTTATACATGTGTTGGCTGCAGGTTGACACATGGTGGATTGCTTTTCATAGGGCATATGACAGGAAGTTAGAAGGCATTATGTCACCCAATGCAGGGCAGTTGTGGTATGGCCCATTCAGGTAAATGGGTTGCATGCAGTGGGCTGTACTGCCGTGGCATGGGTCCATTGCCTTTGCAACAGAAGTGAGAACAGTTGGGGGGGGGGGGGGTAAATCACAGTTCAATCAGGCATTTCTACCACGCGCCAACTTTTATGTAAATCAGGGCTTACATTGGTGGTCAATGGAGGAGGATCACCTTATATTGGTGATCAGTGGAGCAAGGCCCCTTTATGGGCATATCGTCAGGGATTTAATAAGAGATATTTTTGCAGAAGTATACCTTACAATTCAGCACTAGCTGCAGAAAAAACAGCTGGAAAAGTTTAAGCCACTGAGCAGGTATAGAGAGGTGATGTTTAGCATCTGTTCTTCACTTAATGCGCTGATCATCCCTAAGTAACCATCTATTGATGAGGTGTCCAGACCGGGAGTTAGTAAGACAGTAAATCAGCCCATTGATCCCTGTTAAATCAATTGAGTTACAGAGCTGATCAGCACAATGGGCAATTAACAACCTCTGCAATCGCTTACGTTCATGTAACATCAAACGCCTGGCTGGACAAATCCAATAGGCAGATTGATCTACGCCGTCTTCTTCTGTATATGCCATATAAATGTACATAAAACATGGAAACGAACAACGCTCGTGGCTAGATTTATATACTTCATGAAAAAACAAGGTCTGGGGAGTTTTATACCTTACTAGTGGGAACATATTTCATTCTCTGTTTTTTTTTTCCTTTACAGCAACTTATGTTTCAGGTTGTGTCATTTATCATTGTATGAGAAGAAGAATGGAAAATGCCTAAATACATACATGGACTGAATAATTACTGTAAGGGTTAGTTAAAAGGGACATCTAGGTAAAACATAGAATTCAAAAGTAAAAATTCTTGTTTGCTGTTCTATTTTTAGGCTTTGGGTGTAATAAACATAATTTTCCATACAATGTAGAGCCATCTTTTGCTAGTTCCAGATGGTGAACTAGCCAATAAACACAATTCTGTTGAAGAAATCCCAGCACTATACCATTGTGCAGTTATTTTGTTTGTATGCCAACTTCTATATCATACGATCTTGACATCAAACTGTTTTTAATAAAAGTTGACAGTTTTATTTTTCTTTACTTTGAAATAAACTTGTTTTGAGAGAAATACAGTTATGGCCATAAGTACAAATAGAGGAGTTGAATATTCCCAGCAGGGGCACAGGCAGCAATCAAACCCGACAGTGGTTACAAACCTTGCCTAATCTAACTTAAATCTAACAAAAAAAAGTTTTTGCTTGAGAAAACATCTATTTTTGCAGAAAATTATGTGTTTAGACACCCTCAGAAGCAGCCTGTCAATACAAAAATATGGCGGTGTACAGTTTTGACTTTTAGAATTTGGAATACTTGGAGAGTTATTGAGTAGGCATGACTGATAAAGTTTTCATGACACAAAGTCCAAGGAGAATCAGACCTGTTGTGCGAAACATAAATTCAGATGGACGGGTGCATTTAGAGGACTGGTAAAGCAATCTAAAGAAAAAGTTACCAGTTCACCCCCAGCATAGAAAAAACAGGAATCTACCTCCAATCGCCTTGGGTGATCCAGCTTTTAACCCTGCAGAAGGTGCACACTGGCACCAATGACAAAGTCAGAGGCAGATGCAGTGTCCTAAAGAATGATTTTAGGGACTTAGGAGCTAAATTGAGGAAAAGGACCTCCAAAGTAGTATTCTCAGAAATACTACTGGTACCTCGAGCCACACCAGAAAGGCAGAGGGAGATTAGGGAAGTAAACAAGTGGCTGAGGAACTGGTGTAGTAAGAAGGGGTTTGGGTTTCTGGAAAACTGAGCCGACTTCTCAGTCAGTCACCAGTTCTATAGAAGGGAAGGACTGCACCCAAATGAGGAGGGTGCAGATCTGCTGGGAGTGAAGATGGCCGAAAAGTTAAAGGTGCTTTTAAACTAGGCAATGGGAGAAGGGTCCAGAGGTAGAGATAGATGGAACATATTCCAGAGGGTAGGATTGTGGGCATTAGTGGTAGGTTGACTAAAGCACATAAGCCCGAGGTAAGTATAGTAATAAGTCCTTTGCAATCTCAGAAAACCCAATAAGAGGACAGTATGGGACGGGTCTAAACTATGTGGCATGTTCACCAATGCCAGGAGCCTGGCGGACAAGATGGGAGAACTAAAGATACTGTTGTACGAGGAGCATTTCTATTTTGTGGAAATTTCAGAGACTTGGTTCAACAGCTCTCATGATTGGCTGGCAACCATTCAAGGGTGTTCCCTTTATCGCAGGGATAAAAAGGGTAAAAAGGGGGAGGGGTAGGCCTGTATATCAAGAATAATGTGCAAGTGAATGTAAGAGATGAAATCACTAAGGGTAGAGCTCCAAAGGGATGAAACTAAGGGGAAAATAATACTGGAAGTAAGCTATAGGCCCCCTAACCTGAGGGAGGAGGGGAAGACGGACCTCCTATCATAATTTGGATTAAGAGCAAGGATGGGATGTGTCATCATAATGAGGGATTTTAATTATCCAGACATAGACTGGGCGGAGGGAACCACGCATTCGTCTAAGGCTCGCCAGTTCCTAAATGTCTTGCAGGACAATGTCTTGCAGGACAATTTCACGGGTCAGATGGTAGACGCACCAACTAGAAATAAAACGTTACTAGACCTACTGATTACGAACAATACAGACCTTATCACGGATGTGGAAATAAGGGGCAATTTAGGAAACAGCAATCACAGGTCAATTAGCTTCAGTATAAATCACACAAATAGGAAACATAAGGGGAGTACAAAGACACTGAATTTCAAAAGAGCAAACCTAAACTACAAACCTTGCTAGAAGATATAAATTGGGATAAAATCTTAGGAACAAAGAACACGGAGGAGAGATGGGGTTGCTATAAGAGCATATTAAATAAGGGCATTAGCCAAGGCATCCCCTTGGGAAATAAATTTAAAAGAGCGAACAAAAGTCCTGGACAGCTTAACTCCAATGTAACTCCAATGTAAAAATGCATATAAAAGCAAAGGAGAAGGCCTTCAAAAAATACAAGGCTGAGCGATCATCATTAGTATTCCAACGTTACAAAGAATGCAACAAGAAATGTAAGGGTGCAATTAGGATAAGATAGAACATGAAAGACACATAGCGGAGGAGATAAAAAAAAATTCAAGAAATTCCTAAATCACTTGTCTACAGGGCACTTACACACCCTTCCTGCCCAAGCCATTTTTCAGCTTTCAGCGCTGTCGCACTTTGAATGACAATTGCGCGGTCAGGCTACACTGTACCCAAACAAATTCTTTATAATTTTCTCCACACAAATAGAGATTTATTTTGGTGGTATTTAATCACTGCTGGGTTTTTTATTTTTTACAAAAAAAAAAGACCAAAAATTTTGAAAAAAAAATGTTTTTTACTTTTTTTCTGTCAGTAAACTTTGTAACGAAGTAATTTTTTTCACCTTCACTGATGTGCGCTGATGAGGCAGCACTGATGGGCTGAACTGGTGGGCATTGATGAGGTGGCACTTATGGACACTGATGAGGTGGCACTTATGGGCACTGATTAGGTGGCACTGATGAGGAGTCACTAATATGCCACACTTATGAGCACTAATAGGTGGCACTGATATGTGGCACTAATGAGCACTGATAGGCGGCACTGATGGGCACTGTTAGGTGTAGGGTTGCACCGATACTAGTATCGGTATCGGTGCCGATACTGAGAATTTGCACAATTTGCACAAGTATCGGTACTCGTGCAAATGCACCGATACATGAAATACCTGATACGATACCTGATACTTTCAGGCTCGGTTCTTTGAGCTGTCAGTGGGTCTCCCCAGTGTTAAAGAAGTCCGGTAATTGGAGCTGTCAAAAAAAAAAAAAGCACCCGGTTGTGTTTATTAACAACATTGCTCAGCCCTGAAACACTAAAATAAAAAAAAAAACATTGTTTCTTTTTTGTATATTTCTGTTTCTTCATCTGCAGATCAAAGGGATGAACAAATGTTCCTCTGTTTACCCCTTAATAACCCTTAATTTACTCTAATCAACCTTAATTAACTCCCTATTCTTCTCCATGTAATTATTATTTTCCTGCTTTTTTCTTTTGTTCACGTCTATTTTATAAACGATAAACAATTAAAACTTTTTTTTGTTTGCTTTGTTAGTGAAAATCTTTACACATATATATTAACATATATTTACACATTTCACATTGAAAAAGTGCTAAATTACAAAAAAAAATCTATTTATTTCATTTGTAAATAACTTTTCAATGCTTTGTACCATTGCTGACAGCTGAACTTAAAACAAAACAGTTGCGGTAGGTATCGGTAATTGGTATCGGCGAGTACTAAAAAAAAAGTATCGGTACTTGTACTCATTGTAAAAAAAAAAGGTATTGGCTCATCCCCTGATAGGTGACACTGATGGGCACTAATAGGCGGCACTGGTTGGCATTGATAGGCGGCACGGATGGGCGGTACTGATGGGCACTGATGGGTGGCACTGATGGACGACACTGATGGGCATTGATCGACAGCAGTGATGGGCATTGATGGGCAGCACTGATAGGCGGCACTGATAGCCAGCACTGACTAGCATCGCTAATGGTCACTGATTAGTGGCACTTGTGGGTAGTGGTGGGCACTGATTGCTGCCACTGGTGGGCAATGGTGGGCACTGATTGGTGACACTATATTGCTATACTGTAATCAGGGCACTGACGATCAGTGCCCTGATTACATTCCTAGGTGTCAACCTGCGTGGAGATGCCGCTGATCGGCTCTCCTCGCCACACACTCTGTCAGTGTGAGGGGAGAAGAGACGATTACCAGCATCTCCGTGTTTACATGTGACCGGCTGTGATTGGACACAGCCGATCACATGGTTAAAGAGCCACAGACACGGCTTGTTACAGAGATCGGGGTTGCGCCGTGTCCTAGCAACACGGTTCGGCTGCGATTGCTGAGCTGCGTACCTCCGTGGGTGCGTGAGAGCCGTCATTTGACCGAGGGCGGGCGGCAACTAGTTAAGTATATAAACAGTAAAAAAGGGAGGACAGACCATGTTGGCCCCATAAAGAATGAGGAAAGAAATCTGGTTACAAAGGATGGGGAGATGGCAAAGGTATTGAATTTATTTTTCCCCTCAGTCTTCACAAGGGAATCGGGGAGCTTCAGTAACCAAAACTGCAGTGTTTATCTTCATGACACATCACTGAAAAAACCCTTATGGCTAAAAGAGGACGGAATTAAAAATAGACTTGGAAAACTTAACATTACTGTATTTGCCGGCGTATAAGACAGCTGGGCGTATAAGACGACACCCTAATCTTCCATTTAAAACATTGGTTTCGTGCTATACTTGCCGTATAAGATGATTCCCTTCTGACCAGTCTGTCAGCCTGCTGGATGTGCGGTAATGCCGTATGTTCAGTAGCTTCGGTAACAGGTAACATATTGTCTCACAGTATACATACAGTATACCGCGCTGAGCCAATCACGGTGAGCGATGTATTCTATTAATGAATACAAAGCCTGCTCGGATTGGCAGAGGCTGTAGCATCATCAGCCCGCACCTCTGACTCTCAAAGCCAATCGGAGCAGGCTACTGTATTTAGCCTTCTCAGATTGGCAGAGGTTGTTACTCCAATCCAAGCAGGCTTTGTATTCATTAATAGAATACATCGCTTGTCAGGATTGACTCAGCAGTGTATACTGTATGTATACAGTATTACCACACATTCAGCGAGCATCCAGAGGGCTGTCATCCAGCGGGCGGTTTGCGTATAAGACGACCCTCGTTTTATACCCGGCGTATAAGACGACCCCCGCTTTTTGGCCTCTTTTTTTAGTGTAAAAGGTCGTCTTATATGCCGGAAAATACGGTATTAAGTCACCGGGACCAGATGGCTTGCACCCGAGGGTCCTTAGGGAACTCAGTCAAGTAATTGCCAGACCATTGTTCTTATTGTTCCTAATGTTTCTGATTGGAGAAAAGCCAATGTAGCACCAATATTTAAAAATGGGCCAAAATATATCACTGGGAATTACAGACCAGTTATCCTAACAACAATAGTATGTAAACTCTTGGAGGGGATGATAAGGGACTATATACAAGATTTTAGTATAGAAAACGGTATCATTAGCAGTAATCAGCTTGGATTCATGAAGAATCATTCTTGCCAAACCAATCTATTAACATTATATGAGGAGGTGAGCTGCCATCTAGATAAAGGAAGGCCCGTAGACGTGATGTATCTAGATTTTGCAAAAGCATTTGACACAGTTCCCCATAAACGTTTACTATACAAGATAAGGTCCATTGGCATGGACCATAGGTCGAGTACATGGATTGAAAACTGGCTACAAGGGCGAGTTCAGAGGGTGGTGATATATGGGGAGTACTCGGAATGGTCAGGGGTGAAAATTGGAGTCCCCCAGGGTTCTGTGCTGGGACCAATCCTATTTAATTTGTTCATAAACGACCTGGAGGATGGTTCAATCTCTGTATTTGCAGACAATACTAAGCTTACCAGAGCAATAACTTCTCTAGAAGATGTGGAAACCTTGCAAGAAGATCTGAACAAATTAATGGGGTGGGCAACTACATGGCAAATTAGGTTTAATGTGGAAAAATGTAAAATAATGCATTTGGGTGGCAAAAATATAAATGCAATCTACTTACTGGGGTGAGAACCTCTGGGGGAATCTAGGATGGAAAAGGACCTGGGGGTCCTAGTAGATGATAGGCTCAGCAATGGCATGCAATGCCAAGCTGCTGCTAACAAAGCAAACAGAATATTGGCATGCATTAAAAAGTGGATTAACTCAAGCGATAAAATTATAATTCTCCCGCTCTACAAGACTCTGGTTCAACCTCACCTGGAGTATGCTGTCCAGTTCTGGGCACCAGTCCTCAGGAAGGATGTACTGTAAATGGAGCGAGTACAGAGAAGGCCAACAAAGCTAATAAATGGACTGGAGGATATTAATTATGAAGAAAGGTTACGAGCACTGAACTTATTCTCTCTGGAGAAGAGACGCTTGAGAGGGGATATGATTTCAATTTACAAATACCATACCGGTGACCCCACAATAGGGATAAAACTTTTTAGCGGAAGGGATTTTAATAAGACACGTGGCCACTCATTAGGATTGGAAGAAGAGAGGTTTAACCTTGGACTGCGTAGAAGGTTCTTTACTGTAAGAGCGGCAAGGATGTGGAATTCCCTTCCACAGATGGTGGTTTCAGCGGGGAGCATGGATAGTTTTAAAAAAACTATTAGATAAGCACCTGAACGACTACAACATACAGGTATATACAATGTAATACTGACATATAATCACACACATAGGTTGGACTTGATGGACTTGTGTCTTTTTTCAGCCTCACCTACTATGTAACTATGTAACTATGTGATGGAGCAAGATGGGTCCACATCACTGCCCTAATTAGGAAGAAATTCCTTGTTACAATTTCCTCATTTATTAGAATTAGCGCTAGGACTAATAAGTAAATACTTCATTTTTAGGATTGTACCTAATACAGACGTATACAACCTTCTTATTAGGCCATTGACTGATGGACTTGATAGACTTGTGTCTTTTTTCAACCTCACCTACTATGTAACTATATATATGTAACATTGACATTACAGGACGTTCTATCTAGACCCATAACTCATTGCCGTTTTAAAATTTGGATCCCCACTGGGAAATAACCAAAGTCTTTTAGGAGGAAGCATGCCATGCTGTTTGGGAATTGTCCCTCTCTATAAAGGGGCCCAGCCTGCACTCTGCACCTTTGCATCCTTTGGACCACTTTTTACCAGTTCAATAATAAATTCAATATTTGCCCTAGGTAATGGACTCCACCTTGCTGAATCCCAGGTGGATTGGATTTTCCACCACTCTTTTCTACTAATGACCCAACATAAGTTAATGTACACCGGTTGTTATGAGATTTCACTGCCTGCTTTCTCTAATAATTTACAAGGATTGGATAACCCAACCCCTAGTCAATGTGGTTGATTTACTAAAACTGGAGTGCGCAAAAACTGGTGCATCTCTGCATAGAAACCAATCAGCTTCCAGGATTTATTGTCAAAGCTTAATTGAACAAGTTGAAGTTAGAAGCTGACTGGCTACCATGCACAGCTGCTCTGGATTTTGCACTCTTCAGTTTTAGTAATTCAACCCCAGTGCATGTGTCGAAGCTGTAAGGGTGAGCTGACAATTCTATCTAGTGAGCAATACAGTTTGTTTATCTCTTTATTTATTCATTTAATCTTGGCATTGATACATGATTCCTATGGCCATGGCAGTGTCTGGCTTTCCTTTGCTTTTTGCTTGACAACAGCTAGCTTATTATCCCTACAAATGGCCTGAATTGAATATGTAGATCCCCCCAAGAATTCATACGTTTTGTTGCAAAGTTCATGACAGTTCTTATATTTTTATTCTGACTAGACATGTGTGGCTTGTTTCATTCCTAATTAATATTCTGACAAATTTTTCGTTATTCGGAGATTCAGATATATCCGAATACCTGAATTACAATATAAACACATTTTTCCGAATGCTCCGAATAACGTAAACGAAATTCCTCCGAATTTCGGAAATTCGGACTGAAATTTGAATCAAATTTTACATTGAACTCCAGTCGAATTCTAACTACACATATTGCTGAAATCAAAGACTGTGTGTGTTATTAGAGTACCATTTCAAAATAATGCTGTTTTTGTTAAGCCAAAGGTGATTTAAATCATTTGGTGAAGATTTTTCTTTTGTTTGTTCACTGTGCTGTATTCAAATTGAAAACAATATAACATTTTCATGGCGACCGATTCGAAAATGTATCGATTTGAATGTTTCGAATTGAAAAAATCTGTAAATTCGAAGAAAATAGTAAAAATGCATATAGGGGGATGGGCGTGACCAGAGGCTGAGGGAAAGGGGAGGGCGTTGAGAACCCGGACCTAGCTGCTCCTAGCTGCTCCTCCTGACGCCCGCCGCCCATGCTGGATGTTTAGGATGCCGCAGCAGCTTTTCCCACGCTTGTGACGGCCGGAAGGTAGGGGAGACAAGGAGTGAGCAGCCGGCTCAAAGACCTAGCTGGCGCCGTTGCCGTGGCTATCCCGGAGACAGGAGTCCAAAACCGCACCGGATCTCCCATCAGAGCGCTCGCGCTGGCTGTCTGCACACAGGTGGACGCCGCTGGTCAGCGGATTGGATGACAGGGGGAAGGAAGACTGTTCAGGTACACAGTGTGCTGTACACCCTGAGGTAATCCGCTTGTGTCATCACTGAAAGACGTGAATCTGGGGAACCCCCCTGCAGTGACATCTCTCGGTGAGTTTTTACCTTGATGTACAGGAAGGGGAATATTAAAGGTTGGAGAGGGTGCTGTAAGGTGGAAGGTGAGCATACTGCCTAGTGCTTTCATCTCAGGGTTTACTGAGCTTTTTGGAGACGGTTTCTGGAGGCGGCTTTTTCCCTTGGGGTAACAGCGAACTACTAGATTATTTGGGAAGAAAAGAGTTGGCAGAGACTGAACAATTGGTACAAAACCTTTGCCCCTGAAAACTCAAGGAGTGAGGGAGGACAAGATGACCAGGAAAAAAGGGTCAGAGGAGGCCACAGCACAGGAAGGAGCTGGGGCGCACAATCTGCGAGGTCCCAAAGACAAAGTAGCCCAGGGAGCTGCCGCAAAGCTGGAGCGCTTTGCCCACACACCAAACTGCACACCAAAAAAAGGAAACCAGGGGGGGCGCACAACTTCAGGGGGCACATATTAATCACCCTGGGGGGAGGAAAAGCCAAGGTCCAGCTGAATTGTGTATACCTACAGTAACCGAATCAGTATCACAGACATATTTGGTAAAGGAGAGTGGCCTGAGTGGCCTGGGCAATGAAGTAATAAAGGATAAGGAGGCTCCAGAGCAGGAACCATCTTTGAAGGACATTCTCCTAGCAGTCAATGTCTGCAAGACCATGCTGTCGGATCTATCAGACCAACTTAGAGGTATTAGAGACGACTTGGCCATGTTGAAAAGGGATATGCAAGAGGTATGTGCCCGTACCACCGCTTTAGAAGGAGGCTCAGCCAGGTGGAGGACGATGTGAACCCACTGAGACAGGAGGTTAAGAAGATGAAGGAACAATTAGACACATGCCTCCAGAAAATGGATGAATATGAAAACAGGGCACGCAGGAAGAATGTGAGGGTCCTGGGCCTCCCCGAAAAAAGTGAGGGCAACAACCCTGTAGAATTCATGGAGGGATGGTTTAGGGACATGTTTGGTAAGGACGCATTCTCCAACATGTTTGCTATTGAGCGAGCACACAGAATCGCCCAGAGGGTTCCACATCTAGGGGGTCAGGCAAGGCCCCTTATAGTTAAAATTTTGTTTTTTAGAGACAAAGTGACTATTCTCCAGAGAGCGAGGGAGATGAAAAATATCCTGTACAATGGTGCAAGAATATCTTTGTATCCAGATTTTTCTCCTGAGCTGCAGAGACAGAGAGCAAAGTTTGTAGAGTGTAAGCGAAGCTTACAGCAGCGTAAATACAGTTATGCGCTGCTGTATCCAGCTCGTCTACGGGTAACAGCAAATGGAGAGGTGAAATTTTTTAACGCTCCTGCAGAGGTGTTTTCATGGTTAGAAAAGAATGAGGGAAGGCTATGGCCAGGTGAAAGGCCCCAGGGAGAAGGGGGGAAGGAGTAGGAGGTCGGAATTTGGGGCCTCTTTACCCTTTTTTTTTTTTCCTCTCTCCTCTCTTTCCCCCTCCTCCTTCTTTTTTCCATCCTTCTCTCAGTTGGTGCAGTAGGGATATATGGTACAGAGGTGTGGGTTTAAGGGGGTAGTAGCTATGAAATTTTTTACACATATTAAGTATGTTGGGGTAATTCCCCTCTTATAAAGGTTCGGGTTGCAATGCAAGAGGAGGAAGGAGGTATACCCAGGTTTAAAGGGTTAATCATGGTCACTTTAGAAGCTCGGTGGGAAGGGCCCAAGGTTGGGTCGTGGGGGAGGGGGGGTGGGATGGGGAGGAGAGGGGGGGTGGGGGGTTGGGAGGGTGTGGGGGTGAGGATGTGTGAATGGTGGTTTGGGGGGGGGAGGTAGGGGGTAGAGTGGAGTGAAGGGGGTAGTATTGAAGTCACACAAAAAGTAATGGCACCAAAATTTCAAAAATTAATCACAATAGTGTTGGAAATTGATAATTATTTTGAGTTAAGATATAGGAACAGATGATGGTAGGCACAAAAATAGGTAAGAGGGCAATATCAGGAATATTTAATTGTATGAAGGTATGTTCATGGAATGTGTGGGGGGGTAAAAGATGTATGTAAGAAACAAGCAATCTTCTCTATGGCCAGAACAAGGGATGTCAGGATACTCTGCCTCCAGGAGACTCATTTAGATAGGGGTTCAGTTAACATTCTAAGGAATAGGGGCTATCAAGAGCAGTACCACTCAACCCATACCTCGTATTCGAGAGGAGTGAGTGTGCTGATAAATACCAGATTGGTCTTCTCCTGTAGACAGAGCAAACTGGACAAGTATGGTGGGTACGTTTTTCTCTATTGTAATATTGTGGGGCGGGACTGTATTCTTGCAGGTGTATATATTCCTCCACCATTTAAAACAGAGATACTTAATAAACTGATAAGTTTTATAGCGGATAAACCAGGGCTGCCGGTTATAGTAATGGGGGACTTTAACATGGCCATGGATAATCGCTTAGATAGATTCCCGACAGGGTTGGCTCCTGGAGGGGCATCTAGGGGCCCGCTCCTCCAATTCTGTGAGGAAGTGGGATGGGTGGATATCTGGAGGAGGTGGCATCCGGGCGAGAGGCAATATTCATGCCACTCAAGGACGCATGCCACTCTGTCCAGGATAGATTTGGTGCTCTGTAATGAGGAAGCTCTGAAAATGGTGGAAGGGATAGATTATGACCTTAGGGGGCTCTCAGATCATTCTCCAGTGTTTTTTTCAGTGAACATGGGATGGAGCACTGGACGAGGGGAGTGGAAATTGAACCCCTTTTGGCTTGAAGTAATTGAGGATGATGGGGGATTGTTAGCAACCTGAAAGAGTTCATAAATCTGAATCAAGGTTCTGCCCCGCTAGGTATAACCTGGGATGCTTTGAAGGCGTTCCTTAGAGGGGTTCTTATACAGAAAATCTCCTATGTTAAGAAGAAAGCACAAGTCAAGGAACATAGAATAAGGGAAAAGGTGAGGGAGGTAGAAGATAGATATTTGGAGGAGCCAACCACAGTTAGATATGAGGCTTGGGTAGAGGGTCAGGAGGAATACAGAAAATTAGTCCTGGAGAAAGAGGAAAAGAGTAGAATGTTCCAGAGACAGAATTTTTTTGGTGAAGGGGAATTAGTGGGTAGAACTTTGGCATTAATAGCTAGGGCAAATGGCCCCTCTTCCATGATACCGGCAGTGTGGGATAGGGACGGGAGCACTATAAGACATACTCCTGGTATGGTGGAGGTGTTCAAAGATTACTATGAAGATCTGTATAAGGCCCCACAGATGGATGTAGAAGGGGAGATGTGGGAATTCTTTGAAAAACTGGAAATAGTTCCACTAGCCAGTGAGGAGAGAGATACCCTGGAAGCCCCGTTGACACTGGTGGAGATACAAAGAGTGGTAAAGGAAATGGCGAATCAAAAAGCGCCAGGACCCGCAGAACTGTATAAGAAATATGGGGAGGTTTTGCTTCCAAAATTAGTAGAAGTTTTGAATGGTGCCGTGGTGGAAGGTAAATTACCCATGTCTATGACAGAAGCTACGATGATAGTTTTGTTAAAAGAGGGGAAGAACCCGCTAGATGTTGCCTCATACAGACCAATCTCAGCCACGACGATATGCCCTGTGATGTGTCCCTAACAGTACTGTTGCGGTCGGTATACCCCTCCTTTCCTGCACAAAAACTGAGATGAAGAATGCATTTAGTATAGTTGCCATCTCTGTGTCATCCGTAACCATCCTCCCATCCTTGTCTTTTATGTGGGCAATGTGCTATGATTTTGCCTTTTTTACTGTTAATGTATCTAATAAAGTTCTTTCGATTTTTTTTACTCTCCTCTCCTCTATGCCTTTTGTAGTCTTTTTTGTCCACCCTGATTGTGTTCTTACACTTCTTATTGCATTCCTTGTAGTGTAGTACTATGTAGAAAGTGATGGCTTCCTGAACCTTGAAGTCCTCAGCCCTATGCATTTCCAGGTTCAGAGCCATCAAATCTCAGCTACTTCTGGCACAATCTGTACTCTATTGGCTGCAACAGAGTGCAGAGTTGACATTAACCACTTAAGCCCCAGACCATTTGGCTGGCCAAAGACCAGAGCACTTTTTGCGATTCGGCACTGCATCGCTTTAACTGACAATTGCGCGGTCCTGCAACATAGCTACTGAACAAAATCGATGTCCTTTTTTCCCCACATATAGGGCTTTCTTTTGGTGGTATTTGATCACCTCTGCGGTTTTTATTTTTTGCACTATAAACAAAAAAAGAGCATCAATTTTGAAAAAAAACACATTTTTACTTTTTGCTATAATAAATATCCCCAAAAAATAAATAAAAAATATTTTTTTCCTCAGTTTAGCCCGATATGTATACTTCTACATATTTTTGGTAAAAAAAATCGCAATAAATGTATATTGATTGGTTTGCGCAAAAGTTATAGCGTCTATGAATTAGGGGATAGTTTTATGGCATTTTTGTTAATCATTTTTTATATACTAGTAATGGTGGCAATCAGCGATTTTTATCGTGACTGCAACATTATGGCGGACACGGCGGACAATTTTGACACATTTTTGGGACCATTGGCATTAATACAGCGATCAGTGCGAATAAAAATGCACTGATTACTGTAAAAATGTCACTGGCAGTGAAGAGGTTAAGTGTGTCCTAGTTTGTGTTCTAACTGAAGGGGGAGGGGACTGTGCAGGGAAGATAACAGATCGTCTGTTCATACTCTGTATGAACAGATGATCTGTCAGTTCTCCCCTCAGAGAACAGGAAGCTGTGTTTACACACACAGTTCCGGGTTCTCCGTGTGCCCTGAGCGATCGTGGGAGCCCGGCGGTGTTCAAGACCGCCGGGCACTCACATCGGCTCGGGGGGCGCGTGAGGGGCCCCTAGTGGCCACAGGGTGAAGCAAAATGGCCCAGCCGTGCCATTTTGCCGCAGTTCAACTGCGGCGGCTGGTCGGCATGTGGTTAACAGAACCCTGATGGCCCTCCAAAGAGAACCTGTCCACTGCATTTGCTATCACCGGGCCTTAGCCTTTTGTGATTATAATAAAGGTAAATTAAAGAAAAAAAAACATTTTTTAACCACTTGCCTACTGGGCACTTTTACCCCCTTCCTGCCTAAGCCAATTTTCAGCTTTCAGCGCTGTCGCAATTTGAATGGCAATTGCACAGTCATGTGGCACTGTACCCAAATTAAATGTTTATTATTTGTTTTCCCACTAATAGAGCTTTCTTTTGGTAGTATTTCATCACTGCTGGGTTTTTTATTTTTTTTACAAAAAAAAAGTTTCTGTCAGTAAATTTTGTAAATAAATAATTTTTCTCCTTCACTGATGTGCACTGATGAGGCAGCACTGATAGGCTGCACTGATGGGCACTGATGAGGTGGCACTTATGGGCACTGATGAGCACTGATTAGGTGGCACTAATTAGGAAGCACGAATATGCCACACTGATAGGTGGCACTTATGGGCGGCACTGGTGGAAACTGATAGGCGGTATGGATAGGTGGCACTGATGGGCATTGATGGGCAGCACTGATGAGCAGGCACTGCTGGGCACTGAAAGTCAGCACTGACTGGCATCACTAATGGGCACTTTAAATAAGTAATTTTTCTCACTCACTGATGTGCGCTGATGGGGCGACACTGATGGGTACTGATGAGGTGGCACTTATGAGCAATGATGAGGCAACACTGAAGGGCACTGATTGGGTGGCACTGATGAGGAGATACTAATATACTGCACTGATGAGCACTGATAGGTTATACTGATAGGCGGCACTGATGGGCACTGATAGTTGGCACTGGTGGATACTGATAGGTGGCACTGATGGGTATTGATGAGCAGGCACTGAAAGAGAGCACTCACTGGCTTTACTAATGGGCACTGATTGGTGTCACTGATTGGTGTCACTGATGGGCACTGATTGATCTCACTGATGGGCACTGCTGGGGCTGTACTGTAATCAGGACACTGATGATCAGTGCCCTGACTATCTGTACAGGTCTCCCCTGCGAGGAGATGCCACTAATCGGCTCTCCTCGCCTCACACTCTGTCAGTAAAAGTGATACACTGATGACCAGTAAGGCTGGGTTCACACTGCAGCACGCTTTGGCTCACAGCAGGAGTCCGGTGAGTCCCCATTCACCGTTTCAGGTCCGATTTAAGGCCAAATTTTGGGCTGAATTCAGACCTGAAATGGACAAAAATGTTGTGTACACACGGCCGAACTTTTCGACAAATCCGTCGGACAATTCGACCGTGTGTGGGCTTCATCGGACCTGCAGTGGACCTTTTCTGTCGAAAATGTGACGGACTTTAGATTTAGAACATGTTTCAAATCTTTCCGACGGACTCGAGTCCGGTCGAAAAATCTGTTTGTCTGTATGCTAGTCCGACGGAGAAAAACCCACGCTAGGGCAGCTATTGGCTACTGGCAATGAACTTCCTTATTCTAGTCCGGTCGTACGTTATAACAGTCGAATCTGTCAGACTTTGGTGTGATCATGTGTAGACAAGTCCGATTCAACGGAAGTCCGTCGAAAAGTCTGTTGAAAGTCCGTCGAAAAGTCCGATGTGATTCAGTCCTTCGAAAGTCCGGTCGTGTGTACACAGCAAAAGACGCACAGGACTTTTGTGCAATTCAGACTGGAGCCGCTCCGGAGATGTGTGAACCGGCTCTATAGAGATCCGGTCACAATCTCCTGCTATGAGAATTGGATGCGGCAAAACCCACATCCAATTCGCAACAGTGTGAATTTTACCTACGCCATGTTTATCCATTAAAAGTGAGGAGTGAAAGTCCTGTATAAGCTCTGAGTCGCTCTAGTCAGAGCTTGCACGGGGTTGAAGACTATCTCCCTGACCCCATGTGACAACAATGCTCCAATCACCAGCGCTATCACAAGGAATGATTCATGTTCTTGTATGCTGTGAAATAACCAAGTATTTTCCTGCTCCTGGCAGCTTGATAGAGGAAGGGCAAGTATGTCCGGTTGGGATGGGGGTCACTATAGCAAACCCCTTGCTTTGTCTTGAATAGGGTTTAAACCTGCCATAAAATAATACGCATTGAGGTTGATTTACTAAAAACAAACACTTTGCGGGTGCAGTTGCGCTCCTTTTTCTTAGTAAATGTGGTGAAGCTTCACTTTGTATAGAATACCCCCAATCAGGTGTAAGAAAAATTAAGAAACATTAAAAAAAAAAAAATTTTTGTTTGCACATGATTGTATGATGGAAATCAGCAGAGCTTTAACGCATTTACTAAGCTCTTGGGAAAATGAGCGCAATCACTTGCAAAGTGCACAGTCTATCTGCCTTTAGTAATTAATCGCCATAGATGCTTCCCATACCAGTCAACGCATTTTGGTCCTAAATAAAAGATAATAGGAACAGTTTACTAAAATATAGTGCATGTGGTATTTTTAATACCCTGCGTTAATTTTTTTTTTTTTTTCATTTTTACAAGAAAACAAATTCTTCAATGTACAAGATGTTATCAGATGGATTGAAGATAATACATACATGCTATATTATCAGTGTTGTGCAGTTATTTCTGCTTACAATATCACTTTCTTTAGCCTTGAATTACTTTTGAGCTGCTATGGGGTGTCTTTTGAGCACAGCAGAGAAAGAAGCTGTTTTTATCAGAGATAATATGATGATTCATAATAGAGGTTTTTACAATGGCAGAACAAATATTTCACGTAAAATGCTTGCACCGTCATGTGATAGTTATTTGGAAATGTTGATGTCAAAATGATTGGGAGATTAAAAAAGACAGTTAAAATAAGTCACACATCTTAGTGAACTAATCCTGATATCAAACATATCTATTTGGAGGCTTTAAAAAAAAAATTGACTGCTGCAGAAATATTTCTGTCCACTAGATGTCAGAAGTGTTCTCTTTTTTGGAGGCGATAACAGCTTCCCTGGGGTAGTGCTGCACTACCAATAAAATCTTCTCACATAACACATCTTCCAGTAATCAATATGCCCAACAGGTCCTTCAACAAGTATCAGTCTGCAAGAGATGTAATGGAAAGCAAAGGTCTTACTAACACCAGCCAGGGAGACATCAGGACACATTTTGTTAACATTCTTCTCTGGTACACAGGTTAAAAGGACTCCGTAAACTCTTATGTACGTCCGCCGTCTGCCTTTTATGTCTTGTTGGTAGTATCAGTGGCACAGTGAATGTATTGTTTGTTAATAAAATCAGATGCTATATTGTCTGCTTCATCTAATGCTGCCCGCAGACGCATCGATTTTGCATGCGATCGACCATTCGTTCTGATCAGTTTAATTGGTTGGATGTCTGAAATTATTCGTCGATACAGCACAAACCGTAAATTCACCTTCATCAATCCAATTATTAAAGAAAAACGTAAACACATATCAGAAGTGAGTTTTTTAGTAGTCAACCCATTATTATTACAGGTATTTACAGTGCCTTGAAAAAGTTTTCATACCCCCCGAAATTTTCCATATTTTGTCGTTTTACAACCAAAAACATAAATGTATTTTATTAAGATTTTTGTGATAGACCAACACAAAGTGGCACATAATTGTGAAGTGGAAGCAAAATGATAAATGGTTTTCAAAATTTTTTACAAATAAATATCTGAAAAGTGTGGCGTGCATTTGTATTCAGTCCCCTTTACTCTTATGCAGCATATACACGAGCGGACTTCTCTATCAAACTCATCCGATGGACCGAGTCCGGTGGACAATCCGATCGTGTGTGGGCTTCATCGGACCTTCAGCTGACTTTTTCTGTCGAAAGTCTGACGGACTTTAGATTTTGAACATGCTTCAAATCTTTACGTCGTAACTCTGCCGGACTCAGAAATCCGCTCGTATGTATGCTAGTCCAACGGACAAAAACCAACGCTAGGGCAGCTATTGGCTACTGGCTATCAACTTCCTTATTTTAGTCCCGTGTACGTCATCACGTACGAATTTGTCGGAATTTTGTGTGATCGTGTGTAGACAAGTCCGTTCGTTAAAAAGTCAGTCGGAAGTCCCTCAAAAGTCCGTTAAAAGTCCGTCGGACCAGTCCGGTCGAAAAGTCCGCCCTTGTGTACGCAGCTTTTTACCCCTAACTAAAATCTAGTGGAACCAATTGCCTTCAGAAGTCACCTAATTAGTAAATAGAGTCCACATGTGTGTAATTTAATCTCAGTATAAATATAGCTGTTCTGCAAAGCCCTCAGAGGTTTGTTAGAGAACCTTAGTGAACAAACAGCATCATAAAGGCCAATGAACACACCAGACAGGTCAGGAATACAGTTGTGGAGAAGTTTAAAGCAGGGTTAGGTTAAAAAAAATAATGTCCCAAGCTTTGAACATCTCACGGAACACTGTTCACTGTTCAAGACATGGCCGTCCACCTAAACTGACAGGCCGGACAAGGAGAGCATTAATCAGAGAAGCAGCCAAGAGGCCCATGGTAGCTCTGGAGGAGCTGCAGAGATCAACAGCTCAGGTGGGAGAATCTGTCCACAGGACAACTATTAGTAGTGCACTCCACAAATTTGGCCATTATGGCAAGAAGTAAGCCATTGTTGAAAGGAGGCCATAAAAATTGCGCTTGCAGTTTGTGAGGAGCCATGTGGGGGACACAGTGGAAAAAATGTGGAGGAAAGTGCTCTGGTCAGATGAGACCAAGATTTAACTTTTTGGCCTAAAAGCAAAATGCTATGTGTGGTGGAAAACTAATGCTGCGTACACACGATCGCACATTGCGACAACAATCCATGTTTTTTTCCGACGGATGTTGGCTCAAACTTTTCTTGCATACACACGGTCACACAAAGTTGGTCGGAAATTGCGAACGTCAAGAATGCAGTGATTTACAACACGTACGACGAGCCGATAAAAATTAAGTTCAATAGCCAGTGCGGCTCTTCTGCTTGATTCCGAGCATGCGTGGAACTTTGTGCGTCAGAATTGTCTACACAAAATCGGAATTTCCAACAACGGATTTTGTTGTCGGAATATTTGAGACCCAGATCTCAAATTTTGTGTGACGGAAATTTCGATGGAAAATGTCCGATGGAGCCTACACACGAACTCCCATCGAACATTTTCCATCGGAAAATCCGTCCGTGTGTATGAGGCATTACACTGCACATCACCCTGAATGCACCATCCCCACCATGAAACATGGTGGTGGCAGCATCATGTTGTTGGGATGCTTTACTTTAGCAGGGAGAGGGAAGTTTGTCAGAGTTTATGGGAAGATGGATGGAGCCAAATACAGGGCAATCTTAGAAGAAAACCTGTTATGCCCCGTACACACGGTCGGATTTTCCGATGGAAAATGTCCGATCGGAGCATGTTGTCGAAAATTCCGACCGTGTGTGGGCTCCATCGGAAATTTTCCATCGGATTTTCCGACACACAAAGTTGGAGAGCAGGTCATAAAGTATTCAGACAACAAAATCCGATCACGTCAATTCCGACCGTGTGTGGCCTGTTCCGACGCACAAAGTGCCACGCATGCTCAGAAGAAATTCCGGCACGGAATAGCTCGTTCTGGTAAACTTAGCATTCGCAATGGATACAGCACTTTCGTCACGCTGCAAGGTCAAAAATGGTTTAATACAGCGCACTCTCTTCTTCTTTATAATGTGACAAGAATGAAGTAGTTTTGCTGCTCATATTCACACACACTTATAACAAACTTTTTTTTTTGTTTTTTTTATTGGGATTCCCTGAATATATTGTTAGTTGTCACATCTGACAGAATGTTTTTTTTTGTTTGTTTGTTTTTGGGATTTTAAGCCTTTTTTGTTTTAGATTTAATGTTTGTATTTTTTCCAAGGCTGATCTTTGTTCAATGTTATTTTTATTTTTACTCCTGAATATTTTTGTGTGTGTTTTGTGTGTCAAGTTACCCCAACACCATTGATATCTTTTATTATTTAATCTCAAGGAGATTGTTTGTTGTTGGTGACCCTTGTTCATTTCACATTGTATATTTGAAATGTACCTGAATCCTCACAAACAAACTGTTATTTTTGAAGTAAAACACACATAGGAGAGTATAATTCAAAACAAAAATCCTTTATTAAGGGCTCAGAACCAAACAAAGAGGAAGGCAACACTGGATCAACAGGAGAAATTAGCGAAGCCTGGGACCCCCACGGCAGACATCAATTCTTGAACATCAAAATTGGTGGCCTGAGGAATCCATATGTAAGGGAGGGCAGTCTGGTCCAGAATTCGCAGAGATCCGGATAGCAGCAGATGACATGTGTGTCCCCAGGCTGTGGTACCACAAGCGGCTGCATCTTTTGGCCGACCAGACTGGATCCAGGGTCCTCACTTTCTGGTCTTCCTTCCACGCTTCCTTCCCGGCTGTGGCTGTGCTGTTGGAGATGTGGCAGGAGGAGGAGTAGGACCTGGAGGAGGAGGAGGACTGGGAGGACCTGGAGGAGAAGGAGGAGGAGGAGGGGGACCTGCAGGAGGAGGAGGACCATCGCAAAGGTGTGTCTCAGGTGTAATTTGGCCCCTCATACCTTTCTTAAGAGCCTCCAATATGAGGGATTCACACATGACTTGTTGGCCCTCCTCCATCCTCTGCATTTTATAGGCAATGGTGGCAGCAATGTCCTCCTCCACGGTGTGTCGTGCTCCCAGGACCTCTGTAGCCCTCCAAAAGAGTCCTCTGGCAGCCTCCTCTAGGGCACTCCTCCTACTGCCACTTTCTCTTTCCAGGGGGAGTGGAGGGACCTGCAGATCAGCCAGCCGGCTCGGCCCGGCCACCTCCTGGCTGAGACTTCCCTGTGTATGAAAAAGGGACATGGTTTTAGTTTTTGATTCATCAATCACAATCCTAAATTAGTACTCCCAACTAACATCTAGTTAACATCATTGATTGGACAAGCAGAAATATTTAGAGTTATGCTATAACTGGCTCAATCTGGGTTCCTCCACATGTTGCCTGGAAGGCCCAGGTTGGGCGTCAGAAGCCTCAGCCGGGGGGGAAGGAAGCGTGGAAGGAAGACTGGAGAGGGATGGCCTGGGTTCAGTCTGGCCTGCCAGAAAATGCAGCCTGTCGTAGTACCACATCCTGGGGACATAGATGTCATCTGCTGCTCCGGATCTCTGTGAATCCAGGACTTTCTTGCGCTCCCTTACATATGTACTCCTCAGTCCACCAATTAAGATCTTCAAATAAGTGATGTCTGCCGTGGGGATCACCTGCTTCACAATTTCACACAATTGCTCCAGTGCTGCCTTCCTCTTTGCTTGGTTCTTGTAATGGGGGTGTTTAATCTCCCACAGACATGGCAGCTCCCTTAACATATCAATGAATAGTGACATGAAGTCATTGTCTTTCACTAGCATATCCATGTTCACTACAAGACACAACACAAGACAAAGCCTAATGTCAGACAAAACTCTCCTAATTTTGTTACAATATAGGCCTCAATCTAGAAGCAGTATAGGCCAAAGTTTGTCTCTTACCTTCGTTCTTACGATCGGCGCGTCCAATGCTCCTTCCTCCGCTCACAGATTGTACATAATACGCACGTGTGTTACGCTTTATATACACTGAGCATGCGTGTAACTCCGCCCGCCCCTGACGTTCTTTCTATTCTATTCCCCGCCCCTTTTTGTTCTGCGCAGTGGGGGAAGAGCACATGGCGGAGTCACAGCAGGTGCGTGATAATTACAGGAACGAGGAGGAGGAGGAGGAAAGCCCGGATTCGGACACGTCCCGATCCAGAAGGAGACGATTTAAGGCCACAAATATGTCCTTTGGGGAGATGTTGGAGATGGTTGATATCCTGAAGAAGGCCGACTATGACGGAAAGTATGGGCCTTACCCCAACCCCAATATCAGAAAGGCCAAGATCATGGCGAAAGTGGTCAAAAGTCTTCACAGAAATTTCGGGGTACGACGATCGAAAGATCAGCTCAGGAAGCGGTGGTCGGACCTGAAATTAAGAGAGCCAGAGCAGTACCGAAAGATCCAGAGAGTGCTGCAAAAAAGTAAGTAGTTGTGCTGTGTTCCTATTCTTTTTGTCTTTATTACGTTCGTGCTGCTCCATATGCTTTTCTTTAATTGTACAGTTTAAAAGGGCAACTTTAATGTTCATGGGCCCATTATTCGTTCGTATCAAACATTTTTCTGTCGGCCTCTAAAACACCATTGTTTAGGCCATATGCATTTTCCCACATTTTTTAGGGCCTACTTGGATGCCAAATATTTGTTTGTGTAGATGGGTTTGTTACTAGAATGAAATGCAAACTAGATTGTGTGTAAGGAGAGGACACTGAGCAGCTGTTTTCACATCTGGACACTGGAGCACTGGTGTGGGACACCAGAACACCATTTTTATTAGGGGGGCCACACAGGTGCTCCAGTGTATACGATAGGGGGGTCTCCATCTGTGAAGCTTGTACTAAAGAGGTAAAGTATTGCAGCTTGACAAATGACAGTAAAAAAACGACATCTTGGAACTCTGCTAAAATAGACAATTGTACCCCACTTCCAAGCAATGTTTCCTATTTATTGTTCTGCCATCAAATATCTGTGTGCTAATTATACCATTTTTGTTTTACATAGGGGATAAAAGACTCAGAGGACACCCCTCATCCGAGGAGACCACAGACCCCCCACCTATGGAAGAAGGTGAAATACCCCCAACCCAAGAAGAGCAGGAGGAAGAAGAAGATGTGTTTGAAATTGGCACCACAACAGGTGAGTGTCTGCGACCACAGGCTCAGGTAAGAGATGGATGGTGGCAGATTTTTGATACCTGTTTTTGTTTTGTTTCTCTCTTTTTAGGTGATTGTGATGTTAGGGATCGAGATCCTTTCACATCTGAAAGTGCCCACATCCTTATCGGGGAGATCATGGGGTGTAATGTAGAATTGCAAAACATCCAGAAAAAAATAAATGATGTGATTCAAAAAAATAATAACATCATTGATGTTTTGGGGAGAATTTAAAACCCCACAAAATCACTTTTTTTTATTGTGGTCCAATGTTTTAAATATTTTTGCAATGTTTTGAAAAGCCGCATTTGGAGGATGCATACAGTGTGCCAACATGTGCTATCTGCCATCACAGGAGATCAATGGACGCGTTTTGGGGGTGCAACCCCTTCCTCAATAATAAAGTAGCTGAGAGGAAGGGCTTGCTCCCCCAAAACACGTCCCTTGATCCCCCGTGATGGCAGATAGCACATGTTTACATTCGTAAATTGGTGTGCATCTTCCAAATTTGGCTGTTCCAGGGGTGATTTGACCCCATCTGAACTCAATATCAAACACAGTTCCTAAATACTGATGTCTGATATTGCCTTCAGGTTTTACCTAATGTGAACTTTGTAAGTTCAAGTTTTTTGTCTTTCTTGTTGGTTTTACACAGGCCTGTTTTATCGTAAATGGACATTTCTATTTTTGATAATGCCACCCTAAAAAATTTTAGACAACAAACATGTTGGTTTGTTGGAAAAACCTTTGGTAAATGCACATGTGATTGTGCAGGTATAAAAAAGTTTGTTAATCAAGAATGTGTGGATTATTGTCTCAACACTACAACACTTTTGGGGTGATGTCATTGCTGTTTTCAGAGAAAATGGGGGTTATTTCCTAAGGCCAAATCCTCTTGGCACTACAAGTGCAGTTTCAGTGCAGTTGCAAGTGCACTTGTAGTGAAATGTGTTTTTGCATTTAGTAAATAACAGCCAACAGTGCTTTGTATAAGGTTACACAATCACACCATTTTCTACACTCAACACATTTCTGTCAGTGTCAGCTAAAACAAACACAAGCAGTAAATGTCCACAAAGAAGTTCTTTTTTTTTATTATAAAAAGGATTCACATATTTGCTGGCATATTGATGGCCCCCCTACCCGCAAAGAACTCCAGGTAGCGTAACCGGACATCACGGGCACTCAGGGAGGGCAAGCCAGGATGGCCGCTTTCAAGTGCCATCAGTGTGGTTTGATGTATCATTCCGGCCTCAGGCCCAACTGAGCCAGCATAGTTGGCCGAACGTTTCCTTAAAAAGTTATGGAGAATACAGCACGCCAGTATAATATGGTTCAGTTTATACTCCGCCATATGGATGGGTGTCATAAATAGGCGGAACCAGCTGGCCAGGATTCCAAATGTGTTCTCCACCACTCTTCGGGCTCTGGCCAGCCGGTAATTAAAAACCCTCTGTTCCGGGGTGAGGGTCCTCATCAGGAATGGCCGCATCAGGTAGTCCCCCAGCGCAAACGCTTCATCAGCAACGAACACGAATGGGAGTCCTTCCACATTGTCCTCTAGAGCTGGCAAGTCCAAGTCCAAGCTGCCATTCTGGAGACGCCTGTAAAACTCCGTCTGGGCGATGACTCCACCATCGGACATCTTGCCATTCTTCCCCACGTCCACATACAGGAAGTCGTAATTAGCCGACACCACCGCCAACATCACTATACTATTGAACCCCTTATAGTTGAAATAGTCTGCCATTCCTGTGGCGTGGAAGGAAATTGTTGAGGAAAAAAAAAACATTACTATTTTTGAACAGAAACATGGCAAGCAGATTAGGCACAAACATTATGGGGCAACCTCCAGATAGCATTTATTAAGGGGAATTTAACAACGCCAAAGTATAAGGTACACCTATCATATTCCCCCTCCCCCCCTCTCATGGGCCATTTCTAACATTATGGGGTGTGTGGAACTCTTGGACAGGTAACCCTCTTCACTTCATTGAGAGATGAATGCCTAAATACAGGGTATTACTTGGAACAGCCCCTCCTTAGTTACACTATTGGCAGCCCACTGGACAGGTAAGAAGTGTCATAATACAAAGATATAAATACACACTGTACACATTTTAGCACATTTGGACATTCTGCTATTACCTATCAAGATAATAATAGGATACAAAAACGTGAAACAGTACCATTTGAAAGAATACAGGCAGGCCCTTACACTACATGCTTTGGGGAATTCATCCATAAATCTGACCACAAAAGAGATGGGTATAGTGTGTATGGGTTTGGCAAAGTCCATGAACTCCTCCCCACCCTATTCATGGACTGGACTTGTGTCAAGGTCAGGACCCCAACACCAAGCCCCCGCACAGCACGAACTCTACGAAGAGTACGCATACGCAACATGGCTAGAAAACGGTCGGCTGCTCAGAACGAAGTAACAGAACGCACTGAAGAACAGCAAGGCCTGTGAAGAGCGACCTGAAAAACAGTAACGAACGAACAAGAATTCAATGACTAATTAAAGTCACGCGGAACTTGCTTGCACGCACTGAAGAGCAGATACAAACCCACAAGCACAAACTGAACGGCAGAAAACGATCTGAAAGCCACGAGTCTGAAAAAGCGTGAATCGTCTCTCACCAAACTTTTACTAACACGAGATTAGCAAAAGGAGCCCAAAGGGTGCCGCGCTTGGTTCTGAACTGGCCTTTTCTAGTCTCGTCGTACGTGGTGTACGTGACCGCGTGGTTGGCGATCGGAAATTCCGACAACTTTGTGCGACAGTGTGTACGCAAAACAAGTTTGAGCCAACATCCGTCGGAAAAAATCCTAGGATTTTGTTGTCGGAATGTCCGATCAATGTCCGACCGTGTGTACGGGGCATTAGAGTCTGCAAAAGACTTGAGACTGGGGCGGAGGTTCACCTTCCAGCAGGACAACGACCCTAAACATACAGTTGGAGCTACAATGGAATGGTTTAGATCAAAGCATATTCATGTGTTAGAATGGCCCAGTCAAAGTCCAGACCTAAATCCAATTGAGAATCTGGTGCAAGACTTGAAAACTGCTGTTTGCGGACGCTCTCCATCCAATCTGACAGAGCTTGAGCTATTTTGCAAAGAAGAATGGGCAAAAATGTCACTCTCTAGCTGTGCAAAACTGGTAGAAACAACTGAAAAAAGACTTGCAGCTGTAACTGCAGAGAAAGATGGAGTTTCCAGGATCATGCATCTAACACTGGGTATGTCCTGCCATCTGCAGATTTGATTGGGGGGGGGGCAATAATATCAACAGCTGAAAAAGTAAGCATTTTTTTTAAAAACAATATTTACTATAAGGATACTGTAATGCATAGGGGCCTTTTTGGGAAAAGTATGTGAAGGTGAAATAACCCTTTAAACCAGTGCAAACAGCTGTTAGAATGAACAAAGTGCAATAACCCATAAAAATCAATCAGATTTCTTTTTACTGAAGTCAGATCAGGTAAAGATGACTTTGGGGTCTCTATTAGATCTGATCTTTATTAGATATGCAAGCTTATTTTCTGGTACTCTACATGGCTTTCTACATGCATTAGGCTTCCCCTCTTGTCTTGGGAACCATAGCCAATAAGCCTTACTAATCATGGAAGAGACCTTAAGAGGGTTCTGCTGTATACCATTGATATCATGTCCCTCGTTATTGGCAAGATCAGTTGAAGATCATGTAAACCCCTGTATATACAAATAGGAAAATTCTCCCTAAATCAAAACACTTTTTCCATAGTTATCAACCAGATTCCTTGTTTCATCTTTCCAGCCAATAAACATAAAAAGTGAATACAAATTAAACCTAAAAAGTGGCAAATGGAAAGTTCTCATGTTTTCTGAAAAAGTTTTACTCCCCCCTCTTCCTACCTATCCTGTCTAACCTGTACAAAAAAAAATGTGTGCACTTACCTATTTTTAAGCCACTCTGGTCTGGTGATCCTACAGCTCCGGCACCCCTGTGTCAGTGAGCAGCTGCTGCAGAGGATAGGAGGGAACACCAACAATGTCTGAGCCATGGGAGCCAATGGGTGGTGTCATGGCACTTGAAATCCACAGCTGCTGTTGAATGCTTCCTTAACCACTTAATAATTATACTGCGGCAAGTTGGCTCTCCTGCGCGAATTGCCGTAGGTTTAGATCGGCCGCTTAAATAGCGATAGGGGGGCGTGCGCGACGCTTGAGCCAATGCGAGTGGCTGACGGCCGCGATGTCCGCCGGCCACCCGCGATCGCTCCACAGAGAGCCAGAACTGGGATCTGCCAATGTAAACAAACAGATCCCCGTTCTGACAGGGGAGTAGAGAGAGATCTGCTGTTCCTAGTGATCAGGAACAGCAATCTTTCTCCAGCTCCAGTCAGTTCCATCTCCCCACAGTTAGAAACACCTCCCAGGGAACACATTTAACCCCTTGATTGCACCCTAGTGTTAACCCCTTCCCTGCCAGTGACATTTACACAGAAATCAGTGCATTTTTATAGCACTGATCCCTTTATGAATATCAATGGTCCCAAAAAAGTGTCAAAAGTGTCAGATCTGTCCGCCACAATGTTGCAGTCCCGCTAAAAATCACAGATCGCCGCTATTACTAGTAAAAAAATAAATAAATAATAAAAATGCCATAAATCTATCCCCTATTTTGTAGACGCTATAACTTTTGCACAAACCAATCAATATACGCTTATTGTGATTTTTTTTTTTTACCAAATATATGTAGAAGAATACAAATTGGCCTAAACTGATGAAGACAACAAATTTATTTCTTTTATTTGTTTTTGGAGGATATTTTTATTATAGCAAAAAGTAAAAAATATTGCTTCTTTTTTCTTTTTTTTTTACATTGTCACTCTTTTTTTTGTTTATAGCGCAAAAAGAAAAAACTGCAGAGGTGATCAAACACCGCCAAAAAAAATCTCTATTTGTGGGAAAAAAGGACATAAGCTTTGTTTGGGTACAGCATCGCACGACCGCACAATTGTCAGTTAAAACGACTGTGCTGTATCGCAAAAAATGACTCTTTCATTAAGGGGGCAAATCCTTCTAGTCCTTAAGTGATTAAACAGACCTGCAGGATCATGTGAATGGATCAGACTAAAAATAGGTAAGTACACACATCTTTTTTAAACAGGCACGATAGTTAGAGCCTTTTCTGGGGCGGTTTGCAGGTGCTATTGCGCTAATAATAGCGCCTGCAAGCCGACCCGAAAGTGCCACTACTTTCATTCCAGTGTGAAAGCCCCGAGGGGTTTCACACTGGAGCGATGCACTGGCAGGACGGTAAAAAAAGTCCTGCCAGCAGCATCTTCGGAGCGGTGAAGGAGCGGTGTGTATACCGCTCCTGCCCATTGAAATCAATGGGACGGCGCGGCTATACCGCCGGCAAAGCGCCTCTGCAGAGGCGCTTTGCGGTGGTATTTAACCCTTTCTCGGCCACTAGCGGGGAGTAAAACCGCCCCTCTAGCGGCCGCATACCGACGCTAAAACGGTTTTACCGCCGACGCCGCCCCCGCCCCAGTGTGAAAGGGCTCTTAGGATAGGGGGGAGGGAACATTTTTAAGAATAGATATAGTCAGGGTTTTTTTTTTTGAATTCCAGGTCTGCATATTTTTGCATAGTTACCTTAGTCCAGCTTGGATCAATGTAAATAGGTATGTGCCATACCTAGCCGATCCCAGTGGCACCTGAAACCTGTGGTAGGCACTGCTACTACCGTGATTGCAGTTAGCTTCAGGGTCCCATGCCAAGAGACTGCCCTGCTGTTGTGGAAATATAGGAGGTTGCTCAGTCAGCACAGGAGCCATTCAGAAAATACTTCTCATTCTCTCAATGAATGCAAAGTATTCTCTGATTGGATGAGGTGGAGATTGTGATGTCGCTGCCTTACCTCTCCACCTCATCCTATCAGAGAACATTTTACATTCATGGAGAAAATGCAAAGTTTTCTCCGAATGGTGTACGTGCCATGCAAGCAACCTCTTCCTGTGTTCAGTATGCATCAGGGCAGCTGCTTGACATGGGACCCAGAAGCTAGTGATGAGCACTGTAGTAGCAGTGCCTACTACAGTAATTTATAGCCTCTACAGGGATCTGCCAGTTTATTTTATTTCATTTATGGCACATGCATAGTTGTCCTTGGTCCACGCTGGACTGAGAGAAATATAGAGGGTGCCATTGCTGATTTCCTTCTTAAAATGGCTTGTCTTTGCTGTAAGGTGCTGTAAATAAATCATTCCACCATTCCAAATAATATGTTGCCTATCCCTTCTTAAAATGTTTAAATTTAACATTTTGTCCAATATCGTAATGTTTTGATGAATGCCAAGTGCACATTCTCAAAACGGAATCATATATAAGGCAACCTAGGCAGGGGCCTACAGCCCATTGGATGGCCAGGGAGCACAGCTACAAACTTCATCCTCCTGCAATAAACTAAAATAGGTTTCTCTGACCCTTTTTCCATCATTATCTGTCAGTTAAGGGGATGTAGGTGTCAAAGCTATTTCCCTGGAGCCCCATTATGCTTTAAAAGAGAAGTATAGCCTAAGCTCATTTGGCTGTACTTCTCCTATGGATCACAGGAGTGCAGTTCATTCTGCACACCTGTGACCCATTTTCAGTAGACAGCAGGCTGAAGTCCACTGTTTGTTGAAGTCACAGAGAGCCGGTCCAGGCTCGAGTAAGATCGTGACAGTGGAGTCAGGATCCTCCCACATGCCTGGACCGACACCTGGCTCCGCCTCTCAGCGAGCCACTGAGCCAGCCGTTCCCGCCCCCTCCACAGCCCAGTGCTCCAGTGAGCGGGGGGGGCAGAGCAGAGAGCTGTGACTGATAGTCACCAGCTCTCTGCTCAAAGAGCTGTGAGAACCGAGCAATCTGTGGTGTTGGATCGCTCGATTCTCAGTCTTAGAAGCGTCGGGGGATTGATACAGAATCGGACCGATGCTGCATCCAGCTAGGTAAGTATGAATCTGGAAAAAAAGTTAACCCCATACTTTTCTTTTAATTTTTCTCTGCACGTGCTCAATCCTAGTTAGGAGACACAAAGCTCAATTTGTTAGAATATAATGACCATTATTTGCCATAACAAATATTGCCAGCTGTGAGAGCCAATGAGATCCAAATATAACAGTCACATGACTGAAAGTATCCATTACCGTGGCACATAATATATGCATTGGTAAACTGAGCTTAATCTTTTAAAGGTTAAAAAGAGAAGGAAGTGTGCTACATAGTTTACAGAATAAAGAGAGAAACAAATCGCTGATCCTGTCTAACAATTCATTGTAAAAACAAGGTTTAGTTGTACACATTTGCAAATACATGTGGAAGCCGCAGTGCTTCATCAAGGCTCCTCTGTATAGTGAGGTGCTAACTCTATATTTGAGGTTCTCCAAGTTGGATCTTATATAGCAGTAGGATAAATTAAGGGCAGGTATACCTGGAGAGAGCTCACTCCTCGTTATTGGCAGGAGGATACATTAGATGCCCAGCAAGAGCACATTGGCAGCTGAAGCCACCCAATGTGTCCCCACACCAAATCCAGCAAACAAGCTATAGCTTGGATTTGGCTGGGCAGAGAAGGCAACCACCTCAGGTGTAGCATTCTACAACGTGGAAGAGCAGCAACATCCCCAACAGCCCTGTGGAGCAACACCACTGCCAATTTCAGCTGCATTCCTAGCCAAGAACAGAGGTTGAAGATGACAATTGTCCAGATTCAGAGGAAATCAGAACCGTTCAGAAATGTCACTGCAGACGCTGTCTGAGCTGAATGTCCTTTGCTCCAACTTAGCCACTGTAGAATGCAGCACCTGGAGGATGGAGGTTGAGAAGTGAGTGACAGTAAGTTCAGCATGGGTACCTTCAGATACCCTCCTGCCTGGAGGGCTCACTTCTTGTAACATTGCAGTTTTGTGATCCTCCTTCTTGTACACTTTGATAGCCAAGCAGTTCTTTCTCTTCAGGTCCTGAACTGACAGACAGTACATGATAATAACGTATGAGATTAAAATCTAGACAACAGACTAAACAAAAATGGCCTAAATACAAGAGGCAACCTGTAGTGCCTAGGCCTGCTGGGTCCCTTCCAAAGCTCTGTTCTCTGCACAAGCTACCTGCAGCACAAGGACGATACCACTGCTACATTCACAATTCATTGTCTAGGTTTTCAACGGTATTTGGTGTACGCAAGTAAAAGTATAGCCTTTGTGGCTATTAAGGAATATATATTGAAAAAAAAGGTTTGTTCCCGGAAATCAGCTTTAACCACTTCAGCCCCGGAAGATTTTACCGCCTTCCTGACCAAAGCACTTTTTGCGATTCGGCACTGCATCGCTTTACCTGACAATTGCGTGGTCGTGTGACGTTGCCCCCAAACAAAATTGTCGTCCTTTTTTTCCCCACAACTAGAACGTTCTTTTGGTGGTATTTGTTCACCTCTGCGGTTTTTATTTTTTGCACTATAAACAAAAAAAGAGGGCCAATTTTGAAAAAAGCAATATTTTTTACTTTTTGCTATAATTAATATCCCCCAAAAATGTATAAAAAAAATATTTTTTTCCTCACTTTAGGTCGATATGTATTCTTCTACATATGTTTGGTAAAAAAAAAAATCACAATAAGCGTATATTGATTGGTTTGCGCAAAAGTTATAGGGTCTACAAAATAGGGCATAGTGTTATGGCATTTTTATTATTAATTTTTCTTTTACTAGTAAGGCTGCGATCCGCGATTTTTATCAGGACTGCGACATTATGGCGGATATGTCGGACAATTTTGACACATTTTTGGGACCATTGGCATTAATACAGCGATCAGTGCTATAAAATTGCATTGATTACTGTAAAAATGTCACTGGCAGTGAAGGGGTTAACCACTAGGGGGCAATCAAGGGGTTAATGTGTACCCTAGTTTGTGTTCTAACTGAAGGGGGGATGAGACTGTGCGGGGGAGATGACAGATCGCTGTTCGTACTCTGTATGAACAGACGATCTGTCTGTTCTCCCCTCAGAGAACCGGAAACTGTGTGTTTACACACACAGATCCCGGTTCTCCGTGTACCCCGAGCGATCGCGGGCACTCGCATCGGCTCCGTGGGTGAGCAGGGGGCGTGCGCCTCCGGTTACATGCACGCGCCCCCTAGTGGCCACAGGGCAAATCGACGTTACATAACGCTGTTTTGCAGTACAACTGCGGCGGATGGTCGGCAAGTATTTAAAGTATAACTAAAGGCAAAACTTTTTTTTTTAGTTTTGGACAGAGTGGAGAGGGATTAGAATGCTTGTCAATCTTTATTGCTGTCTGTGCCCCCGTTAAGGAGATTCACCCTCTATATTTGTCCTGCCTACCATTATCATTGAAAGTGAGACTAAAAGAAAAAAAAATCCCCAAATTTAGGCTGTCCCCAGAAAAGTAATAGAATGGAAATCTTTCAATGGGGACACTAGTTCTGGTGACCTGGGGCTCCTCAAAGAATTCTCTTAATTTGCAGGGATTTCATGTCACTTCCTGTTTGGTTATGTGACAGGAAGTGAAGGAATATCTCCACAATGGCAGAAAAAAATCTGACTGGGGTTATAACTAGGGGTGCTGAAATGAATCGCTGCATTGCGATTCAGGTGTCCCCGATGTGGCATCGATGCATGCGACCGTAAAGATCAATTGCCGGTGACGTCATTTCCCTGCCCCTCCCGGAAGAGTGCTCCGAGCGTATCTCCTGTTGTGTACAATCCATGCCACTCATATGACTGCCCGGTCCGCCTCTCTCCTCTCACCTCCAGCTCTCCTCTCACTTCTCTCCTGACGTCAGTGAAGAATTCTCAGCCCCGCCCTCTGACTGTCGCTAGGAGAGGAGAGACAGATCGTGTGTTCCTAATAGCTAGGAACCACAATCTGTAATTTCCTCTAGTCAGTCCCCTACAGTTAGAAACACACACTAGGGAACACAGTTAACCCCTTGATCGCCCCTAGTGTTTAACCCCTTCCCTGCCAGTGACATTTTTACAGTAATCAATGCATTTTTATAGCACTGATCGCTGTATAAATGACAATGGTCTCAAAAATGTGTCAAAAGTGTCTGATGTGTCCGCCATAATGTCACAGTCACGATAAAAATTGCAGATCGATGCTAATTACTGGTAAAAAAAATAAAATAAAAATGCTATAAATCTATCCCCTATTTTGTAGACACTATAAATTTTGCGCAAAACCAATCAATATACGCTTATTGCGATTTTTATTACCAAAAATATGTAGAAGAATACTTATTGGTGTAAACTGAGGAAAACTTAGCTTTTTTAAAAAAAAAAAAATGGGGATATTTATTATAGCAAAAAGTACATAATATTGTGTTTTTTTCAAAATTGTTGCTCTTTTTTTGTTTATAGCGCAAAAAATAAAAAATGCAGAGGCGATCAAATACCACCAAAAAAAAGCTCTATTTGTGAGAAAAAAAAGGATGTCAATTTTGTTTGGGTGCAACGTCGCACGACCGCGCAATTATCAGTTAAAGTAACGCAGTGCCGAATCGTGAAAAATGGCCTGGTCATTCAGCAGCTAAATCTTCCGGGGCTGAAGTGGTTAAGGGAGTGAGGTTATTTTTAATTTAAAGCGAAGTTCCAGTCAATTTTTTGTTTATTAAAAGTCAGCAGCTACAAAAAAAAGTGTATCTTCTGACTTTTAATAAAAAGACACTCACCTGTCCCACAATCCACCCACGTGGCCACCCAATCCCTCCCTTCTCTCCCCCACCTGTCCACGGCGCTGTCAATACTACTGTGGGCATCCGGCTGTGACATCTTGCAGTTTCACAGCCGGGTGCGCATGTCTCACTGCGCTGTCCTGAATGGCCGGGCAATCTTTTTGGACCTGTGATGTGTCCTAGAAGATTGCAGGGAGGAAGGGCCACCTAGGCGGTCCAAGCGGAAGTGGGAGTTGGTCGGTAATCATGATGCATCACGGAATCGAATCGTTGACCAGATAATCATAATCGAATCGCGAGACCATTGAAAATGCGCACCTCTAGTTATAACCCTCCCTTGCTCTATCTAAAATGAAAAAAAAAAGTTTTGTTTATAGTTCTACTTGGGGGTTAGATATGTTTAGTAGTGATTTTACGGTATATGGATGTAGCATAACCTCTTTCTATCTACTAATAAGTCCTACTATAATTTAAACCTCTGTGCTATAATTCCAAGGGCTTTCCCAGCATTTTTTTTATTGTTCATATGTAAACTTTAATTTGTGGGTTTTTTCTTTCATTGTTGTACTGCTGCTATTTAAAATGCTTTGTACCCAAAACCCCATTTTTGCGCCATTATAAAAGGGATAAATTATTACAGTAATGGTAATAAAAAACTGATTCTGTTTTAAGATGCTGATTATGACTACATCCCACTGGTTTCACCAAAGTGCAACATCCCCTATGTTGTTCAGCTGCCCTTTGAGAAAAAGGTGGTAACCCATTTCTGCAGCCTGCTCCCATGCAGCCCACTTTATGTGGCGGGTCTGTAGTAGGGTGCAGAAATGGGAACGGGGTGCTTTTCCATCTTCATCTAAAGATCTTGTCCCAGCACTGCTACAGCTTTGTTATAAAAAAAACAAAAAAATAACTTTTTAATAAAAAATTGTATTTTTTTTGTTAACAGGAAAAGGGACAAATATGGGATTTTTTTTTAACTATAGAGAAAAGGCACCCAAATGAAGGAAAAACTAGATGAATAAGGACAGCTTGAAAAAGCATAATAAACAAAGAGAAAGGCACAGATATGATTTTGACACAAGAAAGCAGTCTAAAGACTTTCTCTCTTTGTTTGCTCTCACCTTTTATAGCTGCCAACAGAATTAGTGGTTATTCTCCACATATGCCTACATCGTATATCCAAATGGCACAGGAGAAGCAACTGAAAATCAGCGCAGTTAAAAATCCCCTTATTTGAAAGCGACAAATATACAATGCCATTGTGTTTTCCATTATTGTAAAGCTCATGATGTTTATTTTCAGGGGGTGTGGGTGAAATAAGAGCTGCGCAGTATGATAGCAGAATCCCGTTAACTCACACGTGCCACTTTAACTGTCTAGCTCTTTGCCAACTCACCCCAAGCAGCAACACGAGCTGAACCAGAGCCAGGCCTGCAATTAGATGGCATTGAGATGGTCCCGTTCTGCTGACGTGGAGCGGCACAAAGTGAGGATGATCCTGCATCAGACCATAATCTGGAGGAAACTTAATTACACCACTCTCATCGCAGCTTAATTAGTGCCACTTAATATGAAGCGTTAAACTATGTTTTAATATAATGCCAAGCTCTGTGGGAGGGCAATGCTGGGGTGAAGGAGGAGGGCTATGTATATTTTTATCTATACGCTGTTGTAGTTCTTTTTTTGCTTTTGACATGGGGTGTTCTGTTGGCAAAGCAGGGGTGGTACAATTTAACCCTTGTGTTTCTTAGAGGAAAAGTGCTAGCATAATAGGCGCCCTATTAAGATCCATTGCGGCCATACAGGTAAAATCTATGCCGAGAGGGCATGCAATATATGACATGCACAATATTTGAGAGAATTGAAAAAATATATTTTTTCAAATGAGTTGGAAAAGACAAATATTTTTACTGAAAGGAGAACTCCAGTTGAGGGGAAAAAAATGGCAATCACTTTAAATTACATCGTGTTGCATTCAGTATTGAGCTGAGAGGTATTTTGCATACCGAAACGAAAATTTAAAAAATATTCCTTAAGGTGTGTAGACATTTGCGGTCAGAGGCATGTGGAAAGGCCATTCTAAGTAGTAAATTGCAAGACCAGTATCTTTTGAGGCAGCAAGGTTGTCTCTAGAACAGAGAATGCCTAATCAGGTCAGTATGCAAACAAAGGGTAAGTTTACATAAGAGATTGTTAGGGGAAGATTAGAGTGAGGGTTAGTAGTAAAAGGAGGGATAGTAGGAGCTAAAGTGTATGTGTGAGGGTAGTATTTGTTTTAGTGTTTGGACCACAGGGATAAATAATATGCATTTGTTTTAGTGAGGGATAGTGTGAGATTTAGTGTTAGGGTTACAGAGAAAGAATAGTATAAGTTTTAGGGCTGTAGCACTCCTTTGCAATGCAGTGCCATTCATTTTGAATGCCACCCCAAGGCACTGCACTGCATCAGAAAAATGGGTGCTTGTCTGTTCTTTTGCACATGTGGCATATGACTTCATGCTTTCATTTGATCATGAACCATAGACCAACATTTTGTTTCTGGGAAGGGAAATCCACATCATCATAAATTTGGAGTATAACAGTCAATGTTCAAAGAGGTTCCAAGATCGTTTGCCTATTTTGCAGGCCAATCATAGATTTTGAGCACCCCTGTGACAGCAGATGCATTCTCTGTAATGAACCTCTTACTTTTTGTGACCAAAGGCCATTGAAAAGGAGAAATGTACAGCTCCAGGTCAGTCCACAGCTTACTGCCCCACCACAACACAGGGTGCAGGTCCCGTTTGTACCAGAGATACTGCAAATGAAAAAAATGAATGACTGCGTCCATAGCATCACTATGTATTAGTTACCTTAATTACACCTATCTGACTAATTTTTATACCTTAAAAAAACAAATTTATTTTTAAGCAAAAGAGCTTTTATTTGGTAGGTGACCCCTTCAAGCAGTGGGAGAAGCCAAGCCTAGCCATTATTGTTGCTCTCCTCCTAACCACTGATAGGATAGTGTGACGGAGAAAGGACAGAAGGGAACTGGATTGGTTGCTCCTGCAACCTCAGACTTAAGCCGCAGCCTGGTAGAGGGGGTCTGGCAGAGAAGCTAAGAGAGGAGGAGGTGGAGTTTTTGGTAGGCTGGTGTTGAGCAGGGCAAGTGGACTGTAGAGCACTCTGGGTAAGCTGGACGGACCAGAAGTAATATATGTAGTAGTATATATGGAGGATAGGGCAGGCAAACAGACATCCTGGGAAAATACTCCATAAGAGGGAAGCAATTCTTTAGTAAAATCAGAACACAAACAGAAGGTGCTTCTAAGTGCAGTATAAACAAGACTTTTATTGCCCAGAGGGAAAAAAAATGAATTAAAAAGTATACAGGCTTGTCAGATCACATAAGATGTCCAGTGGTCACTGTCCCGAAAGGAAATCCCAAAGAAGGTGACAGCATCAGTAGAAGGATCCTGGCCAACCAGCAATGGGGAGTTGTGTGTTTAATATCCAGGAAGGGCAGCCACGCTGCCGGGACCCGCTTGGAATGCGGGTATTCGGATGTGATGTCAAAAGACGTGGGACGCATTTCAGAGCATGCCTGATAGCTCCGTCTTCATGCCATGGATGAAAGTCAGTGTGAAAGCTATTTATAGCAACTGAGGCAGTGCTATGGCAGGAACAGAGACAGCAGCCACATAAATAAGACAGGACAAATAAGACAAAATGGGTAGTGATATGGGATATATGACAAAAGGCATCCCATACAAATAAAAGTGGAAATAGGAACATTTAAAACCCAAAAACAATCAAAGTGACATTATAGATAAAAATAGACAGAGGCAAGAAAGGAACATAAATAAAACACACAGAAAAAGCTGGTAGAACTATAGGTACCAGCACTACCTATAAATCAGAGGAAACACTAAAACACACTAAAAATGGATCTTACTATATGCACAGGGCGATACCTCTCCAAGAAATATATAATGGGATGATATATACTCTTAAAGAGATAGAACTCCACAGTCCAATTGCATATCTACTTCACAGAGCTTGGCATTAGGGGAAAACTACAAAAAAAAGGAGTGACCAGATATATGTTTCATTAATATCTGATGCAAAATATAAATATGTGTATGTATTTCTTTTTAATTCTAGTAAGTGTTTTTATCCTTTGAGCAATAAAAATCCTATTTATACTGCACTTAGTAGTGCCTTCTGTTAGTGTTGAGCAAGGAGCCTGAAGGAGTCAGGGCAGGGTAAAGAGGACAGAAACCTCCTAGGCAGCAGGGAGACCTGCTGAACCTAAGCAAGCAGAGAGTGAGAAGAAGCTAATTCATGGGAACTCACAGAGTGGGGTAAAAAGAGCAGCAAACAGCCCACCTAGAGACACTAAGCGAAAGAGGAGAACCAGAGACTGACATCACCTTACAGATCGGGGAACAGACAGCAGCAGGCAGACCATTAGGGGGACTGCATCACCCTTCCCTTTTTTTTGTTGGTTGCAAGTATTCTCACTTTGAGGTTGAGCGCTTCAACTAGAGTTCAAGGGCCCTACTGCCGGCAGACTAGTCAGAGGCTAGACAGGGCTTGTACATAGTAGTTGAGGCTCCATTTGTATTTGTGCTATCTTGAGTTATTGATATATTTACTTAATTTACTTCTGTTATTGTTGTATAAATCTGTTCTCTTTCCCTTGCCTAGCGCATCATAGCAGGGCTGTTCCACGGGCAGCTAGGGGAATAAACAGCATTTATCTTGTTGCACCTAAAATTGTCCCTACATTTGATATCGGGTTAACTCTATAGTTGTTGAAACTGTTCAACCAGTACTTCCCTTGCAGTGCTTATTCTTTCTTAAATAAAGACCATTGTATTCACTATTATGAGTCTGAGTTGTTGAGCTCAGTTAGGGAGGTTCACCATTTGGAATGGCCAGAAAACCCAACATTCCAGCAGCTTCCTATGCCATCAGTGCTACACACTTTTTAATAAAAGGCATACTGTGTTTTTATTATAAACTGATAAATGCACACAAATGTAAAAAGAAGAAAATAAATTGGTAGGTAAGAGGGTTTTTAATTTGAGTAGGGTGGAATTAGGCCAGACAGAATAAATTTTTTGATTTTTGGTGAAGGGTAATATTTGCACCTAATAAACGTCTAAACAAGTTTCAGACATACTTTGATGTACATAGGTTTTTTAGGAGAATTCATCTTAAAAAGTATTTTGACTAACCAGATTATGAAAAAATAGCCAGAGCAACAAATTTGTTCATACTCAATTAGTTAATGCTTCAGTAATGAATCTTCCTAATCAGGATAATAAATATGTTTCCATTTTTAAAGAGATGGTTATAGATGACATTAACAGGCTGAATATTAAGAAAAGACAAACAAATAATTATAATTATAAAGTCAAAAAAGGAATTTATGGAGAAAAAAAGATTTGGTAATCAAACCCGCAGGTAGATGGGGTTAATGTTAATTCATAAGAATGATTACTTAAACGAATTGTAAAGGTTATTGGCAAATACAGAAACATGTAAGGTGCTGAATGGCTATCCCACTGAGTTGAAAATATGGTTGAAGGACTATAAATAGAAAAAAATATTCCTTGTACTCATTCTGTCTCACATGCCAGTTATGTATTTGTCATAGGCACATTAAAAACCCATTATTAGTGGTTAATTTTGTTGCATCCAGATTGGGTTAGCATGACATGTTTTTACAGTATATTGTAACTATCACCCTTTCATACATCAAATATACAAAACATTTTATTAATGCAGGGGTGTACCTAAAACATTTGGCACCGAGGCGTGGCCTGGAGAGCGATGGAGTAGGTTGTGGGTTGTGAGAGCTCTGCTTGCTAATTATCCTGTATACTATCGTGCTTGCTGAAACTTACCTGCATAGCCTGCTCTGGGTCCCGGGATTCGGTAGGGACATGTCTCCACCTAAAAGGAACACCAATATGGCAAATCAGCTAGCGAAATATCGCTGGCAAGACAAGGACCAGCAGGTCCAAAATGGCGCTGGCACCTGCTCTGACACAGACCACCACACGGCCAACACTGCCAAGGTGCTGGAGGCTATCGCTGCACTGCAGGGCACTCTCACGGCAAAGATCGATGAGGCCAAAATGGACATCTCCCTTCTCCGCCAGGATCTCTCCAAACTAAAAGACAGAGTTACGGAGACTGAAACCCCTATAGGAACAGCAGAGGATATCCTGCACCCATTACGGCATACCACAGAAGGAATTCAGAGGCAAATACAGCAACTGCACTCACACCAAGATGACATGGAGAACCACCTTCGCCGCTGTAATCTTTGGTTCATAGGGCTCCCCGAGAGAGCAGAAGGTAATGATCCAGGCGGAATATTCGGAGAATCTCCTCATGAAGGCCTATGGCAGGGAAGCCTTCTCCATTATGTTTGCGGTAGAACGGGCGCACCGCATACCAGCAAGACCCCCACCACAGGGAGCACCTCCTCGTACATTTATAGCCAAATTTCTTTTTGAGATAGAGATAGAATTCTGCAGCTCACCAGAGAGAAAGGCAACATGCCTGTGGGGAATGTTCAAGTGGCAGTATTCTCAGATTTCTCTAACGAGGTACAGAGAAGGTACAGAGAAGGAGATCCCATTTTCAAAAAGTCAAACGCCGCATGCACCCTGCACCTCAAGTACGCCATGCTGTTCCCCGCCAGGCTGAGGGTGGAAGAGGGTGGGAAGAGGATGGGCATGTACAGTTCTTTAAAGACCCAGCTGCGGCCTTGGCGTGGCTGGATCAGCGTGGACGTCCTGCTTAGATGCTCGAGAGACCTAGTACCCCAGTGAGTACGGCAACTATGTTCATCTGAAGGGTGTCTTTCTCACCCTTCCACCCACCTTGTTTTTGCTCCTTGTTTTGGAGCCCGTGACTTGTTGGTGTCACAACTCACCCATAAGGGGGGGGGATAAGACTACACCTAGATATACCATTGACTCAAACTCCCTTCTGAGTGCTCCCTTCCAGATATCAAACATGCCCCTGGTGCTTTCGACCCTTTACCACTTGTTTTGTCCAGAGATGACCCTGATGACAGACATAGTCTACATTATCACTCTGATTGAATGCAAGTGGTCCCCACGGAAGGAACTCTAGGGGGGTCTGACCTTCCTCCACTACCTTACCACGCATTGTGCAGTGAAAAGTCGCCCCCTTAGTAAAGATTTTTACTACTGTTCCCTTGAGTTCAGACATTTTAAGCCAGCTTAACCTGCTGGATGACCATTCATCTGCTGGATTATGGGAATTGTATGCTCTCACCAGGTTGGGGAGGTGGGAAGCTGGGTGGGTTAGGGAATGCTCAATCAGTACGACAGAGCTATGGGTTAATTTGTATTATTCATTTCAGGTTTTATTATTGGATTCACATCAGGACTTTGATTGGTACATTATGTTTTGCTCAATTACATGCACACAGGTATTGGTTCCTATCTGTAACCCTGGTACTGCCCTTCTGGTCCGCTTTGTCAATATTAGTCCACAGATTCCATGACCTCTGTTAAATTTCTGACGTGGAATGTGTGGGGGGTGCGTAACAAAATCAAGCGTACCGCAGCCCTCACATTCTTTAAATCACAGAGAGCAGACGTTATGGTCCTGGTGGAGATCCATGTTACAGGTCACCTGCAGGCTGCTCTAAAACATCCCTGGATTGGATGGGCTTATCATAGCATTTACACAAATTTGTCTAGGGGGGTCTCTATCCTCAATGCTAAGTCTACTCCTTTTGAATTGATTTCCTTACTACCGGTATCAGACCAGTAGGGCAGGTATTTGTTATATTAGGGGGGACTCCTCTGTTGCTATTGGCTTGCTATGTCCCTCCCCCATACAGCTTGGAACTGGTCATGGAGGGATTAGCCTTTATGGCTCAGAGCCCGACGGTCCCAGCTGTCTGGATGGGAGATTTTAACATGACCATGATCCCCACACTGTCCGGAGCAGGCTGGGACACATGCCACCATACCACAGCAGACTCGTCTGTGCCGCACACTGACTGAATTTGCACTAATAGATGTTTGGAGACACCAAAACCCTACCACTAGAGCATATACATGTCATTCTACCAACCACAACACAATGCCTAGAATAGATTTTATACTAGTATCCAAGGCACTTCTACCAAAAGTGATAGGGTCAGGGTTTGCTCCTAGAGCCCTATCTGACCACTCCCCCTGCTGGATGACGGCCTCCCTGCTAGAGTCATCCCCCACTCATGTATGGAGACTCAACCCCTATTGGCTGTCTGTACTGCCTGAACACAATACTATAGCTAGGGAATTACAGTTTTTCTTTGATAACAACCAAGACTCATCTACATATGACATAGTGTGGGACACATTTAAAATACACGCCCGCAGAATCCTATCCACATGGATAAATAGACTCAAACATTCATCCAAGCTTATGATGCAGTTGTCATCGGTAAAATTGCAAGAACTAGAAGAGGCATACAATACGCATCGCTCTCCTGAAAATCTTCACAGGGTCAAACTACAGGCTTGTACAGTCACACGGTTGTATACAGAGAAGGCTAGGCAACAACTGTTGTTTTGTAAACAATGGGTCTTTGAGCATGGGGCAAGGTCGGGGAAACTTCTGACATACCGTATTTATCGGCGTATAACACGCACTTTTTTCCCCTTATAATCAGGGGAAAATCGTGGGTGCGTGTTATACACCGATCCCCGCTAATTGTGATCTATTGGAGCGATCGCAGCCGACATTCACATAGCGTGTAGTTTTAAATATGGCACCGCAGAGTTTGGAGGGACTCGGGGGAGCTGAACGAGCGCCTCCGAGATCACAGTGACTGGGCGGAGCCGAGATACACATAGTGTTCTCGGCTCTTTCCGGCGCTGCTCACAGTCACGCCCAGTCCCGCCATTGGACCTGTGTTATGTCCATCATAGGGCAGGACTGGGCAGGACTGTGAGCGGCGCCGGAAAGAGCCAAGTACACTCGACTATGTGTATCTCGGCGAAGCTCGTTCAGCTCCGCCGAGTCCCTCCGAACTCCGCGGCGCCATATTTAAAACGACATGCTATGTGTATGTCAGCGGCGATCTGTCCAAGCATGTAATAGACACTGGGGGCAAGGCTGCACTGACCACTGTGGCAAAGCTGCACTGACAAGGCTGCACTGACAAGGCTGCACTGGGGCAAAGCTGCACTGACAAGGCTGCACTGGGGCAAAGCTGCACTGACAAGGCTGCACTGACAATTCTGCACTGGGGAAAAGCTGCACTGACAAGGCTGCAATGACACTGACAAGGCTGCAGATGGACATGATAGGGCTGCATTGATGGGCATTTTAATGTAAGTTTTTTTTCCTTAAACTTCCCTCCTAAAAGTTTTTTTCCTTAAAATTCCCTCCTAAACTTGGGATGCGTGTTATACGCAAGTCGTGGCCATATTTAAAAGCTTTTATAGCAACCTATACAAGTTACAGTGCACCCATGCCCAACAGGACATCAAAGATTACCTGCACACTCTACAGTTCCCCCATCTTAATCCCGAACACCTCAAAATGCTAGAAGCACCCATAACTACCAGTGACATCACTGAGGCATTATCCCAGCTTACCAAATCTAAAGCACCAGGTCTTGATGGTTTACCCCTAGAATTTTATACCACCTTTTTCGGAAATACTCATTCCCAAACTAAAGGCCCTGGATACTTCCAGCCTCAATGCAAGAAGCTGAAATTATAGTTCTCACCAAACCAGGTAAAGATCCCCACTACCCTGGGTCATACCGCCCCATCTCCCTGTTAACAGTTGACATTAAAATACTGGCCAAAATTCTCGCTTCTCGATTAAACGCAGTCATACTTTCATTATTCCACCCAGACCAAACAGGATTTATGCCAGGGAAAAATACAGCTATGAACATCAGAATATCCAGGCCCATCATGACAACTCTGAAACTAGAGTGGTAGTGGCCTTAGATACCGCCAAGACCTTCGACTCGGTCAAATGGCAGTACCTCTGGGAATGCCTCCATATAGGGATGAGCCGAACACCCCCCTGTTCGGTTCACACCAGAACATGCGAACAGGCAAAAAATTTGTTCGAACACGTGAACACCGTTAAAGTCTATGGGACACGAACATGAATAATCAAAAGTGCTAATTTTAAAGGCTTATATGCAAGTTATTGTCATAAAAAGTGTTTGGGGACCTGGGTCCTGCCCCAGGGGACATGGATCAATGCAAAAAAAGTATTAAAAATGGCCGTTTTTTCGGGAGCAGTGATTTTAAAAATGCTTAAAGTGAAACAATAAAAGTGTAATATTCCTTTAAATTTCGTACCTGTGGGGTGTCTATAGAATCCCTGTAAAGGGGCACATGTTTCCCGTGTTTAGAACAGTCTGACAGCAAAATGACATTTCAAAGGAAAAAAAGTCATTTAAAACTACTCGCAGCTATTAATGAATTGCTGGTCCGACAATACACATAAAAGTTCATTGATAAAAACGGCATGGAAATTCCCCACAGGGGAACCCTGAACCAAAATTTAAAAAAAAAATGGCGTGGGGGTCCCCCTAAATTCCATACTAGGCCCTTCAGGTCTGGTATGGATTTTAAAGGGAACCCCGCGCCAAATTTTTTTTAAAAATGGCGTGGGGTCCCCCCAAAAATCCATACCAGAAGCGTCACACAGCGGAAGCCTCCCATTATAGATGCGGAGCGGCCCGAGAAGAAGAAGGGAAGAAGATGCCACGGAGGAAGATGCCGGACGAGAACACCAGAGGAAGAACCAGAAGAAAAAGAAGATGGAGGAAGAAACTGAAGGAAGATAGAAGATAGAAGAAAAAACTGTCTCTTGTCATTTTTAACATTTTTGACACATTTTTTGTGAAATGGTAGGGGTATTTTTGTACCCCATTACCATTTCACACAGGGGGGCGGGATCTGGGGGTCCCCTTGTTAAAGGGGGCTTCCAGATTCCGATAAGCCCCCCCGCCTGCAGACCCCCACAACCACCAGGCAAGGGTTGTGGGGATGAGGCCCTTGTCCCCACTAACATGGGGACAAGGTGCTTTGGGGGGGCTATGGTTTTCATGTTCGTGTCTCATAGACTTTAACGGTGTTCGCGTGTTTCGAACAAACTTTTTGCTTGTTCCCATGTTCTGGTGTGAACCCAACAGGGGGGTGTTCGGCTCATCCCTACTGTGGAGAGATAGGAGCTGGCAATTAGCTGACAGCTGAGCGGCCAGCTCAGAGAAGGAAGGGCTGAGCCCAGCCCTGACAAGGGGTCAACAGAATAAAGAAAATAGTTTGGATGTAACAAGACAATAGAGGTTTCTAAATTGCAAATCAGGTTGATTTATCAATTGGATACTTTGATACATGATGGATTACAAGTTGAGCTGGACTTCAATTGTTTCATTGCTAATAATTGAATAACTTTAGGATATATAAAGTATTTAGATTTTTACAGTTAATGAGTATGTGTACAAATTATATAATTTCATTAATTTCATTATTGTTTGTATAATCTTTGAGTTCACATATTTTATTATATGCATTTTACAATATATTTTATAAGGATATAATTTTTGATAACATTTTTGATATTTTTTTATGTGCTTTTATTATGAATAAATGGTATTGATCTTTATAAATGATATAGGGTCTGGGATTAAAAGTAACATTTCTGTCTTTGCAGATGACACTAAGCTATGCAGTGGAATAACGTCTTTACAGGATGTCTCCAATTTACAAGCAAACCTCAATGCAGTGTCTATTTGGGCAGCTAAGTGGCAAATGAGGTTTAATGTTGATAAATGTAAAGTTCTGCACTTGGGAGCTAAGAATGTGCATGCATCATACATACTAGGGGGATGTCACGTACCTAGTAGGTAGAGCCCAGAATGCAGGGAACGGCCTCTCATATACCTCTGACTCGGGAACCCCTGGTAGTGTTGACAGGGGCTCGAGAGTACAAAGGGGCACAAGTGCCTGACTGGAAGGCTGGAGTAAAGGGCTGGATCCTGTAATCAGCAGGGTGGTGCTCCGTAGTCCAGCAGCAGGTTGCAGACAGCAGGGAGGTGCACTGTAGTCCAGCAGCAGGTTGCAGACAGCAGAGAGGTGCACTGTAGTCCAGCAGCAAGTTGCAGACAGCAGGGAGGTGCACTGTAGTCCAGCAGCAGGTTGCAGACAGCAGGGAGGTGCACTGTAGTCCAGCAGCAGGTTGCAGACAGCAGGGAGGTGCAGACAAGCTGGGTCAAACACAGGCGGGCAGATCAGGTACAGAAGGGCAATCCAAAAGAATAGTCAAAGTCCAAGCCGGGATCGGGGCAGGCAGCAAACAGGGAAGTCAGGAACAGACTAAGTAGATAATAGATTTCAGGTAACAAGGTAACAGGGCAGCAGGGGTCTTCAGGAAACGCCAGACAGCAAGGCAGCAAGGCATCAGTCCCCTTTTAAATAGCACATCTTGGTGCCAAGTGCTATCACAAGGAGCGCGCGCGCGCTCCTGCGCCGCTATTCTGTGCCGCTATTCGCGCTATTGCTCATGCACGTGCGCCGGACGGCCCTTCTGTGCACAGGCGTTCTCCTAGCTTTCATATTGCTAGAACGCTTGTTGGAAGGCTTTTCCTGACATTGCCCCCCTCCAATGGACAGCCTACGGATGCCCAACTGGGCCAATTTACTTGGGTGAGATCTTTTAAAGGCTAGGATAAGTCTCTTGGCGTGAATATTAGTCTCTGGTTCCTAAGAGATCTCCCCAGGGCCATATCCCTTTCATTTCACCAGATACTGAACCTGATTGTGTCTCTTCCGGCAGTCTATGATTGATTCAACCTCAAATTCTTCTTCATCGTTGATGAGCACAGGCTCAGGAGGACCGGTGTTCTGGTTGAAGAAGGGGTCCGGGACTGAAGGTTTCAGTAAAGCCACATGAAAGACTGGGTGTATACGAAATACTGGAAGTTTCAATTCATAAGCCACATTATTAATTTTTCTTACCACTGGAAAGGGACCCACAAACTTAGGGCCCAATTTCCTGGATGGGCATGCTAGCTTCAGATTCAGGGTGGACAGCCAGACTTGATCTCCAGTTTTCAGGTCAAGCTCCCCCCTCCTCTTTCTGTCAAATGTCTCCTTGTTATGTTCCTGAGTTTTTGCCATTGTCTCTTGGAGTAGCTTGTTATTTGTGCTAAAGAAATTCAGGGCTTCTTGGGCAGCTGGTACTGCACACTCTGGAACGTTGTTAGACAAAAACAAGGGGCGGAAACCATAGTTCGCAAAAAATGGAGACTGATTGGTTGCAGAATGAACAGAATTATTATAGGCGAACTCGGCAAGCGGTAATAGGGGTACCCAGTCATTCTGAGAAAAACAAGAATAGCATCGTAAGTATTGCTCCAGGGTTTGATTTGTTTGTTCAGTCTGACCATTAGTCTGGGGATGATAAGCAGAGGAGAAAGAAAGGTCAATCTTCAGGGATTCACATAGAGATCTCCAGAATTTGGATGTAAATTGTACCCCCCCATCCGATACGATGTTTGCAGGTATACCGTGGAGTCTTACAATCTCTTTAATAAAGATCCCTGCGGTTTCAGAGGCGGAGGGGGTACCCTTCATAGGCAGGAAGTGAGCCATTTTGGAAAGTCTGTCGACCACTACTAAGATAGTGGTATAGTCTTCTGATGTTGGTAATTCAACAATGAAATCCATGAAGATCATCCTCCATGGTCTTTCTGGTACAGGTAGAGGTTTTAGCAGCCCCCAAGCCTTGGTCTTGCTGCCCTTGTTCTGAATGCAGGTAATGCATGATTCCACATAGCGTCTGCAATCTTTCAATAGCTGGGGCCACCAGAATGTGCGTTGAAGGAGTTTGGAGGTCTTGTGGCCAGCTAGTTCATGGTCATGACAAGATTTGAGGACGGCAACCCGTGTTTGTTGTGGCACAAAAATTCTGTCTTTGTACCATAATAAGTCATCTCTGGACTGTAAGGTGATTTCTGTTGGATGGGAAGCCGTTGAGGATGCCTGTTTGATTTGGGACAGTAGGTCTCCTTGAAGCATGAGAAAATTTCCAGGAGCAAGAATGGTATCTGGAAGAGAAGGAACTTCAGGTTCGCTGAACATCCGGGACAGCGCATCCGGTTTGGTATTCTTTGATCCCGGCCTGTAAGTGATATGGAAAGCGAACCTAGTAAAGAAGAGTGCCCATCTGGCCTGACATGGTTTCAATCTCTTGGCAACTTTCAGGTACTCTAAATTTTTGTGGTCGGTGTACACCAGAATAGGGTGGGCCGCTCCTTCCAAGAGGTAACTCCATTCTTCAAGTGCGGCTTTGATTGCAAGTAGCTCCCTGTCCCCAACATCCTAATTTTTCTCAGCTTCTGTTAACCTGTGGGAGAAGAACGCCACTGGATGTAATAGAGCCTTGGATCCTTGTCTCTGTGAAAGTACTGCCCCTACTGCTATCTCGGAGGCGTCTACCTCCAGTATGTAAGGTAAAGCTGGGTCAGGATGCTTCAGGACAGAAGCTGACACGAACTGATCTTTCAAGGAGGTGAAAGCAGCTTGAGCCTCAGGGGACCATTGGAATCGGGTACCTTGCCGAGGCAGTCTTGTGATGGGAGAGATGATGGAAGAAAATCCCTTGATAAATTTGCGATAGAAATTCGCAAACCCCACAAAGTGCTGAACTCCCTTCTTATCTGTAGGGGCTGGCCAATCCAGGATGGCGGAGACCTTCTGCGGATCCATCTTGACACCATTTATAGAAATAATCAGGCCCAGAAACTGAATGCTTTGGTGTTCGAACTCGCACTTCTCAGGTTTTGCATACAAGCCGTGTTGGCGAAGCCGAGTTAGAACTTTTCTGACATGCTCCCGGTGGATAGACAGAGAGGAGGAGAAACTCAAGATGTCATCCAGATAAACTATGATGAACAGATCAAGGTAGTCTCTAAAAATATCATTAACAAAATGCTGGAAGGTGGCAGGAGCATTGCATAACCCAAAGGGCATTACAAGATATTCAAAGTGTCCGAAGCGGGTGCGGAAGGCAGTCTTCCATTTGTCCCCGCTTCAGATCCGGACTAGGTTGTAAGCTCCGCGAAGATCCAGTTTGGTAAATATAGATGCAGTTCTGAGTCTCTGAAAGAGTTCAGGTACCAAAGGTAGGGGTACCGGTTCTTGATTGTAATTTTATTAAGGTCCCGATAATCTACGCAGGGGCGTAGGGAGTGATCCTTCTTTTCAACGAAGAAAATTCCTGCTCCTGCTGGGGAGGTGGAGGTGTGTATAAACCCTTTTTTCAGATTATCATCAATGTAGTCTTTAAGGGTACCTAGCTCCAGTTCGGTGAAGGGAAAAATTCTCCCAAAGGGAATCTCTGCTCCGGGAGAAGTTCAATCGGGCAGTCATAGGGTCTATGTAGAGGAAGTGTCTCTGCCCCCTTTTTGCTGAACACATCTAGAAAACTATGGTATGCCTCCGGGACAGCTTGGTAGGTCTCAGCATCGGTTTCCAGACACAGCAAGGAAGATGAGACGTCAATAGCTCCCTGTAGACAATGCTGACGGCAGTAGGGGGAGTGAAAACTGATTTTTCCAGTGGACCAGTCAATTTATGGATTATGGGCTTTAAGCCAGGGCATGCCCAGTATGATGGGAAACAAGGGAGACTCGATGATGTCAAGACAGAGTAGTTCCCGATGGTTGAGGTAAAGGTCTTGCGAGCTACCAAATCAAAGTTCCCCTAGCTTAATATAGTATGATGACAACTGCTAGCACAAAATTGTTAAGTGATGATGTGCCTATAAAATCAAACCCAAGGGTGAAATAATAATATATAAGCGATTAATGTCATCTTACAGCTTACAACATCATATAGCGTGAATATACACATATTTCACAAAATATAAATATTAATACAAAAGTGATCCATAAAGTGCTCAAGTGCATATAAGTCCGTGATACTCTGACCACCCAGGATCAGTTTTTAGTGTCCTTAATACAGAGATAATAAACATGACTTGATAGGTTACTGTGAATATAGCGATCTGCATATCCCCACCCCAAGGTAATGGCCGCTCACCTCAGAGCGCGTGACCTCGCAATTAAGTTTGGTCAATACACGCTTTTGAATCAAAATGGATTCCAGGTCAGGTTGCAAGGTCCAAACACTGCTCAAAGATGTAGGCTCCTCATATATAAATATCAAAAAGAAACTTCCATAGTGTAATACCATTTTAAAAGATTTTATTTACTGCAAACAAAGCCTTATTATAGGGCACTCACATGGGTCTGGTGCGTTAGTGCACTGCTCTATAGCATGCCTAATAGCGCCAAGCTGTGGATGAGATTGTGTATGCCTACTCCATAAGACAGACCAGCTGCCTCCTGCGCTGTCCAGTCCCCTCCCCTACGTGTGTCGATCAAAGCGAAATATTGTATCTTCATCAGAGTGATGCTAATTGGACGGTGGTGCTGTCTGTTAAATACCTGGCAATCGGCCATTTTCTTGTAGTTCAAAACATATGATTTTCCGTCGGCCATTTTCTTGTAGTTTATTACATAGACATGTCCAGCTGCCATTTTAGTGTAGTGCAAAGACATTCAAATACTCATAAGCTTAATCCCTCTTGCAAAACTACCCTAACAGGTGACACCAACAGAACTATCTACACTCCTTCCTGCTAGGTATAAGTAACTTGAGAGCTAACTCAGCCAGAAAACAAACGCCATATAATAACGCTTGTACCGTGGACGGCGATATGGAGCGAGCACACAATCTCATCCCCAGATCAACATATGTAAAACATAACATTTAACAATATCGTATATAATAAAATCATAATAATCCCATCATGAGAAACTACATAAATATCCCTATTTTTAATATCAAACCAATATAAAATCTGAGAGGAATCCAAAGATTCTACTTAACTCAATTAAAATATCCATATGTGCACACCTCCAGGTGTATGACATTAATGCGCACTAATCAAACCCTATGTATGTACCGTATTTATCGGCGTATAACACGCGCCGGCGTATAACACGCACCCCAAGTTTAGGAGAGAATTTTAAGGAAAAAAACTTTTAGGAGGGAAGTTTAAGGAAAAGAAACTTACATTAAAATGCCCATCAATGCAGCCTCATCAGTGTTCATCTGCAGCCTTGTTAGTGTCATTGCAGCCTTTTCAGTGTCAGTGCAGCTTTGCCCCAGTGCAGCCTTGTCAATGCAGCCTTGTCCCCAGTGCAGCCTTGTCAATGCAGCCTTGTCCACAGTGCAGCCTTATCAATGCAGCCTTGTCCCCAATGCAGCCTTGTCCCCAGTGCAGCCTTGTCCCCAGTGCAGCCTAGTGTCCATGCCTCCTGCCTCCTGCCGCCGCCGCCGCCATACACATAGTAGTAGCTTTAAATATGGCGCCGCGGAGTTCGGAGAGACTCGGCGCCGGCGGAAGTGAACGAACGCCGCCGAGATACACATAGCCGAGGGTTCTCGGCTCTTTCCGGCGCCGCTCACAGTCCCGCCCAGTCCCGCCCTATGATGGACATAACACAGGTCCAATGGCGGGACTGGGCGTGACTGTGAGCGGCGCCGGAAAGAGCCGAATACACCCGACTATGTGTATCTCGGCTCTGTGATTTCGGCGGCGCTCGTTCAGCACCGCCGAGTCCTTCCGAAGTCTGCGGCGCCATATTTGAAACTACTCGCTATGTAAATGTCGGCGGCGATCGCCGACATTCACATAGCGATAGCGGGGATCGGCGTATAACACGCACCCACAACTTTCCCCTGATTTTAAGGGGAAAAAAGTGCGTGTTATACGCCGATAAATACGGTATGTTAAAAAGTCCATTAATTAAATTCATTTGGTCATCCACCTCCATACATATGACCTACTGCCATGTTATGAAAAGGGCGGTAAAAACTTTGCTTAACCCCATAATTGTCGCTAATACCTCACCTATAAACAAGAAACACATGAAACCAGCAGCAACAATAATCCTCTGAACCCATATCAAACAGAACCACTTATCAACAAAATTAAAACTAAAAGTAAAATATAAATAAAAAATAAAAATAAAAAAACTAAATTATATAAAAAAAATTATGTTTAGTAATTACTAAGGAAACATTTCAAATCAAATTCCTTATTTAACCCCCCTGGTGAAAGAGAGCCTAATTGGTGCATCCACCATGATTCCCTCTTACTGATTTCTCTGACGAAATTGGAACCCCTCCAATGATGCTTAGGGGCCTCAATACCCCAAAATTGCATTTCCTCTGTCTTTTTTGTCTGTCTTTGTCCCTAAAGTGGATAGACAAATAATGTTTATCAGGTACTCTACCGCATCCGAAAAATCTCTTTATGTCCCAAAACATCAATGGCTTAACTGGAGGCAGTTCAACTACATTGTGCATCAGGTTATCATTTAAATTAGGGGCTCGCTTGTAAACTATTTTGGGTCGGTCAGATAAACTGCCACTCAGGTGGACATCTTGATTTAAAATTTCCCAATACCTCTTAATAATTTGTTCAACTTCCCTATTTTGTACATTAAAATCAAGGACAATATGGGTACCTATATCACCATTCTGTGTTATGCTCTGATCTTTATCCCTTAAGAGACTCTCCCTATCCACATTCCCAAACTTTTCTTTTTCATTCTTCAAAAAATCTGTCCTATATCCTATCCTATATCCTAAACATTCCACTCAATTTTTCCACTTGTGTTTCATAATCCACATAATTTGTACAGTTTTTTCTAATCCACACGAACTGCCCTCTTAGAATATTATTGATCCAGGGTCTGTAATGGCAGCTAGTAGTGGGAATATGAGTTACAGTCTTTATTCTTAAAAAAGGTTTCATGGAGTGTAATAATGATTCCACGTCTTCAACTGTTCCTCTCCATATCAACAAAAGGCCATCAATAAAGTGCCTATATAACATCACCCTTGGGTCCAGCTTATCTAAAATACCCTCCTCCTCCCATCGGCCCATTTACAGATTTGCTACACTTGGCGCAAATTTAGCTCCCATAGCGACACCTTTTACCTGAACATAAAACCTGTTCTCATACCAAAAATAATTGTTTTCCAAACAAAATTTTAGGCTTTTCAAAATAAATTTACGTCGGCTACGTCTCATATTAGAATTCTTATATAATGCCCACTTTACTGCCCTCACTGCCCCCTGATGATCAATGTTCGTATACAGCGAGGCCACATCTGCTGTGGCCATCACTGTATCCACATCTGTAACACATTCCTTCAACAGCTGTATTGTATGCTTTGTGTCTTTTAAATAGGCCTTAGTCCCTTTTACTGGGGGTTGCAAGTGTATATCAATATATTCTCCCAATCGGGAGGTGAGTGATTGTATCCCACTTACAATTGGTCTCCCCGGGGGATTTTCCTTGTTTTTGTGGATTTTTGGGATATAGTATATGATCGGCATTTTACATACAGAGAGAATTAAATATTTTTCTTCTCTTTTGTTCAGCACTTCATTCTCAATTCCATACAGAACTAACTAACGTGACAGTTGGATTTTATATTGCTTCGTTGGATTAGATTAAAAGTACCTGATATGTTCCCCTGTCATCTAATATTTTACTCATTTCAGTCTTATATTGTTCCAATGACAACACCACAATCCCCAACCCCTTGTCCGCGGGCCGTATTACTATATCTTTTCTGTCATTTAACCACTTCAATACAGGACATTTATACATCCTTCCTGCCCAGACCAATTTTTAGCTTTCAGCGCTCTCACACTTTGAATGCCAATTACTCAGTCATGCAATGCTGTACCCAAACAAAATTTTTATCATTATTTTCATACAAATAGAGCTTTCTTTTGGTGGTATTTAATCACCACTGGATTTCTTATTTTTTGCTACATAAGTGAAAAAAGAGCAAAAATTCTGAAAAAAACACTTTTTTTCGTTTCTATGATAAAATTTTGCAAATAAGTAATTTTTGTTCATAAATTTGGGCCAAAATTTATACTGCTACATCTCTTTGGTAAAAATAACCCAATTTAGTGGATATTATTTAGTCTCTGTGAACATTATAGGGTCTACAAACTATGGTGCAAATCATTGAAAATTGATCACACCTGATGCACTGATGGCCTATCTCATTTCTCGAGGCTCTGAAATGTCAGGAAAGTACAAATACCCCCCAAATGACTCCTTTTTTTAAAGTAGACAGTCAAAGATATTTAGTAAGAGGCATGGTGAGTTTTTTGAAGTTGTAATTTTTTCCCACAATTCTTGGGAAAATGAAGATTTTTTTTTCAACAAAATTGTCATAATAAGTTATTTCTCACACACAGCATATGCATACTTCCAATTACACCCCAAAATACATTCTGCTACTCCTCCTGAGTATGGCGATACCACATGTGTGAGACTTTTACACAGCCTGGCCACATACAAAGGCCCAACATGCAGGGAGCATCATCAGGCACTCTAGGAGCATAAATTACACGTCTAATTTCCTAACGACCTATTACACTTTTGAAGGCCCTGGAGCACCAGGACAATGGAATTACCCACAAAATGACCCCATTTTGGAAAACAAACACCCCAACATATATTCTATGAAGCATTATGAGTCTTTTGAACAGTTCATTATTTTTACACAAATCTTCAGAAAACGTGGAAAGAAAATGAAAATCTTTTTTTTTTAACACAAAGTTGTCAATTTTTAAGATATTTCTAACAGATAGCATGTATATAGCAAAAATTACACCCCAAAACACATTCTGCTACTCCTTCTGAGTATGGCGATACCACATGTGTGAGACTTTTACACAGCCTGGCCACATACAGAGGCCCAACATTGAAATAGTACCTGCAGGCGTTCTAGGAGGAATAAATTACACATCTCATTTTATTCAGTTGTCAATTTTTAAGATATTTCTAACAGATAGCATGTATATAGCAAAAATTCAGGTACTTTGATGGCTGGTGACAGGTCCTCTTTAATAGGGAGGGCAATCAGTGTGGTTGGTGTACACTGTAAACGGTAACAAGATGTTACCGCAATCTCCTTCTCACACACGATCGGTGTGTGAGGAGGAGAACCAGGTAACATCTCGTTACCACGGTTTGTTGACATTCAATTTCATTGGCTCTTTACTGCGATCAAGATTGGGTTGTGTCAGGGTGACAAGCCTCGTCCCTATTCGCCGCTCTGCATGCACCCTAGGGGCATGCACGAGCGCAGTGCATGTGGACAGTAAATGTGACCGGCTGTGATTGGACACAGCCAGTCACGTGGTAAAGAGCCATCTTTATTGGCTCTTTACACGGATCTGGGATGGGCTGTGTCTGAGGAACACACCTCATCCCCAATCGCCGCGATGCAGGCCCCTGGGGGCCCGTAGGAGCGGCAAGAAACCAAGGACATCATATGACACCTGCCCAGGATGGGATATGACGTCATATGACTATGGTCCGGTATTAAAGTGGTTAATGAATTTAGGCCCATCTGAACATCCTTTTGCTCATATACCTTTTTTAGGGACAATTTATCTAATTCGGAAGTGACAAATTTTTTGAACATATCAACGTGTTTATTGTTCACTATGTGAGGGTTAAAAACTGATTGATTCCTTAATTGAGTAAAATCCCCTTCTACTGCTGCTCTTTCAACAGGGTTTAGTGTGTAATATTTTTTATGTTAAGTTTTCAAATAAATTCAATAATTCCTATATAAGTTTCAAATGTATTTAAACCCTTTTTAGAAGCATACTTGATGCCCCTATCCAAGGTTAATATTTCTTGCCTGGTCAGCTTAATCCCACTCAGGTTGTAAATCCCTTCACCTAATCCTCCCGTCTTCTTTTTTTGTTGTACCCTTCTTCCTCCTCGTTGTCCCCTTTTTTGTCCCCTTTTTCTGCTTTTCTTTCTCCCCTTGTGTCCCCCCCCTTCCCTTCTCTAAAAAAGAAGACTCATAATGGTGTTCCTGATTCGGTAAATTATATAAAGGCTGGTAGCTATTATATATAGGGACCTCATACTGTTCAGTAGGTGGCCTGTCATACCTTGCTCTCTGTGGTTTAGGTGAGTAGTAATGTCCCTCAACCCGGGGGGGTCCTCTGTAAGGAGGTGGTCGCCCTTCATGATAGTAATCCCTTTGTGGAGGGCCCCTAAAATGTGGAGGGCCACCTCCCCTTTGGGGTGTTCTATTCTGATAGCCCTGTAGATAGTGACCTCCCTGCTGGGGTCCCCTATTGTAGGGAACGTTCCCTGAGTAATTCCCTCTAGCTTGGTAGTTGTTCCCCTGATAACCTCTTTTCCAATTACCCTGGTTTGGTGGGTAGCCTTGGTATGAGGGGTCTACCTCCATTCCCATTAGAACCTCTATTGTCATAATAGAGTTTTCTAGTATTGTATTGTGGTCCATAAGAGTTATCCGGCTGGGCGAAACGCCGTTATGTAACGTCGCTTTGCCCTGTGACCACTAGGGGGCGCACGCATGCCGCCCGCTCACTCCCCCCCCGAGCCGATGTGAGTGCCCGGCGGTCTCGATCACTGCCGTGCTCCCGCGTTCGCTCCGGGCACACGGAGAACAGTTTCCGGTTCTCTGAAGGGAGAACTAACAGATCGTCTGTTCATACAGAGTATGAACAGACAACCTGTTATCTTTCCTGCACAGTCCCCATCCCCCTTCAGTTAGAACACAAATTAGGACACACTTAACCATTTCACTGCCCCCTAGTGTTAACCCCTTCACTGCCAGTGACATTTTTACAGTAATCAGTGCATTTTTAAGCGCACTGATCGCTGTATTAATGCCAATGGTCCCAAAAATGTGTCAAAATTGTCCGATGTGTCCGCCATAATGTCGCAGTCATGATAAAAATCGCTGATCACCGCCATTACTAGTAAAAAAAAAAATATTAATAAAAATGCCATAAAACTATCCCCTATTTTGTAGACGCTATAACTTTTGCGCAAACCACTCAATATACGCTTATTGCGATTTTTTTACCAAAAATATGTAGAAGAATACGTATCAGCCTAAACTGAGGAAAAAAAACATTTTTATATATTTTTTGGAGATATTTATTATAGCAAAAAGTAAAAAATAATGTGGTTTTTTTTTTTCAAAATTGACGCTTTTTTTTGTTTATAGCGCAAAAAATAAAAAAACGCAGAGGTGATCAAATGCCACCAAAAGAAAGCTCTATTTGTGGGGAAAAAAGGACGGCGATTTTGTTTGGGAGCCACGTCACACGACCGCACAATTGTCAGTTAAAGCGACGCAGTGCCGAATCGCAAAAAGTGCTCAGGTCTTTGGCCAGCCAAATGGTCCGGGGCTTAAGTGGTTAAATATTTCTCCATTGTGCACATATCCCACCATATATTACTCTTTTTGTCCATACTATGTCCCAATTTTCAAAATAAGTGTGCTAGATCATTATCCTTCTTGGTGTCTATCTCTGCAAACACTTCTTCTAAATCCAACTCCCTGTTGTCAAAAAAGGTAAATAAATCCATGGTGCTACAAGCAAGTATATTAGATATATATGTCAAAATAGTATAGGTCTTGCGAGCTACCAAATCAAAGTTCCCCTATCTTAATATAGTATGATGACAGCTGCTAGCACTAATCATGTCTCATACTAATGTGTGAGATTCAAAGATAAATAGATAAATCATGTGCTGCGCTATCCCCTTAATGATCTGCTGAATCTGCAGCAAAAACCTAAAAAACAAAATTGTTAACAAAAGTGATGTGCCTAGAAAATCAAACCCAAGGCTGAAATAATAATATACAGTGGAACCTCGGATTATGAGCATAATCCAAAGTACTCTCATATCAAAGCGAGTTTTCCCATTGAAGTCAATGGAAACAAAAATAATTTGTTCTGCATTGACTTCAATGGGATGCAATACCGCATGCGGCCAGAGGCGGGGGGCGCCGGAGAGCCTCGGAAATGGCTAAAAAAGCCCCGAGGACACTTCAGCTGACCTTGGCAAACCTCGGAAAGACTTCCTACCTGAGATTTGCCTAGGTCAGCCGAAGTGTTCTCGGGGCTTTCCGTACATTTCGGAACGGCTGTGATTGGCGACTTTTGGCTCCGGCGCCCCCCTACCTCAGGCCAAAAGCGGTACTGCACACTGCTTTGGCCTGAATCGTGCTCATTTTGCGAGACAACACTCGCAAACCGAGCTACGATTTTTAAAAATACAGTGCTCGTATTGCGAAAAGCTCATTAAGCGCGTTACTCGTAATCCGAGGTTCCACTGTATAAGCGGCTTGTCATCATACAGCTTACAACATCATATAGCGTGAATATAGACACATTTCATAAAATATAAATATTAATACAAAAGTGATCCATAAAATGCTCAAGTGCATATAAGTCCGTGATATTCTGACCACCAAGGATCTCTGGGTGGTCAGAATATCAGAAGGGAAATAAGGGAAGTATCATATCTTCATCAAGGGGATGCTAATTGGACGGTGGTGCTGACTATTAAATACCTGGCCATCAGCTCACACGCTCTGGAGGTGAGCGGCCATTACCTTGGTGTGGGGAGCACCTGAGTGTAATCACTGCTGCAGATCACTATATTCAGTCACCTATCAAGTCACGTTTATTATTTCTGTATTAAGGACACTGAAAACTGATCCTGGGTGGTCAGAGTATCACGGACTTATATGCACTTGAGCACTTTATGGATCACTTTTGTATTAATATTTCTATTTTATGAAATGTGTGTATATTCACGCTATATGATGTTGTAAGCTGTATGACGGCATTAGTCGCTTATATATTATTATTATTTAAGCCTTGGGTTTGATTTTCTAGGCACATCACTTTTGTTAACAATTTTGTTTTAGGACAAACTAGATTTTTGCTGCAGGTTCAGCAGATCATTAAGAGGATAGCGCAGCACATGATTTACCCATTTATCTTTGAATCTCACACGTTAGTATGAGACATGATTAGTGCTAGCAGCTGTCATCATACTATATTAAGATAGGGGAACTTTGATTTGGTAGCTCGCAAGACCTTTACTATTTTGACATATATATCTAATATACTTGCTTGTAGCACCATGGATTTATTTACCTTTTTTGACAACAGGGAGTTGGACTTAGAAGAAGTGTTTGCAGAGATAGACACCAAGGATAATGATCTAGCACCCTTATTTAGAAAATTGGGACATAGTATGGGCAAAAAGAGTAATATATGGTGGGATATGTTCACAATGGAGAAATATTTAAAAGATGACATAGTGCCCAGGAAATTAAGATGGGATGTACCTTTAAATGATGGATTAATAGAAGAGGATGACATTCAAGAATGGTATATGTTCGTTAATAATAAGGGTAAAGAGGTCATGGAATTTCTTATAAAACCAAAGCAATGCAAAATGAGAATGGTAGATGGTCAAATTAAGGAATTTAGGGAGAAAATAGAGCCTTTTAAGATGGCCTCGGAATATGCCAAGCAGATGGGAATATTACAAAAAATGTGCAAAAAAGGGATTTAGAAAACAAAAATGTAAAGAAAAAGAAGTATCTTAGGGACATAGGAGATTATCAGAAAAAAAGAGTATTTAGATGGCAGGCCAATATGGAGGTGGGGGGTAGTGGTAACCAACCAAATTCCCCTTCTAAACAAGGAAATAAAATGGGAGATAAAAGTGTGGGATTTAAAACACCGCAGGCTTCTCAGCAATATATTCAACATCAGCAGTCCGTCACACAAGAAAAGAGGGAACAACCCACAATATATTATCCAGAGAGAGGACTGGATAACTCTTATGGACCACAATACAATACTAGAAAACCCTATTATGACAATAAAGGTTCTAATGGGAATGGAGGTAGACCCTCATACCAAAGATACTCACCAACCGGGGTAATTGGAATAGAGGTTATCAGGGGAACAACTACCAAGCTAGAGGGAATCACTCAGGGAACGTTCCCTACAATAGGGGACCCCAGCAGAGAGGTCACCATGCACAGGGCTATCAGAATAGAACACCCCAAAGGGGAGGTGCCCCTTCACATTTTAGGGGCCCCCCACAAGGGGATTACGTTCATCAAGGGGTACCACCTCCTTACAGAGGACCCCCTCAGGATGAGGGACATTACTACTCACCTAAACCACAGCGAGCCAGGTATGACAGTCCTTATATATAATAGCTACCAGCCTTTATATAATTTACAGAATCAGGAACACCATTATGAGTCTTCTTTTTTAGAGAAGGGAAGAGGGGAGGACACTAAGGGAGAAAGAAAAGCAGAAAAAGGGGACAACGAGGAGGAAGAAGGGTACAACAAAAAAAAGAAGACGGGAGGATTAGGTGAAGGAATATACAACCTGAGTAGGATTGAGCTGACCAGGCAAGAAATATTAACCTTGGATAGGGGCATCAAGTATGCTCCTAAAAAGGGTTTAAATAAATTCGAAACTTATATAGGAATTAATACATTTATTTGAAAACTTAACATAAAAAAATATTACGTGCTAAATTTTGTTGAAAGAGCAGCAGTAGAAGGGGATTTTACTAAATTAAGGAATCAATCAGTTTTTAACCCCCACATAGTGAACAATAAACATGTTGATATGTTCAAAAAATTGGTCACTTCCGAATTAGATAAATTACCCGTAAAAAAGGTATATGAGCAAAAGGATGTTCAGATGGGCCTAAAGTCATTAAATGACAGAAAAGATATAGTAATATGGCCCATGGACAAAGGGGGGGGGGGGGGATTGTGGTGTTGTCATTGGAACAATATAAGATGGAAATTAGTAAAATATTAGATGATAGGGGAACATATCAGGTACTTGAATCTAATCCCACAAAACAATACACTTGCAACCCCCAGTAAAAGGGACTAAGGCCTATTTAAAAGACACAAAGCATACAATACAGCTGTTGAAGGAATGTGTTACAGATGTGGATACAGTGATGGCCACAGCAGATGTGGCCTCGCTGTATACGAACATTGATCATCAGGGGGCAGTGAGGGCAGTAAAGTGGGCATTATATAAGAATTCTAATATGAGACGTAGCCAATGTAAATTTATTTTGAAAAACCTAATATTTAGTTTGGAGCACAATTATTTTTGGTATAAGAACAGGTTTTATTTTCAGGTAAAAGGTGTCGCTATGGGCGCTAAATTTGCGCCAAATGTAGCGAATCTGTATATGGCCTGATGGGAGGAGTAGGGTATTTTAGATATCCTGGACCCAAGGGTGATGTTATATAGGCGCTTTATTGATGACCTTTTGTTGATATGGAGAGGAACAGTTAAAGATGTAGAATCATTATTACACTCCATGAACAGTAATGACCAAAATATTAGCTTGACATGGGATGTCAGTAAGAAAACATACATTTTTTTGGATTTATTGATCTCTAAGACACCTCGAGGAATAGAAACTAAAACCTTTTTAACCACTTAAAGACCGAGCCTCTTTTTTAGATGTGCTGTTTACAAGTTAAAAACAGTTTTTTTTTTTGCTAGAAAATTACTTAGAACCCCAAACATTATACATTTTTTTTCTAACACCCTAGAGAATAAAATGGCGGTTGTTGCAATACATTTTGTCACACGTATTTGCGCAGCGGTCTTACAAGCGCACTTTTTTTGGAAAAAATACACTTTTTTGAATTAAAAAATAATACAATAGTAAAGTTAGACCATTTTTTTTTCATACTGTGAAAGATAATGTTACGCCGAGTAAATTGATACCCAACATGTCACGCTTCAAAATTGTGCTCGCTTGTGGAATGGCGAGATTGGCGGGACGGGTGCGTTTAAAAAATGTTTTTTTTTCTTATTTGTTTTACCTTTTATTTTTTATTTTTACACTGTTTTTAAAAAAAAATGTGTCACTTATATTCCTATTACAAGGAATGTTAACATCCCTTGTGATAGAAAAAAAGCATGGCAGGACCTCTTAAATATGAGATCTGGGGTAAAAAGACCTCAGATCTCATATTAACACTTAAGTGCAAAAAAAAAAAAAAATGTCATTTAAAAAAGTAATTTAAAAAAATGGCTCTTTAAGAGCTATGGGCGGAAGTGACGTTTTGACTTCGCTTCCGCCCTGCATTGATATGGAGACGGGTGGGGGCCATCTTATCCTCACTCATCTCCATGCCCAGCAAGAGTGAAGATCCGATTGCCTCCACCGTTGCCGACAGCTCCGGTAAGCGGCAGAGGGCACAAAAGCGTGGTGGAAGGGGTGGGGCCCCTCTTCCACCGCCAATAAAAGTGATCTCTCAGCGAATCTGCCACAGAGACCACTCTTATCGGAAACCAGACCACTGGCTGAAGAAGAGGATACCGGGGTTATGGCAGCTAGCTGCTGCTATAACAATGATATTCCCCTTCAAAGTAAGGACGTACATCACCGTGCGGCGGTCCGGAAGTGGTTAATGTTATACACCTGGAAGTGTGCACATATGGATATTTTAATTGAGGTAAGTAGAATCTTTGGATTCCTCCCAGATTTTATATTGGTTTGATATTAAAAATAGGGATATTTATGTAGTTTCTCATGATGGGATTATTATGATTTTAATATATACGATATTGTTAAATGTTATGTTTTATATATGTTGATCTGGGGATGAGATTGTGCGCTCGCTCCATAACGCCGTCCAGGGTACAAGCGTTATTTTATGGAGTTAGCCCTCAAGTTACTTATACCTAGCAGGAAGGAGCGTAGATAGTTCTGTTGGTGTCACCTGTTAGTAGTTTTGCCAGAGGGATTAAGCTTATGAGTATTTGAATGCCCTTGCACTACACTAAAATGGCCGCCGGACATGTCTATGTAATACACTACAAGAAAATGGGCAAAGGAAAAATCATATGTTTTGAACTACAAGAAAATGGCCGATATTTAACAGACAGTACCACCGTCCAATTAGCATCCCCCTGATGAAGATACGATATTTCCCTTGTATCGACACGCGTAGGGGAGGGGACTGGACAGCGCAGGAGACAGCTGGTCTGTCTTATGGAGTAGGCATACACAATCTCATCCACAGCTTGGCGCTTTTAAGGCATGCTATAGAGTGGTGAACTAACACACCAGACCCATGTGAGTACCTTATAATAGGGCTTTGTTTGCAGTAAATAAAATTTTTTAAAATGGTATCACACTATGGAAGTTTCTTTTTGATATTTATATATGAGGAGGCTACATCTTTGAGCAGTATTTGGACCTTGCAACCTGACCTGAAATCCGTTTTGATGATTCAAAAGCGTGTATCGACCAAACTTAATTGCGAAGTCACACGCTCTGAGGTGAGCGGCCATTACCTTAGGGTGGGGAGCACCTGAGTGTTATCACTGCTGCTGATCGCTATATTCACAATCACCTATCAAGGCACGTTTATTATCTTTGTATTAAAGATACTGAAAACTGACTCTGGGTGGTCAGAGTATCACGGACTTATATGCACTTGAGCACTTTATGGATCACTTTTGTATTAATATTTATATTTTATGAAATGTGTGTAAATTCACGCTATATGATGTTGTAAGCTGTAAGATGACATTAGTCGCTTATATATTATTATTTCAGCCGTGGGTTTGATTTTATAGGCACATCACTTTTGTTAACAATTTGGTTTTTTAGGTTTTTGCTGCAGGTTCAGCAGATCATTAAGAGGATAGCGCAGCACATAATTTATCTATTTATCTTTGAACTTTGCACGTAGCACCCTCCTGAACCCTGCACTCTGTACGCAGCACCTTCCCGAACCCTGCACCCTACACATAGCACCCTCATGAACCCTGCACCCTACACGTAGCACCCTTATGAACCCTGCACTTTATATATAGCATCCTCGTAAACCCTGCACTCTGTAGGTAGCACCCTCATGAACCCTGCACTCTGTACGTAGCACCCTTGTAAACCCTGTACTCTACATGTAGCACCTTCCTGAACCCTGCACTCTGTACGTAGCTCCCTCCTGAACCCTGCACTCTGTACGTAGCACCTTCCTGAACCCTGCACTCTGTATGTAGCACTTTCCTGAGCCCTGCACTCTGTACGTAGCTCCCTTCTGAACCCTGCACTCTGTATGTAGCACTTTCCTGAGCCCTGAACTCTTTATGTAGCACCCTCCTGAACCCTGCACTCTGTACAAAGTGCACTCCCGAACTCGGCACACTGTACTCTGCACCCTCCTGAACCCTGCACTCTGTACAAAGTGCACTCCTGAACTCCGCACACTGTACTCTGCACCCTCCTGAATCCTGCACTCTGTACAAAGTGCACTCCTGAACTCCGCACACTGTACTCTGCACCCTCCTGAACCCTGCACTCTGTACATAGCACCCTCCTAAACACTGCGCATTTGGTTGTGGATTTTTATTCATAAATGCATGTATTTGTGCCTTTATACTTAATGATACTGCATCATTGTTATGTTTTTATTTTGTGTGGCTATGCACATGGTGGTTTTCAGACAATTTCACCTAAAAAAAATTTTTACAAAAATTATTCTGGTTTTTATAATGAAAGCTGTTGACGTTTCCTCAAAACTGACATGTGTATAGCCAGCACTAGAGTATTTGGGTGTCATACCAGGAGAATTTGGCTGCCATTTTATAAAATGTTGAGATCATTTTGAGAAGGGATGCATCGCTGAGATGCATTTAAGTTATATAGTTACATAGTAGGTGAGGTTGAAAAAAGACACAAGTCCATCAAGTCCAACCTATGTGTGTGATTATATTACCTTGTATATCCCTGTATGTTGTGGTCGTTCAGGTGCTTCTCTAATAGTTTTTTGAAACTATCGATGCCCCCCCCCTGCTGAAACCACCGCCTGTGGAAGGGAATTCCGCATCCTTTCCGCTCTTACAATAAAGAACCCTCTACGTAGTTTAAGGTTAAATCTCTTTCCTTCTAATTTTAATGAGTGGCTTTTTAAACTCCCTTCCGTGAAAAAGTTTTATCCCTATTGTGGGGTCACCAGTACAGTATTTGTAAATTAAAAATCAAGCGTTTCCTAGAGAGAATAAGTTCAGTGCTCGCAACCTTTAATCATAACCAATATCCTCAGACCCTTTATTAGCTTTGTTGCCTTTCTTTGTATTGCTCCATTTTCAGCACATCCTTCCTGAGGACTGGTGCCCAGGACTGGACAGCATACTCTAGGTACGGCCGGACCAGAGTCTTGTAGAGCGGGAGAATTATCGTTTTATCTCAGTAATTAATCCCTTCTTTAATGCATGCCAATATTCTGTTTGCTTTATTAGCAGCAGCTTGGCTTTGCATGCCATTGCTGAGCCCATCATCTACTGGGACTCCAAGGTCCTTTTCCATCCTAGATTCCCCCAGAGGTTCTCCCCCCAGTGAGTAGAGTGCATTCATATTTTTGCCAACCAAATGCATTATTTTACATTTTTCTACATTAAACCTCATTTGCCATTTTATACGCATAGACGTGCGCACAGGGTGTGCTGGGTGTGCCTAGAAAAAAAAGGTAATCTGGCGCACCAAGATTATATAGTCAAATAGGTAATAGAATGTATATGAAACCCCTGATAGGGGTATGGGATACTCCAAAGATAATCTCTGATCCTTTATGGCAATATGTTAAGGCAGAGCTCAGGACCACTTGCGGCTGCTATCCTCAGAGTTGCGACCGGCTCTGTGTGATTCAATTGGAGAAACGAACAAAAGGAAGGAAATGCCAGCTAAGTGCAGTATCCCGGTTAGATGCTTAAAAAAAAAGGATTAACAACACTCACTCAAGATTAAAAAGATAAATGTTCATCTGGTGCTCAGTATGTAGATATAAGACAAGGCTTTGTCTTTTCATCTGGTCCTCTATCCTTCCAGTGACGTCACTTCCGGTGTGCGTTCCATGCCAGTCGGTGTGGCCTCTTGGGGCTCCTCCAGGCTCCTGAGCGGGTCATCCTCCTCTCCCAGCAATTGGAACATTTCACAGCAGTCATGCAGGATGGATATATCAGGAATCTACATCTACATACCAGATGAGCATTTACCTTTTCAATCTTGTGAGTATTAATCCATTTTTATTAAAGCATCTAACCGGGATACTGCACTTAAGCTGGCGCCATCTTCCTTTTGTTCCTTTCTCCCATTGAATCACACAGAGCTGGTCACAACTCTGAGGATAGCAGCCGCAAGTGGTCCCGTTCTCCCAATGGGTGTGCCTAGGCACACCCTAATCACCCTGTGCGATGCAGATTTCCCCTGCTAAACGCCCCTTCCCCTGTGGCAGCTGAGGCTACAGAGAATGAGACTAGGGAATCTCTGTCCTCAGTCATTTTCTCTGCTATTTCAGCAAACTCCTAACAAATTGTAAAAAAAAAAAAAAAAAAAAATATGTAAAAAAAAATAATAAAATAAAATTGTAAAAAATAACAAAATAATAAAAACAAAAAAATACTGACAACATTCTCATCCCTACTGACACTGTCCACTGCTCTACTGACACCATCCACTGATCTGATCATCCACTGCGCACACCTATGTTTATACGCTATACATGTATTTGTTATATCACTGTGAAAGTATAATTTTCAGAGGTGGCGGGGTGTTCAAAATGATCCATGCTTGGTGGCAAATATTCTAGGTACATCACTGCTCTGGACCATGGCATTTTCAGCTTATAAATCCTGCTATATCTATGGGTATTATACAAGCCTTTACAAGCATCCCTTGGCCATAGAACTCAGGGGACAAGTCTGTCAGCTATGTTGGATTTTCACAGCGGATAGACATTGCTCCCCTGGGATAATGCTGGCAGAGTCACTGCACAAAACACAGACATGCACACTTATATTATACATTCAAGCTTGTCTGTGCGGATGTTAGGCAGCTGAAATATCATTCAGTGTTTGGATCATTTCCTAATATCCAGCAGCCGTCTCACGGTCAGCTTTATACTTGCAGCCACTGACAACTCTTACGTACCAATTTTAGAGACGCTGGTACTTTTTAAAAAATTTTTTCCTACTTATACACAAAGAATAATGATTTGAATAATTAGAGAATAAAAGATTTTGTCTCTGCCTCCAGCAACCTGCAATTCACTTTTTTGCCTTTAAATAAAAAGATAAAAGGGACAAAAAAAAAAAAAAATGAAATAAAAATGGGTTTTATAGGGCATGCCCCTATTCATACGTGAAGTGTGTACAAGGCAGATAAGAGCAAAGGCGGCTCTCTGGTTAATGTAGTCAGTAAATAAATAACAGAAACCTTAAACTTAGTGTACTGCAATCAACTGGAACTATGGCATAATTAACACAGTAGGGGTTCAAAGTGCTCCACACTCAGGTTTAAATGAACAAGTTGCCACTGAATGGAGGAGTTAGTCACACGCTTTCACTGGTGGCAATTATGAGGTTCAGAAATTAAGCATTCCTGGACTCTAGCTTTTCTGGAAGTGATTGCAGAAATATTACGCTAAGGTAAAACAGCCATAGTTAGCTGATCTCTAAGGCCGTGCAGCCATTTTGAACACTTTTGAACACTTGAAAAGAACTGTATAGTGACAAACGAGCATTTGTTAATCAGGTTGTATAATAGGTCGTCTAACTTGTAATGCACTGGGTAATGCAAAGTTACGGGAATGCATTAAGTGCATGGAAAACCTTTCCATCTATCTTTCATTTTCAAAGCTTAAAGTGATTGTAAAGTCTCATTTTTTTTTCTCTAAAAATAATAAACATGTTACTTACCTCCTCTGTTGCAGTGGATTTGCACAGAGCAGTCCAGATCCTCCTCTTCTCAGGTCCCTCTTCGGCTCTCCTGGCCCCGCCCTCCTTTGAGTGCCCCCACAGCAAGCAGCTTGCTTGGGGGCACACGAGCAGAGTCACAGCTCCCTGTGTTCATTTAGACACGGAGTCCGCATTTGGCACCACCCCCTCTCTCACCTGATTGGCTAACTGACTTTGGCTTTGACTCCCGCTGCTGTCAATCAATCAGGAGGAGCGTCCCGGATGGCTGAGGCACTTGTGGTCATCGCTGGAGAGAGATGGGGCTCAGGTAAGTATTAGGGGGTACTGGGGTGGCTGCTGTACACAGAACTGGGACGGCTGCTGTACACAGAAGGTTTCTTATTACTGGTGTGGCTGCTGTACACAGAAGGTTTTTTATTATTGGGGTGGCTGCTGTACACAGAAGGTTTTTTATTATTGGGGTGGCTGCTGTACACAGAAGGTTTTTTTATTATTGGGGTGGCTGCTGTACACAGAAGGTTTTTTATTATTGGGGTGGCTGCTGTACACAGAAGGTTTTTTATTATTGGGGTGGCTGCTGTACACAGAAGGTTTTTTATCTTAATGCATAGAATGCATTAAGATAAAAAACCTCCTAACTTTACAACCGCTTTAACTGAACATATAAAGGTATTGTTTGCCATAATACACATCTGTCCTAAACCCCCCCCCCCCTTATGTGTATTGCACTGCATTGCAACCAAAGCACATCTACAGTGTTCTGCAACCTACTGGTGGTATTTGACCTACTACCCCTTTTAGTGCCTAGCAAAAAAATTACTGGCAAGAAGGTTAAAAAATGCTTTTTTGTAACTATCTATGAACTGTACTAAACAGTAGCTGCTAACCTGTTATATTGTGACTTTGTCCTGTAATGCAAACAAACATTGTACTTAGCTGTAATTTTATTGCTGATGGTCTCCCTTTTCAGTCTTCAGCTGGGCACATTATAATATACACTGACCGGCCAGTTTATTGGGTACACCTGTTCAATTGCTTGGTACTACAAACTGCTAATCAGCCAAACACATGGCAGCATTTCAGTGCATTCAAGCATCTAGACCTGGTGATGACGACTTGCTAAAGTTCAAACCGAGCATCAGAATGGGGAAGAAAGGGGATTTAAGGGACTCTGAATGTGGCCTGGTTGTTGGTGCCAGATGGGTTGGTCTGAGTATTTCAAAAACTGCTGATCTACTGAGATTTTCATGCACAACCATCTCTAGGGTTTACAGAGAATAGCCTAAAAAAAAAGAAAATATCCAGTGAGCGGCAGTTGTGTGGAAAAAAATGCCTTGTTGGTGTCAGAGGAGAATTGGCAGGTTTGAGATGATAGAAAGGCAACGGCAACTCAAATAACCAAGGAATGCAGAATACCATCTCTGAACGCACAACGCATGAACCTTGAAGCAGATGGGCTACAGCAGCAGAAGACCACACCGGGTACCACTCCTGTCAGCTAAGAACAGGAAACTGAGGTTTAATTTGCACAGGCTCACTAAAATTGGACATTAGAAGATTGGACAAATGTTGCCCAGTCTGATGAGTCTTGATTTCAGCTGTGACATTTAGATGGTAGGGTCAGAATTTGACATAAACAACATGAAAGCATGGATCCATTCTGCCTTGTATCAATGGTTTAGGCTGGTGGTGGTATAGTGTGTGGGGGATATTTTCTTGGCACCCTTTGGGCCCCTTAGTACCAATTGAGCATTGTTTAAACGCCACGGTCTACCTGAGTATTGTTGCTGACCAAGTCCATCCCTTTATGACTACAGTGTACACATCTTCTGATGGCTCCTTCCAGCAGGATAATGCACCATGTCACAAAGCTCCAATCATCTCACCACTGGTTTCTTGAACATGACAATGAGGTCCCTGTACTCCAATGGCCTCCACAGTCACCAGATCTCAATCCAATAGAGCACCTTTGGGATGTGTTGGAGCAGGAGAATCGCATCATGGATGTGCAGCCGACAAATCTTCAGCAACTGCATGATGCAATCATGTCAATATGGACCAACATTTCTGAGGAATGTTTCCAACACCTTGTTGAATCTATGCCACGAAGAATAAAGGCAGTTCTGAAGGAAAAAGGTACTCGCAAGGTGCACTAAATAAAGTAGCTGGTGAGTGTAGTTTATCCTGCAGCTTGAAGTCCCAGAGAAATACCATCTTTACTTAAAGTTATCTGTTGGGAACAGAACTATGGGGGCCACCACTGGTGACTTGTTGCAGGTGCAGACTCCAGAGTTGATCCTGGTTCTACTGCGTAAAGTAAGTACTTGACCCAGAACAAGTATACAGGATAAGTGTTTAGACTCTATTGGGCACATGCATGTTTAAGTATGTCACTGCCAAGGTAGTAAAGCCAGGCGTAAGATGGAACCCTTGAGCCTGTACTTTTTAGGGCCCATTTACAGGGAAGCATTGTGGTAAAACATTGCATCAGGCATTAAAGTGAATTTTAATGCAATATGGTAATAATATTATGTGCGTTGTGTTTACAATCATTTAGAATGGTGCTCCAATGAACTTGTATAGTAGCTGAAAATGTACCTAAAGTACAGCACATTATGGTACACTGCACTGCTGAAAATCCTCTATTCTATGGTGGCAACACTTCTTAACTCTACTGTGTGTGTGGAAGGAGCCATAGTTTTTATTAGGCTGCTCTCCTGATTTGGACAAAAAATGCATCTTTCTCACTTCATCTCCAATACATAGGGGGTGAGGAGTTTGTAGTTTACAGAACACATACATGGCATGAATTTCTTTCCTGCAATCACGGGTTGTAGGAAAGAAATCAACATGATTCCCTCATCAATACAGAGTGCTGACAGGGGAATCAGCAATTGTCTTCTCCTGGTGGGGATGCTATAGCAGTCACTAGCAAAAATCGCAAGACAATCAGGCAGGCTGGTTGTACCCAAGTTGATCGCTCAACTTTGGTACATTCAGCCTGCCCATTAATGGTTTGAATCTTGGCCGGTTCAGCAGAAACCGGCCAAGATTCTAACCTTTTTTGGCCGGCCTTAAAACTTACGTTATACTCATTGAGGGTTATTTACTAAAGGAAAAGCCACTCTGCACTATAAGTCAACTGAAAGTGCACTTGGAAGTGCAGTCGCTGTAGATCTGAGGGGAAGATCTGAAATGAGGAGAAGCTCTGCTGACTTTATCATCCAATCATGTGCAAGCTAAAATGCTGTTTTTTATTTTCCTTGCATATCCCCCTCAGATCTACAGTGACTGCACTTCCAAGTGCACTTTCAGTGCAAAGTGGATTTGCCCTTAGTAAATAACCCCCTTTGCATGATTTTGCATTTCAACCCTTGTATGGCGGATAACTGGAATTGCTCTTGTAGCCACCAGTGCTGTGCTTCTTTTGTTCTCTATTGTTTTTGTGTAGTCTACTGTTTTGTATTACTTGCAATTGTACTGAATTTGATAAGCAAGCAAAGTAATAAAGAAAAAGACATAAAAAAAATCACTGATTTAATGTATGGTTCAATGTATAAAGCAAGAGGACAGCTAAGGAAATCTTAAAAAATAACTAAAGGCAAAACTTTTTTAATTTTGAACACAGGAGAGATGGATTAGAACACCTATTAGGTTTTTATTGCGGTCTGTGTCCCAATGTGGAGATTCACCCTCTCTATTTCTCCTGTTTACCATTATTGAAAGTGAATGTAAAGAAAAATCCCAAATTTTCAGTTGTCCCCAGAAAAGTAATAAAGAAGAAATCTTCTAATGGGGACACTACTTCTGGTGACCTGATGGGCTCCAATGGATTCCCTTAATTTGCAAGGATTTCTTCTCACTTCCTATTTGCCTATGGGAAAAAAGTGAGAGATAAATATTTCCAATGGGACACAGCTGGCAAAAAAATCTGACAGGCATTATAACCCAGCCTTACTCTATCCAAAATGAAAAAAAAGTTTTGCCTAAAGTTCTACCTTGAGCTGGCCATATACAAGTAGAATTGTGTCTGAAATGTTCAGTTTTAAGTATGTTCGTTCAATTCTCTAATAGTGGGGTTAAATCGACTATTGTTTTTGACCACAGAGACAGGAAAATTCAAAGGAGCAGGATGGAAATATTTTGTCCAAAAAAATTTCAAATAGTCTTTGTGGTTTTTGTTTGGTAAAGTCCATTAATTCTAAAATCAATTGTAACATCAAACAAAATCAGTACTTCGTAGATTTGACCAATGAAAAGATTTTCGTACAGATGATCGTTCAAAAAGCTACTAGTGTAAGGCTAGGTTTATTCATTCATAGGTATGTGCACATTATGCATTGGGGGTTATTTACGAAAGGCAAATCCACTTTGCCCTACAAGTGCACTGCAAGTGCAGTCGCTTTAAATCTGAGGGGTAGATCTGAAATGAGGGGAAGCTCTGCTGATTTTGATCATCCAATCATGTGCAAGCTAAAATGCTGTTTTTTATTTTCCTTGCATGTCCCCCTTGGATCTACAGTGACTGCACTTCCAAGTGCACTTGTAGTGCAAAGTGGATTTGCCTTTAGTAAAAAAAACCCATTGCATGGTTATCTTATCAGGCCTGGTTTACACATATGCAGGTTGCAGTTGATGCATATTCCAGGTGAATAGAACCAAAAACACAACTTGCTGGCCCTTTCTATAAAATGCACAGATCAACATACAATATAACTTTCCAAGTACATTGTAAAAAAAAACTGTAAGATCCCATAGGAAACCATGTTAAATGGAGTGTAGTGTGTTTGTGGGAAAATGCCCTAAAAAATGCATAGGTGTGAACCAGACCTCAATAGCACACATAGGGGTTTATTTACTAAAGCTGGAGAGTGTAAAATCAATCTCACTTCTGCATAGAAACCAATCAGCTGCCAGCTTTTTTCCAAAACTTAATTGACCATACACAGCCGCACCAGATTCTGAGTGCGCCAGTTTTAGTATATCTATCCCAATAGTGGCTTCATTGTGACCTGTACATGTTCACAACATCCTCCATGCCAGCTGCTCCAAAAGTTAATTTGGATACATGCAATCAAGCAATTATATGCAATTATAAGAACCCGAATAAAGTAATATAACTGAGTTCACACTATAGCTATTTGCAGTGCATGTACTGCCAAAGAACTTCACGTCAACTGCACTGATCAACATACAATATAACTTTCCAAGTACATTGTAAAAAAAACTGTAAGATCTGGAAAAACATTCCTTTTGTGTAAATAACAGATTCCTCTGGCAAAGGAACAGCAGGCCAGTACAGAGAAACCAAGACAAATAACATCCAGAACTATGGTGACCGGGCCCCTCCCATTGTCCCAACTACATTCATCTCCGACTGCCCACAGCTACTGGAAGTTTTAGTTGTTTTTAATAAAGTTCCACAAGAAACGTTGAGTATTTAAAACAAATGAGTTTTCCCTGCTCAGATTTTTAGTCAATTTTAAAAGACAAACATTTATTTTAAATAATGAAATGCCTAATGTAATTCCATTCTTTTACTGAACATCTGTTAGGAGACTTGTGGCTATGTATTGTGATGCCTTTCTACTGGGTTATATATTTCACCCATACAAAGAGATGATAGATACTTCAGTGTTTACATGACCTAGGGGAAAAAAAAACAATGAACTGCAATTAATATAGCCAAACAATAACCCGTGATTTACAATAACTCTTAAAACAGTAGTTTTGATACAGAGCAAGCTGGATTGCTTGACCTTGTTGACTGGTACAGTTAGGAACATCTATAGTGTACGTGACTTTGCCACTTCATATTACTATTAAAGAAAAAGTGACCATTAGCCACAAAGAATTTTGACTAATGTTTTTTATGTTGTCTTTAGAAGAATCATGCTATGCCCATCCCCCTCTCTATCCCACGCTGTCTAAATACAGCATAATGGAGGCCACTGAGGCTTTGTTTTGCTTTGAAAACTTCTCTGCAAGGAGAGCCCTTCCCATCCAGAAGATTATATCTGGGTCAGAGAGCAAGCACAGATACAAACCCCTGGACTCCATGACAAAGGCTTTTCAAACATTAGCAGGTCATCCCCCCATCACGACCTTCTTAGCCCTTCAAAACATTTTTCTTTCATGACCATCCAGTGGCAAAACCTCTCACACATCTTTGGTGAAAGACTCTGATCTCACTCTCATCCATGATCACCCTACCTGAAATAGCTAAAATGGGCTCTAGACAGGATGGCAAATAGACAAGAGGTAGCCGTGTCAAGCATTGACTCCTGTTAGGATGGAAGACTTTATTTACTAGAGGTCTTCATGAACGCTGTCTAAAATGCATGTACAGAAAAAATCTACAGTCTTTTGCAGCATATTGATCATCACCTGCTAAATAAATTTGTTAATTGTTGAATATATTTAGTGTAGAACTGTAAAGCCTTGTATACAGTTGTCCAAAGAATGGAAGTTAGGCTTTGCACTATTACTGATCCAATGCTGGCTCATGAGAAATGTAGTGAAATTCATGGCTCCCAATAACTCTCTAGCTTTGTTTTATCCCATGGAATGATACTATCTTATATTATATTAACCTAATAGCTTAAAGTATAACTAAAGGCAGGGGCACATGTGCAGTGCGGAGAGAAGTGGATGCCTAAAGCAGAAGCTCCAATTACCACAGGGACTCTGGCGGCTTCCCGAGGGCCATAACCTGCCTGTCCTAACTAAATTTCATCACCAATCGAGAGTCTATAACCCGGTGCATGCCGTAGTCGGAGAGGAAGCTTAGCTCAGAAGTCATCAACACACTATCTGCTCCATGATAGAAAGCATGTCTCAAAATGGCGCGTTGGATCAGGACGGCTCCTCTGTTGCTCCAGCATCTCCCCTACCACCAGTTCCAAGCTCTCCTACTGCAGTGGGTTGTGATAATGCATCTTCTCTCTCTTATGCCGTGTACACACTTTTTAACCGAACTGGTCCGACGGAAGAAATCCGTCGGACAATTCGATCATGTGTGGGCTTCATTGGACCTTTTCTGTCGAAAAATCTGTCGGACTTTAGAAATAGAACATGTTTCAAATCTTTCCAACGGAATCAAGTCCGATCGAAAAATTCGTTTGTCTGTATGCTAGTCCGACGGACAAAAAAGGACGCAAGGGCAGCTATTGGCTACTGGCTATGAACTTCCTTATTCTAGTCCGGTCGTACATCATCACGTTCAAAACGATCGGACTTTGGTGTGATCATGTGTAGGCAAGTCTGTTTCATTGGAACTCCGTCAAAAAGTCCTTTGAAGTTCAGTCCGACGAAAAGTTCGGTCGTGTGTACACGGCATAAGGCAGACCTAAATGCTAGTCATGATGCCATGTATACTAAATTAGCTGCAAAGTTTCAGTCTGAGCTGCATAAGACATCACACTCTCACAGGAGATTGCAGCATTAGGAACCAGAACAGATAGATTGGAAATTAAGCATGATAAACTAGGCCTGGCGTACAGTGATCGTAGTAGAGAGTGTGACTCCTTATCTGCAGCATTTACTCAAATACAGGCACAGGTGGAGGACTTGGACAACAGAAATAGGTGTAATAATCTATTATCCCTGAATCGGTCACAGACTTGATTCCAGCAGCTAGCAATCTGTTTAGGTCATCTCCTGCCTGACCATGAATCTGCGGCCATCACATGGGATAGGATCCATAGAGCCTTAGGCCTAAACCACCAGCACATAAACCACCACGTGACAAAGTTCTTTGCATGAAGGACTTCTTGATTAAAGAGGAGATCCTGTGTGCTGCCAAAAAATCCTGGATGTTCCTAAACATCTATTAAATCTTATACACACCATGTGTGTTATGTGTTGCTATGCAATGGACAATTGCCCTAAACTGGAAATCTAATATGGTACCGTTCTCTCAAGTACTTGCTCGTATTGACCAAATAATGTTGATGGAAAAAAAAAATTCATTCATTACATGATTACACTTTTTCTTTTGACGCTAAATGGGACCCATGGTTCATTTACCGTCACCAGGATTGATTTAATTTAGTGAAGCTGGGTACCATCTCCTTGGGATCTCATGTAATGGTTTCATACTCTGTTTTATTTTTGTCCGAGTTTTTAAAGTTACATTTTATTTTTGAAGATGTGATAATATTTATACACAGTATTAACTCTTGGTCCAAAAATGGAATGAAGAAAATTCCAGTTGCTCCTGCGTTGTTAGCTATTGGACATCAAATATTTGGTGAATCATTTCTACAATTCTATGTAATCTGTAATATCCACTTATCACCCCTTTAAAATGTTTTGGTATGGATTTGCAATCCTACCATATTTCTCTGTACTGTAAATCTTTTATCTCAATAAAAAAAATTGTTAAAAAAAAGTATAACTAAAGGCAAAACTTTTTTTTGTTTTGGATAGAGGGGGAGATAGATTAGAACACCTGTCAGTTTTTATTGTTGTCCATGTCCCCATTAGGGAAATTCACCCCATTATCATTGAAAGTGAAAGTAACAGAAAATCCCAAATTTTGGGTTATCCCCAGAAAAGTAATAGAGGGGAAGTATTCTAAAAACACTAGTTTTGGTGACTTGGAGATTTACCTTAATTTGCCAGGATTTCCTCTCACTTCCTTTTGGCTATGGGACAGAAAGTGAAGGTAAACCTCCCAATGGGACAAAGATGACAAAAATAAACCTTCCAGGGGTTATAATCCTCCCTCGTTCTACCCAAAATGGAAAAAAGGCTATGCTGATAGTCTAACTTGTTAAGTACCTGTCATTTCAATACAATTCAAAAAGGGTTAGCATAGATAACTGTAAACTTAAATATAGTTGTTTATTTCATATGTTTCCTAAAACCAGGTAGCAGTTAAGTTGTACACTGAATAAATGGCTTTTTACATGATTCTTCAAGACCTTACAACCGCTAGGGGCTATGTTGATGGGCTTTTGCTCATGTCAGAATTGCTTCTCTCACCATACAAGTCTATGGGAATGCAGAAGCAGGTTGATGTAGTTTAAGAGGTGAAATGCAGGTTAGCAAGAGGTCAACTTCAGGTCAAATTCACCTGTCAAGTCATGTGGTCTATTGACTTGTAGCTACCTGTCGTTCTGGGACAGCTACTGATTTCAGCTTTTTTTCTTGAAAATAATGTTTGACAGATAAATAAAAAACTAGTTTTGCAAAGTTTCTGGATGTGACATTTCTGACCTAGGCTGGTCATTTTATTTATGATCCTAGGCAGTCAGACCAAAATTCTGGGAAATGTAAATGTAACCAAGACATTGAAAACATGATTTCTACAGAGGTATACTGAGACATATTAGTTTTATTGCTGCCTACAGGAGAATTGGACCCTGCTAAACAAAAACCTGCTAGCCAGTTATAACCCCTTGCAATCTCATCAAGCTTTAGTTTTTTGTGAAAGAAGTAGTATGGGTGATCTTAAGAGGGGTGGGGTCTCTTTTAATGAACTAAAAAAAAAATAATTTAGAATAAGTCAAAAATTCTATTTTCTTAACTGTCATTGTCTAAACTGCCATTATTGGCTAAACAAAGTACCATTGTGCAAACCAGATATATTCCATAAATCATATATAGGCTGAAGAGTCCAAAGAATCTGAGACAGACATCCATGAAAAGATGTATACAAATGTGCTAAATATACACTGTATATTTATTCTTCACACATAGACACAACTTGAAAAATACATATCACCAGCTGCCATGACTCTTTGTAGTAATCTGTATGGTATAGATGGCGGCTGTAGAAATTATAGGATGCAAAGGCCAAAGACATTGAATATCAACCTGTCCCAGTATTCCAGACTAAATCCAATAGATTTGCAAAGACCATACTATGTGGGTCTAGTAGGCTGGTCAGAACCGTCTCTGTACTTAGACCAATCAATGCTCCCATGGTGCAAGAGCATTTCCATAATGTGGCATATTTTGTGGAGTTGTAAGTGTTCCCGAATGGGTACCCGGCTGCAGGCTGACACCTTTTTCAAATTCATACAGTGACAATCACTACGTTGTATACATGGTGACGTCACTTCCTGTTTACGTGGTGATACCATTTATGCCAATTCCAGTAGTCGGATTGACGCCTTTTTTTTCTAGCCGAAGAGTCCATATTTGGAGAATAAATATACATAGAGCACATTTATATATGTCTTTTATGGACTAACTGTCTCAGATTTTGTGGACTCTTCAGCCTAAATATGATTTATGGAATCTGATTTGCACAAGAGTAAGCTGTTTGTTTAGCTAATGATTGCAGTGTGTTAAGTATTTTTATGGCCAAGATTTAATGTGATTTTAGCGTATTTTTCAATAAAAGTATAAATCGTTCCAGTTCCGGGTTCCACATCAGCTTTCTGCTTTCTGCTTCTAATAAAATTACTTTTTAATATTTTTCTCCCTTCTTTCTTGTATCCATACGGTTATACAGTACTCGCCCTTGGCTTTTCAAAGCAGCACCTCTACATTTAGAACAGTTTTTTGTGGTTTAGCACTTTGGGCTACCAGCATTTTTTTGCTGTACTGGGATTTTCTTTTGCATTTTTAATGCTTTTTTGGGGGGGGGGGGATTTGTTGTTGGGCAGATTTAAAAACGCAAATCGTGGCAAAAACACACTACATGCTTATCTGCAGCTTCTCCATTGAAATTTATTGAACCAAAAAAGCACAGTTTTGCGTTTTAAAAAAAGTCCTTGACCCTTTCCAAAAACAGAGACACACAAAAATGCATCCATAGGATTCTGTGCATGTGAACAGATATTAAAGTCATTCTGGAAATTTGTCTTATGATATGTTCTAGGGTGCCTACAATAAAAAAAAAAGCAGAGCAGAAGGCAATTGCTGTAGTTGCTCTGTGTCAGAATGACCCTGGATTTCAGGATTGTGCTGATTGTGCTTTGTCCTAGTCAAATTAGACACAGTTTGACTTATGTTGAATGAGAACGAGAGCTGGTGGCTGGGCCTACGAGAGCAAAAAAAAAAAGCTTTTAGGCGTTCCCAAACTTTTTATCTGCAGAATCTTTGAAAGAAGGAACATCTTTAACAGGTACAGTGAGATGTTTGCTTATAAAAGAGATGACAGATCAACCACAGAAATAGCCTAATTATTTGCAAACTACTTCCTCCGCGTAGAGATCAGAAGATTTTAAGAGTGAAAATACTTTCTGGCACGACCCAGTCATCGTAGACTGCATATTCTGTCTGTGAGGGAATGTTTTGTAACATTTAGTGGATTTTTTTTGTACCTAAAAGGTGCATGTCAAGGTGGAGTGTCAGGCTGCACACTGGAAAAGCTCTTGCGAACAGAGGCAATGTATGAGGTTTTTAATGTTAGCAAGCATGTTGTGTGAAGCTCGTACTTCAACATAATGGTAGTCTGGGGAAGAGAATCTTTCACAACTTCCTCCACCACTGTCTCAATATCCTCATTACCTACTGTGTCTGCATCCTCTAGGACAGGCATATGGAGATACAACTCAGGTTGAGAAACAGGAGTAGGAGAAAGAGCTTTTCTGAGCCCTAAACAAAGATGGCTGTATTAACGCCGTAATCTGTCCAGGGAATTGTGACATAGATGCAGAAAATTCTGCTTTTGTCAGGTAGGTCACATGTTGCATGCCTGAAATTGAGCCAGAATTGGATGCAGACATCAGGATTAGAACAGGGTCCTGCTCTGGTGCAAGTGACTAATCGTCATTCTGAGGTTGAGTCTTGTGTGGACATTTGATAGAGTGAATATTTGTCTGCGGATTTAAATTGGTTCCCTTTGTTCTGGTCTCCACCTTAGCTACAAGTGTGTATCCCTGTGGGATACTCATGGAGTAGAATGTGTGAGATGGGGTAAACATGTCCTGAAATAGTTTGTGGTAATCCAGATTTAGACCTCTTGTAATGAATCTGTATGGCAAAAAGAATCACAAGTTCCTTAAACAGGCCCTGGGAGAAAGTGGCATTAAAGTGTGAGACCACTGGTGTGATGTAACTAGGGCCAGGTTTGAAAAGTTCCCTGCACATATTCTTCAATACACCACAGATCAACGAGTACCACCTGAAATATTTATTTAAGAATGATCACATCACAGTGGACCAAGTGCAACATTTCTGAAACACGCAGGACACTTTCGTCAGGCAAGCCTGATGAAGAGGACCCCATGCAGGATTTAGTGACCACAGCAAACATTACAGGCTGTCCCAACAGTGTGGGTCTGGGTACAGCTCCCAAGGTTTACTGTACTGAGGTTGAACTGATCCAGATACACTGCTTCAATGCAGGAATTCAAATAGAGTGAGGCATTTTTTTTTAAGAAAAATATTTAATGAAGCAGATTTTTCCACAAAAGTGGTTCACCACCTTCAGGCCATAGCACAAAACTGAGGATCACCTGAAGGTACGTTCCTCGAACCCATGGTGTATGAAAATGTTGCATGTGTCCTGTACTGTATGATTAAGGAACTATTTTTCTGGAGTTTGGCTTGAAGATGTGACCACTGAACAAGTATATTGAATCCCATATTGGTTTAACATCAACAAAACAATGAGGATGGTCTCTGTAGTGTATCTGAATTTAAAACCATAAGCCAACGTTCACATGATTGTGCAGTTGGTCATAAATGTGACAGCCATTTTCTCCTGGATCAGGTATCAATGTTCTGCCTACAACACTTGCAGACAAGCCCAGGCCAACCATTTTGGAGAGGATACAGCTGTCCCAAGTGCATCACAGACAAATCCTTAAAAATGAAGGGGAGCTGTAATAAAAGCCAAGTTTAATTTAACTGCTTCAGCCGCGAAAGATTTGGCTGCTCAATGACCAGGCCTTTTTTTTGCAATTCGGCACTGTGTCGCTTTAACTGACAATTGCGCGGTCATGTGATGCTGTACCCAAACAAAATTGACATCCTTTTTTTCCCACAAATAGAGCTTTCTTTTGGTGGTATTTGATCGCCTCTGCGGTTTTTATTTTTTGCGCTATAAACAAAAGAGCGAACATTTTGAAAAAAAATATATATACATCTTACTTTTTGCTATAATAAATATCCCACATTTTTTTAAATAAAAAAAATATTGTTTTTACGCATTTTAGGCCGATATGTATTCTTCTACATATTTTTGGTTAAAGAAAATAAAAATTCGCTATAATCGTATATTAATTGGTTTGTGCAAAAGTTATAGCATCTACAAAACAGAGGATAGATTTATGGCATTTTTATTATTTTTTTTTTGATCTGCGAATTTTATCGGGACTGCGACATTATAGCGGACATATCAGACACATTTTTGAAACTACTGACAATTATACAGTGATCAGTGCTATAAAAATGCACGGATTACTGTGTAAATGTCACTGGCAGGATAGGGGTTAACACTAGGGGGGCAGATTAAGGGGTTATAACCGTGTTTCTAACTGTGGGGGGATGAGAGAGAGAGATTGAGATTTTCATACATAGTATGAACACATGATCTGTCTACTCTCCCCTGAAAGAACCGGGATTGATGTGTTTACACACACCGATCCTGGTTCTCGCTCTGTCACGAGCGATTGCGGGAGCCTGGCAGTCATCGCGCCCACCAGGGACTCACATCAGGGTCGGGCACACACTCCCCTAGTGGCCAAAAGGTGAAGCGACAAAACATAACGTTGTTTCGCCCAGTCATGGCAGCAGTTTCACTCCCACATGGAGCAGATTTACAGAAAGTGACTTATTGCATTGAAAGGTTCCCCTTCTTTTCTAAGGACCAGACTGCATTGTGCAAATCAATGGTTTCCCACATAGAAGGCGGGGCTAAAGCTGTTTGACCTCATCTATCTCGAGTGGCATACACTTTTACACATATACACTGAGGAGACTAGTTTGCAGACAGCTCTATAGGAAATTTTTGGGACAGTTGAATAGTGCCCATACGTCTAACTATTCTCCTAATTTTTGAGTTTTCATTACTAGCAGTTGGGCTAGGTTGTTCAATTTCCACATCATTACAGCACCAGGCAATCCAATTGTCACATATACAGACACCTATACACATAATACGTAGTATGGTTCTTGTGACATTAAGCACCACAAAAGCCCAAATCAACAAGGGTATTGATTTATGAAGAGTGCAAAATCTGGTGCAGCTCTGCATGGAAACCAAATCAGCTTCCAGGTTTTATCGTCAAAGCTCAATTGAACAAGCTGCGGTTAGAAGCAGATTGACTACTATGCACAGCTGCACCAGATTTTGCATTCTCCAGTTTTAATAAATCAACCCAATTGCATCAAATTAGGCATCAATGTTATGGAAGTATGAATGTAAATATAGGGCAGATAATATTTTGGTGGCCTGCTCTAAACAGCTGACCACTCTTTCAGGTCCAGGTTCCTGAAGATTTGTTTGATTTATCAATATGTAAATGGAAGGTTTTAGCTCAGAATCTGGATCTCCAGAATCCCATACTCCACCCAACCCCGCGTGCACACTTTGCCATTATTCAGACTTGCTGTACATATAACACCCTCCCCTAATGAGCATAACATAAAAAGCGCATTTATTGTAACATTTGCAGTAAGATAAATATTTATGCCCATTTGTTGTAGTATTTGCAGTGAAATATTCATATTACTCGAAATGTCACAAAATGTAAAGAGATACTAAAATGACCATAGCTGCCTTATTTATTTATTTTTAATAGCGTTTGCCAATTTCTTGAAATGGCCATGTTGGGAGGAATATATCATCATGACTGTATTTTGTGGTATTGTGTGTTCACTGTAATGAAGCACCAATATTTCACCCAGTGCAGGACAGGTGCTTTAGCAAATGCTGCCCCTTCCAGCACACACTAAACCAAATCTCTTCAGTATCCCATCTGTCGGCACTGTCCTGGGTCTTATATTTTATGCATGATATACCCGGTTAGCATCTGCTTAAGGTATTGTCTCTATGTGACTGCATAGTTGGAATATGGTAAATTAAAGAGCAGGAAGTGAAGCAGAAATGCTTTGATTTGGAACTCCATATTTCCTTTTAGCAATAAATGATGTTCATGTTAAGCAATGTTATATAGGTACAGAGTTTTACAGTGGTTTGTACATAACACAAGATATAGAAATACATAGAGGCATTAAAGTATCTTAAACAGGTTTTACTCCCTACTCAAATTAAATTGTAAATCAAATTAAGCATATGAAGATGAAAAGGATATGTCATCTTGAGAATTTATCCCACAGTATTTTCAAACTACAGTTACTATAGAAGACTGTTGATCAAAGAACCCGAAGGGGGCTCCAAAGAAGGAAAAGGATATGGCCAGATTTACCTTCTATAGGGAAAAAAAAAAATGTAAGCCACAAATCAGTAAATCCTCATATGAAAAGCTAAATTTGAGTCAAATCTTAGACTATGCAGATCATGCAAGGGGACCCCAACAGCTACTTGGAGCACAGGTGATATCAGGGTTGGGGAAGGGGGCTATGGGGTCAGATTGGAGTAAAGAACACAAGAAAAAAAAAAAAAATTTCTCTACTCCTCAGCTCACTCCCTCTATTTCCTCACGTATCACTAATTTACTATCAGATATATCAGTCTGGATGTCACACCACTTCCTCAAACTCAATCTATCCAAAACCGAACTTATAATTTTTTCCTCCCCCATATGCCCCTTCCCCTGATCTCTGTCAAAATCGATGGCACAACTATAAGCCCATCCCCACATGCCAAGGTTCTAGGTGTAGTCCTAGACTCTGAACTCTCCTTCAAGCAACACATTCAATCACTGTCCAAATCCTGCCGCCTCAACATTTCCAAAATACGCCCCTTTCTAACCAATGATTACACAACAAAGCTCTTAATTCACTCGCTTGTCATCTCTCGCCTCGACTACTGCAACTCCCACCTCATTGGCTTGCCTCTACATAGTCTATCACCTCTTCAATCTATCATGAATGCCGCTGCCAGACTCATCCACCTTACCAATCTCTCTGTGTCTGCCACTCCTCTGTCAATCCCTCCACTGGCTTCCGCTCGGCCAAAGAATTAAATTCAAAATTCTAACAACTACATACAAAGCCATCCACAATTTCGCCCCCAGCTACATCACTAGCTTAGTCTCTAAATACCAACCTACTCGTTCTCTTCGTTCCTCTCAAGATCTCCTGCTCTCTAGCTCCCTCGTCACCTCTTCCCATGCTCGCCTCCAGGACTTTTCCAAAGCCTCTCCAATCCTATGGAATGCCCTACCCCAATCTGTCCGCTTATCTCCTACTTTATTAGCTTTTAGACGATCCCTGAAAACCCCTCTTCAGAGAAGCCTATCCTACCCACACCTAACAACTGTATTTTCATTTTTTCCATCAGCTCATCCCCCACAGTTATTACCTTTTGTTTCCACTTGACCCTCCCTTCTAGATTGTAAGCTCTAACGAGCAGGGCCCTCTGATCCCTCCTGTATGGATTTGTATTGTAAGTGTACTGTCTGCCCTCATGTTGTAAAACGCTGCGCAGACTGTTGGCGCTATATAAATCCTGTATAATAATAATAATAATAATAATAATAATAATCTTAGTAGTGGTGACAGTGTATCTTTAAACATCTAAACTACAAACAGTTGCATTTTAAAATTTAATAAGGAGCAGACACTTACACATGAATCTAACACGTCATACTATTTTTTTTTGCAGAAAAAGCAAAGGGACAATATTAGTGTCCGTGGCTTCCAGAGACAACAAAGGTTGGAGAAGGGCAGGAGGTTGAAGATGAAGAATTAGAAATGAGTGACTGTAATATATGGAACCAAAATAAGATACAGAAGACCAAGGCAGAAATGCCTTTAGAAACCATAGTTCCTTTCTTATACAATTTACCGTTCTACATGATCTTCACGCTTTCTCTTTTCTAGCTTTGTATCAGGAACAGAATTGCCTTGGACATTAAGACACCATAAACTCCATTGAAAGTTGTGCGTTAAGTAACCATGCCATGTTTCATTTGCACAAGATGTCCCTTATAGCACATACTTGACACATTGACTAAAATGGTATGAGCTGGGTAGAATGATTATACGTTGTAGCAAGATGCAAGCTTTGAGCACATTCACAAATTTTCCACTATAGTGAATAAACATAGTTTACTGCTTAATGTAATATTGTAGAACTTATTTCTGCAAAAAATCAATAAGTGACATAACTTCTACAAATTGGTGACATGTTTTGTGTCTTATATGGTCTCTTTCCCTTTTGTAAAACAAAATCTGAAGTGCGGCATTTAAAAAGATGCTGCCATTTTGCCCAAAGTGGCAGTGTCTTAAGCTGGATACAGACTATACAATTTTCTTTAGAATTTTTTTTCCTTTAGATTTACCAAAACTAAATAATATGAGGTCAAGCCTAAACAGTTTCAATTTGTATGCAATCAGGCAGGCTCTTGCACCGTAGAAGGTATATTTCCTGCTCCTTCGCTGCCTCCTGAGTGCAGGAGACCACCCTTCGGAAACTCCAGTTTTGAATGGTGCCTGTGTCATGACTGGAGTCCAGTAGAGGCAGCGAGAACTGGTGAGCGAGTATAACTTACTAGGGTGTGGCTATCGTCGGATACGATCACTTTGCTCTGAATGGGCAAAGGGACAGGGTCTCCAACTAGAGACAGCCTTCATTTGTCTTGTTTTTTTCTTCAGCATTTTAAAAACATGTTTATAGTAGGCAGGAGTAGAACTTTATGACACAAAAGCTAGGACTTGGGAATGAATGTCTTTGTAGACCAAAAGTTGAATTCTAAAACCACATAAGCCTCCCTGCTAGTGTTAAAGCTCTGTCCACCTACTCCTTGGGTCAATAGGAATGTGCAAGAAGTGGGAAAAAGGCAGGTATTTTATAGTATCAAAAAAATGTTAAAGTATAACTAAATAAAACTTTTTATGCACATATTGGAGAGGGATTGGAGCACCTATTAGTTTATTGCCATCTGTGTCCCTGTTAGGGAGATTCATTTAATCTATTTGTCATGTTTACCATTATGGCTGGGTTCACATATGAACCGCATGTGGCTCACAGCAGGTGTCCGGTGCATGCTGGTTCAGTTACAGGTCATATTTCAACCCAAATTTTGGGCTGAATTCCAACCTGAAAAAGACGCACAGCGTTTTTCTGCAAAACGCACTAGACCTGCTGAGGAGATATGTGAACCGGCTCCATAGAGAGCCGGGCAAAATCTCCTGTTATTGCGAATTGGATGCGGAGATTCCATATCCAATTTGCAATGGTGTGAACCCAGCCTGAAAGTAAAAGAAAAACCCAAATTCTGAGTTGTCCCCAGAAAATAGAGAGAGATCTTCCAATGAGAACACTTGTTTTACTGAGCCCCAATCGATTCCCTTATTTTGCAGGGATTTTGCCTCACTTCCTGTTCTAACTATGAGACAGAAAATGAGGGTAAATTTCCCCAAAGTGGACACAGATGGCAAGCAAAGACCTGACAGGGGTTATAACCCTCCCCTACTTTATCCAAAATAAAGGTTTTTGTCTTTAGTTCTACTTTAAGGATTAAAAACTTGGAGCATGTCGGGTTTCAAGGGTCCCATGACATTCTTGCAGAGTTCTGAAGGAACATTCTGGTGCCAGCACGTTTTAGTGCTGTTTGGTAACGTTTCTTTTTGACAGGTACATTTCACAGAAACAAATCATACAAAGCCATTCCCTTATAAGAAAAGAAGACACAAACTTCAAAATACGAAAGTGACAGTGGAATTAACTTTATTCTAACTGCAGATTTAAGGTATACAACCAAACATTTGCTATTTTTGTTTTTTTTATGAGACTTATAAATAAAAATACAAAAAATGTTCACTACAAAAAAATTTATTTTACTGTTAGTAGGATGTAAAAAATATTTTCTTTGCTATACAAGGCACAAACTTCACTTAGTGACAATGTAGAGAGAAAAAAAATCCTGCAGCATTTTATTCAAATTTTTTTTCTCTATCAAAATGAAAAAAACAAAAAAACAAAACCCAAGAAGAGAGAATGAGAAACACCGTAGTTACAAAGAGATGCTCGTCTACACAGCATGGCAAGGGAAAGTGGCACAGAGAGGGAGAGAGTCAGTAATGTAGCTATGCCCTCTTGAGAGTACTGCATATGCGCAGCAAAAAACAAATCAAAAAAACAAAAATACAAGTTAACAAAAGCAATACGAAAACAAGAAAGGCAGAAGCTCATTAAGGTTTTGGCTATGTCCTTTAGCTTGAAATACAATTAACATAAGCTAGGTTTTGCCACATTCAGGATACAATTTAGTTTCTATTAAAGCAGATCATAGTGCTGCTTTCTAAAGCAAAACGGAACTCAGCATTTACAACTATATGTGTGGATTTAACAAAACAGGCAATAGATACTACACATGGGTAACTCCAGCCTTATAACCACCCTCAATAACCACCAAAAATTTGACACTGGAACATTTGAATCACAAACTGACCTATAACCCTTGGAACCCCAAAAGAAGGAAGTACAAATTTGTACCTGAAACAAAGTCCATCACGTGTTTAAGGCTATCACAAGGTTGAGGCTATTGCTGGGGGTTTTAAAATTTGTATTACAATATGGAGAATATAACAGGTCAACTTGCAATGGTTCAAGCAAGAGATACAAGAAATCCGTGGATGATTTAAGCTGGCAGAAAGCATTTATAATATCAGGTTTGCTTTGGAAGGCCACTTAAAACTGCTGACAGCCAATAGGATAAACTACAGATATCCTCAAAATGTAGGATTTTGATTGGTCAGCAAAGACATATCAACACTACCAGCAATAATTCCTGGTTGTTTTAATCTGCCACATCCATTTACAAGCAAACTGGGTACAGTTTGATCAGTTAAAAGAGCCCCAATAACACGTGGAGGTTAATGAATATACCAAGTCGTCAAGGAAACCTTAGTCATCTGACATAAAAATGCTTTATATTTTATAGCCATGGTTAACAACCAGACATAACAGGGCATCGGGGCAACTACAAAATGTAGAACAAATTTTCTTCTCCATAGAGGTTTTAAATCAACTCCTAGAGATTCTCAGTCATCCAGTGTCTTTCTGATGTACTTTAATGATAAAATCATACATACATTATGACAACACTAGAATTTAATAAATGCAAACAAAAAAAAAAATTTAAGGCTGATGTAGGTTCTCTTCAGTAGCTTATTTTACAAATCAAATATGAGAGAAGCCATGCCAAGTCAGAAGTTATATATTCATAATTTTGTATATTTATATATTTTTTTTAATTAGGAACATACATGGCAAACAAGGGTGTTTCAATTTGTGCTTATAAAGTAAGGGCAACAACAACACCACCCGATTTTCCCCCTGTCCTCCACAGTACTGTACTGCCTAACACAAGATTGATTGCTCATCTGATAGGAGAAATGCCCCAATGCGAAAACCATTACACTACCTAAATCATATAGACCTAATGACCTACTTGGTCAGATTTGTTTATATTTCAGAAAGTGGGTGTACAAGTAGTGTAGCACCTAGCTACACTATTAGCTTTCAAAGCACATAATGGCATAATGATGGAATCCAATTGATTGGGCAATACCTTCACAGCTCTTTAATAAATGCTTAGCTCCATTGTTACCATGGGACAACCAAGATTTTTTGCAGGGCTTCTAAATGAAAACAAAGGGATGCCGAAGCCCAAGGATATAAAAAAGGGAGAGAACAGAACATGTGAGTTGTAAAAACAATCACTTTAGTACTAGTGGTACTCAGCATAAACTGCACAACTAAGCATTGGTTTACAGCCACTATAATTACATAAGCCTCTTTCAGTCAAGTTCAGCTAAAGCAAGGATTCAATGGGTTGTACTCAATATAGAACACCACACTACAGACAAAGTAGGTGAATCTATTTTACTCTGCAGCAAAATCTGGCTTTATGGTTACATTTGTTTTACACCTTATATGAGCCACTGTTTTGTTAAAAATAAAGATATAATAAAGAATAAAGGCCGGAAAATAAAAGAAGACAGGGAACATACAGAGAAGAAAGGAAAAAAGGTATTGTAGGCAACATAACCAGTAGGCACCCAATAAACTTAGGCAGAGGGTGCTGAGGTAGACTTAACATTTAATCATTTTGATGCAGGTCAGGTAGACAAGGAAATGCCAAACCAACCAGCAAAAAAATGGTCAAAACCTATTGATAAAACACTATAGTTTATTATTTTATTTTTTTCTTGACTTCTATTAATTTACTTCTGACAGCAATTGCGACTGGCACTTGTGCTGTTATAACACGGAGGCAAGCAGAAGAAACAGAGTCAAAAAAAAAAAATACAAAAAAAAAACAAAAAACAAAAAGGAAAACAAAAAAACTTAGAAAACAGGAGAGGGCAAAGGAAGTCATTTTGCTAGGTCCCTCATGGCAGTTGGTCCATAATGCTACAATAATTGTGCACATAAAATATATATGGACAGATTATTTTGCTGTTTAACCAGGCCTCTTACAGAGCAGAGCACATGCAAAACACATCATGAGAAGTACAGCAAAGACAATAGAGCAGACAAAATCCTTTGGACTGACCAGGGGTGGCACCATGGGTAATGTAAACCGAGTCAATTGAACAGCTTAGATTTTGAAATTTGTTAAAAGACTAGGATCTACAACTATGGTAGTTGAGATAATCATAGTTAATCGTTACGTTCTGCAGCAAAAGTACAATTCATTGTTTATAAAGAGAAGTGTCTGTTGTGCACATTACCTTCCTGGTGTATGCTTATGACTTCCATTTTTTTTTTACAGAGCAGTGCAGCACCCAGTTAGATATTGACTGTTATCAAGTTGTTTTTATTGTAAACCCCAGAAGCTGGTTTCTGATTCACCTTAGTGCTACGCTGCCCAGTAAGTATGACAAAATTAGCTTTTGCCTATATAGCCTTTTAACTGAATAAAGCAGTATTGTCATACTTTTTGCATTATGTTACATAATTGTCATCCTTTTAAATTATGTTTTAGATGACAAAACTAAATTGTGAATATTGAGATCTAAACAGACCAATTACCAGGAATGAAATCTTAAATGATATGTAAGTGAGAAGAAGAAGTCATTGCTTGGACAAGCCAATAACAGCCATCAAAACAGAATACACTAAGAAGTGGATATTAGCCTATTCTATAAGCGGAGTCTCCCTAAATTTTAGGAGCTGACAGTCACATTTTTAAAAAATCAATACGTTTTGGTTGGTCTATTAGCATGTATGACTACTGAAACATTAGCAACTAAGCCACTCCTGGCCTAAATCCAAAAATTGCTGCTTTTTTTTTCTTTTACAAGTAGAACAATAATGATATACTGCAGCAGACTTTTTATACATACATATTTTGTAGCTGACACCATTGCTGCTTTTTTTATTTTTTTCTTTACATTTTATTTTAATTAAAATAAAAAAAAATGTTGAGGCACAAAGAATAAAGTAGCCTTTTCTCTGTCAACATACAGCTGGCATTGATAAGAACAGAAAACACTACGTTACGGTTTGAGGTTAAATGAAGAGATCTGGGATTTCAAACAGATTACAAATTAATGCAATTCATGATCTTGCAGCACTGATAAATGCTCCATATCAAGTCTGTTTAATAACTTGGTACATAAAGCAAGTTTACACTAATCTGCTGTGGACAGTGATGCGACAGCCTCAAATTGGCATTATTATAATTGTTAATGTTGCAATATGTATGTACAGTATAATACTGACTTGAAGTAGAGGATATAAGGTCTTCCAATGGGATAACCTTTGAAGACACTTTTGGCCAGGTCTTCACTTAGGCTCTTTTTCCTAGAAAAAGTATTAGTACAGGGGAAAAAGTTTACCCAAACCAATGGAAAAAAAAACAATCCTCAGGAGGTTGAATCAAGGAATTGCAACCTGCAGCAGTTCCCAGTTAGTCAGCAAAACAGGAAGCAAAGGAAAGTTCCACGACAGGGATAGCCAAAAAAGTTTTAGCCAGAGTTAAGCTGTTAACTTTCACATGCAACAAGATAGCTATAGGGAACAGCTCATTCATAGGACCCAGTAGCTGTAGTAACCTTTTTAATGGCTGTAATTTATACGAATCAGGAACTAGAGGGTCAATGCACACTAATAACACAGCAAAATATTTCAGTGCCCTGCTTTACAATATCAAATTAATTGGAAATATGGAGTATTTAATGTGTTTTTTGTCCAATATAAAAGCAGATGTATACTGAAAAAAAAAAATTAAAAAATATTTTAAAATGTAGCCTTTATGATATAAGAAAAAAGTCCATGAAAAGGTTATAAAAACAAAAAAATTTAGTGACTGGTCAAGAAGAAATGTTGCCATTGGCATACCTTCCTGCAGCAGCCCCATGCGACCAGTGCCTTAAGATTGGTCTTACAACCCAGTACATTATGTGGGATTTCGATTATTGCAGCAATACGTTTTTTCAGCTGCTTCTTTACCTTTCCTTACATCAGACAGGCTAAATTTTTTCTCAGTATATTTCCACTTTTCCTTCTTGGGTTTTAAGGTACAAAACATATTGCTCTAAAATAGGACTTTAGAATCAGGCTGTCTCTCCATTTTACATGACATCTATAAATTTTGCTTTACAGACAGAATGGAAAAAAAAAAAAGCATGTTTTAGAAAGTGTAGTAAAAATTAGAGGAGACAATACACCAAAAAGCGTAAGCAGTGTTTACATTCCCACACCAGCAGAAGCAGAGTCTCTGATTAAGCACAATACTGTATGACTTTCAATACAACTGAGCACGCAAGGTTCTTATTGACCAGGCGTGCATACACGCGTACACACACACACAGAGTCCTGTTCACGTTACAAAAAAATATATATAGGGCCAAAACTGACAAAAAGACTAACAAATATTACAAAAATATCACAACTTTGCAAATATTTGTCCTGCCCCTTGTAATGTTTTTGTTTTTCATGTGTGAGGAGGAGAAAGTTCAGAGCAGAACCTCAGGAAAGGGATAGATATAAGGTTGTTGCCATTTGCTTTTCTGGATCAACTTTTAATCCCTTATTCCCTGTGTATGAAGAGGAAATCCATCAAGCATTTTGCCTTGAAGATTTTGGCCGGCATTCATCTGTTACTGTACGAGTCTGCATTGGTACATACTGCAAAAAAATATATATAATGTATATCTGCCAAGAAATTTTAATACTTTAATCACCTTCACATTATGAATTTTAAACAAAAAAAAAACAACTAAATTTTCTTTTCACAAATTCAAGTTTAAACCACAGATCCTTCACTCACCCTCCCACTACCCCTTAGAGCTACAATAAAATGTCTCTAATATGGGGTGCCATTTGAACCAATCACACTGACTTTTTCAGTAAGAGGATGCAAAGCACAATGGGATGTGCCAAGTGTACAAACATGCAGCAACCAATCAGTAATCAACTCTCAATAGAGCCTACTGCAAATCTGGTGGGCCACTGAAGGTCACTGTACCTTGCATGTCTATCTTGCTCTTCTCAGCCTTACTGAACAAGCCCAAAAATGGCTCTTGGCATTTCAAATGGCAAAAGACGACAACAGCAGTATCTTAGCCCTTTGTACAACAGAGGTCAAAATAGAAAAACCACTCTGCAGTAAAGAAGGTTAAAATGTCTCCTCTGCTTTTCCCCAATAAGGCTATCTACCATATTATCCCTCTAAACCAATTATATTTATTTTTATATATAAATGCAGCTTAATCACAAAAACAGCAAGAAATAAAAATGAGATGAAAACGATAGCATTTAAGCATAACATAAGATTAACATGGAACGGCAATAATAATAAAAAAAAAATATTAACCCATTCGCTGTCAGAGGGACCTATAAAGCATTGTTACATGTGTTGTAGGCACCTCTTGCAGCATACAGGTTAAGAGGTAGCTTTTATGAATGTAAAAAAAAAAAAAAAAAAAAAGCCCAAGCATTACGCAAAAGGGCCGTGTCAACCCTAGATTGAATACCATATTTGGTACAGAAAAAAAAAATAAAAAAAGGACACATTGTTTCATTCTGCCCACTTTGTATTTGGCACATTCCTTTCCTACATTGTGTCTTATGGAAACAAAATGCCTTAAATTAGGCACTGGCAAATATGAGGTCATCAAAAAGAAAACAAAAAATTCAAGTACAATGTGCTAAACAAAATTAAACAGACTATGTACATAAAAGCAGCTCCCTATTAAATTTGACCTCTGTGAAAACGTACTGACTCACAAGAGGATGCTAGGAATTCATTTTTTTCAGATGCGAAGAAAGGGGAAACAAGCAAATGAATCAAACACATCCATTAACTTGGCTATTACATAGGTAAAGGGTTGCCCTTTATGCTCTTAGAACCAATTCTTTTAGCCACAGATGCAAATTTAACTTTATCTGCTGCCTTGCATATCTCTCAGGACCTATCAGACCAGTTTTCCTGTGGTCAGTACACACACGCTAACAAATTTTTCGATCAGCTAAATTCACCAAAAATGGTGTCGCCATCTTTGCTAATAATTTTCCTTCCAAATGAAAGTAAATATTTTCCAAAGTGCTCCACTTCATATTTTTTATAGCCACCACAGCAAGTCACTGACTCCTTTACTGTACTTTGACATAGAGAAGCTTAGGGAATGACAATGTTGCATACATACGGACTGTACTGTGAAAAAAGACTAGCAGTGGACTAAAAAAAAAAATTGAAGACAAACTTATAATTTGAGGTTCCAAACCCCTTCAGTGCTACAAAAAAAAAAATACCAGATGGTATTACAGGTTATGCTCCACACTAGAGCAGGATACTTTCTTAAACAATCCAGCTTACTCAGCTAGGTCATTTACAATAACAGCTGGATCCCAAGGAGCTTTAAACAAAGGATTTCATAAATTGCAAACATTTTAAAAAGTCTCTAAACAAGTCTTTGGATGGCATTTGAATCATCTCAAAGACCTATGGATGACCAATTTGAAATCAACGTGACCCCCAAAATGGTAGATACACACTCCCTATCAGTACCTAAAAGATTACAGATTTAGTATTGGTGAATATCCCCTCACCAGCAGTAACAGACAGAACATATTTTACCCAATGCACATGTGCATAAGGACTTTGTAGTCATGGAGAAAATCTTTTATACACAAGTTACTTCTCCAAACAATTACACGTTCTTCAAAATTAAGCAAATATTGGATTTATTTGGAAACTGGGATAGATTAATGCCATTTGCAAGATTATTTAATCTCATCAGTGAGCACACATTCAAACCCAAAAAAGAAAAGCAGCAAATGATCCCATGAGAAGGCCAAAAATGGGAGGATGTGTTTGATTTCTTTGCTTTAAAGTGGATTTTAAACATGTCTATTGCTCAGCTCTCCCCATATTACGGTTTCACCTCTCCTACAAACATATGAACTTATTTTACTACACATAACACAAATACAAGTAGGTCTTTTCAATTCTCCAGTCGGCAGGGATATCCTCAGGTTTGTGACTCTTCATGTGCTTCTGCATGGCAGATAGGCTGGGACAGTATTCGAGGCAGATGGTACATTGATAAGGTGAGGCTCCGTTGTGGGTCCGGAGATGTTTTATCATAGCAGAATAATCTCGAGAGCGCTGGTGGCACAACTTGCACTCAAAAGGTTTCTCGCCTGAGGAAATAAAAAAGATGGTGAAAATCATAATTTGCTCTAGTGAATTTCTGCAAGTTTTTGAACCATGCAGTTTAAGATCATTCATTTGCAGGCTAGTCATGCAGGGAGATCTAAGGTTTGGTAACTTCCAAAGGTTTTCTACAACCATTAGTAAGAATTATACAAGATTTTTCATTCATAAGCAGTTTTTAACCAAGACGAGTAGTTATTTATGCAGCCTAAAAAAATCCAACGTGCCCTTTTTGTAGGGTTCAAGAGTAAGACTTATTGCAAATAAAAGTTTGACTAAAGAAGAGAGAATATATCATAAGTGATCCTTGTTTATTTTAATTGCTGGGGCAGCAGCTGCAATATTCAGATTTTTTAAACCGCATACACAAAAAGAAAGAAGAAATAATAATGCATGTGACGGTGTACCTTCTTATATTCTTATTAAAGGGTCAGTCCAAAGAAAACATCACATCTCCTAGGACTAGATCTTTGCTCCCAAATTTTTCAGAACTAGCCATTTGTTGCATATATTACTGGTTTTCTCTCTCCCTGGGTATTGGGACTTCTTACTACACAGGGATACTAGACACTTCAAAATAGGGCACCTGAGACCTAACACTCGTTGGATGAGTGACCCTACATCTACCCAATTGGTTTTGGAGTGGGCTGATCCTTTAAGCAGTACAGATAATTTTTAAATACCCTCATCTTTTAGGTTTTTTAACAGTGTCAATTTCTGGACCACATTATTCACCCTCAACAAACAACCCCATATTTACTATATGTTCTGTCCCTACACAGAAGAGATCTATAATAAAACGTACCTGTATGAACTCTGTAATGTGTTTCCAGTTGATGCTTGAGACTGAACTTTTTCCCGCAGCCATTACACTCATAGGGCTTCTCCCCTGTATGGATACGCTTATGGCCTTTCAGCGTACTTTCATCCCGGAAACAGCTACCACAGAACTCACACTCGTATGGATGATCACCTGAAATTACAAACGTTCATTCGTTACATTTCTGTGGTTCTAGATTAAAAGTGAAACTTCAGCTTTATTGCAAAGAAAAAAAAAATGGACATAGCAAAGAAGTGTGTCTACACCCAAAAATAAAAGTGTAATATTTTGCACCTTACCAGTGCTTAGATTTGCTGACTGCATTCCTTTAATAAAGACTTTGTTTCTACATTGGTGCCTTAAAAGTCCTTTCCCATTTCCTTTTCCTTTGTAATTTATCAGGATGTGGCACCTTTTGACACTTAGACATTTCAGGCATTACTGGTAGATTTTTATTAGTTATTTTTTATATGCCTATATCTCCTTTATTTCCACTGGTTGATCCTGCCAGCAAGGCTATTTTCTTCCTAACTTCTTTTAACAGACCAAGCTGTCCGGGAAAAGTGGTAGTTAGATGGCTGAGACAAACCATTTAACACTGACAGAAGAGTTGACAATGGTCCGCTTTTTTTTTTAGTTAGTTAAAATATTTATCCCTAAAGAAAAATAAAAAAAATAGGTTTCTCCTAACTGCTTAAGAAGTGTTAGTTGGAGTGAGGTTTAATTTGTTGTTCACTCACATAAAGTCCATCCAAATCTACTGATGCAATTAACACTACCCTCTCCAAAGACTGACAATGTTGCTGTCCAAGGATGGTTAAGTCGCTCTTCCGAAGTGCGGAGGAGTGAGTGTAGCCACCCCAAGATGGGGAAAGAAAGCGCAAAGAAACTGACACAGTCTCCACATATAATGATTGGTAAGCTAGCTGCAATACATTAAAGTATAACTAAAAACAAATTTATTTTTTTTTAAGTTTGGGATAAGAGTGGAGAGAGATTAGAAAACCTGTCAGGTTTTAGTGCTCCCGTTAAGAGATTCAACCTCTCTATTTGTCCAGTTTATCATTGAAAGTAAAAGAAAACCCCACATTTTGGTTTGTCCCCAGAAAAGTACGAGGGAAAACCTTCCAATAGGGATACTGGTTCTGGTGACCTGGGTGGTCCCCAAAGAATTCCCTTAATTTGCAGGTATTTCTTCTCACTCTGTTTGGCTATGGGACAGGAAGTGAAGGTAAATCTCTGAAACGGGACACAGAAGGGGAAAAAAATAAATAAAATAAAAAAAACAATCTGACAGGTGTTTATGAAAAAAAGTTTTGCCTTTAGTTCTACTGTAAATTTTTGTTTTCATGAACTTAGATATGCTTTAATTTCCTAAATGCATCCAGGAAGCGATAGAACATTAGGCATTCATTTTTCTTATGAAATGAGGGAAGAGAGTAATTAAAAAGAGAAGGCAAGGTTTTAAAAGAGACGAAGGCTGCCACCCATCTCGGCGGCATTCACACACATTTTCAGCTCATAAAATGCTCGTAAAACACATGGAAAATTGCCTGAAAAAACACCCAACAAAAAAAATCCCATTCATTGTAATGGCACCTGTTCACATCTGACTGTTTTGTCAACTGAAGCAAAACTCCTGAACAACGCCTTAAAGTCAAAAAAGAACATGAGCTTCTTTGGGGTAGATTACAGGCGTTTTTACATTAGTGACCTGCACAAAAATGCGGTAAAATTGCGCAACTTTGAAACGCTCAGGTGTGAATGCAGCCCAAGGCCCTTTTCACACTACTGCGACTTCGAAGTGCCGCAATTTTGATGCAATTTCAGGGAATGCCTGTGTAAACTTGAGGTATATGGACCTCAACTCGCATTAAAGTTGGACCAATGTAGTACGGGGACTACTGTGAAGTCGGCACGACTTGAAGTCACACATGTATGAATGTTTATTATTGGAAATCATGGCAAACGACTTGTCATGCGACAAGTCGCACAAGTGTGAAAGGGGCCTAAGGCAAAGAGTTTGTGAATCTTTACACATTTTCTATAACTTGGAGAGGCTTTGGATGTCTCCTGCAGAAAGTGAAGAGCACTGAAGTCTACCAATTCAAGTGTGGAAGCTCATCACTAGTGCAACATGATGACACAGAAGCTCACATTGATATCTTTGGGTTTGTATCATCTCTGCCACAGCTTTAAAAAAGGAAAAAACACAATTCTTGTTGCATGGCTAGGTTTGCTCCACTACTGTATCTATGGAAGGAACCATGGTTGTCACACTAGGCTGGACATTTCTGGCTTTGCCCATTTCTATTACATGGAAGAAGAAAGGGTTAGCAGTTTACAGAAAAAAAGGAAAACATATTGTTCCCTTCTTCCAGTTTAGTTCACTAAAAATGACAGGACACATTTTTAGCAAGATTAGGTATTTTCTGTACTTGCTGAAAATGTTCTTAGCTGGAAAACGAATGTAGCTGTCAAGTTTACGCTGCAATTTATTACAATTAGTTCATGGATTGAGATACATTTTAATCATCAGCTATAGATACATATCCTATAGTGTATTTTACATTACAGTTTTATAAAAATATGCATGTATTTACACACAGAGGCGTTTTAAGCGGTTCTAAAGGCTAAAGGTTTTTTACATTAATGCTTTCTCTGCATTCAGGTTACAAAAAAAAAACACCACACACACACACACTTCAAATGTTGCTTCCCCCAGCCCACCAAAATACTTACCTGAGCCCAATCTCGATCCAGTGCAGTGCCCAAGAGCAGTGGCTCGCTCTCCTTACAGGACAGGGGTAGCCATTGGTTCCTGCTGATTTCAATCAAATCCTGTGATGAGGGAGCAGGGGGTGGGGACGAGCTGCGTTGTCTGCGACTGTGGATGAAGGCAGTGTGGACAGGGATTGAGCCTGCACAAGTGCCCCCTTAGAAAGCGGCTTACTATGGGGGCACTCGCTGAAGAGTAGCAGCCAGGAGTGTTGGCAGGGAGCCCCAGAAGAAGAGGTTTAGGGCTGCTCTGTGCAAAACCATTGCACAGAGCACGCAAGCATGACCTTTTTTTTTTATAAAAAATAAAAAAAAAAGGTTTAGAATCACTTTAAGTTAGATTCATGCAAAGTAGGTTACAAGTGAAAAAACCCTTACAGCTCAATCTAGATGTTTAGAGAGCATAAAGCTGATCACACATATTAATATCAGTCTATGTACAGTAGTAGTTCTGTGCATTACACAAACATACACAGAACTTAAGTGGCACACATCCTTTCCAGCAGTCAGCCAAGTCTGGTGACAGAAAATATAATAAAGAGGGTGACAGGCCCGTGGCTCCTTATTTATGTCAGAAGGCAGAGCAAGGACAATAAAACCAGATTGATCACCGCAGCCCCAGCTCATGAATATTTAAAATATTACTGATTCCACTTGTCACTGTAATTGCAATTTTCTGCGGGCTGCGGATCGGAGGCCCTTGCGTTTACGGCGGGGGAACAGGGGCGCCTGTATTTTTTCCTCGGCCAGCCTGCCAAGCGTGTAATGTTCTCGTTGCTTCATACATTTTCTCCGACTCCCAGAGACTTTAAGTCATCCACAATGACCTACGTTTTTTCATTATCCTGGTGTCAGGCCGCGGCTGTGCCTCTGCATAAATTGTCCTCCTGGTTACATGTGCTCTATCTACTTGTATTCTTTTATTACACTCCTTATTTCCAACTGCAAAACTATAAACACTTGATTAAAAAAAAAAAAAAAAAAAAAAAAAAAAAAAGGCAGGGAAAAAAAAAAATATATAAAAAAAAAAAAAAAAAAAGGGGGAAAAGACCTCGCCAGCCATGAATATGCCAGAAAGGGTTACGCACTGCTGCGAAATAATAAATTGAGCTCCTTATCTATTTAATAAGTTTAATTCTTAATAGACTCCCAATACATAATTGAGCGTAAGCAATGCATAATCGGCCTCTTGTGAGGAAGCAAGAGTTTGACACGTGTTTAGTCTGTGTACGAGCTGCATAAAGCAGACAGAAGGAAACAGCAATGGACTGATCCAAGATACATAAGCAAATAGGCTCATTGATACAGTCAAGGCTGTATTTTATAACATTATGAAATCTATGACAATAGAAAGCCTGAAGGCTGGCACTAACATACACATAAAAAAAAAAACAAAAAAAAAATTAATACATTTAAATGAATATAACAAATAGCTGCAAGTCACAGTTGTGTTCATGGCATGAAGAGTGAATGTTCTTGTGGAAGTGCATTCAATTTGCATTACACATGGAAGCATAGTAGTAGAATGCATTACCAAGAGGCCAAATCCCAAAATTAAAATGTGGTCTCTGTCTTTACTAAAACTGTGAATAAAAGCTAACCAAACCTCAAAGCATTCAAAACATTAGATCTGAATATACAGTATTTTAAAGACAAGGACTGTCTAGTTGGGAATGATATTGCTCAACACAAAGGACTTGCTCTCCTAGGAAGTTAAAAAAAAAATAGACATCTACCACTGTTAAAGCAGAACTAAGCCCATTGATATAATGGTTTTACAAAACAGATTACATTCAAGGCATGCCATGAAAAACTGTCACATTTGCTTATGTTCTCAATCGCACTATTAAGCTATCAAATAGCTGGTGTCATAACTGATCACATGTGCAACACCATGGAAACTGCCATCAGACGGAGGCTAAAATGGTAGCCCAAGTGGCTGTTTAGTTCTGTAAAGCTCCCTAATAGAAAAAAAGCTAGAAGACTTTAAAAAAGGTACCAAGTCACAAACTAGTTGTATTAGGAAAAATATATTTATTCAACCAATAAAAGGGGGAAAAAACGAAACATTTTTTACAATCCCATACCCACAGTTGATCCAGAGGAATGCAAAAAAAAAACAAAAAAAAAAAACAGCAAAGCATGATCCAATTTGCTCCAGCAGGGGAAAAAAATCCTTCCCGATCCTCCAAAAGGCAATCGGATTATCCCTGGATCAACTTTACCTATAATTGTTAGTATCCAGTTATATTATGTACATTTAGAAAATAATCCAGGCTTTTTTTAAAGCAATCTACTGAGCTGGCCAGAACCAGCTTTTAAGGGAGTCTATCCCACATTTTCACAGCTCTTACTGTGAAGAAACCTTTCCGTATTTAGAAATAAATACTCTAATGTTCTAATACTCTAATGTTCCTCTAGACTTAAAGAGTGCCTCCTTGTCCTCTGTGATGACCTTAAAAGTGATTAACTTAACACCAAAAGTTCACTATATGGACCCCTTTCGTATTTTTACATGTTGATTACATCTCCCCCTTAATCTCCTCTTCTCTTAGATTTTGAAAAAGGAAAACTAAAAATTGTGATTTTTTTTTAAATATAACTAGTTTATGGACTTGGTACCTTTAAAGTCCCTTCACTTTTTTTTTGTATGGTTGGGGAGCTTAATGTATTTAATGTGCACAATGTGGTACCTTTAACTAGGCCTATATTGTCTTCTGTGATGCCTTGGGGATCCCAGCAGAAGTTTTTTTTCTCTATTCTCCCATAGTGAGCCCAACTGGGTTTGTTGCAGTGACTCAAACTGTAGACACTTTAAAGTGCAATAATTTCTTGCCCTACAAGTGCCTCCTGCTATATACACTTTTGAAAACTCTCTAAATAGGTACAATATCCAGGGTGGTCCTCCTGATCCTGGCATCATTATATATAGTTAACGACCCACAAGGAGTGTATCAACCAATAAAACTAGAACTTATAAAAAAAATGGACACCCAAGATGAACCATACATGATGGGAGAAACACTTGATCGTGTAGAGAAGGAAGATAGCCACCACCAACACCTGTATAAATTGCCTCTTACCCTCCTCTTTAGACCCTTATTACAGGGGTCAGATGGGCCTTGGATACAATTAAACCTTGATCACCAACGATGAGTAAACCAGGCAAGGTGTACATGGACAATCGGCTCTCCACAATGCGTTCTCAATGTTCTTGGGGGATATTATCACTGGCACTTTTTTCCCAGCTTCTTCCACGTGTCAGGCAGCGGCAGTCTGTCACCTCTCCTAAGATAAGGAGATAGGGTCCCGATTTTAGGACAGGTGACAGACTGCCAAAGAGGAGGGTAAGAGGCAGTTTATTTGGGTGTCAGTGGTGGCTCTTTCCCGTCTCTACAGGATCAAGTGTTTATCCCATCATGTATGGTTTATCTTGAGTCTTCATTAAGGAATCATTACCTAATGGCACCTTTTTTGAATATCGTTTTTATTGTTAATCGATTTTGTGCTGGCTGCTTAAGGGATATATTAAATTTATTTATTCATGGTCTCATTATTCAATCTATATAGTATTTCAACTAGTGCAGGTATTTTTATATTATAAACCTGGACAGTTTGACAGGGAAGAAAGGATAGCAAAGGATAGCCCTCACAGAGTTGAAAGCGCTTGTATACTCGCAAAAAAAACAACAACCTGTAAGGCAAAGGCATAATGAGCTAGTATGCAACGCATACTAGCACATTATGCAATGAAATAAATACTTACCTTAGAACAAAGCGTCAGCATCACCTCGCGGTCACGGCTGAGAGAGCTTACATATTCCCTCGGCATTTCCTCCAGGTTTGCGGCTCCAGCACTGCGAGTGGCCAGAGCCATGATGATGTCACACCTGCGCATGCACGCGGGAGTCCTCTTTCCGGCAAGGCGCTCTGATTTTCCGGCACCATCCGCTGGGCCTTCAGAGCGCATGCGCCTGTGTCCAGCGGCTGCATGCAAGGTGAATATCTCCTAAACTGTGCAGGTTCAGGAGATATTCATTTTACCTACAGGTAAGCCTTATTATAGGCTTACCTGAAGGTAAAAATGTGAAAGCGGGGTGTTTTAAATGAACATCCGGCAGATATAGATTACCTTTATTAAACCTACTGGTAGTAGTTTACTTTTTTAGCACATCAACTTAGACAGAAATGTGGATGTGCCATTGCAGACTTTTGAAAATGCCAGTTGCCTGGCTGCCTCTAACTTTAACACTTTAGGAGTCACTGACCTGGAACAAGCACGTAGATCATAAGTTCAGTGATGTTAAAATTCCCCCATCTGCATACTTGTTTTGTGTCTTAGGAATACTGAAGTCACTGGATCAATTTGAAAACTAGGAAACACTTGTTTGCAGCAGGTCAGCAACATTGGTCTCAATTTTCTGTCATTTTAGTATTTATGTATTAAATTTTTTTAAACACAACATTTTCTTTGGCAGAAAAGGCGCAATACCTGTGAACCCATCATCCCTTTTTTCCACAGTTAATATGATAGTATATGAAGAGTTCCACTAAATCAATGCCAGGAGGCTGACAGTGGCTTTGCTATCAAACACAGCTGCTGATGTTAAGCACACAGACTGGGCACGCATGCTGAAGACACCTCCTGCATTATTAATGAAAGCACGCGCCACTCTGCAGCACAAGACTAGGAGGGGGGGGATCAATCGTCTACCCATTACACCTTCCACCCTCCTTATCAGAGAAACTGGTCAGGCTCTGGCCAGTGGTGACTTATGCAAAAGTTGCTTAAGTGTTTTCACACAGTCCTTTTTCTGTCACCGACAGGTCTAGTTCTATATGTGCTCATTTGTTCTGACAGGGGTTGCTGTTCCTTTTGCTGTTAGTATGAGATGTCTTTGGGAAAAGTAATACCTTCTAATCATTAAAGAGCGGCAATCGTGCATACGTAGACAGGACTCTAAAATAGATGGTTTCCATAGAGTTGGTAATAGTCAGAATCTGTTTTTTGGCAGTCTGTGTCCTAACTGGGGAAATGTCCCCTCACTTAATGTACTGCTGATACCAGAACAAAAAATTCGGGTCCAGAAGATGCACAGTAATAAAAACATGATGATAGGTGTTCTTATATCTCCCTGCTCTATTAAATAAATGGCTTTCTTGAGCTTTCTGTACCCATTGAGGATATGTCCCATCATTTCCTGCCCTTCGTATACCCTGTAATCAGGAGAGAGAGCGAGGATAAGTCTTTCCAGTAGGGATAGGATACACATGGCAGTAAAAATCCCAGAGGAACACTAACCCTTACCTGCCCTATCCAAAACAAAAGCAAATGGTCTGGCTTGAGTTGGGCTTTAAGAAGCAGTATTAAAGAAAAAGCAATGCGTAGGCTGCCATTTGTTGGCCTATTCTGAAATACCAGTAGTTTGGCTTGTTTGCTGAACCCACCCCTTTCATACTTATATCACTGACCCAAAAGACGTATACGAAAGAGGACCTTTAACTTTTCTCAGACCTCACATGCTGCATGCTTGCCAGGGACTCAAAGCACCGAAGACAAGAGCAGTCCATTTACCAAGCTAGATGCTCTTCCCGCTATAGGTGTATGGGATTGTATGATTCTTTTACATTTTTTATTGGTTGAACTAGATGGACTTGGATGAGTCTTTTTTTAAACCTATGCAACTATGCAACTAAATAAGGGGTAATTAAAGGAAACAGCATCACATGGAATTTTACCATTGTCATTGCTTTTTACAAACTATCAATGGCATTCCTATGGGGACACTTACTGGGCATACATGGTCACAATATGCATGGTGCTATATTTGCTCGGCCATAAAAGTCTAATTTTGGCCAAATATAAAAGCGTATTATTATTAAGGTTCTTCTATAGTGCCGTCAATTTACGCAGCGCTTTACATATACATTGTACATTCACATCAGTCCCCACCCTCAAGGAGCTTACAAACTAAGGTCCCCAGCTCACATTCATATACTGGGGCCAATTTAGACAGAAGTCAATTAACCTACCAGCATGTCTTTGGAGTGTGAGAGGAAACCGGAGTACCCGGAGGAAACCCACACAGGCACAGGGAGAACATGCAAACTCCAAGCAGGTAGTGTGCTTCTTATATAAATCAGTCATGGATTAAAAGAAAAAAAAAGTAATACATCAGGCTCTAGTGTGATAATTATTACTGGTCCAGCCAACTCTGAAAGGAAGGCAAAGCAAAACGTTGATTTCACTTTCCGTATACAGGCTGTGTTAGGTCTTGGACTGGGCAGTCTGGTAGGGGTGCCTGGATCACAAAATTGGCTTAACAGAAATACAAATCCTCATGGCAAATTAAGCATTTTCCATATCTGTGTTTCAACTGTTCATCTAGCTGTTTGCCTGGAGGCCAGCATTATAAGCATTCTTAGTGTGTTAAGTTCCCTATATGTAAGAATAGTACGCAATTTCTCATTATTGTATTTTACTGTGTATATTTGTCTTTTCTTGCTAGAAAATTTAATTGAGCAATAAACATTCAATATGGGTGAATACATTAAATGCACCATATTACATTTGATGTTGATAATTCCATGGATGACACTCGCATTGTTTTGCTTCTCCATCAAATGTCACAGTAATATGATCATCTTCGTGAACTGACAGACTGTATTTAAACAGATCATTGTACTACCACCAAAATGCTTAATCTGTAAGCATTTGACTAAAGTGATTGTCCAAGGAGCCTATAATGTATCTATAGCCAAAACTTTTTTTTTTTTTTTTTTTAACTTCCTGTTGCATCTCCTGGACAAGTAGAGGAATATCTGCCCAATATAAAAAGGCAACAACCTCATTTTAATCTGTTGAATACTTTTAAAAAGTGTTTAAAATAAAAAAAGTAAACACTGCAGACTAGCACCCAAATGTAATTATATTAAACTGACTGGTCTCAGAATAGTCATAAGTGCATGCATGCTACAGTGTAACACATGTATTTATGACCTCCCACACAAATCAGAACTCCCCCTGATAATGCCTTCATCTGAAAGACATCACATCTTTGCTCAGGCATCATCCATGGTCAAGATCTACTTCCTTGACTGAGAAGCGGTCTCAGAGGTGACAACCCTGTAAGACCTAGTTCCTGTGCAGTTCTTGGCTGTGATACTAAAAATGCTGAGACACTAAGAAATTAGAGTGTAACACCTAGCAGCTGATCAGATTAGCATGTTAGTGGAACTACACTGCATCTGAGCGCCACAAACCAAAAACACCATTTATGCAATTTTTCATATCCAAAGCACACTTACCCAACCATCCATGTCTCCACACTTTATTTTGGTAAGAAATCACTTTGAAAAAAAATCTCCCTAGCATTTCTAGCCATGGCAATCTTGAGCAGGGGCAGATGGATTCAAGAAGAATTTACTTCCAGCCATCCATCTGCCCTTAGCTCAGGGAAACAAGCAATAGGATGTGCTTAGCTGAGCAAGCCCTTCTTTCCCTCCTGAAGACAACTGGGATGAATGACATTATTTGCCTAGGCCTGGAAACCAGGAAGTAACTCAAGAAAAAAAGTTCAACACAAGTTAAGTTAAGTTAAAAAAAAAAAGTATTAAAAATAGTCAATGTTTATGTATAGCCATAGTCTCCAAACTGCATCCCTTTCATTGCCTTTATCCGGCCTTTGGGGCAATGCTCCTACCACTAATACAAGGCTCTGTTACGCCCACTGATATCAGCCACTATCCCTTCCACAGACACCAATAGAGCACTATTCCTTCCACAGACACCAATGATGGTACACTATTCCTCTAACCGACACCAATGAGCACTATTACTTCCACTGGCACCAATCATGGCGCACTATTCCTTCCACTGACACCAACGATGTGGCACCATTCCTTCCCCTGACACCAACGATGGGACACCATTCCTTCCACTAACACCAATGATAGGACAATATTCCCTCCACTGACTGGGCACTATTCCTTCCACTGACACCAACAATGGGACACTATTCCTCCTCCTACTGATCTCCAATTCTGAAACATAGTCTACTTTCACTGACCACAGTCTGGCCCCCGTAAGGTGTGAAGGACATTAATCTGGCACTTTGCTAATAAAGTTTGGAGACCTCTGATGTAGAGAGTGAAGTCACACTTTAATTTACTAAACTTGATTAGAAAAATGATCCTATCGCTCAGTTCTGGTCTACATTTTAGCAGATTCTACTCTATCCATCTTCTGACTTCTAGCAATAGGATATGACCCTTGCAATCTGATCAGCCACTATGGACAACACACACTGCACCAGTGTTTAAAATCTGCTCTGTCCAAAAAAAGGCTACTATATATCATTGCTTTAATAGTATTACTATTGACAAGAATACTTAATTATCCACCGATGTCCTACTTCACCAAGCTATCATCTAAAGATTTTGTTAAAAAGAACCTGAAGACTTTGTAAATCAAAGGACAAGTGGGTTTTGGATGAAATCGTAAGTCCTAGAAACCTGGAATACAAGTTGATCCAGTTCTAATAGGAATTTTACAACCATCGCAAAGTCTATATCATCTATATAACATCCTCATACTTTGACAATACTTGACATATCTGACAGGTATTTGTCACTGAGCTGACTCAAAGTATAATTTTTATCTGCCATTACACAATAAAAAAGCTGTCTGCAGTATTATTCAATATTTAAAAATATAAATTCACTCATGTCGACAAACAATGAAAGCCTTTAACAAAAAGAATAAAGCAGATATATAGATAGATAGATAGATAGATAGATAGATAGATAGATAGATAGATAGATAGATAGATAGATAGATAGATAGATAGATAGATAGATAGATAGATAGATAGATAGATAGATATAGATATAGATATAGATAGATAGATATATATATATATATATATATATATATATATATATATATCCATCTCTTTCTATCTCTATCTATATCTATGAGATAGATGTAGATCGAGATCTCTCTATCTCCAGATGTTAAAACTTTTATACAAATGCTAAATTTGATACATATTGTGCTGTTATAGGTGTAAACCTTTGTACCCTGCTACTAGACATTTTTTTTTATTACTGGCTGAATTTCGATCTATGTATTGGCAGGGAGATTGTACAGAAGTTGATCTACTGACTAACGTCTGTATGTCTGCCCTGTTGGAATTTTGCTACTCAATCAGTGCTGCGGGCTATATCCTGCAATGCTGATGAGCGTATTCCATTGTTCGAACACAATAGCTTAGCAGGGAGGATTCTTCCATCCACATCAAGCGTGTGGATCGGGGAATCGAGTCAGATTTTTTTCTTTCAAGCCACTGGTTGAACAAATAAAAAAACTGAATAATTTATGGGCAACCTGAAAGTTGTATACAAGTGTAAGGTTCAATGTGTTTTAGTGTGATTAAATTTGGGAAAGACCATAGTGCATACAAAAAAAAATAAAAAATAAATATTACCTCAGAACCAGATATGTAGCTTAACTACATAGCTGTAGATCTCTAAATGCCAAAAACGAATTTAAAGAAACTAAAATGTCATTTTTTTAAATGTTTCAAGGGCATACGCATGAGAGAAATCCTACAAAAAAAACTGTACAGTGCTGTCCGTGGTACTGTAAGACCATAGTGCATAGAAAAACATCTCTTTGGGATTGGATATGTAGTATAACTACATAGATGTAGATGTCTAAATGCCAATATTTAAATGAAACCAAATTAAAAATATTTGGAATGTTTAGGAACATCCACACATGGAAGAAATCCCAGAGCTAATCCACTATCAAAGAAAGCCATAAAGTGCTGTTCATGGTACTGTAGAAGTATAAAGTTTTTTTTTTTACCTGTGTGTGAACGGAGATGGCGTTTGAGTGCAGTATGGCTGGGAAAAGTCCTGTTGCACTCACTGCAAATGTAGCTTCTCACTCCTGCATGGACCTCCATGTGCTGCTGGAGTGCAGTCTGAGTCTGAAAACGTTTCCCGCAGAGGAGACAGAACACAGCCATATCAGAGCCTGGAAAAAACATAAATATGATTTTACTAAGAGTTCACACCATGGATGAAAAAGAAAAATAAATAAATAAAAAAAGAGTCTTGTACAACTCCTCTATACTGTAACTACACATCATCGAATGCTTTAATCACAGTGTATGGTAATACTTAAAAAAAAAAGAAATGCAGATTTATTTGCATTAATAAATAGGTCTCCAGAGGTAGTATGCAACTAAACAGGATAGTGTGTATGAGCAGACAAGAGGTTCAGTCTGGGTACCCCTACCACATTTATACCAGCACTTTGTTACATGATTCAGGTATACACACACAAGGGTGTGTATCAAATAGCTCATCATTGAAAGTGTGCAATTTCCCTAAGCAACAGTTTCAGGTGAAACCGATAATACAAGAAACATCTGTGAAAACTGGAGTGCCAGGGCTACCAGTTTCTCAGTAGAACATCTACCTTCTCAAAGGTTGAAGAAATTTCATATGATTTGAAAAATAAAATGGTGTGCCAAAGTGACATTTCCCTGGTAAGTTGAGGAGCAGCTCATGGTTGCCTACTGAGAGTATGACAGTGGATATGGCACATACCAATGCTCTTGAGGAGCACCAGGATATTGTACCAGCTATGGGTGACACTACCTTCAGCTTTGATGAAGTCACTTTAAAAAAAAAAAAATACATCCTCTAAAGTGTCAGCAAATGAGTCTTCACAAGCTTAGACATTCAAAGATCCTCTCGACAGACATAAAAGAAATGTATAAACAGTTAAATGTTTAGCCACTATGTACTTCTGTGTCTGCTCCTCTAATGGATAGGTTGGTACTGCAGTGTACCAACACTTGGAATCGTGTTTTAAATGCTGCACTCTACAAAAGGTGGATACGATTGGTACAGTTTGGTAGAATATTTGGTAACGGCAATGCTTCCAAGTAATTGGTGGACAAGAGGCTCTCCAGAGGCTGCTACGCCATATGCGCAACAATGTGATGGAAGTATATTTGCTATGCAAGTTCTAGGTGCTGTGGGGGAGCTTTTAGACAGACAAGGGTGTGCTCTCTGGTTGCACACTGGGGAAAAACCTTCTACATGTCATTTGGGCAACTGTGTTAGCAGTATCTCCAGTCTGAAAAGGCATGGTAGAAAGGATGGTAGTAATAAGGCATACAGGTCCTGAAGTGGACGTCTTAGTCAGGATTTGAGTTTTACAAGGTAGGAGAGTATTCATGAGGGCAATAGATAGGAGAATTGTCCTAAAAAAGGTGCTTACAGGCTTACAGTCCTGAATTGGATATGTTGACGGTAAGAGAAGCTGGTCATTGTGGGGTTTCTTGCGTTCCATTCCCTGGGTCCAAAGTGGAAATATATGATAGATGGACAGTCTGCCATTGTGTAAAGATGCAGATATTGGCCAGTTCGGGTGCGCGATGCACTGGAAACTGGTGGGTAGCGTGCCACTAAAAAACAATTAGTCCAGTCAGTTAGTAAGGGTCTAAAGCAGACCGAATTCACTTTATATCTGTGTGATGCCAAGAACCTCCTTGAGCGTAAACCTTGTTGTAAAGGTACTTCGGCTGATGAATAAAAGTGTTTGAGTCGAATGGGTCCCAGGTAAGCTCTCCATCTAGTGCTAAACCTCACAATACACACATACTTCCTGTTACAACACTGAGGTCAATGTCCTGCAGCATTTGAAGACCTGGAAAAAACTCAAAGATGCTTCACCTGACCTTGATTTTCTTTTAATACATAATTAAAAGGGAATGGAATAGTGCTTGTACACATTAGGTGCCATCATGGTCACTGCTCTATGCACACTATAGTCCCACAGTCCTTAGTTAATATTGGGAGCATACAGTGGGACCATGAAGAACGAATGTAGCCACTTTCCAATAGAAAAAAAAAAAAATGCTGAGAGCCATAGAAAGTCATTTTTGAGTTCTAAACGAATAGAATTTTTTGTAAACTAGCGTTTAGTGTCACTTTAGCAGCAATATAAATACTACAAATTTACAAATGCAAAAACTGTACTTTAACTAAAGAGTTTTTGCATCAGCTACATTTACTAAAAGCGATTTGTGTCTTCAGAAAACTGCAGTGCCAATATGTCTTTATTCCATTTGTGTCTATATTTTGGTTAGCACCACACACGAATACAAAAAACGCATTATGAAAACATTGATTTTTTTAAGCAGTGGCATTTGAAATTCAGATAAAAAGAAAGCCTCATTAAATGAAAATAAAAGCAGAACAATGAAAAAATGAGATAGTATAAGGAATTAAATTCTGGACCTAGCTAAGCTGAAAAGTATTTATTATCAAAAGCACAATACACAGGACATTAAAATTAATTAAATAGCCAACCGAGGGCAACATAAACACTGCTTAGTAGCTTAACAGAGACTATTAGTAGTTTAAGGAATTTCCATAAACGAAAATCCAATTGATTGAAATTCATAATGGATGGGAATGGGCTAAAACTGGAGATGTCCAATAGCACCATTGGTAAAATGATGCAACTGTGGGTAGTATAAGGGACTGTAAAGTTGGAGTTGCACCTTTGTGTTGAAGTAATGTGGGGTAAATGATAAATGTTGTTTCAAAGCACAAACTACCGTGAGTTTCTTCGCCTTTCATTTTGAATGACACCCAGACATACACCCCTTAACCACTTCAGCCCCGGAAGGTTTTACCCCCTTAAAGACCAGGCCATTTTTTGCGATACGGCACGGCGTTACTTTGACAATTGCTCAGTCATGCAACGTGGTCCCAAATAAAAATTTTTTTCCACAAATAGAGCTTTCTTTTGGTGGTATTTGATCACCTCTGTGGTTTTTATTTTTTGCACTATAAACAAAAAAAAAGAGCGTCAACTTTGAAAAAAAATAATATATTTTTTTACTTTCCGCTTTAAAAACATCCCAAAAGAAAAAAAAAAGTCTTCATTAATTTAGGCCAAAATGTATTCTTCTACATATTTTTGGTAAAAATAATCCCAATAAGCGAATATTGATTGGTTAGCGCAAAAGTTAGCGTCTACAAACTATTGGGATATTTTTATGGCATTTTTCTTTTTACTAGCAATGGCAGCAATCAATGATTTTTAGCTGGACTGCACCATTGCGGGGGGGAACCCGTTGCTCTGACTGGATGAAGACAGATCGGTGTTACTGCTTAGCAGAAACACAAGATTTCCATCTTCTTCTGTCAGAACTGCAATCTGCCTTGTTTACATAGGCAGATCGCCGTTCTGCCTCTGGGGAATGATCGCGTGTCTAATCAGTGCACGATCGCGCCACCTAGTGGCTATTGCGCCAAATGACGTACAGGTACATGATTTTGTGCAATAAAGCCACAGTAAATATGCGGTAGGCAAGTGGTTAAAGAGCTCTCATCACCAATTAGAAAAAAAAAAAAAAAAGGATTTAAAAATGCTTAAAGTGGAGTTCCACTCAAAAGTGGAAGCGCCACTAGTCTTTGCTTCCTCCCCCCTCCGGTGCCACATTTGGCGCCTTCCAGGGGAGGGGGGCAGGGGATAGGTTACCCATCCCCACATCCGGGAGACGCGGCTGGGTCCCCCGGAAGTTTGGCCCCTCCTCCGCCACACTAGTTAGAGAGCACAGCGCGCTTTGCGCAGGTGTAGTAGAGAAGTCAAAAAGGCTTCAACTGCTGGTTTCCCTTACTGCAAATGGCGGCAGCACCCGAGAGCCAATCAGAAAATCAGCTGGGGTGCCTGGACAGGTACGTTTTTGAATATTAAAAGTCAGCAGCTACAGTATTTGTAGTTGCCGACTTATTTTTTGGAGGGAGGGAGCTGGAGCTCCGCTTTAAGAGGATCCGCACAACCAGTTGTCGCTCTTTTAATAGAAAAACCACAGTGTACAAATGCAGATAAAATCAGCTGACACATTTCAGCCTACAAGGCCTTAGTGACGAATTAATGGCACCCCCATGCAGTGCTACTGCAGCACCCTGTAAGAGGGTGCCACACAATTTCAAAATAGTCAGGGACTTTTTTTTTTCCCTTGTTTGAGGGTAGGGCAGCCAGTTGAAGAGAATGGGCTTCCTAAATGCAGAACGCACTGGTCAGACATGTGAACTTAAGGCCCCTTCCACACAGGCGCTTCTAAACTGCCAGTAAAACCCTGAGCGCTTTTAAAGAGCTTTTCAGGCGCTTTTGAAGAGCTTTCCATTCATTTCAATGGAGAGGGGCGTTTTTTCACCGCCCTGCCAGTGCACTGCCCCAGTGTGAAAGCATTCATTGATTTTAATGTTAATAGGTTTTCATGAGCTTTTCAGGCACTTTTTTTCAGTGTGAAAGCGTCTGAAAAGCGCATCAGTGAGAAAGCAGTCTTTGCTAGGTACACATGAGCTAAAAATCAGCCAAAAGCGGTTGGTCCAACAGTTACTTTCAACTGGCTTCTATCAGACAAGCGTTTTTGAAAATCAGCATCCTTTCAGGGCTCACAGCAGATAGCTGAGCACTATGTGGGGTGGATTTGTGGGTCAGTCCCTGTTGGAACACAATAGCAGTGTCGGTAGTTGAACGAAAAAAAACAAAAAAAACCTCAGTTTGTACCGAGCATTAAAAACTTGCATCAAGCAGTGGAAAATCAAAGCGGTCCTGTGCACACTTCGTGGTTTTTAGCCACCTTAGAAAACAATCCCTCCCCAATTTTGTGGCGATGAGGAGAGATGGGATAGTGCAGTTTCACAAAAGAAAATTTTGCAGGGCTGACAAATTTTTTTTGTGATTTCAGTCCAGAAAAGGAATGGTGTTGTCAGTCCATAACAGAAAATGAGAAGCAGAGTGCATTTTTGTCAGATTAACAGGTATCTTTCTGTACTTTTTTTTAACCACTTAAGGACCGGAAGATTTTCCCCCTTAATGACCAGGCCATCTTTTGCAATACGGCACTGCGTCGCTTTAACTGACAATTGCGCGGTCGTGCAATGCGGTACCCAAACAAAAATTATCATCCTTTTTTCCCACAAATAAAGCTTTCTTTTGGTGGTATTTGATCACCTCCGCGGTTTTTATTTTTTGCGCTATAACCAAAAAAAGGCAATATTGAAAATATTATATATATATATATATATATATATATATATATATATATATATATATATATATATATATATATATATATATATTTTTTTTTACTTTTTGCTATAATAAATATCCAAAAAAATAAACCAAAAAACAGAAATTTCCTCAGTTTAGGCCGATATGTATTCTTCTACATATTTTTGAAAAAAAATCGCAATAAGTGTGGTTTGCGCAAAAGTTAGTGTCTACAAAATTGGGGATGTATTTATAGCATTTTTATAAATTTTTTTTTACTAGTAATGACGGTGATCAGCGATTTTTATCAGGACTAAGACATTGCGGCGGACAGATTGGATACTTTTGACACTTTTTTGGGACCACTGACATTTATACTGATTAGTGGCGGTCAAGGGGTTAAATGTGTTCCCTGGGAGGTGTTTCTAACTGTGGGGGGATGGGACTGATTGGAGGAGGAGAGAGATCGTTGTTCTTGATCACTAGGAACAGACGCTCTCTACTCCTGTGTCAGAACGGGGATCTGTTTGTTTACATTGACAGTTCCCCGTTCTGGCTCTCTGAAGCGATCACGGGTGGCCGGCGGACATAGCGGCCACGCGCACTGGCTCTACCGCCATGCAGCAGGCATGCGCCTGCTATAGCTCTTAAAAGAGCCGACGTACAGCTACGGCAATTCGTGGGAAGGAGCCGCAGTATAAGGGAAATGTGCATGTATTGCAAAAATGTACTGTGTATTTTTTTTTTTTCCCTTTAATTTTGCCTTGACATGCACGTTAACGCTCCTTAAACTGCCTTTTAGTCATTGGATAAAAATAATAATGCATTCCAGACATTGGTGCCACTCAGACCCTGCATGCACTATATAGTGTGTGCTCTGCATAAAGAGTGCTGTCAGTCTGTACAATGTCTACCAGTGATTTAAATGCTTCCAGCAGATGGTGTAGAACTACCAACGCAAGACAACATACCCTGGGTTATTGGAATGTATGGTGATTGGAATGCAGAAGACCGCAGGAACTTTGTACATTCAAACATTTGTCTTGAAAAATAAAATAAATAAAAGATCTGTAGAAATAAAATACAATAAAATACTTATTATTCTCCTTCTGAGACAAACTGAAGCGTCCCTGTTATGCTAAAAGTATAAATGTACTATTTGATGCAATTATTTGCTGCTCACAAATGACTTAAGAGATAAAAAAAAAATATGATCAGAAGGGAGTGTATGTTGACAATTAATGTTCGCCCTGGACCATTCACAAAGAAATTACTTAGAATTGCCGCTTTGTAGAATTAGCTATTCAGCGGGTGTCCCCCACCCTTGAGTTCTTTTTAAGAAAAAAAAGCAAAAAAAAAAAAAAAAAGCAAAAAAAGCAAAAAAAAATAAATTTGCATTCAATAAATTAAAATAAACACACACACAGACACAAGGCTTATTCAGGGAACTGACGTCTTAATGGCTTTTTCTCTCTTTTAGAAGAAGATTACAAATTAAGCAGCAGTTAAAGACATTTTACAGAAGATGCAATAGGGAGGCCTGTTATTCATTTCCACGGTAACCAAAATAGTGTCTGCAAGAGGCCTGTACTGTACTGGGTACAATAGGGCCACACGGCCACAAGGACAAGCACTGTCAAGAGAGAAATGTAAACCATTCATTTAGCAGGAAATTAAAAAAAAAAAAAAAAAAGTTCATTAAAAACGTACAAAAGGCTAAGGAATAGCATCTTCTTGTTATGCAGGCTATGCCAACATCTAAAAGACAAATTCAAGCAGATTTCATCTGGTCTAAATGGAAACAGCAGCTGCTAATTGTGAAATAAGCCAGTGCTGTAGAAGGCTTCGTCCAGTTTGCAGCCCTTTAATCCTAATATAAAAACCACAGAGTACAGGTGTGGCAAGCTATAGCATCCAATCAGAAATTGCTTCTCTCATATGACCTTGATAAAAAAAAAAAAAAAAAAAAAAAAAGAAGAAGAAGTGTCCTTGGGTTGATTTACTAAAGGCAAATAGACTGTGCACTTTTCAAATGTAGTTGCACTCTGCAAGGGAATTTACTCCAGAGCTTAATAAATGAGGGGAGGCTTTGCGAACTTCCATCATCCAATCCTGTGCAAGCAAAAACACTTTTTACCCTGGCATGTGATTGGGTATGCTTTGCAAAGTGAGGCTTCATCTTATTTACTAATGTTCAGAACCCTTGCAATGTGCAGTTCATTTGCTTTTAGTAAATCAACCCCCTTGACAAGGATGCCTTGCACTCTATATTATAAGCATGGCCAAGTCATTTAGTAGAAGGGTCAAGTTAATGTAAACTTTCCTATCATTTTTCATTTGTTTCTGTTTATATTTTTTTTCCTCAGCTTTGAGCAAAAAAGGTTACAAGTAAACTTATGTCCCATCATATTCTACACTTTTAACACCTAGGTTATTCTATAACGAAATTTTTCGTTACACCTTTACTAACGGATTATTTGACATTTACTAAGTGTTTTTTCCCTATATATTTACATTATATGTGCAATTGCTACGTGTACATTCTGTATAACTGTATATCTTATGTATTTAATTTTTGGAACTTACCTTTACATTTGTTATATATTCTCTCTGTGAAAAAACCCAATAAAAATCTAGTACCAAAAATGTATGTAAATCAGACAGGGGAACACAGACTTTTTGGTGCTCTCTACTGACCAATATAATAGAGCTTTGGGAACGAAATCCACTTCTTCAATCGCTTCCCTAAGCGAACCTGTACCACTACAGACCACCTTATACAAGAACTCCCAAATCTCGTCTCTACTTTTAAAAACAAAAGATACTTCCACCCTGGATCAGAAGTGATGCCATGGTGTCGCTCCGGTCCTCCAAGGCCATGGACGATCTACTCTGGGACTAGCCGGCCGCACCGTCAGATCGTTCCCTGGGCTCACCAGTTTGAACATTAAGCCCAAGGAACACTAATGAGCAGCAGGGGGGGTCCCCTTCCGCCACTTCTGAAAGCGGTCCAGTGGTTCATGAGAATGCCAGCCGCCAACTGAAAAAGTACCGGGGTTATGGTCGATGGCTTCAGCCATAACCCCGGTAAACCACTTCAAGACCACAATATGTATATATACACATTGCGGCTTGGCTTTGAAGTGGTTAAGCCACTGGATCAGCATAACAACCAGGCAACTAGCATTTGCAGAAAGAAAGATCAGCAAAGTTTAAAGAAAAAGTCAAGAACCAAACAAACAATGTTTTGCACACTATTTACTGCACTAACAGGTGTTCTTGTTGGGTGCACTGTCTTAACTGTACATAACCTCCACTACATAGAGTATAATGCACTGAGGGCCAGCAGTGGAATAAGAACTTTCAGTCCCACTCCCAGAACAAAATAGAGTCAGGTTGCTCAGCCATTCATGGTAAGCTTTGTATTTTATGAATGAATACAAAGTTTCCTCTGACTGAGGTGGGGAGGCAGATGTCACAACAACGTCATTATTTCCGACTCACCCACAGAGGAAGCTTTGTAATAATTCAAAGAACACAAAGCTTCCAAATAATGGCTGAGCGGTGCTCAGTCCAACTTTATATGGTCCCTGGAGTGGGATTAGAAGTGCTCATCCTGCTGTTGGATCACAGCATTTTGTACACGGAGCTGAGGCTACAGTTAACCACTTGCCGCCCGCCCACCAAATGATGGCTGGGCAGCGCGGCTCTCATTCCTGGTGGACGTCATATGACGGCCCTCCAGAATGACTGATCTTGCATGCTCGTGGGGGCGCGCATCGCAGCGATCGGTGGTGTAGTGTGTCACTCTGTCACACACCGCTACACCGATCTCGGTAAAGAGCCTCTGACGGAGGCTATTTACCACGTGATCAGCCATGTCTAATCACAGCTGATCACGATGTATACAGGTAGAGCCATTGATCGGCTTTTCCTCACTCGCATCTGACAGACGCGAGTAGAGGAGAGCCCCCATCCCCAATCCTTGCCAGTGCCATCAGTGATGCCCATCAATGCCATCTATCAGTGCCGCATATCAGTGCCCAGCAGTGCCACCTATCAGTGCCACCCATAAGTACCCATCAGTGCAGCCTTTCAGTGCCCATCAGTGTTGCCTCTCGGTGCCGCCCATCAGTGCCACCCATGAGTGCCCAGTGCCGCCTATCAATGCCACCCATCAGTGCCGTCTACCAGTGCCCACTCATTGGTGCCCCTTATCAGTGCCCATCAGTGAAGGAGAAAACTTACTTATTTACAACATTTTATAACCAAAGCAAAAGAAAAACTTTTTTTTCAAAATGTTATGTCTTTTTTTATTTATTTGTTTAGCAAAAAATAAAAAACCGCAGGAGGTGATCAAATACCACCAAAAGAAAGCTCTATTTGTGGGAACAAAAATGATAAAAATTCTGTTTGGGTACAGTGTAGCACGACCACGCAATTGTCATTTAAACAGCAACAGCGCTGAAAGCTGAAAATTGGCTTGGGCAGGAAGGGGGTGTAAGTCCCCAGTATTGAAGTAGTTAATACAATGTGTGCAGCAAGTGCCCCTGTTCATGTGGAGTTAGGCTTTACCATATGTCAAAGGTCGGACGTATGTTAAAGGCACCAACAAAAACATGCCATGTTCAGCTTCTTTCATAATCTGGTGGGTTGAATGTTCCAGCTTCATTTACCTTGTGGGGATTGTAGTGTTTCATCAGACTTCTTCAGAGGTGCCTAGACTGAAGAAGTCTAAGGAAATGCATTCACATTTGGTGGCTGGCTTTGAAACGAAAAACTGTTTGCTTCTTGAAGAGTTTATTCCCACTCAGACACTACACTGGATTCTTACTCAGAGGTAGGAGAGAGGATTTCACCCAGGAAATGCAAGGGTTGCTAGAGCTCCACCGGTATCAACATGGAAAACTTAGGCTTTCTGCATGTGAATGTTAATTGGTCCAACGCTATTCACAGAGTGTGAAAACGTATGGGTTTGTACAGTGCAGAACTTCGATCCGATTGATTTATACATGCATGGCTTAGAAGTGGGCTTTTGTGCTGCAGAAATGATCAGCCACAGAGGGGTTGACTTACTAAAGGCAAATACTGTGCAATCTGCAAGTGCAATTGCACTCATTTTCCTCAGAGTTTAGAAAATGTGGTAAAGCTCTGCCGATTTCCATCATGCAATCATGTGCAAGCAAAAACGCTCTTTTTTTATTTTCCTTGCACCCGATTGGGCATTCTTTACAAATTGAAGCTTTACCACACTTACATTTACTAAGAAGTAATCATGCACCTTCACTTGCAAAGTCTATATTATTTTAGTAAATCAATCTCTGCGTTTTTGCATTGAAACTAACGTATTGTTCTAGGGTCATACAGAAACAGTTTAGTTAAAGGCCAACAGAAGTGTCAGTATACATTTGACAGGCCTTATAACAAGTCGTCACAGATATACAGGTACAGCACTCCAAACCCCAGAACTCCTTAGCAGTGTTGAATTTGGACCTTTCTAACTCTGCATGTAGAGCTCTATTAAGGTCACTGCTGGAGTGTTTCATATGCTGATCACCCTGTGCTGAGGAGGCCCAAACTGTACTGTGCACAGAAGGACATTCTGGTTAAGTAGAATGATGCTTTAGAAGACAAGTGGGTAGAACATTCACTTAAAGTCCAACCCTGGGCAAATAAAAAAATATGCCTAGCAGGGGGCTGGCCCAGCACTCCGACAATCTGGTGGGGAGCAGTCCCTTGACATGCAGGTCTATGAACTTTGCTCTGGTCCTGTCTTTATGACATCAGGACCCTAGACTAAAGGGGTGTAGGGGTGCAGACACTGCAGAAATTGGTCTAGCTGCAGGGAAGAGCAGAAGATTAGGTAAATCAGTAAATCTAATCACTAAATCTTTCATTTTCCCCTAGGTATAAACAGGCAAATAACCTTTGCAGTGCAGGAAGAGCAAGACATTTTTTTTTGCCCAGAGTTGGGCTTTCAGTACAAACCATGTAAAAGAGCATAAAACAGAATACCTTTCTCCTAAGTGTTATTTGCATACATTTTCCACAAACCATTGCATACAATACCCCCAATTATTATGAACAATCCAGTTAAAGAGGAGCACCAGGCTCCCCTCAAAAAAAGATCTATAAATAGCAGCTACAAATACTATAGCTGCTGGCTTAATATTGGGGGGAAATAACTGTCCAGGAATCCAGTGGTGTCCTCACCCAAGCCGATTGTTCAATCGGCTATCAGGTCCTGGTGCCGCCACCTTGACTAAGGAATACCAGCAGTGAAGCCTTGCAGATTTTTGAATAGGCCAGCTGTGGGGGAAGGGGGCAAACTGTGCTGGAATTGGGAGTGGGTACCTATCAAAACCAGGTAGCCATTCGCCCCAAAAAGGTAGGGGGGATGTGGCACACAAGCAGAGCTTCTCCTTTTGCGTAAAGTCCTGCTTTAAGTCACTCAGGTGATGCATCACATGTTCACCAGAAAAAAAAAAACATTGCTTCTTTGTAAGGTGCACATGCAGGAGTATGTAGATCAGAACTTTATACCAAAGCTGGAAAAACTTGGATTGAAATTCAGCCAGTTCAGCAGGGACTGGCTGAATTTCTATCCATGTATGGGCAGGGTGGTTGTACAGAAGTCTATCTACTGATCAACTTCTGTACAACCACCATGTCAGATTTTTGCGGCTCCATCAGCACTGCCGACTAAGTCTCCCCATGGTTAGAGCACAATAGCCCAGTGGGGAGAAATCCCCCATCCACCTCAAAATGTAGGATGGGGTATTCAATTCATTTTTTTCATTCAACTTGCTGGTAGCTAGCACTTCCACCCTAGCAGCATTAGGGTCATCCGTTCAAATCCAAACCAGAGCACTATCTGCCTTGAGTTTGCATGTTCTCCCTGTGCCTTCCTGGGTTTCCTCTGGGTACTCCGGTTTACTCCACACGCCAAAGACATGCTGGTGGGTTAATTGGCTCCTGTCTAAATTGGCCCCTTAGTGTGCATGCGAGTTAAGGACCTTAGATTGTAAGCTCCTTGAGGGCAAGGGCTGATGTGAATGTATAATACATATGTGAAGCGCTGCACAAATTGACAAGGCTATACAAGTACCTGTAATAAAATGTATGGACTGCTTAACTTTCCTGGTCAGCATGTTCGCTCCAGGCAAGTTTTGCAAAATACTAAAATTTAGAGACATCCAGGCAACCAACATTTTTAGAGGAAGGTCAGCAATGGGAACATCCACTCTTAATATCCCTGTGGGTGGCGCATTGACTTACAGGCTTACCATGTAAATTGATTTTACCCATATATCCTATCCTGGAGGATTAGGTGAAGGATTTCTGTACAAAAAAATATCTGCAGTGTACATACGCACGGCCTTTAAATGGAAACGCCAGCTAAAACTTTGTTTTTGATTAGGTGTGGAAGGGTTTGAACATCCATCAGGCTTCTCTGTGCTGTATCCCCAATGAGGAGACTTTCCCTTATTCCCTACCCCAGTAGAACACTATTAAGTTGCAACACTAAGGGGCAGAAGTTCTGAAAATTTAAAAAAGGACACAGCAAGCAGCAGGAACTTTGGTACAACTTTTAATCCTTCTTCACTACAAAAATTGCAAATGGATAGGACCAACACGTGTCCGACCTGTGACACTAATTTGATATATGTGGTCAACATACATTTAAAAGACAATCTATTTTAATGCAGTTCAGTATCTGACTAATTGAGTAACATACAGTATAGATTTAATATGAAACTATTTACCAGTCAACAAAAAATATATATAGAACTCTATGGGGGTAAATAGATTGTTCACTTTGCAAGGGAAGTGGTACTATGCAAATTAATTTTCTGTAAAAGCTACAAGAATGTGGAGAAAAAAAACAGCATTTTTGCTTGCACACAATTGGAAGGTGGAAGTCAGAGCTTCACCTTGTTCACTAAGCTGTAAGGATAATTCCCTGGCTAAGTAAACAGTCCATTTGCCTTTAGTAACTCAACTCATCAGTATGAATGTTTGTTCATGTACTTGCCCTCTGCCCCATATGTAGAACGACCTAGCACTTACAGTCATGATGGCTTGTCTGAAAAATGAGGGTGGAGTTTTGCTGCTCAATTAGACTTCTGAAGTGACACCTGGACCAGTGGAGTGTAGAGTTGGTCTCAAATGAAATTTGGGCTAGCAAGACCTAACAGTTTCATACATGAAGGAACTACATGGAATTCTGTATTCTATTTCCAATACCAAAATTTAATTATCAAATATGGTACAAATATCATAAAATAACTCACATTAAATGGATTTAAAATGACAATGGAATAGAAATGGGCCCATGTCCACTTTTGGGGATGATAGATACTCACATGAATATTGGATAGTTGATTCAGTCAATACAATGAGAAATCATGCATCATATAACCACTTCTACTGCTCTGCCCACTCTGGCAGTCTGGACTAATTTCTGAGACTTCCGAGTCAGATTTCACAATGTACTTGGTAAACTCTGTTTAAAGACAGAGTTGGTCTTAAATGTGCATGGACAAACTAAAGCTTCCCCACAGACATCCAATAACAGTCTACTGATGTGGCCATTTTGGCCAGATCAGGTTACAATTCAGTGTCTACAAGGCCATTGTACAAAATCCCAGACTGAGCGTCTTCTAGCAACAAGCATCTGGGGAGGTTAGATTACCTTGCCCAAATGTGATGTTTTGCTTGGTGCTGGAACTATCTGCACCTGGTTCCTCCTCCCTTTTTATTGCCCTAAATAGTGATGGGCTCAGGCATGTTCGGATCCAACCTGCCAGGAAGCAGTCACTGCACACCGCCAATCCTAGGCAGCGAGGCATTTCCCGACCAGCAGCTGCACATACACATTCTGCCTATGCCCGAGCCCATTCTTAGTCCTAAACAAGACTGCTTGTGCTACTATACTGTTTAGGACCGAGACAGGCTAAGATGACTTGATGGAGCAGTTGGATGGTACGTGCATGTCTGAACACACACTAAATATCAGTGACCAGCTCGACTCAAATCCTGTTGAAATTGTGCAGGATTTATTTCAGAGGAAGAGCTTGGTTCCAAAGACTAAGAAATATTTGCCCAGGCTGATGGGAAAAATAGGAACATAAAGGGCTCATACTGCATTGGCTATCAAAACATACACCTACTCAAACCTATTTATATAAATTTCAGCCATGTGCTACAAATCATAATGCTAAGCAAAATTACATTGAGAAAAAACAAAAACAAAAAAAAACACGACACGTCGAGGAGGGGAAAAAAAAAAGAAAAAAAAGTGGTTTCTAGATTATAACCTTAGCATACATTTTACTAATCCAAATACAGACAAAACTATACAAAAATCTATTAGGTATCTTAAGGGTTATAAAGAAAAAGTACTTTGATGTATTTGTGGGTCCAATTTCTTTTGCGACATAACCGAGACGTGTGAGCCAGCGAAGAGTGTGTGGCGTGAAGTCAGAACGGGTAATTAGTAAACATGGCGTTTCTCTGCTAGCTCATTGGCATGCGAGCCGGACGGAGGGAGGCTAGTTTAAAATGCAGCCTGACGGAGCTTTGAGGGCTGCAAACCATTTGTTAGCTCCTATTGAAGAGGCTTCGGGGCCAGTGGCAATTAAACTGGAATTAGTGTTTGGAATGAGATACAGCAGATTCATACAGAGGAAGGGAGAGGGGACGGGTGGAAATGTTAAGGGAGGCAGGCTGACTTCTGCAGAGTACCTTCTCTTTTCGAATCTTTTTTTCACTCCACATCCTCCCTCCCCGACTGTGATTACTGGACAAGGGGAAAAAAAACCTGATGTACTCAAGACTGCCTAGCAATATACTGAAGAGCAACTATAATAACCTTTTCCAGCACAGATTACATAGAAAAAGACCAGTCACTGCTGTAAAAATGGTGGTTCCAGGCTACGGTAAATTGGTGGCCAACTTATCCATACATTTCTGCTGCACAACCGCTTGTTAAGCTTTGACCAAAAAGATAATCCAAAGTTTGTACAAGTTCCAGATTTGTCAAAGAATCAGTCAATGGCCTACACCTCTGCAACTAGGTTGAAGCATGAGAAACTATCATTTAGAGAAAAGCAATGTTGTGCAACCTAGCTTCTATGAAGTCTGAGGCTACTATTTAGCAAGCTTGACAGGACAGAAATGAGTCTTACCTATATGGCTTAGGCTAGAAAACATTGTGTGTCACATCGTGACATGTCCCACTCGCTAATGAGAAAATGGCAGGGAGAGCAAGAAAAAACAAGAAAGCTTGGAATGTGCAATCAAGAACAAGAAAAGGGTAAAGTGGACTTAGAAAATCAAAAAATGAAACAAAGTGAAACAAATTGAAGTAAAAAAAAAAAAAAGAAAACACACAGACAAAAGTAAGAGCCTATGAAGAGACCAAGAAACAGCAAAGAAGTGTGAGACATTAAGAAAACACCAGAAATGCTCAAGAGAGTGAAAATCAAAAAGGGATGAGGCAGAGCGACATAAAAGATGATAGAAAAGAAAAGCACAAAACCAGGAGAATGGTTGGAAATGTAGAAGGGTTCACTCAGGGAAAACATTATTGCTACTTTTAGGAATCATAAGCATTCTACAGCATTTTGGTCCCCTGAAGGTAGCATGGTGCTGTGTGACTTTATAGAGCTTAACTGAAGCCCAGTACCCATGGAATCATTTCCCATATTGCTCCGTATTTGTGTTCATCACCACATGAATCCTAAGAATTATATGGCAAATAAAGGGAAGAGAAACAATGCTGACAACTAAAGCATGGCTATGAAATGAATAGTAATTTTAAGTACATGAAACAGGTTTAGCAGATTTTAAACAGTCTTAAGAATGGTACAAACATGAGCCAGAATCCCTAGAAGGACCTTTTCAAAACAACAAATGAGCACAGTCACTGCTGACTTCTGGTGCTCTTATCTTTATCCTTCATTACTTTATAAGTTATTAACCTGAAACAAGCACTGTGCATTTTGTGTATTGCACCACCTGTTGTGTATTTCTCATCGGAGTCATTGACTTATCAAGTAGTAAAGATAGGATACAGATGACAATTCCAAGGCCTGCATCTTCAGGAAAAAAAAAGTGCCAAAAAGGATCCACTCACCAAATTTCTACCCAGACAGACACCTTCAATTTCTGACTTAAAAATCCATAGTTAGCAACCTAAAACTATACTTTTATCATTCAAAAACATTTACCATCGAAGAACAATATCTATGTAGCAAGCTTAAGTCCACAATATGTTAAAGTGGAGCCATACTTTACCTAAAACTAAGCTATGACTTACAGGGGTGGAAACATGGGTAGTAATAAAAGGTCTCCCAGGGCTGACCATGTGTGAATAGAATAGGTGTCTCTTTTGAAGCAAGTAATCAACCAGAGGTTTGATCTCCTCTACAGCGGAAATTACACTACTACTAGGCCAGACACGTGGGCAACATTGTATAAAATATAGAAACAGGAATCACACCAGGAAAGATCAGCATTTCAGAAAGGCAGTTTTCATAGCCCTATGTTAATATTTGGAGTATTGTTTCACTTTAGCCTATGTAAAAAAAAAAAACTGCAGCTGACTGCAGTTGATATAAATGCTTACAAAACATGGGTTTGTTCGATTGGAATTAATTTTGCTTAGGCATGACCAGCTAAGCGACCATATGAAATTCCCCCTAAATAAATGGCCACAGCTGGAATTTATACTTGGCCTGTTGACCAGTTTTACTCTGATAATTCAGGCAGTGAGCACAGTAGTCACCTCCTTGTCCACCTTATGCACAGATTTTATTAGAGATAACAGTGTACATCTTCATACACGTGATAAAATCACACTTTTTCAGAAGATTACAGGTTACTTGGGTACCTTGCACTTGACATGCAATCCAAAATCCCATCCCAAGGGATGGGTTAGTCAGCTATTGGCATCAAAGATGGCTGGCCACACACAAGTAGGGAATAGTAACAACTTCATGTAATTGTACAAGGAATGTTAGATCAGTGGCAGAAAACCCAAGGGCTACAGAAGGGTCATTTTATTCATTTAGAAGATTTTGGTTGCTTCCCCATTTTTTCTGTTTGTGTGACAATTCAGTAAAAGTAGACGTGTATACTGGTGGCTGGGGTTAACAGTTGGATTACTTTCCAAAAAGAAATTGACAATGTATTGCTCACTTCCACACTTCTTACATTTATGCAATTGGAGGGCCAAGTAAATCGGTTAGGCAAGTGATGTCCGTATATTCAATAGTTACCCTAATGCATTTTTTGTTTAATAGCCTCACATATAAATAGGTTTTCTCATGTCTTGTGACTACTATAGTCATGTAAAAAGAAAAAAAAAATGTTTGCTGAAGTACAAAGCAAGGTCTTTGAATATATATTATAGTCGCACTCTCTTTATAGTAAATCATATACATAAGCAATATCACTTTATTTTAGACATGCCATTATATTTGGCTATTGGGATACCATTTGTAAGCCTACCACTCTATGGTTTTGATATATACATATGCATTTTAGAATAAAGTGATGAAGATCGTGGTTGTGGTGATAAATATATTTCATAGGTAGCATTATCAAAGAGGAAATGAGCAATCCTAAAACTTAAAAAAAAAAAAATGAGGTAAGATATTTCTAAAGCTGAGGATCGGTGCTAGACTGGATTTAATTTATTCCAGAGGCCATCTGGCCAGCGTGAGCACAAAGACCTGTCCCTTGTGAATGAGAGGCCATATTTGTCACACCCCCTTCACTCTGACCCCTCTGTCCCTAGTCTTTTCAAGCAGGGACAAGCCAAGGTTCATTCTTTTTCCCCTGGCCATTGTCTGCATTCCCAATAGGTCCCAAAGAGAGGGGCCGCCACTAACAAACATGCTAGGGACGTCCCCATGGATGGCTGAATGAAGCCAGCAACAGAAAGACGTTAAAGCCTTTGACACTGGAGGAGCTGCCATCCTACTGTAACACACATATTAACCCTTTCCCCTCTTCTAAAGGGTTAATGGGGCAAAGCATTCATAGAAAAGTGGCATGTCTAATAGGAACAAAAAAAAAGGATTATCAAGCATCAATTCTATTACCCATCCAACTCTGGAGCGGTGTTGTGAAAGGCACCCAACACCTATTGAAAAAAGCCAAGACCACCGCTATTTATAAAAAAAAAAAAAAGTATTGATCAGAATTGCACAAGAATGCAAACATTAACCCAACTGACTTTTTATCCTACTATAAAGAGTAAAATGAGTGTCAAACCACCTAATGTTACTTCACTGCTTATAGTTAAAACCAACTACATGGAGGGGGGGGGGGGGACACAATTGTTAAAAATGTTACATTGAACCTTACTGTATCACTGGACAACCACAATCCATCCCCCAGAAAACAGAAAAACTTTCATATACTGGGACAATAGGCCTGCACCATTCCATGCTCTTACGATGGGCTCAATATCGAAGGGCATGCCCCTAGGCTCAAGAATTTCCATGTGGAGGATCTGCTTAGACCGATAGGAATGCCAGCAGATTGTATCTGCACTGGATCCTTGGGATGGGGGTCTAGCACAGTAAGATGTCTTCTATGCAATGCCAGCCTTTGTTTAGATTTATTGAATACAGTACAGATATCATTTAAATATCTGATAAGCTCAGTAGATTAAGCATTAATACATAATCCTAGTATTTACTTAAAGTGCACCTACTTGAAAACAAGACCTAACGTACAATATTTACATATATTCATACAACAACATTCTTAAGTGTGTTTCTAAAAGGGACTCTTTTCCCCTAACCAGCTTACTGTCTAATGACAAAGCAACAATGCAGGCCGATCTTAATTTGAGCCCAACTGACTGGGATGTAGGAGTATTCTAGGGTCCCTAAAGAAATCCCACATGAAAGCAACACATACAAACAAAATTGCATCCTTACTAAGAATTTAATCCAGGGCCCCAATTGGGCAAGATTTCCAACAACTAAGTCTTGCACTGATCACATACCCACCCACCCACCCTGGGTATATATAATTTGATGGAGGCCTGTAGCACTCAAAAAACTAGCCCACCGGGATATCCATCATTTGCTGGCAGTCATATACCATATAAGCTATCTGTCAGAAAACAGATCTGTACACCGGTCAGATACCTGGATGCCCTGGACATCTGGAATACATTGTCAAGGTCTTGCCCCTAACCTGGTTGGCTCATCCACAATAACCGTCCATAACTTTGCAGGCTATCCCTCAATTCACTTAAATACATCACTTTTTTTAACCTGGACACACATATACTAGATACTGTGTGTTGAATTGGCATTTTGTAGGGTGGAAAATGTTGTACAGGCTCATCATTGCTTCTAAGCAGTAGAGATAAAGGAAAGACATCTCCACAGTCCAATTGCCTGCTGAGACAATTTTCTGTGCATACATGAACGCACTGATGCACAGTTAATGCAACAATCAGAATCTACCCAAGGGTAACTTACAGCTAAACATCAAGTAAAAGGCTAAATGTACAAGAGAAATATATACTTGAGTTACCAGAAGATTTGTATTTCTGCTTTTTCAATACAGAGAATTATACAGTCTTATAAGTCAGCAGAACTAGGATGGTGACCTGACCCATTCCTAGTGTAGTTAAATTCATCCTGGTCACTTCCCTGCCAGGGTTATGAACAACGCATCTGCTGTACACATTTATTTTTTATGGAGTTACAATAAATTTGAACTTATTGAAGAGCATGTATGGAGTTGTGGATTGTCTATCCGTTTACTTAGCAGCTGAGCGACTGCACATCCTGCACCCGACAGCTCAGGAGGATCTCCACATAATCTGGGGTAATGGCACCTTTTTCTTCTATTGACTTCCCTGCCATTTGCCTGTGATTGGACAATGGAGGAGAACCAGTAGACTAAATACAATAGCTTACCAAAAGTATTGAGATGCCTTCCTTTAAAAAAACACACATTAACTTTAATGGCATCCCAATATTAGTTCGTAGGGTTCAATGTTGAGTTGGCCCACCCTATGCAGCTAAACCAGCTTTAACTCTTCTGGGAAGGCTGTCCACAAGGTTTAGGAGTGCGTCTATGAGGAGGTCTGACCATTCCTCCAGAAGCGCATTTGTGAGGTCAGGCAGTGATGTTGGGGCGAGGCCTAGCTCACAGTCTCTCCTCTAATTCATTCCAAAAGTGTTCTATTGGGTTGAGGTTAGGACTCTGTACAGGCCAGTCAAGTTCCTCCACCCCAAACTCACTCATCCATGTTTTTATGGACCTTGCTTGTGCACCGGTCATGTTGGAACAGATAGAGGCCACCCCAAACTGTTCCAACAAAGTTGGGAGCATAAAATTGTCCAAAATGTCTTGGTATGCTGATGACTTAAGAGCTCCCTTCACTGGAAGTAAGAGACCTAGCCCAACCCCTAAAAAACAACCCCACAACATAATTCCTCCTCACCAAATGATTTGGGCCGGTGCATAAAGCAAGGTCCATGAAGAATTGGATGAGTGAGTTTGGGGTGGAAGAACTTGACTGGCCTGCACAGAGTCCTGACCTCAACCCGACAGAACTCCTTTAAGATGAATTAGGGTGGAGACTGCGAGGCAGGCCTTCTTGTCCAACATCAGTGCCTGACCTCACAAAACGCACTTTGGGAAGAATGGTCAAACACTCCCATAGACACACTCCTACCTAAACCTTGTGGGCAGCCTTCCCAGAAGAGTCGAAGCTGTTATAGTTAGACTAGAACTGGGATGCCATTAAAGTTCATGTGGGTGTAAAGGCAGGCGTCCCAATACTTTTGGCAATATAGTGCATCTCCTCTGAATCGCTCATGAGATGCAGCTGTAGTTGGGCTTACAAAAGTCCAATAACAGGTTATATATTTATAAGTGTTCATGTACACAAAACGTTGAGAGGTGCAAGAGAGCTCTAGCACAAAAATCCCAGCAGTTTTCCCTGTAAATGCAGATACAAGCATCAGCATTTATAGGAGCACAAGCGCGCACAGCCATTCGCTTCAATGGTCGGCTGTACACGCCACCTGTGGCTTTTGGGCGCCCATACACCTCTTAACCATGTGCGCTTATGAGCCCTTTTATTAGTTCCCTTAAAATACATTTTCTCATTTTGTTAAAGTACACATACCTTTTTATCTACGTGGAGGTGAGCTTTAAGAGAGAAGTATGGCATTTTTTTTTTTTTTTTAAATCATACTTGCCTAGGTGGATGCAGCGTCAGTCCGATGCTGCATCTGTTCCCCGGCGCCACCAACACTGAGCACTAAGGATGAGCTCCGGCGTGTTCACACAGCCCATGTGCAGAGCCCACCAGGAAGTCGGCACTGCGCTGCACTAATCACAGGCAGTGAGACCTAGTCCCGATCTCTGCAGCCGCACATCGGGACAATGTCTCACTGCCTGTGATCAGCGCAGTGCCGACTTCCTGGCGGGCTCTACAAGTGGGCTGTGCGAACACACTGGAGCTCATCCTTACTGAGAACCGATCAAACACCGCCATTGCTCGGTTCTCAGAGCTGGGTGAGCAAAGAGCTGGTGACTGTCAGTCAACGGCTCTCTGCTCTGCCCCCCCACCCATGCTCAATGGTGCGCTGGGCTGTGGGGCAGCCGGCTCAGACTCTCAACTGTTCGCCGAGAGGCTGAGTCGGGTGCCGGTCCAGGCACGTGGGTGGATCCAAACTTCATTGCGGCGATCTTGCCTGAGCCTGGACCGGCTCTATGACATCAGACAGCGGGCTTCAGCCCTGTCTGCTGAAAATGGGTCAGAGGAGTGCAGAATGAAATGCACTCCTGGGATCCACAGGAGAAGTACAGCCAAACAAGCTTAGGCTGCACCTCTCCTTCAAACCTATTAAAATCCAAGCAACAAAACCCCAGCAAAAAATATAGTGCAGAATTGTATTTGCTTTTTTCCTAAGTTTTTTCCCCCTTTAATTTCACCTGGTGATCCTGCCAGCAATCTTGTTTAATGTGACGTTTCCTCACTTTACCATATTCATGGAGGAGCATTGTCACCCTTGGATAGGGTCCCCCACTATTCACCTGCCTAAGGCCCGATTCACACCTATGCATTTTTAGTGCTTTTTGCAGGTTTGCACTGCAGTCCATTTAACATGGTTTTCTATGGAACACGTTCTGTAGTGCAAATCTGCAAAAAGCACTAAAAATGCATAGGTGTGAATGAAACCTAACACAATGGGATAGGTTCTGTAGTCAACAGTAAGCACTGGGAACAATGTTAATGGATAATAGTTATCAGCTCACAATTCTGGCAGGATTAACAAGTATAACGAGATATTAAAAAAAAAAAAAAGAAAAAAACTCTTCCAGTGGTATATTTAATAGAGAAATAAAGGACCAAATAAGGAAAGTTTGTTTGTATTGAAATACACAGTTTTAAAGTATGCAAATCCTATGTGCTTGCCAAGTCTGCTTAAGGCTTAAATAGCCAAAATGAATCTACTAAACATTTATATCAACCCTCGATATTGATGAATGAGTTTGCTGCACTAGCCAAGCACTCTTCTGGGGAAAGAAATGCAAATAAGCATTTCAGCCAGATTGTGGAAATGGAGGGAAAACGGGATATCCCCTTCTGTTCCCTCTCGTCTCCCTTGTCTTCTGAGAAAAAAAATAAGTGTGGGATAAAAAGAATGGGAGGGGAGGCTTTGTGTCTGCATAAAGATCAGACCCTCTATGTACAAAGAAGTGGGGCTTAGGTCAAAGCACAAGATGACCTTGTGACTGGACAAAGCATACTATCACTCCTAAAGCTAGTCCATAACTCAATGTAAAGAATGAAAAAAAAAATACCAGTCCACCTTTATATATTGCATATTGTGCATTGCTGTACATTGCTTTAGTTAACAAGCACAAAGTCAATAGAAGTGTAGGTGAAAAAAAAAAAATGAAAATCAGACAAAGTTGGGGGGGGGGGGGGGGGGGGGGTGATGCAGCAAGACATTCCATCACTGCAATAAACTACAGTCAGGCAACAATACACGTCACAATGGCCATTATAGTGTTTGGGCAAAAAAGGGTTAACCAAAGTTGAACTGAAAGGAGAAATGAATGTCAAATTTTTCAGCTATGACTACAGCTGTGCAACGCTTCCCATGGTAAAGGGGGTTAATGAAAGTGGCCACAATGGCACAGTATAGGGAAAAACTGCTCTGGCCTCATAGCCATAATGCTTTTGTGGACAAGAGGTGAAAGGTCAAGTCTGCATTATGGTTAATCCCCAACCAATGGTCTTGTCATGGGAAAAATTTAGCAGGCTTTGTGGTGGGGGGGAGGGGGGGAATCTAAAAGGGAAGTACAGAAAACAGAACAGAAAAGTTCTATTTATAGAAACAGCCCAAAGCAGTCCTACTGCCATACCTACATAGAATTTCTAGCAATTAAGGGGTGTTTAATGTATAGACAATTAAAGACAAAAAAATATTATTCAGCCATGTTTGGACAATGGGGAACATGTTTGTGCTTATATTTCTGCTCTGGCAAAGAATAGAGCACTAGCCAAAATTCTCCAAATCAGTCAAATCTAATTTTGGTTAACTGGTGGCAACCAAAGCTTCTGCTGTGGTTGTTGGATTTTGGTTTTCTCATTCTGTTCAAGGCTTAGGGGTAGTTGAGAAAGTGGGAAATGGTGCTGAACCTAATAGGCTCTCCTATTGGTATTGCCATCTTTAAAGTATTGATGTTGATGAAAAAGTGGATTTAGGGCAGGTGGGGTGTGCACCCCAGAGGATCTCCAAGGTCTCCTTGGCTTGTAGCATAATGTAACAAACGTTGAAATTGAAGCACTACACCATTGCTAAGAGGTCCAGATTCAACTTTATCCTACTAAAAATAAGACTAGGACTAGCTCTCCTGTATTGTTGTGGGGGAAGTGGCGTCAGTATGTGTGATTTATGTATGTTTGGTGTGCTTGTTTTTGGATACCCTTGTTAAAGCGGTTTGGGTAGATGATTTTTGGGCTCTGAATAGCCTACAGTGCTGTACTCTTTGCGTGTATGTAAAAAAAAATATATATATATTTTAGATACTATATATACACACTACTATATATATATATATATATATATATATATATATATATATATACATACATACATACATACATACACATACACACACACTTCTATTGGAGAACCTTTGTATTTAGTTAATTCTTTTGTTTTCGCTGTGTTCACATACTTTGTAATGCATTTGAGATTTAAAAAAAAGTCAGAAAAAGTCAGAAAAACACACAGTAACCAACGCCTTTCATCAAGGCTTAAAAACAATGTGGATAAACTAGAAGTGAACTGGATCTTTAATGTTATTTCTTCCAGTGCGATTATAAGCACAGGCCTCGTCATCAGCTGGTTTGGTTTTGCTTTCAAAACAGCTGCCCACCAGGACTGTGCTTGTACTCTCTCTGAAAGAAAGGACCTTGAAGGTCCAGTTCACTTTTAGTCTATTCACAATGTTTTCAAGTTTCTGATGAAAGGGGTGTCTTTAGAACGAATAAACTTTTGGCTACGTTTGTATTGTCCTGCTAACTTTTTTTGGATTTAAAGAGGTTGTAAACCTCCATGTATAAACTTTATACCTATTAGGTAAGCCTAGAACAAGGCTTACCTATATGTACTGTAAATATCCAATCGTGCGCAGTTTAGATTTTTACTGTATACTGCGCCGATGATGTCATCGGCGCATACGCTCTGAAGAAACGGCCATCTGTGCCGTTTCTTCAGAAGACAGTGCTGTGACCATGCAGGGGTTGACGTCACATGGCTCTGGCCAGTCACAGAGCTGGAGTCCGCGGCCACAGAAGGAAGATGGATGCAGCCTCCAGCGGGAACGATGTGGGCTTCATTTGCAGGCAAGTGTCACTGTTTTCCCATCAAAACCATAATCTAAATTGGTTCTGAGTGAATAGGGTAAAATCAAAATGTTTTCATCAGGCTATAATCTCTGCAGTTTGAATGTGTAAATGCAGGAAATACCGCATTATGGGCACTAGATGGCGCCAACTGTCAAAAGAAATAGGTGCCATCTAGTGACCATAATGCACGATTTCCTGCATTCGCACATTGGAATAGCAGAGTATATACAGTGGAACTTCGGATTACGAGCATAATCTGTTCCAGGAGAATGCTCCTAAACCAAAGTAATCGCATATCAAAGCAAGTTTCCCCATTGAAGTCAATGGAAACTAAAATAATTCGTTCTGCATTGACTTCAATGGCATGCAATACCGCATGCGGCCAGAGGTGGGGGGGCGCCGGAGAGCCTCGGAAACTGATGGAAAGGCCTGAGGACACCTTGGCAAACCTTGGAAAGACTCTGTTCCCGAGGTTTGCCAAGGTCAGCCGAGCTGTCCTTGGGCCTTTCCGTGCATTTCCGAACGCCTGCGATCGGTGCTGCTCAGCTCCGGCGCCCCCCACCTCAGGCCAAACGAGGTACTGCACACGCTTTGGCCTGAATCGTGCTCGTTTTGCGAGACAACACTCGCAAACAGAGTTTACGATTTTTAAAAATACAGCGCTGGTATTGCGAAACGCTCGTTAACCGCGTTACTTGCAATCCGAGGTTCCACTGTAGTCTGAAAACATTTGATTTCACCACATCTGTACAAAATTAATTTACATGCAGTTTCAATGGATGAACAGCTATGTGATTTTTTGTTTTGTTTAATACACTACTCAGCACGGTCATATATTGGGCACGGAGAAAAAAGAAATATGGGCCCAGAATGACTGTTTTTGAACCTTGTTTCAGTAGTTTAAAGGGATGTTTATTGGCTAGTATCGTGACTCTCACAGAACTGGAGCGCTGGAAAAGATTCTTTCCTTGACTTTTTAAATTGGCCATCGTGCTGCTACCATTTTTACTGCGCCATTTATAACAGCTGCTGTAAGGAAACTGAACATTTGTTCTTAGTTACCTTGCTGTTATGGTGACCTTCCTTGTCTCAATATTATTTACCATTAAAATATATATATATATATTTTTTTTTTTATAAATTGTAAATAATAATAATAATAATAATAATAATAATAATATCTTTTTTATTATACATTATAAAATATGATAATTAGGTGTTAACGTTACAGACAGCAACCAATGATGTTTCAACTGTCACTTCCTAATTAAAAAACAACTGAGTGGTTGCTACAGGCAACACAGACTTTTTTCCCTCTTTTTTTTAATTAAATCAACCTCAGTGATTAATGTTTGAATAGTTAAAGCATTTGTTACCCTAACACTTCACATTCCTGATATGTGCCTGCTGTACCACATACTTGTATGAGAAAGTATCCCATTCTCTTTGTCTTGCTTCCTTTATGCAAAATCCCTGGTGTTCCTGCCAGCCCCCTTTCTTCCCTATGAAAAACTGACCACTCTAAGCAGCATGGTCAGTACTCTAGCTGTGCTGGGAACTCTGTGTACTCTCATCCAATGATCAGACTTGTCCTGACACACGCCCACTGCACAGCCATTCACTGGGAAGCTCCGTGTGCTGCTGCTTTTCCTTCCCCCCAGCTCTTATGCAGCAGAGAACAGAGAGAAGATGATCATTTATTTAAAAAAAAAAAAAGTTATTTATATATTTTTTTTAAAAAATCTATACAAAAATGTTTTGCCTTTCATTTCCATTTTAAACCAAATGGGTGGTTTTAAAAGGTGATTGTTTACAATCACTTTAGGTATTTGTGGTTTTATTATGGCAATTTCTTTTGCCTACCATGGCAAGCCTAACCAATGCCTGAACGTTCAACCACAGGCTCCTATCGAAACCTCATGCTTCTAAAATGAGATACTCCTATAGCAAGGTCATGAGTAGGGGAATTTACAGACAGGAGATTCTGGCCACTTAGCCTTAAAATAAATCTACTGAATTTTAGAGAAAAAACAGGCAGACCTTTGTAGACATAAAGAAAAGCACAAAGGACTGTGACATTAAAATGAGATAATGACACATAAAACTTTCCTATATTAAAAACAAAAGTAAAGAAAAGTGGAAAAAACAAACAAACAAAAAAATGATCCCACTATACTGGTTTTAAAAGAAGACATTGTGAGAGCGGCTGAATACGTATTGCTCTGTCTCGGAAAGGCTTCAGATATTTAGCAAGTCACTACAAACATCCCACCCCTTTATTTCCCAGGGAAAAAAAAAAAAACACCAGTCGTGGTCCATCATTCGTGTGTCAGAAAGTATTGATGTCTGCGTTTCACAGGGGGGGATCAATGGTCGTTATTTCTATCACCATTCAGGCGCTGAACAGGACGCAGGACAGACGCATGACTAAACACCAGCTCTATACAACTGTCATTTGTGCTCTTTAAGTTGCATAATGTTGGTCATTTTTCAGAAAACCATGATCAATTCCAGCTCCAATGGCAGCCTCCAAAGTAAAGAACATTCGTTTTTTTTTTAAATGTTTAAACAAATGTTAAATATTAAACATTTTCCTCCTCTCCTGCCACAAGAAGAGGTTTGCTAAAAGGTCTTATTATAATCTAAGGGCAAAACAAAGAATGGCACGATGCAGTCCAACAGGGATCGGCACGGCAGTTTTTGTTTCTCAGAGTACTCCTTTAACTTCTGTAGGACCGCCCCACATACATATACTGCGGTATGGTGGCCCTTAAGCACAAAATCAGGTACTTGTACATGGTTTTCTTCTTCAGCTCGTGGACGCGCGCACGTGATTGGACACAGCTGATCAGCGGGTCCAGCGATTGTCTGGAGAGAGGCAGAACAGCCGTCTGCCTATGTAAACAAGGCAGACCCCTGCTCTGCCAGAGAGGAAAATGGAGATCTTGTGCCAAGCAGAAACATGGATCTGTTTTCCTTTAGTCAAAATAACCCCCCCCCCCCCCGACTTAGAAAGCACACACAGGGAACACGTTTAACCCCTTTGATGGCCCCTGGCGTTAACCCCTTCCCTGCCAGTGCTGTTGGTGTCACTGGTCCCCAAAAAGTGTCACTTAGTGTCAGATTTTTCCACCGCAATGTCGCTGTCCCAAACCCCCCCCCCCCAAAAAAAACAAACAATTATAAAAACCCCCGATCGCCGCCATTACTAGTAAAAAAATATAAAGACAATAAAAGATTCCCTAAATCTATCCATAGTTTGTAGATGCTATAACTTTTGCGCAAAACCAATCAATTTATGCTTATTGGGGATTTTTCTAATTAAAAATATGTAGCAGAATACAGATTGGCCTTAATTTATGAAGAAATCTGATTTTTAAAATTTTTTTTATTGGATATGTTTTATAGCAGAAAAATAAGGTTTTCTCTTTTTTTTTTTTTTTTTTCAAAATTGTCTTTTTTTTTGTTTATAGCAAAAAATAAAAACCACCAAAAGAAAGCTCTATTCGTGGGAACAAAAGGACATCAATTTTATTTGGGTACAGTGTCACAAGACCGCGCAATTGTCAGTTAAAATAACGCAGTGCCGTATTGCAAAAAAATGGCCTGGTCAAGAAGGGGGTAAAACCTTTCCGGAGCGGATGTGGTTAACATAGTATAGTACCTGTTGACCCTGCTGGCAGATCTAGATTTCTTCACTTCTATTAATGTCACAACCGTTCATTCTGAAGCGATATCGTGCCGCAGCCTGAAAACCCCATACACACCATTAGATTTTGTCTTCAGATTTACCAAAGCCATGTTTTGCAATGGCCTGCCTGAGTGCAAACAAATTGTAATTCTTAAGGTTTGACCTCATATTATATGGTTTTGGGGGGGTTGTTGACACTTGCATTTATCTAGTGCAGAAAAATACCAGACCTCTGTAAGGACACACAGAAAACTATTGTTTTCTATGTTGCCCTGTTCATACTTGGTTGTAGCCCTCAAAAAGAAAAAAACAAAACAAAAAAAACCCCAAAAAAAGACAAAAAAAACTATACAGATTTACTGGCAGGATCAACAGGTAATAAGAATGCTATGGAGGGCTCATTGGTAATGCTATTCAAGGTCATAACACATCCTATAGGTCTTTTTTTTTTCCCTTCTGCCCATAGTTCCACTTTAAATGACAAACTGAAATGACAACTAAAAGGTTTCAGTTTCTGAGTTGATTCCAACGGCAACATTTAATATTCTACATTCCTCACCAATGAGAACATGGATGCAGAACACTGAACTGGACATGTGGTTGGGATATTTATACCGCTTCACTAATATTGTAACATTTACAATTATGCAGTAGCAAGGCCTGGTTATTTACTTGCTGAGATTTCTGTAGTCGCATTTTAAGAATTATTCCTGTCCTCTACCCCATTACAGCATGGATTATTTCATTACAGTCCACTTTTTGACTTGGGACTTGCATAGGATACACCTGGAAAGTTGTGTTCTACTGTATGGACTCTGTATGCAGTATGTTATCAATACTGCCACCTGGTGTCTTAGAAGCATAAATACCGCTTAGGTTGGTAGGAAGCGATTATACAGAATCATTTACTTTAACATATAAAGAAAGGTTACTCATATTATGTGCAATATTGCTCATGAACACTTCTCTTGTGACAATTCAGGAACAGGCTTTTAAAAGTTTATGGAATAATCTATGTTACCAGACTAATATGACCTGGATTATATAAATCAAAACCATGTTGTTATCTTAATAGAATGCATACATAATATTAACAATAATGATAATATCCATACCAATAATGGTATATAGTCTTCCCCAGTTCACTATAAATGACTGATGGCATGCTTGTTCTCTTTTGGGGCTCCTGCACAGGGCTGAATATTACAGAGTGAAATACCTGCCCCGTACGGACTAAAATATCTGCCCCAGCAGTTACAGCTGCTGTGTATTTTTTCCCCTCAGACATGGATTAAAAAATACACTGCATGTGGCTAGAAATGCATGATCACCAGTACATGCGTTCACGCATGCATGGGTACAGATGTACGTTTCAATATGCTAAAGTTAGCATTTGTGGAAATACGTCCTTATACATGCATGTGTAAAACACAAGTATTGGCAGTGTACCCACATATAGTCAGTATACTGTAAGGTATGACTATAATCAAAATTAGAGAATCAGCTATGGCTCCTGGGCGCCACAAATAAAAGGCATATCTTACTCTGTATGGCGATATGCCATAATAATATACAGCATATCCAGGAGCTCTTAGCATTAGGTGATGAAAAGAGAAAATACTTCCTCTTTAATTCTTCTATCAGGGCAGTGCAGATATGTTGCGTGTGGTTAATGTGGTGAGAAATAAATCTTTCATCAATATGTAGGGTAGCACAGCGTTTGCCGTTTCTACCTTGCAGCACTGAGGTCCTTGAATACCAACCAGTGTAGATACTAAACTGTTTGGACGCCACCTTGTGCTGATCCTTGGTGTGCTGGCAAGTATCTACATTGTGACTTAAACCAGTATCCAGCTGGTTGTTGCTGCAGCACCCAATCTTTAGAGCTTATACCAGGAACGTGTGCGATGGGAATATGAACCATTACTTGAATACCAACCAGGACACGGTCTACACTGACTTTGCATGTTCCCCTTATGCTCACATGGGTTTCTTCCCATACTTCAAAGACATGCTGGTAGGTTAATTGGCCCTAGTACGTCATTCTTCTCAGTGCACCCAAGATTCTGGCCTCACCTCCTATCTGCCCCAACTCCAGTCTGACAAGTGCCTTGCTTTTGACAGGTACCTGCTCCCATTTTCGTTCTAATCACTGGAATTTCTCCTCCCCCACACCCTGCGCCCGCAACCTTCTGCGACAGGACACAGGTCCCAGAAGGCTGCGAGACCATTCACAAAGTGCAGCCTGGTGCGCACATGCTCAGTGGGCTGCCTGCTGTGAAGCCACAAGGAATCGCATCCGAATGCCCACAGTAAACATGCTGGCGCTGGGGACCCAAAGACCAGCGAAGAATTGATTCAGGTGAGCACAGCACTGGACCCCTGGACAGATGAGTGCCCTTTTATTAAAAGTCAGAAGTTAGCACTATTTTTAGCTGACACAAGTACCACTTCTCCAGGTAGGAAACAAAAAAAAAAAAAAAAAAAAAAAAGGCCCCGCTTGCATTGCTTATCCACTACTTAGGAGGCCAGCCTACATGGCATCTGTAGGACCAATTACCTAAAACACCTGACCAACAATATACTGGTACTTTTAACCGACCAGCAGCTATTTACTATTTTTTTCAAAAGCGATGACCTTAAAGTGTGTAGGTTTCAAAACTAGAACATAGGGTCTCCCCAATTTTGCCTAATACATCAGTTACTTGTAGCTTTGCAAATTCTGTATATGGTCAATGCAGCAGGTCCAAGTTGGCTTTAATACTAACATACATCACTGCATCATCAAGTTCAAATAACTTTGGAGTCAAAAATAAAAATGTGCCCTATTTGAAAGTCAAGCTTGTTTGGCAGCCCTACTTGGATAGATAAAAGGTGCTCTTGCCAAGCAGTCTATATTCATAATAAAAAAAGTTGCTAACCATTGTGCGTCCGCCGATGAGCATCATATGCATCTTCCTTCGAGAACTGTGCTCCACACTGCTCACACACAAATGCTTTGGCTCCAGCTGTAAAAGAAAAAATATAACTCAGCGAACATCCACAAATCTAATACAGAAATACAATCTGTACATTGTCCATACAACATGCTTATAAGTCAATAATCAAATAACACAGCAGACCTCATTTATAAAAACATAAGTAAAAGTGTTGTGTAGCTTACAGTAACTGATATTTTTCCCTGCATAGTATAGTACAGGTATACGTAACAATTTGTTACATTTTGCTAGGTGCAAAGGTTTAAGAAAGGATCCATGGTTGACTGCGCACCTCCATTCCCCACCACTGTCCAAACCAGGCTACTCTGTAGCAGATAAATAGTTAATTAGATGTGATTGACAGAGCTGGTTTCCGGCAGCAGGCACACTCCAGAATAGGTAGTGGGTAAGTCAGCAGATACTTTATGGATCCTAAAACTTTTGATTTACCCTGGTGGACATACTACATCCCGGCTTAAACCCCTGCACCACCATTTGGGGGGGGGGGGGGGGAGGCAGTAGCTCTATTTAACCTTACAATAGCTGACCTAACTTACAGTACCAAATGGTATTTACCATACCAGCCTCACTGGTGGGTGTTTGACTCTATCCAAGTCATTATTCATAAGCATGTACACCAAAATGTACATGTAGTTGTTCAACCTTGTACAGGCTTGAAGAGAACAATTCTGTCTTTAAGCTTTTACTAAATTAGATGGCATACTTATCCGCTATTATGGATTTTAATTTTTTCAATGTGCAGGCATGTCAAGAGTTCAAGCCTTCCAAAGTTCACCAATTACCTGCTTGTTTTAGATTAGTGAACCACTATTTAGCAAGACAAGGTTTAGGATGACAACCCCCAGAGAATACACAATAGCACCTGCCTAGCAAGGGTTGACAGGATAGCTCCATTCAAGGCCCCATTAGCTCCAATCAAGGTGTAATGAAAAGGTCTCCCATATGAGTGATGGTTGCAGCTTTAAACACTTTTTTAGCAACACTACAGCCAGCAAAAGGTACTGAGTTCTGGTTTCTTCATTCCCTGACTAGAGCTGAAGTCTATACTTCAGTGGTTTAAAAGCAAGTTCTGAGATTTTCTAAAGGCTTTGTAAAAACTTGCTGAATAGGATGATCTTCAAGCTAGAGTTTCAGCTAAGACCATGCTGGAAACAATAATAAACCCCAATAGTAGGAAAAATATCATTCTGCCCTGCCACATGGGCTCTATGCAGTGGTGACATTTTACAATACTCATTGGTCTATGTATTGTTAGGTTCTAACTTACACATGGTGATGTCACTGGTGTTTTACCTAACCTGCAGATAATCGTGCCTCTCAATAGTATGTTTTTTTTGTTTGTTTTTTTGGTGCCAAGACCCGGCATAAGGCTCTCTCCTAAACTTTTAAAAAAATTACCCTTAACCTGTAGAATTAAACCCAAACATCTGCCTTATACCTAATTTGCAACCTTGCTAACCTAGCTCTGCACATTAATCACAACCTAATCCTAAAACTTAAAGGAATGAAGGCTGAGGGGGTACACTGCATCATAGTTAGCAACAGAACTATGTCAGATGAATACCCCCTACCTCATTTAAACTACAGTACATACACATGAATGGTTAAATAAATTTAACAATTCTTACAATCACCTGCCTTAAAAAAAAAAAAAAAAAAACTACTATCCTTATAAAAAGAAAAAACAGTTTTAATATGTAGATCATAAAAATTCCTGTGGGTTTCAAAAATAAACATGCTGGCAATTTGCTAACAAGATCTGCATGTTCAGTCTGACTAGGAAGAACATTGTGTTCCAAAACAGCGTCCCGAAAATTTAAATAAAAAAATTAAAAGCATAAGAAAAAAAAAAAAACACATACATAACACACAAACCAGTGGAGAGAGAGAACAATGAGTACAGACAGTGCTTGCTTTATGGCAGGCTCTTTGTACAGTCTTATTTACAGTACTCCTTATCAGTACAGGAACAGCCCCTGCCTGCCAAATTCAAATAGCTAGTACAGAGTGTTCCCTGCGCCTCTTTTTTTATATCATTGTCAACAAAACAAGAAGGGGAAAAAAAAAAACTCCACTAGAGCAGAGAATGAGTGGAGACAGAAATAGTATCAAGGTTATTCTTTTTTAAAGTTCTTTTTTTAATGGCAAGCTGCAGAAAGGGACAACATGCTTAACTAATCTAATGGGAATAAAACCGGCTTTTCAGTTCTCACCATTTTTCTAATGTCTGTGTTATTTTACTTCCACAACCTTATGTACGAGCACCTAAAAGGGAATGCTTGATACTCCTTCCCGTTGTGCGCCAAAAGCATCCACTCAAACAGTATGTAAGTTTCTAAGCTGGCAAGAAATGCTTACCACTTGAAAGCCCCCAAACTTAGCACTAACCCCCACAAGGAGTGCACTTCACCATTGCTCGTTAAGGCTGCCGATGTTAACAAGAATGGAAGAGTTTGAGCCAAGCACCAAAAAGATTTGGTTTCCTACCATTTATTGAAAAGGATGGTCCAGCAATAAGCTGGCATTTCATACATTAATATGCTTTAGAGCCTATGAGAAGGAGTTTTAGCCCATAACAAAGCCCCATGCAGGATGGAAGGCATTAGAAAAATGCAACAGTTTGGTGCTGGTGGGCCTCTCTCAAAAGAGGAGTTTCATGTGGTTCTCCGATAGTCACCCTTCAAGTGAAGACTATACCTAATGGCTCATTGTAGGCCAGTGGTCAAAATAAACACAAAGTTGCAGGTATAACTCTGTACAACCTTCATTTGTATTAATTGCTCCCCCCAAGGTAGCACTAAAATAAACTCTAAAGTTTGTTCTTTTCCTAAACATGAGATGCTCACTAACATCCAATGCTTTTGTGCTCCTAGAATTAGCTATAAGGGATCACTCATACTCATCATGGGTGAATACAACTTGTTAAATGATGAAATTTATATGCAAATGGCCAAACAAGAAGTCTACATATACTCAAATATGCAGAAGGTCACATACCACAACACTTCCACTGTTGAAGAAGATGGGCTATAATTGCAAGACACTACACCAGGTTAGAATATTCTAATCTAAGAATATAAAAAATAAGGCTAGTGAGCCAAAAGTGGATACGTTTAGATTGTATACTAAAGCATCCACCTGGGGGTGGTGTGGGGTCTATTTTATTTGGATAGAGATGGAGCCAAGTTGATAAGAACTAGCTAGGACTTCAATGCTTCTACTGACATATTTGAGGATTAATTACTCCACAGTTACTACAGCTACAGAGGCCATTGAGTGCTTATTGTAAAGCCCATTACTGCTTCTTACTTGAATTCCATAATTATTACAGTCTGCTACTGAAAAATAATACTCAGCAGTAGAAGGTTTCCGGTTTAGCCAGGGGGTGGGGGGGGGGTTAATTGGGCTGCCTCTTTAAATGAGAAAAAAGTAATTTAAGACAGCACCCACTAGGGGTGACAGAGGGCATAATTATTATGCCTCCTAGGAGATCCCTCAGCTACCATTTTGCACATGAACTAGGAAAATTAGCACTTTGAAGTGGAGAATGTGGACATTGACAAAGGTTGAAAACAAATTAAAGTAATTAAAAAGGGCAAGAATACATGTCTACAGTCACATTTAGCAGAATTCAACAGATCTTGTTAAACATGATTTTTATTAAGACTGGATTTCTTGACATCAAGAAAGAAGGTGCTTCTTCTGCTGTCTTACTCCTTATGTTCAATGCAACTGTTAAACAAAGCAAAAACGTCTCCCTTGGTGTCATGTCTAGCTGTGAACGAGTTAAGCATTTTGGCTGTATTTATTTAGCACATTGCAGGCTGAATTGAAGTGTCCTGCCAAGCATTAGCTATTTAGGAGTGAGCCTTACGATGCACTGTGTCACTCGAGACTCTAAATTTACTAACAAGGAGATTTATTGCTGGGACAGGAGCCAGTGACCTGGTACAAACTGTCCCCAACAGTCACACTGTGCCAGCTAGTTAGATGCAGAGGGGGTCATAATGGGTATACTGGGGCAGGCAATGTGTTTTCTTTCTGTGAGCAGAATATCAGCAAGGTGACATCAGTCACTGGCAAAGCCATTGTCTGGTGACATCAGCAAACATCCTGAAATACTACTTATGCTATCCCAGTGAAACATACTAACACATCAGATGCAAAGCCCTTTACTGCAAGCAATAGTCCCCCAACTATAACCGCCAACACAGAGATTAAACATACATATGCGGTTATAAATCTTCCTTCGATTAGCTAATCCCTCTGACAGCAACAGTTTGAACTGTAGAATTCAAACCGTTATCCAGTCACTATCTAAAATGTTACATCTTACAAATTAAAAAGAGAATTTCCATTATTCCATATTCTAGAGGTTTCGCCGGCTGATGTACATGTTTTGCTATGTGTGTTTTGAAGAAACTTGGGATTGCATAAAATACATCAAACTTTCCAAAAATGCCAACCAACAGGAAGCCATTACTACTGCCTTGCTTTTAAAGGTGCAGGTTTTGAGACAGTCATTGTGATTAGGTTAAAACTAAGAATGCTAGAAGAATGATGGCATAAAAAAGACCAAGTGGTCCATGGAGTCTGCCCTATATGGAGTCTGATTACACACACTTTTTTTCATATGAAGAAAGATCTAGGGCTTGTCCCCAAGCCTGTATGAAGCCACTTACTGTTGATGGACCTACTATCTCTGCTGAAAGTCTATCCCAAGCATCAGCTACTCAGTAAAACTACTTTGAAAAATATAATTTTGAAATTTCCTCCTGCTAGTTTGAGGTCATGCCCCCTGCCCACCTGAACCTTATTCACCCCTTTGATGTATTTCAAGATTTTAGTCCTGCCTACCCTTTTCCTTTTTTTCTCCATGCTATACATATTGAGTTCCTCCAATCTCAGATGTTTTAGCCCTCAAACCTGTCACCATTTTTGTTGCCCATCTCTGGACTCTTCGCTTTTTAAAAAATTTTTGTAAGCGAGCTCTCCAGAACTGGACACAATCTACATGAGGTCGAACTGAAAGACATTTACTTTGCTAAAGAACTGTGTGTAAAAACCATACTATATTTTTCAATTTTTTTTTTAACTTCATTGCTCCTGATTTCCTTTAACCGGTTTTGTTCTATATGCACTCACCTCTCAACAGTGGCTGCACACCATTGCTCAGGAAAGGCTCTTAAATAGGGACTGCAATATGCCCACTTCTGGAGAGTTGGCTTCTAGTTACCATTGGTAGCACAATGACAATGCAAGATATATGCAAATAAGTAGACATAAGATGGCATTATAGGGTTTATTTTTCATTTACAAAAAGAACACCTTTCCAGATATGAAATTCACCAATAGGTGATGATTGGTTATCTAGAGATAAATCTGAAACAGCATCTAAGAACAGCTGATTGGTGGGTTTTGGCTCGAAGTCACCTTCCTGTCCATGCTAAGATGTACAACCTGTATACATACTTTCATTGAAACAATCCATTCATTGTCTCAGAATCAGAGATATCATTTAACTATGAATTTTCCAACAGGAACTACATAATGGACACTTAACACAGATTGCAAGATGCTGTAAATGAGGCATTTGCCAGCAAAGAGTTATTTTCATGCTGCTCAGTGGGAAAAAAAAAAATAAAATATATATATATATATATATATATATATATATATATATATATATATATATATATATATATATATATATATATATATATATATAAATAAAATGAAACTTCAATGCCTACATCACTAACAGTTACAAAATAAAAGAGCCAAACAAAAATACACACTGCTCCCCATTGAAATATGAAATATTCAAAAATCATTTAGTCCGAGTGGTCACTTTCAACAGATACAGCGCTCTTTGCCCTTTTCCCCAAAATTAACCCAAGCCGCTTAGTGACGAGTTCTTTACCCTGCTGAGCTCAGTATTCACAATAGCAGAATCAGCCAAAATCTTCAAACTTGGCTGGTTGGCACATCATTTGTGTACAATGTGCTAAGGTTATCTGACACGATCATTTGGTTCAATATACAGTTCTTGATAACTGCTAATGTCAATTATAAAACTTAATATCTCTAGGTTACTGGGAATCCCCTGGAACTTCAGCAAAAACTAAGCAAAATAGGAAGGGAAATTAAACACTGCGTAGAATATCTATTGTCTTAGAGAAGAAATCCACGGTTTCAAAAAAACAATGCCTTGAAAAAGTATTCATACCCGTTGAAATGTTCCACATTTTGTCATGTTACAACAAAAACAAATTGTATTTTGTTGGGATTTTATGTGATAGACCAAAACAAAGTAGCACATAATTGTGAAGTGGAAGGAAAATGATAAATTCTTACAAATAAATATGTGAAAAGTGTGGAGTGCATTCGTATTCAGCCCCCATTTACTCTGATACCCCTAACTAAAATCTAGTGGAACCAATTGCCTTCATAGGTCACCTAATTAGTAAATAGAGTCCACCTTTGTGTAATTTAATCTCAGTATAAATACAGCTGTTCTGTAAAGCCCTCAGAGGTTTATTAGAGAACCTTAGTGAACAAACAGCATCATGAAGGCCAAGGAACACACCAGACCAGTCAGGGATAAAGTTGTGAAGAAGTTTAAAGCAGGGTTAGGTTATAAAAAGTTATCCCAAGCTCTGAACATCCAACGGAGCATTGTTCAAGCCATGATTTGAAAATGTTTAGTGGGAAAAGGAAGATGGACAGTCGCACTCCAATACAACACCTTTATTGTAAAACGTAATACATTCGCAGACAGAGGCACAGGTACAGTGTGGATAGCTGATGCGTTTCGCACCATTAGTGGTGCTTAATCATAGCTGTAGGACCACCGACCCCAATCTGTCTTTTATAAGGTATAGTCTACTGGTCACATGACCAAACGTATCCTTTACAGATTGTAATCGGGTGTGGTCCTCCAATGCTCACACACACACGAAAGAAGGAATGGGTATGGAGGCAATTAGTTGTAATCAGCATGTTAAAAGGAAATCGAAAAGAGGGTGAAAAAAGGGATAACTATTAGCACATTTAAATCCATACAAATGATCGCTTACCAACCCACTCCAGGTTATATTCGATAATTGTTCACCAATAAATGACATAATAAACATTAGATAAAAGTAAAGTATAAAGATTGTACATGAATATGTATATCTAGATAAATATGGACATAAATGCATCGTTTAAAAGTATGTGAAAATATAAAAAACATGTATATGCACATGCATGTATATGCGATTGACACATGGTACCCAAAAGGGAAACGAACCCAAATGGAAGAACAAGGACATCGCGCGCACACACACACACACACACACACACACACACACACACACACACACACACACACACACACACACACACACACACACACACACACACACACACAGCTGAAAAGAGGCCATGCAGGAACACAGATTATATTGGAGTATAGCAAAACTGCCTCAACAACATGTGTATGTTAAATGCATGATCCATTCATATGTCTATTCTACCAAGCATACATATGACCCAACTTCCTCAATACAATGCCAATGTGATGCAGTGTAAGAAACTGAGTTAAGAATATATGTGTATGGAGCCAATGTGCAGGATATGCAAGAGTTGACTTCATCGGGGAAAGGTTAAATGGAACCGAAAAGACCCCTGGGTTAGTAAATACTTCAATCATAAAAGTGGGACATATCCCACTCAAAGTTAAGTCCTCCCAGTTTTCTAGTACGGAGATGGAATATCCAGAACACTTCTCCTTTACAGAGAGTGTTCTGAATCTCCTCCTCTAATGGGTACATTAATCCTTTCGATTCCCTGTATAACCAACCCTGGAGACATCTTTGTCAAGTATATTGTTCCCTTGTCTACCAATATAGGTTGAATGATTCTTCTCAATGTCGTGCAAATGATCATAGAGCCGGTCTCTCAACCGTCGAGTAGTCCGCCCCACGTATTGTATATTGCATGACATACAGGTAACGACATACAGGGTTGGGGGTCCTACAGCTATGATTAAGCACCACTAATGGTGCAAAACGCGTCAACTATCCACACTGTACCTGTGCCTCTGTTGGTGAACGGATTATGTTTTACAATAAAGGTGTTGGAGTGCGGCCATCCATCTTCCTTTTTCTACCAATTGCTTCTGCTGAGTCTGCACCCTTCATCTCCATACTACAAGGATAATGTAATTTTGGAATCATACCTAGAGCGGTAGTCTCTCTGGATTTTGTGTTTTGGACTGATCATCTGAAAATGGAAAGAGTATGGCACAACTGCAAACCTACAAAGACATGGCTGTCCACCTAAACAGACAGGCCAGGCAAGGAGTGCATTAATCAGAGAAGCAGCCAAGAGGCCCATGGTAACTCTGGAGGAGCTGTAGAGATCCATAGCTCAGGTGGGAGAATCTGTCCACAGGACAACTATTAGGCATGCACTCCACTAATCTAGCCTTTGTGTTAGAGTGGCAAGAAAAAAGCCATTGTTGAAAGAAAGCCATAAGTAATAATGTTAGCAGTTTGAAAGAAGCCGTGTGGGAGACACAGCAAACAAGTGAAAGAAGGTGCTCTGATCAGAGGAGACCAAAATTGAACTTTTTGGTCTAAAAGCAAAGGTTCACCTTCCAGCAGGACAATGACCCTAAACATACAGCCAGAGCTACAATGGAATGGTTTAGATCAAAGCATATCCATGTGTTAGAATGGCCCAGTCAAAGTCCAGACCTAAATCCAATTGAGAATCTGTGGCAAGACTTGAAAAATGCTGTTCACAGACACTCTCCATGCAATCTGACAGAGCTGAAGCTATTTTGCAAAAGAGAATGGGCAAAAATGTCACCCTAGATGTGCAAAGCTGGTAGAGACATCCCAAAAAAGACTTGCAGCTGTAATTGCAGCGAGAGGTGGTTCTACAAAGTAGTGATTCAGAGGGGCTGAGTACAAATACAAGATCCTTTGTGGTTGGAAACTTATGAGACTTTAGTGATTAGGTTTACAAGAGCATTAAAACGTTGAGCATCAAAAAAGTTGATTGTTTAATTGTCTTGATCTTTTGGTCGCATTTCCTATGAAACTAATGAGCTTTCAAAATGTTTCCATCTTAGGATTACAATAATTTTTTTATGTAAATATGCATGCCCATTTCCTGCATCTTCAATTGTAATTTCAATATTTTAGTACTTTAAAAAGTGTTTGTGAAGTCAAAAATTCATAAATCACTGCCAGCCCCCCTATTAGAGCCTGACATACCATACTATGCAAGTCATTTCTAAAAATGAGCATTGTAAATACCTATTTGGTGCTATCTTCAGGCCGGTCATGTGACTCATGGCTGCTTTACAGCTCCGACACATGGCTTCTGCGGGAGGGGCAGAGATCTCCCTCTGATGTCAGCGGGGGAGATCACGTGGTCTCCTGCAGAATTCCTGTCTCGGAGCTGTCAAGTGGCCACGAGTCACGTGAATTTTTTTTTTGGGTTAACACTTTAATGTAGGCATTTTATTTACTTATTTTCCTTGTAGAGGAAAATCGTTCTCGTTTATGGTACAATCTTCCGTTTGAAGGATTGTTTGTCTGAGGAAATCTGGCACGAGCCAGCAGTGTCTTGTGTCTGCGGGTAACATAATGTAACTGGAGAGGAAGAAAAATAGTGGCGGACACTTTAATCAGGACTAGCACCGGTGATCAATAACAGTCATAATACTGCACTTAGGATAAGACAATCCCCAGAAGTAAAGACATCATGTTCTATGATATATATGGTATGTGAAAGGATCTAAGGCAGTCACCAAGTCACTTCTTTACACTTCACATGTATATACTTTAAAACCTATAAAAATCCTTGTCCATCTTGGTCTGGATTTAGTTTGAGAATCCTTGACTTAGTAAATCGCACCTACATTCAAGTCTACAAGCTTTAATAAATATGTCTCCCTTGTGCGACTGTCTACAAGAAAAGCTGTCAAACACGCACACATAGAGAAATCCATAATGGCCCCCGGCTTCTTTCCAATCTATTTTCTGCTCAGCTGGCTTTAAATGAAGTTATTATGACTCATTAAAAGAGCCGCAAGCCTGTGGAAGTCAGCCAATTACAATTTTAAATTTATCTTGTTCTTTGGGGTTTCAGACTGAGCTGGTTTACCCCTCCCTGGATGCTGGCTGCACACCCCAAACAAAACGCGTCCCATTTTTGGGGGTGTAAAGCAGGCTTTTTAACTCTGTGCCTGCCAGGACAACAGCCATGCATTGCCATCGCATCTGAGATGTTATATTGTGTGAAGAAAAACTACAATTAAGTGCACAGCTGTATGTAATAATAATAAAGGCCTGCAATTTTTTTTTTATTTAATTTTTTTTTTTTTTAGGCATGTACCCTGCAATTATACCGACTCTTTAAATAATAGTCTTTTCCCCCCCAAAAAAGTTAACAATACATGTTTTGTCCTATGCAAGAAGTCCTAGGCAAATGATTGCAGCGACACTTAACTCAGATTTATAAAAAAAAACAAAACAAAAAAAAAAAAACACACACACACACACACACACACACACACACACACACACAGTTGATCTTCGATTCTTCCAAATTCCATGCCCACCCTTTCTTGCTCACTCCCAAAATGGATTGGAGACTATGAACTACTAATGAGATTTGTAGTGTGCATAGAACACTACACATGAACACAAATGTGCACGGCTCGTTTCAAACAAACAGAAGTGGAAAAGGAGAGGTTGGGCAGCTCATAGAGAACATAACAAGGAGGCAGTAATACACAGTAAGCAGCAAACAAGTAGTGGAAGAGTATATATATTTTTTGGGAATAAGAATGTAGCCCCTTGTCCCAAACAGGGGCTACAATGTCAGTTGAGTTTTCGGCTGGGCTGTAGTTAGCTCAGACTGATGGTTTAGATTTTCACCAAGCTTTCCCCTAAGTTGGTGTGTGATTTCTCACTGTTGCCAGTAAATGTCACTAGTATCACTGGTCATAGTATGGAACTTCAAAGAAAACTAAATTATGAATTTTTATTTCCTTCAGCCAATTCAGTAGGAGGTTTTGCCACTGGTGAATGCTGGGGGAGGGTTTAATTGTTTGGGACAGGTCACTTGCTCTCTTCCTCTGGGCCAAGGCCTAAGGGGTGCCGCTCGATGGAGCTCTGCTCTTCAGCCTAATACTCTGGTTTGGGGCCCAACGTGTGCTGAAGTGGTCCTGAATTAGTTTTGCCTGGTCTGGAGGAATCTGTGCCAGGGAGGAGACCTAGGGGAGGTCCCTTGCTGGAGAGAGCCAGGCAGGAGACTGGTCTCTCAGAAGGGCCTGGTGACTCACTTGGAGGATGTACTCAAACGTGGGAATGTGCTTACAGTGTTGCTGGGTTAACTTAAAAGGCTGACACTGAAGCAGCACATTGATCTGTAGAGCTTGTAAAGCCTAGTACACATGGGTCGAATGTCGGATGGCATCGGCCAATTCAATAGAAACCGGCTGACATTCGGCCCGTTTGTAGTGGAGTCGGTCTGACAGAAGCCGTCTGTCCAGCCTTTGTCGAAGGGGCATGATCGAGAAAGATCTGCCGACTAGCGTTCTCAGCCAATGGCACTGACCGGAGTGCTCTGATGGGGGGCCTCTCCCTGTCAGAACACAGTAGAACAGCAGGGGAGATTGCTGCGCTAGCGTAAGATTGATAGTACAGCGACTCTTCCTGAGCTGTCAGTTTTTCTTCATTCAGCCCTGCTGGGTTGAACGAAAAAAATACTACTAGTGTGTCCTAGGTTTAAGTGATCTGCTGCAATATCTTGGATCCCTCCCTTCCTTAACCGCCCTGCAATAAAACTTGTGTCCAATATCCCTTTCTTGGTGCCTTCATTTTAGCCATAAGCTCAACCCTTGGGTGAAATGCTAGCCCTCCCCTGCCTCTTGAGGAGCTATCCTGCCCTTGGGGTGTACAGAGAATATCATTTGGTGTCACGTTAAAATATTTAAAAAAGAAAACTGTATTCATTTTCTTGATATTTAGGTCACAACATGCGTTTAGATGATGCATCAAGGTTTTCTATGAATTTACTACAGCCTCTCCAGCAATATGTACTGCACAGTAGCACACGGTTCAAGAGGAAGAAATGGACAACCCAACACTGGGAAGGTCTTAAGAAAGGGTGCCTAAATACATCCATTGTGGTGACCTGTCTATAAGACCTTAATGACTAAAAGTAGCCCACTGGTTAAAACGAAATCAGTAGGCTTTAAAATTTGACATAGAACCCTAATATAATCAGTTGAAGCCTTCAAAACTTCATAATTAAGTGAAAGGTCAATAATTACAAAAATGTCCATTATCTGCCCATCAGCTATGGTCATCACGAGGGGACTAATATGTGAAAAAAATGCAGCGCATGTGCAAAGGAAATAAATAAGGTTGTGAATAGGTGCTGAAAGAATTAACAAGCCAAAAGTGAATTGAACATAGTGTCCATGAAGGGGTGTGAATGTCCAACTCCACAGGAGATGAAGGTACTTCAGGGGATGGTGGTAATCTGATGATTGTCAGAAGTCACCTTGTATCATGAACCGACCACTTCGCAGGATGAATCGATAAACAGAAATGCAAAAAAGACTCTTACCGGATCCCGTGGACTCCCATGTCAGCGACAGGGAATCGCATGCGCCTTTTGTCAACAATGACGTGGAATGGAAGGTCTGGATCATCAAATCCTCTGAGTTGCGGTCTGCGTGGATCTCCGAAAACGACCAGATGAGTCCTCACAGGGGACGGCCGACGTGGATCAGGGGAGTCCAGAAAGACCTTTAAGGAGCAGTTGGAGATACTGGGCCTCATGCAGTGGATGTAAAGACAAAAAAGATATGCCTCCACGTAGTGCAGATAAAAGGGGTGTATTTATTGGTAAAAACAGCCATATACAAATAAAATTGTGATCAAGAGAATTAAAAGCAAATACAAATGGGCAACGTGGAGAGTGGTGTATGGGCCCGACGCGTTTCGACCTAGGGGTCTTCAACAGGGGCATGCCCCTAGGTCGAAACGCGTCGGGCCCATACACCACTCTCCACGTTGCCCATTTGTATTTGCTTTTAATTCTCGTGATCACAATTTTATTTGTATATGGCTGTTTTTACCAATAAAAACACCCCTTTTATCTGCACTACGTGGAGGCATATCTTTTTTGTCTTTACATCCACTGCATGAGGCCCAGTATCTCCAACTGCTCCTTAAAAAGGTCTTTCTGGACTCCCCTGATCCACGTCGGCCGTCCCCTGTGAGGACTCATCTGGTCATTTTTGGAGATCCACGCAGTCCGCAACTCAGAGGATTTGATGATCCAGACCTTCCATTCCACGTCATTGTTGACAAAAGGCGCATGCGATTCCCTGTCGCTGACATGGGAGTCCACGGGATCCGGTAAGAGTCTTTTTTGCATTTCTGTTTATCGATTCATCCTGCGAAGTGGTCGGTTCATGATACAAGGTGACTGCTGACAATCATCAGATTACCACCATCCCCTGAAGTACCTTCATCTCCCGTGGAGTTGGACATTCACACCCTTTCATGGACACTATGTTCAATTCACTTTTGGCTTGTTAATTCTTTCAGCACCTATTCACAACCTTATTTATTTCCTTTGCACATGCGCTGCATTTTTTTCACATATTAGTTCATTGTTTTTGTCAGACTGTATGCAGCAGCTTCCATTTGCTTTACTAGTTAGCGCGGTGTTTTACATTATTTTGATCACGAGGGGACTGACACGCAATTTGCTCCAAAGTCTACACTTTTACCCAAGATAATGCAGTGGTGGGAGAAAGACTCCCATGACTATGCAATTGCTGCAGCAGTACACTAATAGGATTTTTTTTTGTTTACCTTGAACCCCCAGAAGAAATGTACAGTTCACATATTTGGGTATTAAATTGGCTCCATCCCTCTAAGACGTACCATTCTAATCACCCACCAGCGTTCTCCCGCATTAGGCAATTATTGCTCACATGGGCCCCATACCACATCTCCTTTTTAGACATAGTTCAGGCTGTAAAGATGTCTATTTTTAAGAAATTGTTGTTTTTTTTATTTTAGAGCTATCCCCTTGTATGTCTCTCCCCAAACGATTGAGATGATACAGGATGAGGTGAACAGGTTTATATGGCACACAGAGAAGCCTTGCTTAGGCAAGATTGTGTATAGACTGGGGGCTATGGGCTGGCTGGGCTTGCCAAATCTCTGGCTTTATTATCTCTCCGCCAGGTTGGTACAACAACTTGCACAGTAGCACACCCTGCTGGTCAATATTCCTTGGCTTCCCTTTTAGCCGATCTCCACCAACACCGACTACCTCCCGGGTTTGTTATGGTTGGGTTCGGTTTGCCCTAAAGATCTATCCCCTCTTAACTTAATCGCTACAGCTATGGTCATTATATAAAGAAGAAATATTCACTGCTCCCCCTTAAACCTAGGTTGGCTTCCCTCCTGCTTTTTTCCTTCCCCTGCGACTTCACCCATTGGGTTGACATGGTCACCCTGGATTCGGCGATGAAGGACACAGTATTTTACTGTCTCCTCCTTCCAGTCGAACTATGCCCTTCTAAAACCGATTTTTATAAGTACTTACAGGCCAGGCATTTTTTTTGCCACCCATTTCCCCCTGGATGGGCCCAGAACAGGTTCCACATTTGAACATATGTATATGTCCTCCTCCAGATAGAAGAGTACAGTTTCCATTATGTACAGTTACCTCAATGAGAGGAATCTCCCTGCCAAGTCTTCAGCGATGCTGGGCTGGGAGGAGTAGACCGGCCAGGAAATTTCCTCTGAAGATTGGGTGGATATGCTTTCTAATATGCTCAAAATCCATGGCAGTGAAGGAAAGGGTAGTTGAGCTTCACACAAGGTGGTATTATACACCTTCAAAACTTCACAGGTTTTATCCCACAGACTCAGAGTGTTGTTCCAGAGCAGGCTGTCCAGACAGGGGAACATGCTTACAAATTTTCTGGAACTGTGGGGTGATTAAATCAATCTGGCAGAAGGTGTGCTCTAAGGTTGCACTAATCACGGGGATGCAACTGACCCGGACATACCAAATGTGCCTTCTTTTGCTGACCTACCAGAGGTCCCCCCTCCCAAACAAAAACTAGCCCATACCTTGTTTAGTGCAGTCCACTGGGCAATTGCATTGCATTGGTGCACCCACAAGGTCCCTTGGGATCAGATTATGAAATGTATGGCTGCCATTCAGCTCATGGAAAGATCTACAGGCTCCTATCATGTCTATCTGAAAACAAGATTATCTAATAACATGAAACACTCATGGTGCACTTGTAGGCCAAAGATCTTCTGAGTTTAGCCGTGGCTTTAGGTCATGTGGAGCTATAGCTCTCTATTCACAGTTCAAATTTCTAGTTGGCCAAAACTTAAACCATGGGTGTTTCTGCTGACACCAGCCTACAGGGCTGAACAAGAGACGTATTTACTTGTATTAGATTTGGTAGCAGCAATGATGCTTTTGTAATGGGGACATGTTACTTATGTGTGACATGTGATTTTCATGAAAGGTACACTTTAAGAGCCATTACCATTTCCCTACAGTCACTGTAAATGTGTCGTGGCAAGGACAGTCATGGTAGATTCAGCTGCTTGCTGATTGTTACAGCAACTGCAGACTTCTCATTTATCGTTGGAATAGACGAGAGAACTGGTACTGATTTTATGCTTCAGCAGAGTACAATAAACTTCGCTGATTTGTAAGCAGAGACTACACAGATTATGTTAAAGTTAAATCTACTTTGTTTTTGCAGGTTTTGGCTCTGCTGTGGTTTTACTTTTATAGCTTTGTTACAGACTGTCCAACCCCTTGAAGTAATAACTTTGTATTGTATGAAATGCATGCTTTGGGATTAAGATGATAAATGCAACGTGTGTTTAAGCGTATTCTATGTAACCAGGAAGAAGGACCTGGTCATGTAATCCCCGATTGGCAAATTCTCATTTTCAGCAGAGATCATATGACCAAATGCCTAGGCATTATAGGTTGGTATAAAGCCGGGTATTGTGAGCAGACCAATGAATGATCCTACATTTATCCAGCCTGCCTTACCTCTATTCATCCAGCCTGCCTTACCTCTATATTGATAAAATGAAAACCTACCCTTCACTACTGGCACACATCCCCCAATAATGATCACATGTACAAATCAGTATCTCTCTAATGAGGCTGCTCATTTGCTGCAATTATTACCATATACACTAATTTTGAGACACATGTCAAAATAGTTGGTTATGTTAAACATGCATTTCTATGGTGATTACAAATGCACCCTTTAGTTATAATTGACCATAAAGTATAAAAATGCATACAAAAAAGGAACATAGCAATTTAGTCCATTCCAGACCCCTTTCTTACTAATCTAGTAACCCCATATAGAGATAATCCAAGACAAAGTAAATTAAAAAAAAATGAATGGTTGTCCAAACCTATGATTTAAAGGAAACCGTAGCAGGTTGTATCAATCTAGTCAAAAAACAATTGCTGTTGCCCAATGAAATGCAAGAGATCAGCCAAAATGTTTTTGCAACTCCTAGACAATCGCTTTTGAGAAATGGGATCATTACAAAAGGCAACGTACATTAGGGGACAATTCCAGTATATATCAAATCTACAGAATAAAAAAATCTATTATTGAAATCATATGATTGGCCACCCTAAAATTGTGCAACCCATACACTGATTCAAAAATGTACCCTGACTTGTTCACTTATAATTGTTTTTGCTGAAATTAATTAGAATTTTCTGAAACTGTAGAGCCCATTGCTTGTGTTGTATAGCCCTCTGGTCAACTTCTATTTCCTAAGGGCAATCAAAACATGTCCAAATCCTCAGTATTGGGTAACAGACGAGGACAGGACATTTGATCTCTCAGATCGGATACTTGTAAATGACAGATTCAGATGGCGTTAGGATTATCTATGGGCTATAAAAGATCAGCTGCATATCAAATCAAGGATCCATGGTCTTCTAGGCTAGGATAGAAACTTAGCCAACAGGCTTCCTTTAGTTTCCCTCCAAGTATGTGGTCACATGATATGCATACATGAAGGACACAAACATGGATTATTACTTAGAGAGCCTGTCACTGTCCCTATTCAGGGCACACTGCAGAGTTCTCTTGATTGCCCACCTACCCCACTGATATAGCATGTAGAATGTAATTATCAGCAGGATAGGAGGTGGACTACCAAAATAATTTGCTGCTATCAAGACAACTGCCTGTTTGGCTGGCTAAGGCCTTGCGTTAAAGGCTCTGCAGAAGCTCTGTTACTGCTTACACAAGGCTAATAACTGGTCTCCTGCCCCATGTAATGGTGGTCAAGCATGGTGAATGGCCGCTCAGAGCCCAAGCATTGTGGGTTCACTTTAAAACCATGATCCCTCTGGATATAAAAAGCTCAGTTAAAAACGTAAAACAAATTTTGAAGAAATATTTTAAAACTCTTAAGGAAAGGACTTCCAGGTGCGTCCTGTAAGTGCCGGTGATCTCACTGGACTCAATGTGGGATCCAAGATCCCAAATCTCTTTACTGTATAAGAGCACATGCTTGTGGAACTTGGGATCCTGAGCCTTTCCAGTATCCCACGAGAAGGCCCAAAGAATTCACCCTTAGGCATATGTTCTCGAATCTAAGTTGTTAAAAAAAAAAATCCTTTTAAGGGCTTCTTTACACTAGTGGTTGAGGGGCAGTAAAACCCTACACTTGAGGTACATTTTTACCACCCCCTAGCTGCTTCCCCCTTAGTTTCAGCGGCAGCAGCTGGGGGTGTACATATGCCATAGCTGTGGGGGTTTTACTCATGCCAGGAATTTTACCCCTGTACTGTCGGCGAGCATAGTACCCTCCAAATGTGACACATTGAAGAGAATGGGACAAATCTGCAAGTGCCCAGCAACTGCGTGTAACGCTGCTGTTTCAAGGGGTTAAGGCAAATTGTGAGGAGGGCACTCTGGAAAGTGAACTCAACGCAGATCGCTCTTAAGAGACCAAAGCTAGGGTGAACGAGCATAGTGTTTTTATTTGTATTCACCAGATTTGTTATACAAGGTCCACGTGAATCCTAGAACTATTGTATGCCATGTCCATCATTCAGTTGCATTAAAAAACAAAACAAAAACAACAAAAAACAAAGACACCATAACACGAATTAACATATTGAGCTATTCTGATCATTTAGGACTGATCATATGTGCAAAATAAGATGATCAGAACAGGAGAATCATGTGACGAGTCGCTCAAACAAGTCGGAGATTCTCTGCTTTATCAGACTTCGACTGAGCAGAATAATATCCGCTGATAATATTTGATTCATGAGCCAGAACATTGATGGTGTGTTCAGACAGTGGGAAAAAAAAAACTCAAGTGTTAACATCTGTCTGTGTGCCAATATAAATAGTCGAATGTATGAACAATTCACTTACAATAAAAGTAATATAACCATCTAGTTGACCCAGAATGAATGACTATTTCTTCCTTTGTATGGCCACCTAAAGATAATGGATCTGTAGAAGTTACGAGACCCCTAATGCACAATACAGTCCTACATTGTTTGAAGAGTGATGTTCATTGATAAGGAATTATTGATTGTTATATATTAAATAACTATTGTTGGATTATCAGGGTCTTTTATCAGTATGAAAAGTAGAGGCTCTATAGTCACCAGCTGAACGCAAAAGCTTCAACTTGTGCTCCGCATTAAGAAATATTTGGTGGCACTCGTTAAGCCCCTTCTGTTAAATAGCCATCGGCTGTAAGTTTTCCCTTCGTAAATATGCAGGGGATGGATGCAAGGCTGCGTTTGTGAATATAAAACAAGCAATGATACTGTACTATTTCAGGACAGAGCAGTCCTAACCACTGGATGTTCTCAGTGCAAGAAGAGGAAACAATGCAGGATTGAACAGTCTGTGTTCTGCTCAAAAAGCACAGTGTGTACTGTACATAGCATAAAAACTCCAAACAGCCTCTAGACACAGGCTGCTTCCATCCGCCATCAAAACACTTTGTCTTGCATACAAAAATAAGACCCAGAGCTGTATGGAATACAAAATAAGCCCATTACAGTACGGGAGGGAGGAGAAGGGGGGGAGAAGAGCTGCTACTTAGCAACAACGCAGAGCTTTAAACCTAGCTGCCTGTTGGGCATGCGATAAACATTAGTAGTGGAGATGCTTTTGCCATACCTAGGACTCTGGGTGGGTTAACCCCTTCTACTGCTACCTGTTGAACAGGCTGGCTTTGGCAAAAGTCTTGGTATGCCCTAAAACCTTCTGGACTGATCAAGACAGGTAAAAAAAAATAAATAAAAAAGGGAGAAGGGTTGTTAATTGGCAAGATATTAGGCTAGACATATTTTGTAAAGATCAAAAAATGGTGACAGAATGAATCCTTACATTTCAAAATGAAAAACTCAGCGCTGGTCGCCAATACTCACCAACATACCCTCAACCACCGTTTGGCGGACAGCTTCACGCTTGTCAGGTACTGCAATTTCAAAATTTTCATGTAATGTTTGGCCCACGCAAATCACTTTTAAAATTGCCCCCCCCAACCCAAGATTGACATTGGGCGCTCTTATGTCTGCCACCTGGACGCAGGTACCCTTTGGAAATGTACTTAATGATTCTAAAAAGGTTGATTTAAAAAAAATTTTTTTTTAAATAACTTACCTACTCTGTGCAATGGTTTGGCACAGCAGCTCCAACCCTCTTTTTTTGGGACCACTGCCAACCGTTCGTGCCTCTTCCCTATGCGAAGTAGCCCCAATAGCAAGCCTCTTGCTATGGGGACACTTGCTTCTGTGAATGATATTGTCCATTCATACACAGCGCGCCTCAGCCCCTCCATCCGCTCTCACCTCATTGGCTCACTGACGGTGATTGACAGCAGTTTGAGCCATTAGCTCCTGCTACTGTGAGAGCCAATGGGGGGGGGGGGGGGGGTCAGAGATCCGGGAGAGCTGTTGCTCTCATACACATTGCTGGATTGAGATAGGGCTCGGGTGAGTATAAAGGTATAAAGGGGGGCTTGGGGGAGCTGCACCTAGGTTTTTTACCTTAATGCATTAAATGGTGTTCAAAAAAAAAAAAAACTTCTGCCTTTAGAACCACTTTAAAGTGGTAATCTAGTCTGAAAATGAAGTCCTGCTAGATCATTTCATGGTGGCAGCTTCTAGCAAGAAGAAGAAACAATGCTGGAGACAAGTTACAGCACATACTAATTTTTTAATTATTAATGTGGAATGAATGTTCCTTGCTAAAGAACATTATTTTTATTAAGTTGTTACAGGTTAGGGTCTGCTATTCACAAATATGGATTTTGGCGTATGGAAATTTTCAGCTGCACCAATCCTTTTCTCTAGGGAAAGAGGAAAACTGTACCGAGAATAACAGCAACCGCCGATGTGAACATACTAGTTGCCTGGCTACCATGTTCATCCAGTGGGCTAGAGAAGGGGGGGGAGTTTGAACTTCGTTTTGTACCCTTGTTCCAAGCCAGTGATTCAAAATATGAAACCAGAGACAGCCAGGAAAGTAGCATTCTCGGCAGGTGGTCAGCAAAGGCATGCTGAGTATCCCTCCTGGTGCAGCTTGCCTGTGAAGATCTTCAGTTAAGAAAACTGTTCCTCCTCTTCAATGGAAAGACAAAACTTGGTTAGCATATATAGATTTTGCAGCAAGCAGGAAAATCTACAGATGTTTTCCCAACGACGGATACACCATACACTAGGAAGTATAGTTTCTGTAACACTTGAATGCGTTGCATCAATGAACAGTATTAGCCCTTTATTCACTGGGAACTGGACTATGAAGCACGACCATATGCTGTAGAACATTTAGAAGTACAAAAAGGCGTAAGGTATATCCTGCATGCTGCATCTTTTAGAAAACACCTTCCCCACTAGGATGAATGATACAGCTTTCAAAATACATGCAAAACAAATAAATGTAAATATAAAGGAGTTCCTATACATTGAAAAGGTGATCATAGCGGTAACACATTTACACAAAGAACAACTTCAGCCAAAAAAACTTTTGTTGGTTTTTTGATAGTTTGGGAAAGGGTTAAAAGCTCCCTGAGTGGAGATGACAGGGTATGCCAGACACAGCAAGTGATGGGAAATGTCCTCTAAAACACAATCAAAATATTAAAAAAAAAGTGGATAAAGTTTACAGGTTAGCCTGGTCATACACGGAGCAAATTTGTGGTTGCAGGAAAGAAATGTATTTGATTCCCCCAGCAACACAGATGCGGGGAAACCCTCCTGCTGCTCCCCCACCCAGGAGAAGACAGCATTTATCGTTTATAATGGCAAGAGTATTCGGCAGGCTGGTTGTACCCAAGTTGATCAATCGACTTGGTACATTCAGCCTGCCCATTAATGGTTAGACTCTCGAGATTCCAACCGTGTATGTTCGGCCTTATAGATTAGGTCTTTGTGGCTGTTCAAGTTTCTCAAAGATTCTTAATTTCTCCAAAACCGGTTAGTGAAGAAAATATTACAGTATTTCCAAATCTTGGACAATTGCAGCTTACCAATTAGCTGTGGTGGCTGCATCAGTTTTCTTTCCATTGACTTTTTTGCTTTCTGTTTTCACCTGGTGATCTATCTGGCCAGTAACACACCTCCACTTGCATTTTGTAACAAGGCATCTTTTTTTGTACAATTCTCCTTTAAGGGGGCATGTCAGGGGGGTGTGTCCTATGCCTACATACTTTTGCTAATAGGTGTCCCTCATTCCCATCTCACAAAGTTGGGAGGTATGCTACTGGCACACATCCCCCAATAATGATCACATGAATGACCCTATTACAAATCAGTATCTCTCTAATGAGGCTGCTCATTTGCTGCAATTATTAATACCATATACACCAATTTTCAGACACGTCAAAATATTTGGTTATGTTAAACATGCATTTCTATTACAAATGCACTCTAGTTTTAAATCGACCATAAAGTATATAAATGCATACAAGGAACATAGCAATATAGTCCATTCCAGACCCATTTCTTACTAATCTAGTCACCCTATATAGAGATATTCCAAGACAAAGTAAATAAAATAAAAAATGAATGGCTGGCCAAACCTACGATTTAAAGGAAACAGTAGCAGGTTGTATCAAACTAGTCAAATAACAATTGCTGTTGCCCAATGAAATGCAAGAGATCAGCCAAAATGTTTTTGCAACTCCTAGACCAGTGGTTCTCAACTCTTCTATTGCCATGACCCCTTGATAAAAATTCCCAAGTTGTGGGGACCCCTAACAGTAAAATTATTTTCGTAGTGTGGGTTGTCAGCACCCAAGGCAAGATAAGTAATATGCGCCCCTAACCAACGGACATTTAGCGCTCCCCAAGTCCCTTCCACTCGTACAGTATTAAAACCCCTTATGGTACATTTTAGGATGTACCACTCTCTTTGTTCTCCTTTCTTTCCCCTTTATTTCTCTATCCTAATTTCTTGTTTTTTTCCCCATTCTCTCTCTAGCCGTCTTTCTTGTTCTCTCTCTTATCCTTTGTCTCCCTTTTTCTTTGTTCCTCCCCCTCTTTTCCTCTCCCTTCCATGTATTCTCTATTTTTATTCCTTCTCTTACTCCTTGTGGGGGAAATGGGATGAGTGGCAGTGCTGGGGTGGAGTTGGGATGAGTGGCAGTGCTGGTGGGGGATGGGATCAGTGGCAATGCTGGGGGGAGTTCTGATCAGCCAACTTAGGTGCTCTTGATCAGTCATCTGCTGATCTGAGAACTGTAGTGGGGACTTTTAATGGCAACTCTAATCTCAGGTAGTTTTATTCACTGTGTGTCCGACTTTGTGGTGTCTCGCAGCAGAGACACCTATGCCGAAATCAGGAGATCGGGTCTCCTCCAGCCCCTCCCACTTAACATTCCTCACCAGTCAGCTGACCTCTAGTCTCTATGCCGTGAACTGAATGGGCAGCTGCGAAGAGGCTGAGTGGGCGGCTGCGGGATCCAGGGACAGCCCAGCTGGGCGGCCACTAAAAGGCTGGGAGAGCGGTGCGTAGAACGTAGATATATTTGCCAGCACACCAAGGATCGGCGTCCAAATGGGTAGTTTATTGCATGATCACAACACAATTTTTTTTTGTTTTGTTTTTTTAACCACCCCCCCATGTTTGTACCTAATCCTATATCAAGTAATACTTCATATTCCCATTGCACACGTTCCTGTTATAAGCCCTCAAGGTTTGGGTGCTGCAGCAACAACCAGCTGGGTACTGGTTCACAACGTAGATATTTGCCAGCACACCAGGGATCGGTACAAAGTGGCGTCCAAACGGGTAGTTTATTTCATGATCACAACATAAGAAAGGTGCAACGTTTTGGTGTCACGCAGGACTCCTTCGTCAGGCATGTGATGAAGGGGTCCTGCGTGACTCCGAAACGTTGCACCTTTCTTGTGTTGTGATCATGAAATAAACTACCCGTTTGGACGCCACTTTGTGCCGATCCCTGGTGTGCTGGCAAATATCTACGTTGTGACATGAACCAGTACCCAGCTGGTTGTTGCTGCAGCACCCAAACCTTGAGAGCTTATACCAGGAAAGTGTGTGATGGGAATATGAAGTATTACTTGATATAGGATTAGGTGCAAACATGGGGGGTGGTTAAAAAAACAAAACAAAACAAACAAAAAAATGCTGGAACTCCGCTTTAAGAAAACTCTTCTGTTGGGGTTCTCAGGTCTCAAAAAGGTAGGGGTGTAAATAGTACAGTACAAAAATGCTTGGATGAATTGATTACTTAGTCATTGGGTAGACTGTACTCTCTTGTATGCATCTCAAGGTTTCATTTCCCACTTTTGATTGGAGTGTCCCTTTAACAATGAACAGCTGATCATCAGCACATACAGGACCCCTGTATCTCTTATGAAATCTACATATGAAAACTGAATGTCACAAAAAGCATCCGGCTTCACTAGTGCTGAATTGCAAATTTCAGCACAATGTGAGTTTAACAATGACTCGGAGCTGAAGTTGACCACAGTTTGCTGAACCTCAACTATGCCATAAAGTAGGGTTAAAAAAAAAATTAAAAAAAAAATATATAGAAAACCGAATATAGGAGACTGAGTAAGAAAAGCAACAGCAAAACCAGCACCCCCTCGCCCTTATTTTTTTCCCCACTTATAAGACCTTGATGTGTGCAGTTAAAAATACAAAGTTTGCAGCCCATTGAAGATCAATAGTCACTACAAATACAAGAGACAGGGCAATAACAAAGACAGGGAGACCGAGAAGGACAAGTCTAGCATAGAAGAACAGAAAAATAAATAGTTAGGTAGCAGTGGTGAGGTGCCGAGACCCCCCAGTCCAGCCCCCCCCCCCCCCACCTTTCAGCAGGTTAAAATCATTGCCCCCCTGTTTTAGTTTATGAAATATGTCTTCTGCGAGATCTGCCAAAACAGGAGCTCAAACCACACCGAGCCTCACTCCGGCTGTCAGGGCACAGATAAAATAAAAAGGCAGAGAGGAGGAAGGGAGGAGGGGGGGATGTATTTTTCATCAGGCGGTGTATAATTTATAAACAGCATTAAATAGTTTGCGCTGTCACCCCCTCCTCCTCCAGAGAGTCCCTCCTCTGTATCAGGGTTGGACAGCACTCAAGCCTGCATTAATTTCGTCTCTGGGTACAGTGTGTTCTTGGATTCACATCTGCGAGTGATCATAAACGCTGTGGAATGCTGGCAGAACATCGAGACCTGCCAGCGCGCCCATGACATCACTCTGGGAAAAGGCTGGGGGTGCCGGCTGAGGGCCAGGCTCTGGCCTAGGGCTGTGTACAAACACCAAGCACTTCCATCAACATTTATCCTCTGTATAAAACTATACACATACCCAATGGTATAGATTTATTTACACGCGTAATAGACGTTGGCTGGGATTGAGGTTACAGAAACATTGCTGGACACATTGATAAAAAAAAGTCAGGACAAATGACACAACAGATTGCAGACCTACAAATATCACTTCTATAAAAGCTAGCCTGATTACACCTCTACTGGTAGTGTCTATAATATTAACCACTTGCTTACTGGGCACCTAAACCCCCCCCCCCCCCCTCCTGCCCAGACCAATTTTCAGCTTAGTCACACTTTGAATGACAATTGCGCGGTCATACAACACTGTACCCAAATTAAATTTTTATCATTTTTTCCCACTAATAGAGCTTTCTTTTGGTGGTATTTGGTCACCTCTGGGGTTTTTATTTTTTGTTAAAAGCCTGAACATTTTAAATACAAAAATACAAAACAGTTTTAAATTTTGTTATAAAATTTTGCAAACAGTTAATTTTTCTCCTTCATTGATGTATGCTGATGAGGCGGCAACTGATGGGCACTGATGAGGCGGTCAGCATGAGGAGAAAAAAAAAACGATTACCGATCTTCTGTTTACATCACGTGACCAGCTTTCATTGACTGACAGCTGATCACTTGGTAAAGGGCTGGCCCCTTACTCCAATCTGTGATCACCCGAATCTCATTGACTCGATGATCACAGGGCACGTGCAAAGGGGAGGACGTCTATTGACGACCTCCCGGTTATGTAGGTCCGTGTTGTAGCCATCATTCGGCTATAGCGTGGGCGGGAACAGGTTAATATAATTTACTTTACTTTATTGTAGCACACCCCCTCAAGGGCTGCAAGTAACTAAATAACTGGATCCCCCACCCTGCACAGCCAGGCACACCAAATTTTTACAGGCACTTCAGAGTCAGAGAGCAGTCCATGACTTTGTTTTATTGAGGGTGATAAACTTGGAAGGGGTTAGGGGGTATTACGGGATGCCCATTTGACTTCCAAGCAAACTTCAGGGGACACTCCTATACACTTCTCTGCTTCCTCCAGCTCTCACTTGTAGAACTCCAGCGGTGTCATCTTGTTGCAATTTTAGTAGCAAAGGCCCATTACAGGCAGGGACTCGCAGCCCCAATACTTGAAAATAGGGTGACACAGCTCACACTTTTCCAGCACTTCCTCACTGTGATCACTGATCCCAGCACCACCTCTTCAGGCACTGCCAGCCCATCTGGCCGTAGCTGCCCCTTTCATTAGCTAGCTAACTTCTCCGAAGTCCTCCCGGAATGACACCCAACTCCACAGTCCTCCACGACTGACACCCAACTCCACAGTCCTCCACGACTGACACCCAACTCCACAGTCCTCCACGACTGACACCCAACTCCACAGTCCTCCACGACTGACACCCAACTCCACAGTCCTCCACGACTGACACCCAACTCCACAGTCCTCCACGACTGACACCCAACTCCACAGTCCTCCACGACTGACACCCAACTCCACAGTCCTCCACGACTGACACCCAACTCCACAGTCCTCCACGACTGACACCCAACTCCACAGTCCTCCACGACTGACACCCAACTCCACAGTCCTCCACGACTGACACCCAACTCCACAGTCCTCCACGACTGACACCCAACTCCACAGTCCTCCACGACTGACACCCAACTCCACAGTCCTCCACGACTGACACCCAACTCCACAGTCCTCCACGACTGACACCCAACTCCACAGTCCTCCACGACTGACACCCAACTCCACAGTCCTCCACGACTGACACCCAACTCCACAGTCCTCCACGACTGACACCCAACTCCACAGTCCTCCACGACTGACACCCAACTCCACAGTCCTCCACGACTGACACCCAACTCCACAGTCCTCCACGACTGACACCCAACTCCACAGTCCTCCACGACTGACACCCAACTCCACAGTCCTCCACGACTGACACCCAACTCCACAGTCCTCCACGACTGACACCCAACTCCACAGTCCTCCACGACTGACACCCAACTCCACAGTCCTCCACGACTGACACCCAACTCCACAGTCCTCCACGACTGACACCCAACTCCACAGTCCTCCACGACTGACACCCAACTCCACAGTCCTCCACGACTGACACCCAACTCCACAGTCCTCCCAGACTGACACCCAACTCCACAGTCCTCCCAGACTGACACCCAACTCCACAGTCCTCCCAGACTGACACCCAACTCCACAGTCCTCCCAGACTGACACCCAACTCCACAGTCCTCCCAGACTGACACCCAACTCCACAGTCCTCCCAGACTGACACCCAACTCCACAGTCCTCCCAGACTGACACCCAACTCCACAGTCCTCCCAGACTGACACCCAACTCCACAGTCCTCCCAGACTGACACCCAACTCCACAGTCCTCCCAGACTGACACCCAACTCCACAGTCCTCCCAGACTGACACCCAACTCCACAGTCCTCCCAGACTGACACCCAACTCCACAGTCCTCCCAGACTGACACCCAACTCCACAGTCCTCCCAGACTGACACCCAACTCCACAGTCCTCCCAGACTGACACCCAACTCCACAGTCCTCCCAGACTGACACCCAACTCCACAGTCCTCCCAGACTGACACCCAACTCCACAGTCCTCCCAGACTGACACCCAACTTCACAGTCCTCCCAGACTGACACCCAACTCCACAGTCCTCCCAGACTGACACCCAACTCCACAGTCCTCCCAGACTGACACCCAACTCCACAGTCCTCCCAGACTGACACCCAACTCCACAGTCCTCCCAGACTGACACCCAACTCCACAGTCCTCCCAGACTGACACCCAACTCCACAGTCCTCCCAGACTGACACCCAACTCCACAGTCCTCCCAGACTGACACCCAACTCCAATGGCTCCCGCTGCTGCCCCCCTAGCCAGTGAGGGGGAGTACTGGAGAGCCACTCTCATGCACATCGCTGGATTAAGTTAGGGCTCAGGTAAGTATAAGTGGGGGCTCTGGGGGAGCGGCTTGAAGAAGGTTTTTTACCTTAAAGAATAGAATGCATTTAGAACCACTTTAAGGAACATATCTCATGCATACCCTACCTTGGCATCCTGGGTCTTTTAGCTCTTGAGAAGCAGGTTTCCTAAGCCTAAGAGTCAACATATGTGCACCACCTGGCTGCTTACCAAGTTTATCCAACTTATGCTCACTGGCACAGATGACGGCTCAACTGCATGCCATACTTACGGTCTTCCTGTCACTCTGTCAATGCAGACATTGTAAGTTGCAGAATAAAGTATATATATATATATATATATATATATATATATATATATATATATATATATATATATATATATATATATATATATATATATATATATATATATTTTACAATAATAATATACAACACTGACACATATGGTATCATTTCTGATTGTTTTATGTAACTTGCTACATGTTTTTTAGTAATTGATTGCTCTGATTTGGTGTGCTTTGAGTAGCAATACATGTAATTTGGACTAATTTATAAACCACTGTCTGCAATAAAATCTCTCAAAAGCGGTCATCTGATATTACATTGAAATTAACTGAATGTTTTAGTCATTGTCAATAATATGGCCAACAAAACTTCTGCGATAAAAACCCATCATAAAGTAACTAGAATCCCTTCCCTCCTCCTGGTCGGGCAGTAGAGACCGTATTCTTTTTCCTGTTCTCTCAGACTGAGAAGGAAGTAGCTAAAACTCATCCAACGTGGTCTTGTGAGAGGTTAGTGCGTAATACACAAAAAATGTACATGTTGTGTCATTCCACGCATACAGGAATATAATGTACCCAGCACTGTGCTGGAATGACACGGACAATCAGGACTTTATGCTAGGGAGTACATGGGTGCCAAGGAAGTGTAACAGTGAACAGAGTGTGTGGTCAAAAGCAACAGCAAGGAGGAGGAGGTGGAGGAGCTGGGTTTGGAAGAACACACACAACTCCTTGTCATTTGCTTACTTCTAAGCTGATCAACTCACTCCTGTTTCAGATACAAATTGTTATTTTGGCCATGGATGAGCAGCCATCTCACTTCAACCAAGGGCAACAAGTCATACCACTGCCCTCAAAACACATCTGTGTGCTGCCATGAACCAATAGAAGAGTGCTAGCAGTGTATGTGCAATGGGCTCCTCATCACCCCCCCCCCCCCCCCCCCAGGGATATAACCTTGCTTTGTGCACTGGTGTGCAGTCATGTTGGAACAGGAAGGGGCCACCCCCAAACTGTCCCCACAAAGTTGAGAGCATAACATTTTCGAAAGTGTCTTGGTATGCTGACACCTTAAGAGTTCTTCACTGAAACTAAGAAACAAAGGGGCCAATCCCAACCCCTCAAAAACCAACCCCACACCATACTTGGAGGAACTTGACTGGCCTGCACAGTCCTGACCTCAACCTGACAGAATATCTTTGGGATAAATTCGAGCAACGACTGCGAGCCAAGCCTTCTTGTCCAACATCAGTGGCTGACCTCACAAATGCACTTTTTAAAGAATGGTCAAACATTCCCATAGACACCAACTCTTCTGGGAAGGCTGTCCACAAGGTTTAGAAGCAGTTATAGCTGTAAAGGTTGGGCCAACTCAATATTGAACCCTACAGACTAAGACTGGGATGCCATTAAAGTTCACGTGTGTGTAAAGGCAGGCATTCCCCATAATTAAGATCTGAGGGGTGGAGTTAAACATGTTGGTGGTGTGGCCTGGCAGGAGCCTAGGCTGAGGTTGCCACACACCATTACGAGCGGGCTTGCTGTGATGTGTAGCTTAGGATAGCCAAACTCCTACACAGGCGTCTTAATACTTTTGGTAATCTACAGTGTGAGCATCTATCTGTACTTTAAGACAGGGAGGAAAAGGGGTTTGAGTGAATTACTTCTCCCTCTTGTGGTTTAAGTGGACCTTCACCCTTCCCCTTTGTCATCCAACGCATACCCACCCCCTCTCTCAGTACCAGACGGTCACTTTCCAAATCTTGCCAGCCGCAAGAACTCAGAAGATACAGCCGATGACATCAGAGAAGAAGATGGAGACATAGCAACATTGTTTTCAGGCTTCCCATTATTTTGCACAGGTGATCTGATCAATTTCATCGCCTTCGTAATTACCACAGCCATTTCATCTGAGGGAAATCCTGAAAACATGACCTGTTGGGGGTACTTGAAGACTGGAGTTTAGAAACATTGCTCTACAGAACACTACTGGATCTTTGGTGTGCCAGTATGCCTTCTGTGACTACTGAAAAAGGTGGAGGACAGGAAAGGGGTGAAGTTCCTCTTTAATCTAGAAATCTCAATATAGAACAGTAACAACTTGGAATTTTAAGTAATATATGAAAGTTACATCAAAATGTATTATTGCAGTGTTTACTTTTAAGTACCGCATTTAAATGTGAGCACTGCAGAAATACACTGAAAACTTTCCCTTCAATACATATTGATACAAATTTCTCTACGCTGAGCCAAAACTTGCTGAAAACAGTGATTTTTTAATGTGAATGTCAACAAAATATTCATGGGTAAAAATAAGCCAAGTTAGAGAGAAACAGAGGGATCGTTTTTCCCCATGGTGCTTCAATGTAAATTCGTATGCATCTGCAGCAGGGAAGTGCAAGCCTGTGTTGTGCAACGGAGAACAGAATGGACACTTTAATCTGTGCCCTGGTTATGCACTCGCTGCTCCACCCCCTGGTTACATTAGAGCAGGGAAGAAAATAGAGAAAGCATGTATCTGTAATCTCACATGATGATACACTTGGCTCAGAGCACTGTACATACTGTACCAGAGCTCTGGCGGAATCCCAGGGCAGGCACTCTGCCAACTGCACAATAACAAACCCAAACCACCAACGTAAAAACAAAACAAAAAAAAAAAAAAAGGAACAAGAAATACTAAAAAAAAGAGAAAGCTGTCTGCAGAAAAAAAAGGAGTGCAAGGAAAGAAATAAAGAAAGACAAAACTGATAGAACAAAAAAGGGTAAGCCACAACAGAACATAAAAACAATAAAAAAAGTACATTTGTACAAAAACAACAACATTTAAACACTTTGTAAAGTGTAACATTACTCTTCGGAAAATGATTTGACTGTGTATTGTTTTCTGGTTCTTAACTTTATTTCTGATAGTAAAAAAAAAAAAAACGCACCAAGAAAATTACCATAGCGCAATCTAAACAGCGGCAAAAATGTTTTGTTCGATACAAACACTATTTGATAAAGCTGTGATAAACTTGATTTTTTTTTTTTTAAATCACTGAATCTTGTTGACTGCCAGATTTTATTTTTTTCAGCCTGTTGGTAATTTTGAAATAGTTTTGGAACACGGTAGACATGTTTATGTCTGCATCCGATTTTTGAGGCGTCCCGCATACCTCTGAATAGGAAGCACAATATCTAAAATTCTCCTTGGAAAGAAGAAATAAAAAAGTAAAGGACAGTCGAGTATTCAGCACTAATTCTTAGTTACGAGTTCATAAATAGCTGCAGTGTTGCAGTTCTAAATATTCAGGTCACTGCAAAGTATAAAAACAAAAAATAATGAGATTTGTGGATATGCTGAGCTCTATGAAAATACTTATTGTTTTATGGGCTACCACATACCTCAGTTGACCCCTATCTTATGAAACGGACCAATGGATTATTGATCAGGTTGGACTTTTCCGCTAGTAACCCATTACCTTTCGTCCTGTATGGGTGGAATCCACTCCCACAAAAGACATGCCCCCAATATAACTATGGATGTCTAAGGGGGGGGGGGGGGGGCAAATTTTAATTCTGCAGAGGTTTGTGAACATCAAACTATAATCTACTGTCTGTGGACAGAGTCAAATTTTGTTGAAGGTTTGTGGAGGTTCTCAGCCACATGGGAGATGGTCAAAAAGTTTTTAACAGTGCATATATAACGGATTGATAAATTGGTGTCCAATGACAATCATATGGAGCATATTTTATAATATGTGCGTGTAAACGGTTATGCTAACATTTATATGCACCCAGCATAACTGTACTTTGTTGTCTGCTGCTTAAAGTGACTGTAAAGTCTTTTTTCCTATAAAAATAACAAAACGTGTTATACTTACTTGCTCTGTTGCAGTGGATTTGCACAGAACAGCCCAGATGCTCCACTTCTCCGGTCCCTCTGCTGTGATCCTGGACCCTCCCTCTTGTTCAGTGCCCCCACAGCAAGCAGTTTACCATAGGGGGAACCCAAGCCGAGCCACAGCTCCCTGTGTCCATTCAGACACAGAACCCCGACCCAGCCCCTCTGCCACCTCATTGGCTAGCTGACCTTGATTGACAGCAGCGACAGCCAATGGTGCCGCTGCTGTGTCTTAGCCAATCAGGAGAAAGAATCTCAGACAGCTGAGACACTCGTAGACATTACTGGACAGAGAGGGACCTCATGTAAGTGTTAGGAGGGCTGAGGGGGGCTGCTGCACACAGAAGGCTTTTTATTTTAATGCATCAAGACAAAAAAAAAAAACCTTCTGCCTTTACAACCCCTTTAAGGCTGACATGCAATTATCAACATTTACAAGGCAGATGTGGATGTTTACATATTGGCCCTGGCTAGCCTTCTGCATCCCATCAGTCACTGACCCTGGATGGCAGGGTTTGCCAGAGTCCTAGCAACAAGAGTTTGCCTGCATTCTAGCAACCAAGGACACTTGGTGGATGGAGCCGATTGCTGATTAGGGCCTGTTTCACATTGACTTTAGCTTGTACAAGACAAGTATTGACAAAGCATTTTCAGAGCAATCAGAAGCTTTAAACAGAGCTTGCTTAAAGTACCATTCAGCTCCAGTTTGTGAATGCTGAACACAGATCCTAATGGGAGTGCTGATTGCTGCTTTAAAATAGATGCTAGCAGGCTTTAGAACTTTTTGAAGCTTGTTGAAAGCCTGCCAGTAACTTGCTTAAAGTGGCAATCAGCATTCCCATTAGGTTCTGTGTTCAACATTTACAAACTGGAGTTGAGTGGTACTTTAAAAACGTCAAAGCTTGCTGAAAGCTCTGCAAATGCCTGGTCAAAGCTTGCTGTTCACACTGCTCTTATACAAGCTGAAGTGGGTTTGAAACAGGCCTAAACATTGTTGATATTTACAGGTCAGCTACGAACAGCAGCAGCAATGTATAGGGCGCAGTAAGCATGTAAACATCAGCACAAAATGTTACGTGTGGACAGTGTATGGACAAGGATTTGCTGCCAGCAAGACCCCCCTGTGTACATGGGGCTCAACAAGCAAATCTTGATTTTGGCCGACAGTGCCAAGGCTGACCCGTCTTCTCTTCCAACTTTCCATTTGATTTGTGGGGCATCCTCAAGGATCAATCAGGACCCAAAGAGGAGCTCCATTCATTTGTGTTTAATAAAAAAGTTGACAGCTACAATTTTTGAAGTTGCCGACTTTTAATAAACACAAACTCGCCTGTCCCAGGTTCCAGAGGTGAAATCACCCAAGCCGTCCCTTCTCTTCATCTGCTTGTGGCTTCAAAGCCGTGTACCCACTGCACATTGCTCTGCGCCTCCTGAATGGTCCCGGCAGTCTTCTGGGACCTGTGACAGGTTACAGAAGACTGCAGGAAGGGAGGTGGGAGAGGAGAACTTCTGCTCAGGTCACCTAGGCGACTCGAGCAGCAACCTGTCAAAACTAGGTACCCACTCCCCCCCAAAAAAAGGTATGCCAAATGTGGCAGAGGAGGAGTACTTAAAGCAGAGCTCCACCCACAAGGGGAAGTTCTGCTTTAAGGATGGAAGAGACCATCTCCAGCCATTTCTTAGCAAAAAAAGTATAGGTTTGTACAACAGCCCAGGGCTCTTGGGACACTCATGATCTTGTGGTACAGGAAGGCCTCCTCCTAAATTTTGAGGCCACTTCAAGTACTTGTACTTAAAATGATCAGAAAACCAAAATCATTTGAATCATTTTTCTAGAAAAAAAAAAAAAAAAATGAACCAAGAAGAGAAACGTAGACGATTGATGGCACAGAGTAAAAAGGCCAAGTGGTCAAAAGGAGTCTGCACCTTTTTTTTTAATTTAGAAAAACAAAAAAGGGTAGGCATAAAACCCAAATAAGCAAGCAAATATTATATTGCAACTTACCAATTCCTAGGAGGTAAAAACTACATTCGTTTTCTATTTTTAGGCTTCCTTTCTTTTATATTCACCTGGTTATTCTGCTAGCAAGTCAGTATATCAACAGAACAAGCTCTCCTGCAAAGGTAGCTGTTTGAGTGTTGAGACAAACCATTTACCACTGACAAGGCTGCTTACAATAATCAGCTTTCATTTATTCATGTAAAACCTTTATCCCAAAAAGGAGGAAAAAAAAACAAAACACGTTGCTGTAATTGCTTGTGTAACTGCAGCGTGAGCCCTCCCCCAGATTACCAATGCTGCTGTTCAAGGGTGCCCCCTGTGCATCTAAGAATTGTTAAATTCCTCTGTTAACATTTACCTACAGGTAAGCTGTAAGGCGATTTACCTATAGGTAGTGTAAATATCTCCCAAACATGCACCATTTAGGAGATATTTACATTACATGCAGCCAGTGACATCACTGGCACATGCACTCTGAAGGAACGGCCACGGGTGTCCTTTCCTAGCCCTGTGACATGAACGGCGGCTCACGCGTGCATGTGTGAGTGATGTCATTGCGGCTCCGTCCAATCAGAGCCAGAACTCGCAAACCCAGAAGCAAAACGAGTAAAAATAAAAGCGGCTGCAGCGATGACATCACAGCACTGGAACAGCTTCATTTAAGGCAAGTTTCACAAAATGCTCTAGTATGCAATGCATATTAGCACATTAGGACTTGCCATGCAGGAAGAAAAAAAAAAAAAATGTCCAGCGTTATACAACTGCTTTAAGCTGCAATACTTTATATTCCATTTTGGGTTTAGGGTTTAATAATGCTTTAAATTTAAGAGTATACACCACTGTGTATCCCAAGCATGTTTGAAACCACTTACTACCTCTGCCGGAAGTACGTTCCAAGCATCCACTACTATCTTGGTAGCCAAATACTTTCTATGGTTAGTTTTTAATTATCCTCCTATTATTTTGAGGAGAAGGAAAATACTGGCCTTCTAAACCCTATTCACACCCTTAATTCTTTGAAAGTTTCAATTAGGAATGGGCTTGGGCGTGTTCAGGATCCCACCTGCCCGATCCCGCCAGAAAGCCAACACACCGCTAATCACAGGCAGCGAGACATTTCCCAAGCCACAGCCGTACAGATCGGGAAATGTCTCAACTGCCTGTGATTAGCGGTGTGCTGTGTCGGCTTCCTGGCGGGATCCCGAACATGCTAGTTTCAATCATGCCCCTCTCTACCACCCTTCCTCAAACCTATATACACTATATTGTCAAAAGTGTTGGGACACATGCCTTTACATGCACATGAACTTTAAAGTGGTTGTAAACCCTTACAAACCACTTTTTAACTATAGGTAAGCCTTATTATAGGCTTACCTGTAGCTACTACTGTGGGGGCTTTGATCTAAGGTGAGCATTTCATAATGAGCTAGTATGCTATGCATACTAGCTCATTATGCCTTTGTCTTGCAGGGTTTTCTTGAGGGGGTTTACAACCACTTTAATGGCATCCCAGTCTTGGTCCGTAGGGTTCAATATTGGGTAGGCCCCTTCCATGCAGCTATAACAGCTTAAACTCTTCTGGGAAGGCTGTCCACAAAGGTTTAGGAGTGTTTATGGGAATGTTTGACCATTTTTCCAGACGCAAATTTGTGAGGTCAGGAACTGATGTTGGACGAGGAGGCCTGGCTCCAATTCATCCCAAAGTTGTTGTATCGGGTTGAGGTCAGGACTCTGTGCAGGCCAGTCAAGTTCCTCCACCCAAAACTTGCTCATCCATGTCTTTATGGACCTTGCTTTGTGCACTGGTGTGCAGTCATGTTGGAACAGGAAGGGGCCATCCCCCAACTGTTCCCACTAAGTTGGAAGCATAAAATTGTCCAAAATGTTTTGGTATGCTGGTGCCTTAAGAGTTCACTTCACTGAAACCAAGCCCCAACCCCTGGAGGAACTTCATTGGCCGGCACAGAGTCCCAACCTTAACCCGACAGAACACCTTTGGGATGAATTAGAGCAGAGACTGCGAGCCAGGTCTTCTCATCCAACATCAGTGCTTGACCTCACAAATGTGCTTCTGGAAGAATGTTCAAACTTTCCCATAGACACACTCCTAAACCTTGTGGACAGCCTTCCCAGAAGAGTTGAAGCGGTTAGAGCTGCAAAGGGTAGGCCAACTTAATATTGAACCAAATACTTTTGGCAATACAGTGTAAATATATATAATTTTTTTTTTATTACCGTATACACTTGAGTCTATACTGTAGGTTCCTGCATTCTCACCTAATAGGTTTGAACCCTCAGATCTTACCAAACAAAAATACAGTGGGACCTTGGACATGCTCTGCGTGGCTAGTAAATATGATAAAGCAAAAACAGGAAGTGAGGGCACTGGCTCTATAAAATCGAACTTCTACCTATGCACAGGAAAGCTACCTGCTTATACGGTGTATAGTTCTACCAGAGAGAGGAAACATGGAGAAGGCACTATTTGCCAAGTTCTACAACTGGGTATGCATTGTACATTTCTAAAAACTTTCCCTTAAGCTGGCTTTTTTATTTTCTTTTTTTTTTATAAGTCATGCTGGCAGTATGATATCAGCTACGACTCTAGGCAACTGATAGGAACATTAAACAGTCTGAGGAAGTTGGAATCTAAATACCGGACATGAACCATGAATCATTATTGGACCCATGAAGAGCGACAGTTGTGTGGAAAATTGGCCACACTACATGCAAATTTTCAACTTAGGAGTGCAATTTACCATATGAATCTGGCACTGAAGTATGGGTTCCGGTGGAGTACAGGCTGCTGATGCCCAGCTGGCAGATGTTAACCTCAATCAAGTTATATGGCTTTTGGCTTGTCTGTATCCTGCACTCTCTATTATTTTTATGGACATCATTATGCTCAATCTACAACACTGTTATATCAGCTTTGTGAAGTTGTAATATAGTGTGTGACATTTCAACCAAGTCTAATCAAGATGGCACTTACCTGAATGAGCCAGCAAGTGCATTCGAAGCCTCAAACTGTCCAGGAACCTCTTCCCACACAGCTCACAGCCGTATGTCTTCATGCCACTGTGAAGTTTCCTGCAGGATACAAAAAAACACACAGCAAATATCACTAAAGGCCCACCAATGATGTATACTGTACATTCTGGTAATGTAAATTAACTGAAGTTTGAGAGATTATACACGTCATATACAACAAGCAAGATCAACGCATGATCCAAAAACACACACACACACACACACACACACACACACACACACACAATAGGCTCTTCATTACTGGGGATTTTGTTTTGTTTTTTGTTTTTTAAATGGACAACCAGGGTTTATCAAAAGTGAAATCTATGCACTATTACCTATTTGTTCACTTCCACAGAAAAAAGCCCATGCTTAATATCACTCATAATGGGAGTCATCTTAACCTATAATTGTGGATATTGAGTTAAAATTTGTATGAACCAAACCTGAGCCTCACACTTATAGGTCTTATATAAAACTCTTCTCTATCTTTTTTCGGTTGTAAGCACCTCTAGTTATTCTTTATTTAAAGCAACAAACCATATTAAAACAATACAAAAACAATCACATTCCCCATAGATAAAAATGCCCACCCATCCAAAACACTCAATAGATTTCCAATGCATACAACCCAATCATCCACCAATCCATCACCACACCACACCCAAAACAAAACAAAAAGATAAAAGCAAATCAAGCTACACATCTAGCGAGTCTGTCAAGGCCAACACCCCAGAATCCCCCACACTAGATTACACTCTGCAGTACAAAATGTATTTCGCAGGGGGGATACAACCGCAGAGCCCAAAACTCTTCTCTCTCTCATAATATAAATATTATATATATATATATATATATATATATATATATATATATATATATATATATATACCTATATATATATATATATATATATATATATATATATATATATATATATATATATATATATATATATAAAAATTAGACAGAGATATTTTGCACAGAGTGGCCCCGAACCTGGTCTTCTGGAGTCCCTCGGCGGCTGTTTCAGCTCCTCCCCGCAAGAACTAACCACCTTAATGTGAGCTCCCTCGCATGGTGGTTAGTTCTTGCGGGCACGCTCTCGTGATACAGCCGGCAGCTATAGCCGCTCACTGTATCACTCGGTCCCGCCCCCGGGCGCGCCGCGTCATTGGATGTGATTGACAGCAGCGCGAGCCAATAGCTGCGTTGCTTTCAATCCATCCACTGTAGCCAATCAGCGGCCAGGCTGAGCGGCGAAATGGATGTCGGGAGCGAGCAAGGGACTTTCGAGGGGTCAGGTAAGTAAAACGGGGGGGGGGGGGCTGGGGGCGGCGGTATTGTCGGAAGTTTTTTCACCTTAATGCATAGAATGCATTAAGGTGAAAAAAAACTTTTACCTTTACAACCCCTTTAAGGAATTGACCAGATTAGTAGCAAAACATCCCTGTATGAAGAGGAGTTCCTGTGATTCCTTGAGGCGCTTGTTATGGCATCCTAGCTATAAAAAGAAATTTAGGCATCATTTACAATTCTAGAGCCATCTATGGCTATCAATTATGCTAGTAGTCATCAAGATGGCAATGGTAAAACAAGCCTATTACACACTTTATAAAGCCAATAAAATACAAAACAAGAGACGTCAGAGTTCACATCACATGGGGTTCACATAAAGTTAGGTTGAAAAAAAAATAATATAAATAAAATAAGACACAAGTCCATCTAGTTCAACCATAAAAATAAACAAAAAATATCATACGATCCTATACCCACAGTGGATCCAGAAGAAGGCGAAAAAACCCAGCAAAGCATTATGCAATTTCCTACAGCAAAGGAAAAAATTTGGATCCCCCCGAGAAGCAATCAGATATTCCCTGGATTAACTTTACCTATAAATGTTAGTACCCAATTATATTATGTACATTTAGAAAAGAGGATTAACTTTACCTATAAATGTTAGTACCCAATTATATTATGTACATTTAGAAAAGAATCCAGGCATTTCTTAAAGCAATCTACCTAGCTGGCCAGAACCACCTCTGGTCAGAGTCTATCCCACATTTTCACAGCTCTTACTGTATTTGGAGATGAAGTCTCTTTTCCTCTAGATGAAAAGAGTGCCCCCTTGTCCTCTGTGTTGACCGTAAATTGAATAACTTAACACAAAGTTCACTATGTGGACCCCTTATATATATTTGTACATGTTGATCATATCTCCTCTTAATCTCTTCTTCGCAAGAGAGAATACATTCAGTTCCTCTAATCTTTCCTCATAGCCAAGTTCTTTTAAGAACTGGTGCCCAAAACTGAACTGCATATTCCAGATGAGGTCTTACTAATGATTTACATTTATCAACATACATTGGCGTGCCTAATAATCAGACCCCTGGAGGTGCCGTTACGTCATCCATGGGTATTTGGCAGACAGATGAGCTCCTGATATGGCTTGATGCACAATGATGGAAAACCTCTACTATATTGGTAGTCACAAAAAGAAAAATCTGAAATCTACTGTACCATCTGATAAAATCAGTCATAAACCATCACTGGTGACGAATGTTAAGTTCTCATGAGTCAGTAGTATTCATATAGCATTTTGCAATACTTTGACCCTGCAAGCCTGAGATGTAAGAGAATGTAAAAACGGTTGACCAAAGCAACTAGACTGCTCTCAGAAAATTACATTTTGTTGGCTGCTAAGGGAAGCATGTCCTCTTTTGCTCTAGTTTTCTATAACCAGCCCTTTTTGCACACAACTTTGAGAGGCCGAGGAGTTTTAGCAACACACCATTACATACCTGTAACTACCAACACCTTACCCACATCCTCCTGCAATAACTGAAACTACTTAAATTTGTTCTTGACCAAAGTGGAATAATAACAAAACAAGTGTCATAAGTAGTAAAAAAATAAACCCCTTTGAACAAACCAGGGTAATAAAAACATGCAATACATTGATATCACTTTCCCAAGCAGACAGGACAAATCTTCGGATAGCTGTAGTGTATATGACAAACATTGTGTGCTCTGCTTCATGAGAAAAAGCTGGCAGGGAATGGTATGAATTCCTGTGTCCTTGCCAGCCATCTCGAAAACGTCCGACGTTCCAAAGTAAGGAGGACCAAAACCCTTGTGCCGTAGTGTGCACCAATTTTCTCTACCCGCTACAACATAGTTTAAAGTAAAAATATAAGCAGAAGAACAGAGTGCTAAAAATTGGAACTTGGCTTAGCATTACTTGCCAAATAAAAATCTTAAAGAGTGTACAAAGATAACTACTAAAGCAACAAACACCCTTTTGGAAAAAAAAAAAAAAAAAAGTCTTGCACATATGGTAAGCCGGCCACTGCCATGCAATTAACGGCAGTAGATGGGCAGCCCATTGGTGAACTGAAGGAGCACACAAGCCAGTCTGACATTGCTGCTGCTAACTGTGGAGCAATGGCTTAGCACTGTCAGGCGGAAATAAAGGATGTAGCACCAGGTAAGAAATACACAAGGTAAGCCAAGTAAAACTGTATATGGTGAGACATGACTGCAAACAGATTTTGGGTCAGTACCGTGGCTAAGTTGCTAGCACTTCCACCTAGCAGCACTAGGGTCCTCGGTTCCAATCCCAACCATGACTCTACCTGCCTGGAGTTTGCATGTTCTCCCTATGCCTGAGTAGGATTCTGCTGGGTACCCCGGTTTCCTCCAACACTCCAAAAACATGCTGGTAGTTTAATTGGATCCTGTCTAAAATTTTCCTTAGTGTAGGAATAGGAGTTAGGTACCTTAGAGATTGTAAGCTCCTTGAGGGCAGAGTCTGATGTGAATGTAAAATATGTGTAAATGAGTAAATCACTGTGTATAATTGATGGTGCTATAGAAGCACATAAAATAAATACATGATGTTTTAACAGTCATACGTTACTTTACTTTTCCAGTTTAGGGGGGAAAAAAAAAATGGAGCTAGTGGTTAAGAAAAGTGAAGAAGAAGATTTACACTCTGGCCTATGCCCAGCCATGTATTGCTGATATTATGCTATCAATATTCAGCATCCTATAGATAATTTAGGATTACCGTCACCTAAGGCTCTATTACCTGCTTTATATTTAACAGCTAAACAGGCATTCTAAATCTCCTCCTAAAATAGAGCAGACACAACACTTTCCACCAAAAGGACAAAGAACTTTATCTGTACAATAAAGGGAAACAAATAACAGGACAGTGGGATCAACTTGTCTCAATTAACTGATAAAACTCACAGATTACACTGACAGATTTGACTGATCTATCTGGAATTACAGCAGAGCCATGAATAATAATCATGGATTAGGATCTAAAACACCCCACTGGGGAAGAATCTGAAAGCACTAATGATTTAGGAAATAGCTATAATTTGGAGAGTGTGACTGCAATAAGTCTCTGAACAGCAGCGCTATTTGTCCTAACTATGCAGTATTTAAATAGAATTTCTTCCAATTGTAATTTCACCTAAAATAAAAATATGCACACTGAGCGATTGCTTTACTTGTATTTAATTTATATTGACCCATGCACTTTTAAAGAATTTGGACTGCTTACTGCAAATTGCAAGCAAACTGAAAAAAAACCTAGCATCTGAGCAACGGCAACATAACTCATTGTAAATTAAAGTGATATTAAAAAAGGCATTTTTTTCTCTAAAAAAATACATTTAAAAAAAAAAAAAAAAAAGAAGAAGAAGAGGGGAGGTGGTTATACTTACCTGCTCTGTGCAACTATATTGAACAGAACAGTCACTTACCTACTCTTTGGCTGGCAGCACGGTTTGTTCCTCCAAACGGTGTTCTTGAGAGGCACATTTCTCAGACTGTGTGCAGTGTTTAGGGCTTGGGGAGGCAGTTCATGGGGTGTGTATTTTACTACCTTACTGCAGGGAATGCATACAAAAAAAAAAAAAAAAATTAACGTTTATAGCAGGGATCTCAAACTGACGGCCCTCCAGCTGTTGCGAAACTACAAGTCCCATGAGGCATTGCAAGGCTGACATTTACAAGCATGACTCCCACAGGCAGAGGCATGATGGGACTTGTAGTTTCGCAGCAGCTGGAGGGCCGCCAGTTTGAGACCCCTGGTTTATAGAGTGTGAAGCCACTTTAAAGGTTAGGTCCACTTAATGTAAAATTTTCTAAATTTATTTAAATGGCAGTATGTTACAGAATATACAATCATCCATTACAGTCTCTGCCTCAAAAGAATCTTGCAATCTAGTGTCCGTACAACAGTCCTATACAAAAGCTCAGAGTCATCCCAGTGTGAGCAAATTGCTATTAACCTGTCGATATGTTGAGAGAGATAGATATCTATATTGCTATATATCTATTTTTTTTTATTATGTCCTATAACACCAGGGCGAATGTGGAGCAGCATGGGCCAGTACAATAGAAACCGGCCGACATTCGGGCCCTGTGTACTGCAGCCGGTCCAACAGCAGCTTCTGTCAAAGGGTCATGACCGAAAAAGGTCTGCCGACTGTCCGGCAGGGGGGGTGGGTTGGCCTGTCCCCCTATCAGGCCCAATAGAACAGCAGGGGCGTTTGCTGTATTAACATCAGATTATTAGAATAGCAGCTCTGACCTGAGCTGTCGTTTTTTTTTTTTTTGTACAGCTTGCTGGGTTGGACGAAAAAAAAAAAAAGCTTACAGTGTGTACTAGGCTTTAGGAAACCTACCTCCACAAAGAGAACAAGCAGACGTTATGTATGGTCAATGGCTGAATTGCAAGCAAACTCAGGAGGGCCGGCCATACACAGATTGAGATTCAAGCGGTTAATGGGCAGGCCAAATGCACCAAGTTGAGCGATCAACTTGGTACAACCAGCCTGCCGGATTCGCTAACAATTATCTCTAGTGGCTACTAGCGATAATCACGGTCTTGTCCTGGCGGGGATGGCTTCCCTCACCCGCCCCCACCAGGAGCAGACAATGGTTCATATGTATATATTTTATACAATGGCTTGGCGTGAGGGATTCCCCTGTCAGCACTGTCAGTGTTGACGGGGGGAATTATGCAAAATTTCTTTCCTGCAACCCGCGGTTGCAGGAAAGAAATTTGCACCGTGTATTGCCTGCCTGCCTTACCAATTACTTAAAAATGCCCAATATCCAACCTTTAAGAAGATAGTGGTTTGCTTGGATAAGGGGTGGCATTTTCACTTTGGAAACCCAAAATAAAAAAAAAAGAATGCTCTACTTTTTTTGGGTGGGTGCATGGGCAGTGGGCATCATGTCAGTTATATACAGTATTTTGCATGGGTTTTTAGCAAACCTTGGCTCAGATTCTAATCTCAATATTTTCTCTTGATACAAGACAAACCATTGCACCAACATCCTCAAACAGACAGCTAATTGTGAGACTGTCTGCTGTAATCACAGAATCCCTCTCTGAGAGGCTTGAAGAAAGTTAAACAAAAAACACAACACCACCACTACCTTTGCCAGATATTTTACCACCTACTGAAAGGCTCACTGTAGCAACCAGTGCTTGGGGTGGTCACAATTAAAAGCAGAGAGCGAATTACACGAAAAAACAAAAACTTAACGTTTTTGGTGCGTGCGTGAGATTGGCAGATGGAACCAGGAGTCCCTCCTGTTCATGTGCACAAAATACTTCTAGTGGGACTCAGGATTTGCTTTTTGGGGGTTTGTGCCATAAAATTGCTTTTGGAGATACCTCAATTAAAACTATGCTCTGGGTGGCCTGTACTCTGGCTTTTTCACCATCAGTTAAAGATGCATCAAAATATTGTTAAAGCTCTTTACATAGCTTTGTTTTAAAGCCAAGCAAAGCACTTCTTGCACCTAAAAGGTTTGTTCTTTTTACACATTGCTGGCTCGGATTATCTTTTTGTTTTACGATTACTTGATTTCACCATCTGAAACCAGGCCCATTCACTAAATCCACCATTCTACAAGATAAGGTAAAAAACAATTTGTCTATTTAATTTTTAAAGTGATGTCCTATTGAGAAAGAAAAAAGGTAAACAAAGCAAAGTCCAAGCTCTTTTATTACGAGTTGAGCAAACATCTTCTAGACAAGGTTAGTAAATGGATAATTCTACAGAAACAAATACTATGAGAAAAACTTATTTAACCTTCTGAGTCTTTAACCATTTAATTACCAAGTTATGTTCACATTGAGAATTGAATTAAAGTAAACCCTATATAAGAGGCTAAAAAAAATAATCTATTCTTTTTAACAAGAAAAGCTTTATATGTGCCACTTTTTGATTTATTTTCACATTGTTACTTTTCCTGACATTATAGCCAAGTGCCACCTGCCTTGTCCAATGAGAATAAGCTGCAAGGGCAGTTTTACCAGATGGGTCGTTGGCAACGGGTAGAGCTTAGTCATGCAGTTAGGAAAGTCCATTCTCTGCAAATCTGAAAAATTAGAGGGGCACATTTTCTAACCACTAAAGCCAATAACATCTTGTAGTGTTTCCTTTTAGGCAACATTTACATTAAAGAAAAGGAATAAAATTGAGTATTGGATCATTTTACTAAGAAAACAGCTCCACAAGTACCCCTTAAACCCGTCAGCCCCAATTGGTTTCATTTTAAATGAAATTTTCAAAATTGTAAGTTCTGACTTGCTTTTCATGGAACAAGCTCAAAGGCAGCAATCCTTGCCCTCTTTTTTTTTTTAACCAAATTGACCTATTGGTTCAGTACAATTAGGCAATTTATTACTTATTTCAAATATTTTTTAAATGCCATTGAAAAAATTAAAACACACACACACCTTTTGAATTCAGCAAAAGAGTGCCTGGAGTATGCAACGCTGAACCTGCCTCTGTCTTACCTCGATGGATATCTCAATACATTGTAGAGGGGGTTCAGGACACATTCCCTTGCTGCCAAGATTAGTCGGATTGCGCATTTGAACATGACAGATGCAGAGGCAGATACGGCAGCTGCAGACATGAGGTCGGGAGGTAACGTACCAATCAATACCTAGTTACAGGCTTCAGTTTGTAAGCGAGAGAAGATGAAACATGGCAGGCATGGATGCTCTATGTGAGATTATTACAGCCTAACAGATACTTGCTCAGGTAAACTCCACATGAATATTCCTTCAATGTGACCTTACCATTACGTGAAGAAGGCTGTAAATACCATACTCAAGAATCAACAATCAACTCTGCCGATTTACGCATTGACCCCAATACTGTGCAAAGTTTCATAGGCATAAGAATTGTAAAAAGCAACCTTTGGGAGGTACTCATGTCATTTCTGCATGCTAAACAAGCCTGTCTGTCCATCTGATGCAAATAACTGAATGGTCAATTTGGTTTAGTGAATACAGATATAGATCACCTACTCTACTGTCTATAAAATTCTATGCAAATACATTGACAACGATTGATAGAATTATTCACTCTACCAAATAGAGTGGCCAAAGTATAAATCTTCTATATGCTAAAGAAAACAAAAACCAATAGAAAATGTATTTGCACCAAAGACAGCTAAAAAGGAACACAACAAAGTTCATTATTTCTAAATCAAAAAACAACTTTAAAAAAGGTGTACATGTTCCAGCTTTGTATTCCATATTTACAGAAGGCTAGCAAGGCCACATAAAAAAAAAAAAAAAAAAAAAACGCCTCAAGCTAATCCTCTCCTCACTGAGCATGCAAGCACTGCAACCAACTGTTCTAATCAGGATGGTGGTAGCAGTTTTTCTTGATAGTGTGATGATGGAAAATGGCCAGATGTCATCCCAATCTTCTCCCATTTCTTTTACATAATGACACTTGGATGCACAACACAGCAGAGCCTTTGGTTGGTATGGATGACTCTTAAAGCTTCTAGGACCTTCCAGAAAAAGTTTAAGGGGCTCAATGAACCTAACTGCAGTTAATTTAAATCTATTGATCAAAATTTCAAATCCAAGACCTGTACACTTGGGCATTGCAGGACTAATAGGTCACTTGTGATCACTCTGACCTCTGAAATAACTGCGTTGATCTGAACATTTAAAAGGTTCTAGACCTAACTTGACATTTTGCACCTGCCATGCTCCCAGTCAGCCTGTATTACAAACTGCATCCTGTTGTGGTTTTACCTCTTGTTGATCACCTCTGCTTGCAATGTCAAGCGACACCAGTGGAGGAAAACTCAAAGAGCTTCACCGGGAAGCATCAAGGATCTTAACGGACACCTCCTTGCCAAAGTAAGCACAGAAGGCTTACTTTTGATCTTACATTTTATCATTGGTTGTCTTCATTGGCAATTTTTGTCTTTCTAAACATATCACAATCAACTTGCTTAAGCAGTTTCTACTTTATTCCATTGGTTTGGCAATTTAAAAAAGTAACAAGGAAGAGCAGACAAGTACAACTACTAGCAGTGTAAAGACTCCTAAACACACTTCCCAGGTGCACAATTTACCTGTGTTTTAAATTTTTCCAAGCCAGCTTTAACAGCCATGAAAAAGAAGAACAACTAGTACAGAAATATCAAAGCCTTCCAGATGCTGCCGACACCAAATCTTTAGGACAAGCCAAGATGCATGCATTGCTTGGAACACAACTCCAGCACCATTCTGCTGAGCAACCCTTAAGTCTACTTTTTGTATCAGCACTTTAAAAAATTGAGGCACACATAAGAGAGCCCCCTTCTGACTCATTGTGGGCCTAAGAAATATATTTTAAAAGTTACATTATAGCTGGGCAAGGAACAAAAAATTAACTAGTACTACCACACAGGAGCCAGAATAAATATTTTCTGACACCTATGTAGCATTAACAGTTATGTCAATTCTAAATACAACAAATATTATCAAAGATATAAATTACATGCACAAAAAAGGAAAGAGTGCACATATGTTTCATTTGCATAATGCTCAGCTTACTCCTCTGTTTCAGATTATTGCAAAATATTGTTCACTTGGATACAGTGATGGTCTTAAAAAGCGGCTAAAGCAATTCTTGGTCTCAGAATTTGCTCTCATGATTTTCAACGCAAACAGTACTATTACCCAAACTACACACCTGTGTACTGAGTGTAAGGTTGACTTGTAAAAACTCTGATCCTTACATCTGCAGTTTTAGAGCCGGTGTTAACCAGCTGTTCACATCAGAACCGCATCTCTCACCATACAAGTCTACGGAAATGCAAAATCAACCTGAAGCAGGTTAACTGCAGGTCAATGGGTTCTGAAAGATCTTGGAAGTGGTAAAACTGGCGTTGAAGCCCTAAATTCCAGGTATGGCTAGTTTTGCATAGTTACATTGCTGCATGATAAGAACAACGTAACTATCCATGCACCATACCTGGCCAATCTCCATAAAAGCAGGAAATAATAGTAGTAGGCACAGCTACTACAGTGATTGCCACAGGTTTCCAGGCCCTGTGCCATATGGTTGCCCAGCTGCTTTGCGAACACAGGAGGTCACTTGTTTGGCAGGAGCTTCATTCAGAACACACTTTGCATTTTCTAATTAGACAAAGTAGATATTGTGACATCACCACCCTGCCTTGCCATCTCATCTAATCAGAGAATGCTTTGCATTTAGAAAATTTTCTCTTCTACAAGTCTTCTCTGAATGGCACCTGTGCCAATCGAGTGACCTCCAACGCCCGCCAGATCAGGACTCAGAAGCCAGTGGCAATCACTGTTGTAGCGATGTTTACCGATTTGCAGCACCAAAACAGTAGGCATTAGCCCTTAAAAAGTGCCATTCTCAAAAGCACTAGCAGCCTCTGTTCTGCTCTGCAAACTTATTACACTAGGTCAGTGGTTCCCAACGTCAGTTCTAAAGTACCTCCCGACAGGTCAAGTTTTCATAATTTACTTCAACTTGCACAGATAGTTTTCGATTTAAGATACCTTAATTTAATTTAGTTTATTCAGCATGAAATGGAGCTTTGTTATGTAGCATGAGGCTGAATTTTCAGCAATATTTAAATTTTTGGTAAGCTCATTCAAAGAATCCAAGCTCTGCAAGCTGTAAACATGCACTGCATTGATGCATTCACACAATTTCACAATAACCATAAGATAAAACAAAGTTGAGGAATATTCCTTTATCCCATGGTTTTGCAAATCTATGTACACTACAAACTGTATGATTGAATCGGTTCTGATATCGCCGTTTTACTAACCTGACAGCTTATTATTCTAAATAGAATCTTTAATATTTGCAAACAAAATGAAGGTTTCCCATCTACCAGCAAGAATAAGTTCTTACATCTAAAAAGGGAACCTGTCATTTCAGATCCATCATGGCAGCGCCTGTTAGTGGGCATCCACTCACCTGCTCTCACCATGTCCCTCACCTTGTTGCGTCATTGCCACTGCAGGACAGAGATGACAGTTGCTCTTTAAAAATGATTTAAAATCAAGTTGATTTAAATCAAGCCTTTTTACTAGAGACTTAAATCGCGATTTTAAAAATTGACTTGATTTAAATTAAATCCACCCTGCCCATGAACAGATCAATTCTGGAACCCTGAACAACTGGGTAGACTGATAGGGCTGTATATAGAAACTAGCATCACTTTGATGTTCACTTGGTTATTTACCTATAACTTTTTGACTAATGCCCGGTACACACAATGAGTTTAATTGGACGAATAAGTGTCCATTTGTTGTTTTTTATTGCATGCTAGTCTTATATCGAAACGAAAAGGTTACTAAAGCTATGAAAATTTGCGTACGACAGAATAAAAATATTCGGAAAGTGATTAAACATATTGCATTGTATTTTGGGACAACTGTACTAATTAAAGTGGTTGTAATCCCTTTTGTCTTACTTTTATCTATAGGTAAGCCTAGAAAGCCTTATGACCAGTACTCAAAAGCCGTGTATGAATGAGCAGATTATCGTACCATTGCTTCGAATGCGGGATTTTTTTCAGACGATTTTCTGATAGTGTGTACAGGCCTCAACACACACACACACACACTCCATAAATTAGCCTCCAGCTAAAATCAGTAGAGCCACACTTCATGGCTTTCTGATGCAAGTATTTTGTTCAAGGTAATGATGAAATGCCACCCCTAGGCTGCAGATCTGAAGCTCCGATTTTAACATTTAGTCCATACACTTCTGATCTCAGCCAATCCAGAAGAGGCCTGTAATGATATGCCCAGCATTAAGTGGAAGGCCTACATGACTGGGTGTGCAGCGTAGGCAGATTAGAAATAAATATTTAACCAATTTCAGTCCTCAGCGATTGGATAATAGTAAGGCGTGGTAGGGCGTGGTAAGCTGGGTTAGGGTGGGGCCAAAAGGCAGTCTAGGCAGTGAGGGGGAGTTTACCAGGGTCAGTTGGAGCCAGGCAGAGTAAGTGAATTTTTCCTCCCTCAAGTTCAGGGTTGCATTTTGTCCTTTACTTATGATTGCCTTCGCTGTTTTTGTTGTCTTGGGTAGTGTGGGTTTTGCAATGTTAATTTGTAAAGAGGGGGGTTGTTGGTGTCATGGGTCTCAGGATTTTGAAGGTGGGCATGGTCAAATGTTTCTGTGGAGAATGGTGGGAGGGGCTCATCTTTGGTTTGGGTACCTTCCCGAATTAAGTGACGTCAGTAAGACGAGAACGGTATTGGGGCTGTATCAGGTGGTAATGTGTAACAAATTGTCCCCGAGCCAGGGTATTTGCGGCTGGGGGCCGTAATATGAAAATGTAACTTGATACAGCATATTTGGTAGACCATGCTCGCCTCCAAATACCTGCTCTAAGACAGTCAGTTAGTATTAAATATTATGTATGGTTTATGTTTTTTCCTTGTTATTAAAAGGCTGCTATGGCCATTTAAACCCATGAAAAGTTTGGGGTCTTATTCACATAAAGTTGGGGAGTGAGTATTAATTGGGTCATGGAAGCCGGTAAGTCTGCAATACACCAGTCATGTCACTGTAGACAGAAGGGAAGCAAGTGCATGAAACCCTGCACTGTTCACCTAGGACTTTTCTTTGCATTGAAATGAGACAAAATGTGGACAAAATAAAAAAAGAGTCTACAGAATCAGGGAAAACCTAGAGCAGGGATCTCCAAACTACGGCCCTCGAGCTACATGTTCCATGAGGCATTGTGAAACTCTGACCTTCACAGACATGACTAAGCATGATGAGAATTGTAGTTCCTGAACAACTGTAGGGTCATAGCTTGGAGACCCCTGGCCTAGAGTCTGCAGACAAGTTTCCTGCCAATGAAGAAAAAAAGTGATGCCAAAGCGTCGTTAAGGGCTCACAACTACATTTAGCTCAATATACATTTTTCACCATAGAGACACTTGGAATAAGATTTTCCTTTTCATGCCCATGTGTACGTGACCCGAGTACCCTTGCTACAGCAAGCAGCTGAAAAAAAACGTGGAGAGGTGAGAATCTTATTACATTTAATGCTAGAACGTGCCACTTGATAAAAAGGTTGGAATTTTGTCTCATGGTAGACAGACTGCCCCAGACCTCATGTTTCCTTGTATAAAATCTCTCCAACAAAATACACAAAATACCCATTTTAATATATTTTAAACAGTGCGCAATGTCAAAGCAACTACTATATACTGACAAAGTATACATAAACCACACCGTTCACTGTCAAAAGAGCCTGGTCCCACCCCTTATCAGCCGATGGCACCACTTATTTCAAAGTGCCAAAAGCAAGGAGGTGGGGCCAAAGAATGACTTTTACGGAAGAGTCAATTTTCGCACGCTTACATTTGTGACCATACAAATCGTTCTGACATGAAGGTTATCTAGAATACAGCCATTGGTTTTAAAAAGTTAGCAGTCTAGTAAATGTAAAAGTTTCCCATGTTTGTGGCAGGTTTACTTTTAATAAACAGAAGTGAAAAAAAAAAAAAAAAAAACTCATTGAAAATGATTAAAACGCTTTGTTTGTAAAGCAACGTATGGATCCAATTCATCGAAAGTCATAGAGTAAGTGGATTTTTTTTCCCTCCAACACATTGCCAGCACAATGCTTAGGAAGTCTGACAGAAACCTATTTAAGGTCATTTATTGCCTTAATAAGCACCTTTGTCCAACAGGCAGTTTTTGACAACAGTGATAAATTCCAAATTTATGTCAAACATAGCATATGTTTAACAGCTCATTTCTAAGCAGAAGCAGCAGGCTCCCCTATAAATCACAGCTCAGTTTGAAATGAAAGCAGATTATAGGGCTGGGGCTATTGAGAGAAATATAAATCAGGAGAGTTTAACTCTTAATGCAGCACAAATTAACTGGATAGGTGGGGAAAGTCAGCTGGCAGACACAGCGCTAAATAGTAACCTTGCAAGGAACCCAACAGCTACCACTTGATTACTACTAAGAATAAAATGTGTGCCCCTTTTTTGTAGAGCCAAAACTTTTCAGTTCCTGCATTTACCACCCTAAATATCCAGCCCAAATCAGCATGCTTGTGTTTTTAAATAGACGCACAGTAATACCCTAAACCTAAACTGCACAAAAAGGTTTGCCAGAGATAAACAAATGGACTTTATAAAAACGAATGCAAGGAGCAAAGCAAGCACAATGCAGCACCCATAGGATCCATGTTCTAGCCTGTATTCAGGAAACGTAAAATCTAAAAACGTGTGGATTACAGTTGGTTACTACAAATTCTGTTTTGCTTCTAGAATTGTAAGCTCACACCAATTACCCCTTTCAGAATGCAAGAGCTTTTTGCGCATAGCTTTTAAAAACTTATCATTTTTTACATATTAGGCCTAGTAAACAAATGCTTCAGCTTGTAAACACTAGTCTGAAGACCAATATTTAAAAACCACAGTATGCTAGTCTTTAGCAAGAAAAGTAGTAGTTCTCAGTGCAGGGCTTTTGGTGTCAAAAATAGGTAAAATATGCGCAACCCTCAGCCCAGACTCTGGGATACGCAAACCCTCAACCCAGACTCTGGGATACGCAAACCCTCAACCCAGACTCTGGGATACGCAAACCCTCAACCCAGACTCTGGGATACGCAAACCCTCAACCCAGACTCTGGGATACGCAAACCCTCAACCCTAGACTCTGGGATACGCAAACCCTCAACCCAGACTCTGGGATACGCAAACCCTCAACCCAGACTCTGGGATACGCAAACCCTCAACCCAGACTCTGGGATACGCAAACCCTCAACCCAGACTCTGGGATACGCAAACCCTCAACCCAGACTCTGGGATACGCAAACCCTCAACCCAGACTCTGGGATACGCAAACCCTCAACCCAGACTCTGGGATACGCAAACCCTCAGCCCAGACTCTGGGATACGCAAACCCTCAACCCAGACTCTGGGATACGCAAACCCTCAACCCAGACTCTGGGATACGCAAACCCTCAACCCAGACTCTGGGATACGCAAACCCTCAACCCAGACTCTGGGATACGCAAACCCTCAACCCAGACTCTGGGATACGCAAACCCTCAACCCATAACTCTGGGATACGCAAACCCTCAACCCACAACTCTGGGATACGCAAACCCTCAACCCACAACTCTGGGATACGCAAACCCTCAACCCACAACTCTGGGATACGCAAAGCCTCAACCCACAACTCTGGGATACGCAAAGCCTCAACCCACAACTCTGGGATACGCAAAGCCTCAACCCACAACTCTGGGATACGCAAAGCCTCAACCCACAACTCTGGGATACGCAAAGCCTCAACCCACAACTCTGGGATACGCAAACCCTCAACCCACACTCTGGGATACGCAAACCCTCAACCCAACCCTCAAGCTCAGCCCTTACCCCAACACTTAAACCTAAAACAATCACTTGCACAAGGGAGAAAATAATCCATACACAAAAACCTTGAAACTTTGATACTTGACTAAAAAACTCGTCAGCCTTTAGAAATAAATATCCTTTTGCAGGCAAAACCACCAAGTATAGTAAGTTTTTGGGAGCAAGGAGACAGGAAAGGATTCCTTTCCCTAGACTAGACAACTGACACCCTTTGCTCCTGCCCCAGAATGCAGGCTGGCCCTAGACTCCATGGAGCAGTAGACCCTTATATAGAAAGTGAAGGATCTACTTTTTGAAGGCAGACCAGGGTTCAATTATTACCTTTAAAGAGTAGGTGTAAAGCCACAGCCAGGGCCCTTTATAAAGATGGGACTAGATCTGTTAGGGATTTAAAGCAGTATTAAACCCAAAAGCAGCCACTAGGGATAATCGCAAGAGCAGCCTGGTTGTGCCCAAGTTGATTTGATCATTCAGCCTGCCCACTAACAGTTCGAATCTCGATCAGTTCCACAGGAATTCTAAACGTTAACGGCCAGCCTAAGACTACCTATATATAATAGATGGATAAATGGAACTGAGTTGAATATTAGTTCAAAGAAAGATGCGATGTAGGCAAGTACTTTCATTATCATGTAAACATAATTAAACTAAATGAATTTGCCAAGGTTTTTTTTTTTTTTTTTTTTTTTTAGATGTTTTCTGCTGGATACCCATCATGAAAAACCTATGGACAGAACTGAGCAAGCCAATGCAGGGGTCAAAACCTGACATTGGCTGATACCTTGCAAAATGAGCATCAAACATAGTGAAAGCAACCTGCACAAGTCTACGTAGAGCAGGAAACCCTATACAATCATGCATTCATATATTTTCCAGCGTATGAGAATACATTTTTCCCCTGTTCGAATCACTGTGATGTCAGTTGTGGCTGCAGGATTTTCACCGATCTGTCTCTCCCCCATGCAATTCTGGAAGGTTAGCAGCATTATGAGAGGCCAGACTATAAAAAGGCTCGGAGTGTAAGTATTTCCTTTCCTATAAAATATTCATTACCCCGTGTGTGAGCCAAGTAACTGAGACCTCAAACATTTCTAACTTTGTACTGCAGCAATAACAGGCTTTTATTGAATCCTTCTCCTTTTATTTATACCCAACTATAAATATAAGGTTATATGGACACTCATGAACGCTTACACACACATGGATAATATATAAAACCTTTCTGTCCTCCTTTAAAGCAGATGAATAAAAAGACCTGCTTTTATTTCCGCACAAATAACATAATTGCTTACTTGGCCCTCTCGTTTTAACAAGGTGTGCAACAAACTTACTCTTTCTGAATTAACACTAAAAAGTTATAGTGAGCTCTGGTGGCCAATCAGAAATGAGAAAAATGATAAAAGGGCACGCTAACAAAAAACAAAACAAAAAGTGTTACAAGTTAAGTTAATTTACTGACCTGCTGGAAGATTTACCCCCTTCATGACCAGGCCATGGTTGCGAAACGGCACTGCGTTATTGTAACTGACAATTGCGCGGCCATGCAATTCAGTGCCCAAATAAAAAAAACTTGGGTCCTCCCCCCCCCCCCATATAAAAAATATGTTGGTGGCTTTTGAGCAGCACTGCGTTTTTTTATTTTTTGCGCTATAAACAAAAAAAGACCAACTTTTTTTTTTTGTTTTGCTATAAAACCATATGCAATTAAAAAAAAAAAAAAAAAAAAAAAAAAAAGGAAGGATCGAAATATGTAATTTGCTACATATTTTCGGCCAAAAAAAAATACCAATATGTGTATATTAATTGGTTTAGGCGAATGTTAAGAGCGTCTACAAACTATGGTATATTTTTATGGAATTTTTTTTTTTTTTATACTAGTAATGGGGGCGATCAGCAACTTATAGCGGTGGACAATCAACACTGACACTTTTGACACTTTGCAGGAATCTGTGACACCAATACAGTGACCAGTGCTAAAAATATGCACTGTCACTGGCTGGGAAGGGGGTAAACATCTAGGGCGATCAAAGTGTCAACTGTGTGCCTAGCCAGTGTTACTGTGCGTACAGTGTGGTGATTTCACTAGAAGAGATGGATTCTAGGTCCCTGCTTTGCATAGAAAACACAGAATCCATCCCTTGCCCAGCCAAAACTGAAATCTGCCTTGTTTACATAGTAAACCACACAGAACAGGGATCTGCCCAACGATCGGCGGGTGCTGGAGGACAGCGTGCCCAGGAAGTTATGGAAAGAGAACCAGGAGAAAGGCAGCACTCAACATGAAAAGAGATTTCTCAAGTAAGTTTTTTTTTTTTGAGATCCAGGCTTGAGCAATGCTTTCATTTTTTTTTTTTTTAAACGCACATTATTCAGGGGCTTTTATTAAAATATTGTGGATCCAACACTTGACTCTTTTCAATGCAGCGATGAGCTTCAAGCGACACTATACTCACTATGTGAATGGGCACCATTAAACATATTGGAAATCTTAATGTCAAGCATTGAAGCACTTCTGCTGAAGCCTCAGAATGCTCAGCCATGAACTAGGCCTGATAGAGGAGAGCTTATTTTCCTCAAAGCATAGGTGCAGGTACTCCATATTCGGAATCACCCCTCCCACCACTGAGCACTGTCCCTTGGTTCCAACCCCTAACTAACTCCCAGTACCACCATTTTTAAAGAATACAGAACCAATCATTTTGTAGTGCTAAGCAATTTGAATGGATTGTGTTGAACTAGATCCCCTGCAGCAACAATAGGCCCCCAGCAGCTAGCATCAGGAGACCCTTTCCTGAACAGTAGATCCCTCCCAGCAACGCCTGACATCCTCCCCACAAGAACAAGATCCCCTACCAGCAACAAGAGATTCCCACCAGCAACAGACCACCCCCCAAACAAGATACCCCACTAGCCAATATCAATAGACCCTCCAACACACCCCATCACCCCTTGCCACTTACATAATTTAGTACCAGAACTGCTTTCCCCTGGGTTTCCGCTGAAAAAAAATGCCCTGGATGTTCTATACCATGAGTGCTCAACCTGTAGCCTTCTGGTCGTTGGGCCTAAACTACAAGTCCCATGAGGTATTGCAAAGCTAAACAGTTACAAGCATGAGTCCCAAAGGCAGGGGCATGGTGGGACTTGTAGTTATGCAAGAGCTGGAGGGCCACAGGTTGAGCACCCATGTTCTTTATCAAAGGTCTGCAAAGCAAGACCAGACCTAAGAAGATTGTTCACAGTTGCTGTCATGGGGCGGTAAAACCTTGCAGCTGAACCACGTTTTACTGGCCAACAGCTCTCCCTTTATCTTGAAAAGGCATAGTCCAGGGATGTATAAATGCCAGGGCCGCAATGCTTTGATTTGTGCCCGCAGCAGGAATTCTACCCCCATTGAAGTAAATGGGACTGCGAAGCATCTGTCCCGCAGCCATGTGTAAGGCACAGTGTTGCAGTGCAAAGCCACATTTAGAGGGTTATAACAGGTGATATATCAAAAAGGCTCTGAACGTGGATCTCTTTTCAGCAGAAGAGGGGAATAAAAAAAAAAAAAAAAGACTCAAAATCTTAACCAGCTCATTTCCAAAAACGAACACCGCTTAAAGTCGCGATTCCTCCCACTATAGGCAAGTAGTGTTATATCTACTTTGTACATCCAGAAAACAGAAAATCAAAACAAAAATATCAATACAGTATCACACTGGAAGAATAATCACAATCCCGAAGTGTTTCACCTTGTCAGCTTCTTCAAGGGCTCAGAGGAATGTGGTAAGCAAGAGTTAAATTATATACAAGTATATCCCAGGAGGAGCCAAAAAGATCTCGCCCACTATATATCAAGCCACTCTTCTCATTTAGAACGGTGCCTGAGGCCCCTGAAGTGTATGCTGGGGTATTTGCCCTTTTGGTTTTGTGCATTCGACCTCCACCATATACCCCTCCTTTGTATGACTGCGGTGGGAGAGATCGTTTTGGCTCCTCCGGGGATACACTTTCTCATACTCATTCAACTCTTTCTTACCACATTCCTCTGAGCCCTTGAAGAAGCAGACAAGACGAAATGTGTATACAAATGTGTATTGTGATTATCCTTCCCAAAGTGATCTTGATATTTTTAGGTTTGTTTTCTGGATGAAGAAAGCAGATATAAAAAACCCTACTTGCACATAGTGGGGGGAATCACGCCTTTCAGGGGTGTTGGGGTTTGGAAATGAGCTGGTTAAGATTTTGATTGGTTTTGAAGGGATAGATATCCCTAATACAATTTTAATGATTTTTGTACTAATAAAATTACCTTTTTAAATCTAGGTTTGTGTTGTAATGATCATTCTGAGGAGGAGGTTTCTACACCTTTAAAGTCCCAACCCTTTTTTCTTCTACTATTTGGACCGATGCTGGGATGTGGTGTTGTGTCCAACTGAGCCAATTTTTTTTTTTTAATTTAAGAAAGTCCGGCGTGCTGCAATTCTGGCGTTAAAACAAAAAAAAAAAAAAAAACAACACACACCACAACACACGCGCCCTTCCCAATTGAAATGAAGGAAAAGCTCAAACCACAGTTGCGTTTTTGATGCTTTTTTTTGAGTCACCTCCTTTTTTCAAGGATGCAAAAATGCGGTTTTACATTGGAGCAGTGTGAAAGCAGCCTTAAGCTTACCACACGTTTAAAAGGAGATTTGTGAAATCCAATTTATGATACACCAACCATTCTTTAACCCATGTGCCCGCCTGATTAGATAGGTTAGGTAGGACCTCATTCCATAATTTTGGTTGTATGGTCGAGTTTGTAACAGGTTGGTGACCCTTACAGTGATTTTTACATTTTCATTGCTAGTTTTGCTTTGGCAACCAAACCACGCAGCTTATAAGCTGTCAATGCATTGCATACATCATCTACAAGAACAAAAATCTTCTCTAGCTGTTTGCAGTGTGTAATCAAGGTGTATTTTCACGCACCCAAGGATGCTGCCACAAATCAATAGACAAAATCAATTCATCTTGGAGCAAAGTTTTATCAGGATCTACACAAACACACACGCACAGTTCACAGTGTTTACTGCACAATAAAGGTCACCTCAGCAGAGGGACACCCTGCAAACGCCCCAAAAACATATGGAAATTTAAAGCACGTTACCGGCAAAACAAGAAAGTGAACAATAGCAGAGGGGAGAGTCAGATATACAAGCTGGAGGAGAAAGCAATTACAGGGTAAGTAGCTGGCAGCTG